>JARHVA010002111.1:845000-1517500 GCA_037957365.1 Torreya grandis
TGACACTTGCACATTTTCCAAAAAACCCGTACAAAGCATTAAATGCACTATTTTTGACCCTTAAAATGACTCAAAATGATAAATAGACCTAGAAACTAATTGACCAAATCTAATACAACATTAATTGACATTAAATGACCTATAAAACATCTCATGACAATACATTATACCCCTTTATAGGCTTGAAAATCAAGTTTTTTTACTAGGGGTGCCCTAATTTGACCTAAAATTCAAATTTGGTCAACAGTAACATCAAGGAGATATTGGAAAGAGGATGCTAAGAGACCTCATTCTTCTAGAGTTTTCTCTATTTTGGGTTTCTCTAGAGTAAATAAAATAAGGGGCATGATTACTTGTTTCTTGTTGTAGACCAATTTAGAAAAAAGTGTACCCTCATTCCTTGCATGAAAATTATGAAGGGCAATGATGCAATTAAATTTTGCTTCAGTAATTTTCAGGTTCATTTTGGTGTTCAAAGTTATATAATTTCAAATAGAGATTTAATATTTTTGGGAAAATTTTGGAAAACACTGTGGGAAAAGATGAATATTAAGTTGAGGAGATCCACAAACTTCTACCCAAAAGTTGATGGGAAAACTGAGATGGTCATGAATAAAACATTGGTGCAGCTCTCGAGGGATTGTAATAGGAAGATATCTAACATTTAGGATGAAAAATTGGTATACATCCAACATTATTATAATAGGGCCATTCATTCCTCTACTACTATTATTGGACCTCAATTTTGGCTAAGTATGGCTAAGTATCAAACTACACATTTTGAGCATGACAAAACACAAAGAATACGTGCATTTTGAAGACATCACATAGAAGGATAAGTCCAGTAGGGAACATATGGCATGTGAGGATGAGGTCATGTAGATGTACATGAAGACTTGAGAACACTCAATATATTATTGACCAAGCCTTGAAGTACATAGAATGTGGCACATTGGTCGATGCATGACAAAGATCACAAGGATTAAGAAGGAAGTTGCATAAACAACAAAGAACATAAGGAGGATTTATTGGTCAAGTTGGCAAAGTGAGTCCACTAGGGAAAAACATTTAGACATAATGTATTAGAGTGAATCTAGCACATTGTGGCATAAATCTAGGAGTCAGTCCATAAAATACTATTAAATGTAAAACAACTACAACAACTATTTATAAAAAGTAGTTGTGCACCCTGTGGAGTGCTTATTGATGTATTGTAATTGTAAGGTGGTGCTAGAATATTATAAAATCCTATCTTTGCCTCTTGTAATGATATAGTTAATAGTTTTTACTATTATACTACTAGAATAGTGAATTAGTGTTAGTGAATTGTGTGAACTCATGTTTTATGTTATTAGCTTAATGAGATGAAGTACAAGCTTTATCAAGTAATTGTCAACTCTTGCATTTTTTTATGTGGGACTTTGTAGTAGTTTAGGAATAGTTTATGAATATCTATCTATGAGTGGTAACCGATAAGTATAAGTCTATAATCCAATTATGTTATAAAAATGTGTTAGGAGTAATCCAAGTATTGACTTGCACTCACAATATATCAAATAAAATAGTGTTAGGAATAATGTCATGATACTACATATTAGATCAATGAATTATATCCTACAGTGCAAGGAAATAAATGTGGAATACAAGCTACACAAAATAAAGACAATCAAGAGGACACATTACATAGAGATTACGTGGAAACCTTGCAATGTGCAAGGAAAAACCATGGACAAAATGGTAACTCCCAGAATTCATTAAATCACAACATCACTCTCTTCTACGAATCCTCCATGACAACTCCTTCAGTGCTTCCATACAAAGCACTCAATGCTTACACCTGAAGCATTCAAGCTATAAACCAAAGCAAACTAGTCTACAAGGTCCAACCTCCAAGCATGCAAGCCCAAGGCTTGCATGGATCCTATAACAAGATTAATTTACAAAGGAGATCTCATGCTAATAAATAGCATTTACAACATAGAGAGAAAATAGAGAGAGGATAAAATTGTGCTATACTCCATGTGGGAGCACTATTCATGAATAGGGAATCATGTCCCTCCATGTGCCAAGTCAAGCCTTTGAATGACATCTCATCATGCCCACTTGAACACTCCATGTGCACACCCATGTGATCACCCACTCTACATGTGACCTCAATCAAGCATAGTGATCATTGTCTCCCACTTTACATGTGCACACATGTATGAGTCAAAATATTCCCACTTTTGACCTCACCTACCAAGAGCCCACAAACAACTGTGCCCCACAACACATGCCTAAAGTAAAAACATGTGGTCCACTATCATTATGTCCTCACATTCTTTCACACAAGCCAACCCTTGTGATTTAGTGGAAAAATGCATCCCACTTTCTCTCACCTCCTCTTTTGAATTTTAAAGTTGCTCTATGGGCCATACCACCCATTGTGGGTCATGCCAAGTCATCACCTAGCCAAATCACTAACCATCCACATCACCACCAGGCCACATCACCATGAATGGTGCCTATGAATAGTGACTTCACATCCTAAAAAATAGTAATAAATGAATGATATATCTACACAAATAATCCAACTTAGATAGTTGAAACTAGGATGTGAGTGAAAATTACCCAATATTTTGGTTCTATTGCCAAGACAGTAGAAAATCTTAGGGAGATTGTAACCATAGATGATTCATCGTATCTCACTATAAAATATTGAGGGTTGGTTGGAAAACTTAGAGTGTGAGTTTCATCCTAGTCTTGGAAAATAACCTAAGTAGTGAGTTGAACATAATTTGCACAACCCATTGTATAAATTTTTCTTCTACAAGCTACCAAGACATTTTCACGTGTGGCTTACTACATATGTTAGGGGAAGAAGTAGGAATTATGGAAAAAAGTACCCTTGGATGAAAGAACACATAACAATTGAATCATAAATATAATGTTTGGACTAGAGCGGTTGATGTTTGGTGGTGTGGCTCTTTGAATAACTATATTCTAGAGTTTGTAATCATGATATATTCTTGTCATGAGGAGGTCGAATATCAATTTTTATACAAACCCAAATGATCTTATATTTCACAACTCCCTTTTGAGATCAAGAAATTCATGGTAAATTGTGTGATTGAGAATCTACTTAAAGCCAACTAAACTTAATTTTCACATGGGATAGACATATGGTAGGAGGTGAGGGGTGGATATGGCTCACATGCGTTGATTAGGAAAGGAGACTTATATTTATACATGAAAAACCTAGATGAATCTGAATTCAAGTGATGTAAGTATGATGAGGCTAAAAAAAGTGATGGTCTCTAAGGACCCTAGGGTGGGGAGAGTTGAGTTCAAAAGATGCCATAAATAACCATGCAGGTAGGGGATGGCATGTGGATGACTCTTGTGCCAAGGAATTGTGATTTAGTAAGGATGAAACACACATTGATGAGTGAGGCAAAATTTGGGATAAGGAAGTTGAAGATAATTGGAGCCTTAGGAACATGCAAAATGATGTAGAGGAGGCACACCCCAAGGTCTACCTAAAGTGCAAGCCCATCCATTTATTGATCAAATAATAGTAAGTGAAGACTATGCTGTTTTTTATTAGATAAGGGAGTTTAGAAGATGAGAATAAAAAAAGATTATTTTGCAATAGATAATACCTTATAATCCTTTGGGACTTACTTTGAAAAAACTTGCGTAGCTGAAGACCCCAACTATGTTGGGAATGTCATCATCATGGGGTGGTCATCCACCTATGCAGATAAATAATTTAGAAGGAACAAAGACCATTGGAGTCATGGTAGAAAATCAAGGTGCCATTCTAGCTGTGATATAACCTAGTGCTAGAAATAGAGGATTAACATCCATTTAAGGTGGAAATGTAACTAGTTTAGGAGGAGGCAACCTATAAATTGGCAAAAACTTGAGTTCCCAAGTAACATCTAGTGCACCAATTGCACCAGTGGTACCACTAGTGTAATTAATATTTCTTCAAGAAGCCATTTATGAAATGTCTTTGATTTTTACATAATATAATGGGGTAGAGAATGCCATGGATCATGTGCATAAGTGTGAGCTCATCTGGCATGTGAAGGGTGTTACTATGCCAGAGAGGAAATTGAGCTAGTTTGATATTACTATCATAAATATGACCTTAATCAGGTGATTATATATTATTATTTGATGAAAGAGGTAGTCTTAAAATTCATATAATTTGACATCAAAATATTCCTTCTTTAAAGGAAATTAAGTAATAATTGACTAAATCATTCACACTTATGATGCTATGTTTAAGACCTAATATCAAAGCTATCAAATGAGATACATCTGATGCAACATTCATAATGCTTCATAGGAGGATTACTATTTCCCTTTAGGCATGCCTTGTCAATGAAAACCTTCATGGCCCCATACGAGGTGTTGGAATCAACACTAATGGTTGAGACTGTTGGAAGTGTGGATACAAACATTAGCCCATTTATGAAAACATAGATTGCATAGATGGCCTATCAATTATAGAATCTAACCATAAATAATGCACATGATACTCATAGTGGCTTATGGTGTACTAATTATGAAGTTAAGGGACACAATAAAATAAATGTACATTACAAAATATAAGAACATTGCTTATGTCTTGTGAGATTTTCCATGAAGACCACAATGTGCATGAATGCCCATTACTTTAAAGGTAAATTAACACAGAGGTTTCATTATATTTTAAGAAATGCAAAGCCTCTACTAAAAACATTGAGGATTTTTGGGTGATAATAAAAATTCATGAGACACATAGTTAGGGTATGCACTAGGCAATGGCTTGATCTTTGAATCAAGACTAAGGACATTATGGTGGATAGTGCCTCTATAATGAAAGAGGTGGTGGGCATGTGGCTGGAATATTTCCACCACACACATGTTATAAATGTGTTTCTATAGACCACTATCAAAGGGATTGGATGAAGTTTCCCAATTATAGTTACTATTACAATTAACATTGACTGGAAGAATGTCCAAACCTATACATGAAGCTAATATAAAAGGATAAGTCAAAAAATGGGCAGGGATGATCAACATCATGCATCCAATGAGAAATCTGGGGCCAAAAGAGGAAGGTCGAATAACATAAGAACCAAAGGGGAATATTATGACATAAAATAATGCCACTACCCACCCCCAAGTAGGACTAACTAAGAAGGTTAAATTGGAGTACAAACCTAGGATGGAAGATAAATTACACCATGAAAATTCCCCCACCACCTACCCTAACATGTTATACCAGAAGGAGATATTGCATAAGGCTATGGATTTGGTTCAAAACCTATAGGATAGGCTCTAGTATGTTCGGGACATGGAGGTGAAGGATAGGAAAGTGCTTTATTAGAAAACTAAGTAGAGGAAAAGATATAACTCATTCAGATCATAACCCTTTTGTGCTCAAAATGAATGCTCTTCATGATAAATAAATGGCTGGAATAAGTAACCTAAACTAATGAGGTACCCACACTGCTATTAGTACAAGAGTGCAAACTCAAAAATGCCAAAAATACTGGATATGACCAAAAGTTAATATTTGATGCAATAATAGATAAATGGTCAGTGTGTGATATCCTTTTTGACATGGGAGACAAGGTCAACATTATCATACAATAATCCTAGTTCAAGATGGGAAACCATACTTCACATTTTATTTATAACAAACAAGACCCTTGCTTAGCCATTGGGAATATTGAAGAACATCAATGTTGACATAATGGGAGTAAAATTTGTTGTTGATTATGAAGTTAAAAAGTATCTATAGATGATAACTATCCAAAATTTCTTAGCCAACCATGGTCTTATATAAATAACACAAATATGCACTTAAAAAAGTGCTACATGAGCTTTGAGAATGAGGAACAACATAGTCATTCCCCTTGATGATATTTATGGAAGAGTGTATGTTGAAAGTGTGTGCATATATGAGAAAGTAAACCACATCTACAATATCACTTCATAATTTTCCAAACACCTGGACACAAAAAATTAAGGCATTATGAGTTAGGGAGATTACAATTCTATATTTGATATCACAAGTGTCACTTGCGACTGTTTGGTTCAAGAGTCAGATGAAGTAATTAGGCAAAAGTGTGGCACCATCAACTCAAATCCAAGACTTATTATGGCACAAGTAAATCCAATTACCACCAATGGCAAGATGAACTTAACATAAGACAATAAGATATGGGTTCGTTATGCAATGCCCAAGATGAAAGGGGTACACCACCTTAGTAAAGGCAAAATCTATACCTTACCACTTTATGAAAGATCAAAAGATATTAATACATTCATGGAAGATACACAAGAATGTGTTTCAAAGGAGGAAGAGTGACTGGTCACTTTAATTTACATGTTGAGGACTAATGTTGTGCACTGGTGGGCTACCATAAGTCAAACCTACTAACTTAGGTTGATATCAAAGAATACACATGCACTCAGTTTGAGTGCAATAATAATAGGTGGTAACTACATGGTCATGCAAGACATTCATCCCCTAAAAGACATCTCCATAATTACAAAGAGACTTGGATAAGGGGCATGTATGAAATTTATGAAAGATTATGGGTTCATGCATTTCATCAAACACTGAAGACCTGGGCAAGCACATGGTATGTTATCTATGAAACACTTGAAAAAGCTGAATGGGGGAGGTAAAAGCTATTTTTTTTCATACATTTTCATTTTCTTCTCCTAGGGATGAAATTTATCAACCCACTTTGGGTGCGCCTATCCATATTATATGACAAATCCATCATGGAAGAGTATGTAATAAAATTACATAGTGAGAAGGATCTAGCATTTCCAAAAATGTTTGAAGAATGTAGTGTGAATAATGATTCTAGTGAAAACGATGATGAAGTGTGGATGGAGAAAAAATGGCAATACAAATGTGCAAAAGAGAAGGTAATGCACTAAGTGGATGAAGATACTAAAGACCACTTAAAATCATAAGCTTCTTATGGAGAGCATGAAGTGGTAGATATATAATGGGACAAGGATGAGTATTATTGTGATCTTCTTAAGACCATTAAAGTCAATATTTACATAAATAATGAATTAAATATCACCATTGTTGGTGACTATTGGTTGGATGAAAAATTAGCACAAATTATTGAGATTCTATGTGAGTACTAGGATAGTTTCCCACATAGATAAAATAAAATGAAGGGAGTGCACCCCTATTTGGGGAAATGAAGATCAATATCGTGGATGGCACAAGACTTGTGAAGAAGCACCTGCATAGTATGAATACTAATCTGCACACCAAAGTGAAGGAACAAATATAAAAAATGTTGGTTGCTGGAGTTATTTATCTAATTGAAGAATATGAGTTGGTGAGCCCATAGTTATAAGCCTAAAAAAATATGGGCACATTTAAATATGTGTTTATTTTCACTTGTTCAATGTCACATGCATCACCATCCTATTTCCCACTCCATTCACTGAAGAGATTCTGGAAGGAGTGATGGGTTTTGAAATTTATAATTTTAATGATGGGTTCTCTAGATATCATCAAGTGCAGATTTAGGAAAATGACAAGAAATACAATACATTAGTGATAAAATTAGGCTCATTTGCATATAATGTTATACTTTTTGGGTTAAAGAATGTGGTAGCTATATTCTCACACATCATTGTGATTGCATTCAAAGAATCTAAGTGGGTTATCCCATAGTTATAAGCCTAAAAAAGGATGGACACATTTAAATATGTGTTTCTTTCATTTGTTTAATGTCACATGCATCACCATCCTGTTCCCACTCCATTCATTGAAGAGATTCTGGAAGGAGTGATGGGTTGTGAAATTTATAATTTTAATGATGGGTTCTCTAGCTATCATCGAGTGCAGATTGAGGAAAATGACAAGATAAATAATACATTAGTGATAGAATTAGGCTCCTTTGCATATAATATTAAACTTTTTGGGTTGAAGAATGCAATAGATATATTCTCACACATCATTGTGATTGCATTAAAATACTTCATTCATCATTTCATTCATGTATACCTTGATGACTAGATGCTTTATAGGTTGGTCAAAGACCACTACACTAAATTGAGCCTACTATTTGAGCATGGCCAAAAATTACAGATCTCCTTGAATTTGAAGAAGTGCATTTTTATGACACCTTTCAGAGCATTGCTTAGCCATGTAATTTTCAAGGAGGGATTGATCGTAGATCTAAAAAAGATAATTTTTATTTTAAAGTTGGAAATGCCAACCATGCGAAGGGATGTACACCTATTTCTGGGACACATAGGCTACTACTATAAGTTTATTTGTAACTATGTAAAAAATACAACCCACTAGAAGAGTTGTTGTATAAGGATGATCCTTTTTTTGATGGAGATGCAATAGGAGGAATTTGACATCCAAAAGGAAAAACATACAAGTGCACCAATATTACAATTCCTAGACTGGAATACTCCATTCCATGTCCATGTTAACACATTAGGAACAACTATAGACACCATTTTGGCACAATTGGGAGATGATAAGGTTGAATTGATAGCTATTATCTCTGTTAAATTTTAAATATTGCCCATTTTATTTTCATGTGGTGTAAATGGAAATATTCACAAATAAAATAAAATACAAACCTTACCACAAAAAAGATTAATAAAAAAGGAGGATAATATGAATTATATATTTTGAGTTTATATATATATATATATATATATATATATATATATATATATATATATATATATATATATATATATATATAAATAATATGAAATAAAATAGGGTAATAACACAAATAAAAATATAAAATAAATTGCCCAAATAAAAATATAAAGTAAATTACCCAAATGAAAATATAAAATAAATATATGAAATAGAATAGGGTAATAACCCAAATAAAAATATAAAGTGTATACTTTATATTTTTATTTGGGTTATTACCCTATATATAGATATTATTTAGTTTATATTTTTATTTGGATTATTAGGTAATAAACCAAATAAAAATATAAACTAAATAATAACTATATATAGGGTAAGAACTCAAATAAAAATCTAAAATAAATAGTGTGTGTATATATATATATGTGTGTGTGTATGTATGTATGTATATATATACTATTTAGTGTATTTAGGTTATACTATTATATATATATATATATATATATATATATATATATATATATATATATATATATATATATATTATTTAGGTTATTACCTTATATATAGATATTATTTAGTTTATATTTTTATTTGGATTATTAGGTAATAAACCAAATAAAAATATAAACTAAATAATAACTATATATAGGGTAAGAGTTCAAATAAAAATCTAAAATAAATAGTATATATATATATATATATATATATATATATATATATAAACTAAATAGTATATATATATATATATATATAAACTAAATAGTATATATATAGATATAATCATATTAAAAAAAAAAAAGTATATATATATATATATGAATTAAATCAAATTAAACAAAAAAAGGTTTATATATTTATAAAATAAATATATTTGGGGGAAAGGGGGGATGTTTGGTCTTTTTCCTTAGCTTCACATAACTAAGTATTAATTGCACATTCAATAGAAGGAACATGCCAACATATGATGTGAGGGGTAATCTTGTACACTCACCTGAGGTGTGTAGTAGGGATCAGTCCTTGTCGTTTCTACGACATGATGGTGGTTAGACAAATCTTACTTATGCACTTGAGTTACTACGTTTAGTCATTATTACTACCAACATTAGTCTAGAGTTATCCATTTGACCAATCCATACAATGCTTCTAACTATTACTATAAAAGCAAAGTTAACATTATAGAAATAAATACATCACGATTTGCAAATAAGAATTGGTTCTATTGATTTCATTTAATAAGGTTACCAAGTTACATTGTCATTACACAATCTCTTTGGATCCATATATTGATAATTATTATGTACATCCAACAATATTAACATTAATTCTAATAGCTCTAACCATTCCACCTTTTAGCATCCCTTTTCTAAACAAGCTAATGGGTATTTATACACAGGCGTAGGGGTTCTACCATTAATACAAAAGTGATGACTAACCAACAACCATTAACAATAATGAATTATGGAAAGCCATTATAATGAATTCCTATTTGCTCAAGCCTAAATACCCCTAACTACCCTCTCTATGCTATATCTTCATGTTCATTTTCCTCTTATCTCACATGCCAGTGCTAGATTCACACTCTCATTAATCTTTGCTACTTCCACAAACTACTTTGTAACTGCCTCCACTTTCTACGCCCTTGTCCTAATATTTCACTTCTATGAATATTGAATCTCATGCTTCTCTTTCTTTTTTTACTTATCCTTCATGGCTCATTCTTCCGTGCTAATGTCTTCTACACTATTCTTCAACCTTTCACTCTTTTGTTCCATCTTCTTTCATGCTATGATATTTTAATGCCCAGGTTCTCTATACTAATATTGTACCATTTCATTCCCATGCCGTGATATCAAAACACTTAGAATATTTCATCACAAAATTTGGGTTCAAAATTACCCCATACTAAGCCAATAATCCATCTTGAATTATGTTGCAGTTTCCTTAGTTGTAAAAAATGTGAGATCTGTCTGCTATACTAAGAGCTTGAGTTTTTCCCACTAGTTTAGGGCCATTTGAAGAATGGAAGTAATAAATTCTTATTGGCCTTTTTATCTCTTCATTTCTTCAAGCTTCTCCAAAAAGCCATTTGCTTGAATTGATAAAGTTTCAAGCCGAGAAGCTACAACCTTATGGGTGTCCTCAAGGGACCCAAATTCATCCAAAACCTACCCTCAAAGTGTTGAGAACTAACATTTAATTCTTGTTTTTGGACACTTATTTTATTTTCCAACACTTCAACATCCTAGAAAACATTTACATGCTAGGCCATGTCTTTGATGCTTGTGGCTTTCTCAGCCAATTACCAAGATTATTGTTCCTTAGGCAACATTCACACTTCTAAAATTTTTCCTGGCCACGCTAGGTTTACCAATACCCTATCTACAATGGGAATAGTGTTACCTAGTCAATTCAAAAAGCTATGGCAAACCTCCATGGCCTTTGTGAACTATTCCATTGCCTAAATTTTATCCTATCCAACATCTACTTGGTTCTTGCATTTCTTCAATGAAAGGTCCACAAGTATCTCTAACTTATTTATGGCCTCACCAATCATATGAATGCCATTCAAAAGTGTTGGTTCACTTCTCAAAATTATTTGACAAAGGCCCAAAGTCATAAGTCACACTTAGTTTATATTTTTATTTGGGCTATTACCCTATATATAATTATTATTTAGTTTAAATTTTTATTTGTGTTATTAGGTAATAACCCAAAAAAGATTATAAACTAAATAATAACTATATATAGCGTAATAACCCAAATAAAAATATAAACTAAATAGTAACTATATATATATATAATCTGAACCAAAAAAAGTTTATATATTTATAAAATAAATATATTTGGGGGAAGGGAGGATGTTTGGTATTTTTCCTCAGCTTTGCATAACTAAGTATTAGTTGCACACCCAATAGAAGGAAGATACCAGTGAGATTGCGCACCAACATATCACATGAGGTGTAACCTTGCACACTCACCTAAAGCATGTAGTAGGGACTAGTCCCCGTTGATTCTAATTCACAATAGTGGCTAGACAAATCTTACTTATGCACTTGAGTTACTATGTTTAGTCATTATTACTACTAGCATTAGTCTAGAGTTGTCCATTTGACCAATCCATACGATGCTTATAATTATTAATATAAAAACAAAGTTAACACTATAGAAATAAATACATCATGATTTGTAAACAATAACTAGTTCTATTGATTTCATTTAATAAGGTTACCTCGTTACATTGTCTTTACACAATCTCTTCAGATCTATATATTGATAATTATTCCACACATCTAAAAATATCAACACTAATTCTAATATATCTAACCATTCCACCTTCTAGAATCCCTTTTATAAATAAGTTAAGGTGTATTTATACACATGCATAGGGGTTTTACCATTAATACAAAAATGATGACTAACCAATGACCTTTAACAAAAATGAATTGTGGAAATCCATTATAATGAATTCCTATTTACTTAGGCCTAATTGCCCCTATATACCCTCTCTATACTATATCTTCATTTTCATGTTCCTCTTCTCTCACAAGCCAGTGCTAGATTCACAATCTCATTAATCTTTGCTACTTCCATGAATTGCTTTGTAACTACCTCTACTTCCTGTGCCCTTGTCCTAGTTTTGCACTTC
Organism: Torreya grandis; assembly: GCA_037957365.1. Classification (NCBI taxonomy): domain Eukaryota; kingdom Viridiplantae; phylum Streptophyta; class Pinopsida; order Cupressales; family Taxaceae; genus Torreya; species Torreya grandis. The sequence goes on from JARHVA010002111.1 coordinate 857,297, forward strand.
TATGAGTCTTATGTCTCATGCTCATCTTTCTCTATTTCCTTGTCTTTCATGACTCATCCTTCTATGCTAATGTTTTTTGTGTTGTTCTTAAACCTTTCACTCTTTCATGCCATGTTCTTTCACACCATGATCTTTCTACTCCCAGGTCCTCTATGTTATTCTTACACCCTTGCGTTCTATGCCATGTACCAAAACACTTACAATATTTCATTATAAAATTTAGGTCTAACATTACCCCATACTAAGATGATAGTCCATCCCAGACTATGTTGTAGTTTCCTTAGTTGTCAAAAATGTGAGATCTACCTGCTATACTTGGAGCTTGAGTTCTTCTCACTAGTTTAGGGCCATTTAAAGAATAGAAGTAATAACTTCCACTTGGCCTTTTAATTTCTTAATTTATTCAAGCTTCTCTAAAAATCCATATGCTTGAGTTTCCAAAGTATCAAGCTGAGAATATACAACCTTGTGGGTGTCCTCAAAGGATCCAAATTCATCTAAAACCCTCACTCAAAGTGCTGAAAAACTAACAATCAGCTCTTGTCATTGGGCACTTATTTTATTTTCCAACACTTAAACATCATAGAAAATTTTTAAATGTTGGGCCATGTCTTTGATAGTTATGGCATTTTTAACCAAATACTAACATCATTGTTCCTTAGGTAGTAATTACACTTCAAAATTTTTCCTAGCCATAATAGGTTTACCAAAATCCTATCTGCGATGGGAATAATGTCACCTAGTCAATTCAAAAAGCCCTGATAGACCTCCATGGCTTTTGTGAACTATTTTATTACCTAAATTTATCTAGGATCCACTTGGTTCTTACATTTATTCAACAAAAGGTCCAAAAGTATATACAAGTTATTTATGGCCTCACCAATCATTGGAATTCCATACAAAATCACCGATTCACTTCTCAAAATTATTTGACAAAGGCCTAAAGTCATAAGTCACACTACCTCAATCAAATCAAGTTGATGCTTGAGTTCTTCAATTTCTACCTCGAGCTTATGCCTTAATTAATACTCATCCTTATACAATTGAATGAATTCCTAGTGTTTACCATGAACTTAGCCCAAATCATGGCTATTAAGAATGTTTTACCTAGAAACCTCTAGGGCAAACTTGATGAAGGTTGTGCCTTCTTGTGCTGGGGAATAGATCATGGGACTTACCCAAAAGTATATCTGGGACACTTGTCACCTTTGGGCTTATGTACATGCTGACCCTTGAAAGTTTAAGTCATTATTCATCTTGGTAGACATCCATATCAAAGAACATATCGTACCAGGTTTGTTTTGTGGCCTCATTCTTAGGTAAATAATTCCATAAATATAATTTCCTATTGGGTATGTCCTATTAAAATGTGACGTGAATTGGAAGTTCTTGATTTGGTGCTTACTATTTCTCTACCTACTTCATAGGCTCCTTTCCATTTTGAGGGTTGAGCTCTAATTCAATAATATCAAGACTCTTTACTTATTGTTCACTAGAACTAATGTCAAGGTCCTCTGTGCTGGGGCCTTCCCCTCTTTCTGCTTCTCCATATTTTGGACTTTCTATGTTCATCTACCACTCTTTAACAATCTATTCTTCACTAGGTTTAGGGGCCTACTCCTTTCTAGGCTTAGGGGTGGTTCCTTAATAGGTTATGCTTTAGGAGAAGCCTTACTATTGTGAACATAAGATTGTAATAAGGAGAGATTAGTATAGTGTTAGTGTATGCAATCAAATCCAAATAACACAATAATGAACTAACACCTTAAGATTATCTCAAGGGGGGAGAATAATAACAAAACTAAGATGAAAACACAACTAAAACAATAAAATACAAATCGATTTTACCTTCTTTGTGTCTCCAAAATGACTTTTTGAAGTGGTTTGCTCAACTTGTGCTCAATGAGTCTTCATCAAAGGAGGCTTAGCTATCTCCTTTTCTCCTTGGCACCTTTGGATTATGGATCAACAATTGGGCATGATAAAACTACATAAATGGATTGAGAGAGATTTTTATCATTATAAATTTATACCAAAAGAGCTTAAAATTATGAGTGTGATGCCTTCTATTTATAGATTTTTGCAAATGATCAAAATGAACCTAAAATGTCCATCTCAAGATGAAGATGTTTGGATAAGAATCCATTAAATTTTGGAGGCTAAAATCAATAAATGACCTCATAAATATTTGGAATAGAGAGGCATTAAAGAGGCATGGGAGGGCTTAATCAGACATTTTATAGCCTAGGGATGCCTTTCCAAAAAATGATGTCACTTGATGATGTAAAAACTCATATTAAATTTACAAAAAGAAACATTTAACAAGTTTCATGGAATATTAACTTAAGATCTTGATTCAAATTAATTATTCTTAAACATGATTTATCAAATTTGGTGCAAATCTTGGCAATTGGTGCACAAATTAATCAAACTGGTCAAAATGTCATATTATTGGCTCAAAATTTTATTAGATTAGAATTGGAAGGTGATTTTATATGCATTGGATTCATTATGCCATTTAGGATTTTTTTGATACAAAATAATAAGGGCACATGTCTCATGTAATAAATTTAGTAGAAAAGAGCAATCCAGAGCACTTAGGTGCAAAAATGTCATTTTGACTCAAAATGATCTGATCAAAGTTAGCTGTCTCATAAAATGCATTACCCCATTTAGGGATACATTGGACAAAATTGGCACTTGTATATGATAGTTTCAACTCATTTAGCATGTTTTAGTGTTTTTAGCCCAAATTATGCATTTTGGTAGAAATTGGTCAAAAGCCTGGTTGGAGGTCATTGGTGGCCACTTTTAGGTATCTATAGTTTACCCCTATTTGGGAAGGTGTTATAAGATATAAGCATAGTAATGTCTTATCAAATAATGAAAAGGTCTTGTATGCCTACAACTTCAACGATAATAGATGAACTGTATGATTCCCCCTCGAGGGAATGGTTGGCACAAGTATGTCGACAAATAATCCCTTGAAAGAAAAAATAAAAATGAGGGGACCAAACATAAGAATATGATGGGGTGAGAACACAATGAGCTTGGAAAATTACTCAAAATAATTGATAATGTAAGTGGGATGGTGTATAAGGGCTTGCCCAAATGCAGTTATAAGCATTGTACCCTGATAGTGGCAATGTGGTATGATAACATAATGATTTGCCTAAAGGCAGTTATAATCATTGAGAAGATGGAGCTGCCCCAGTTAGGATAGACAAAAAATATAAAATCATGGCTCTAGTTGGGATTTTTTTTTTTTGGTGAGAACACAATGATTTTCCCAAAGATGATTATAATTATTGAAAAATGCAGGTGGGATGATGTACAATGATTTGCCCATAGGTGGTTATAATAATTGGAACTTGATTATGAAAAACATGATTGATTGGTTGGTGAAGATGATAACTTGACACAGAGGGTAATAATGAATTACAATAACCTGCTAGTAGAGAGATGCTCATCTGAACTAACAAAAGTTGAAATTATTTTATGGTTAATTACTCTATTTGGGATATGATTGAGATGTTGCTAATGCTGATGTTGAGGAGATGATGATGCCACCATTACTGAGTAGACTTATTGAAGTTGATTTTTGTTATATTACTTGATTATAGGAATCATGATAGAACACCATGAGGACTGGGTTGAAAGATGCATAAGGACTAACTCCTGTAATCCAATATTCAAGGGAAAATAATACACTAATGATAAAAACTATGATGAAAATGTAAACATATGAATATGGATGGATTCAAGTGTAAATTCACAAGGAATCACCCAATGAACACACATATATTGAATCGAGGCAATAGTGTTGAAAGTAAACAAACAAGCACACAAACAATAAACAAACAAATAAGTAAAGAAACAAACAAAAAACAAATAACAGTTAGTCCTAAGGTTAGTATAAATAATACAATGAACATTGCCCCTAGAAAATAAGTGATAAGTTAACAAACAAACAAGATGAGGGGAAAAGAAGAAAAGGAAGGGGGTGGTCAAGTTGTCTCTATATATGACAGGCAAGTGGATGCTACCTACATAGTTCCATGGACATAATATCTAACAAAAACTTTAGGATAAATGTACTTCTCTGTAGAAATGGGAAGAAAATGATAACTGAGTAAAATAAACATGAAGGCTAAGATAGAATAATAGGAATGAGCTCACAAAATGGTGAGAGCATGAGATAAAAGGCCAAAAAGGATGGGGAAACTAAATGACAATTGATTTTCTTGTAACTTAGTCGTAGAATCCTTAAGGCAAAGAAGTGGTCAATGTTTTTGTTTTTTCTAAATGATTTTCTATTATTTTTGAAATTTTGAAGTATCTCAACTCTATTGAGAATGACAAGACACTAAACGGTCCAATCTCGCAAAATGGCAAGAGCATTGCTTAAGTTGATTATAAAATGATAAGAGCATGTATTAAGTTGCTCATCAAATGGTGAGAGCATGGCTTAGGGTAACTGAGCTAAACTCAATAAGTATCAAGCACTGCCTACATAATCTTAGGATGGGATCTCAAGTCAATGTAGTTCTGCCTTACAATGGAGGGATCTAACAAGTGTAGCAACCAATTCAAACAAAACATATATAATTGGTATAAATACACAATAAAAAATAGGGAATGGTTAGTTGGTATGGTTAAGGCATAATAAATAAGTGTACCCCTAGTTTTCCTATATGTAGTTATAACTAGGAGGCCACCATATAAGTCAATGATACTAATTTGCCCATAGGTAGTTATAATTAGTATCATGACAATGAAAGAGAATAAAACAAGAAATGAAGGATGCAACTACCAAAATTTTGTCTTACTACACTAAAATACTATCTCTATTTGAAATTCTTTAAAAAACTACTAAAATTGAATCTGAATCCTCTTGCTGAAAGTGGCTATGAAACTAAATGGAATGGAACCAAGGTCATAGGGTCGGGTAGGGAGGGAGAAAAATAACTTGGTTAATGGGAAAGGTATGGTAGAATGGTTAAAGGATAGGGAAAGTGATAGGTTGATAGGATGGTAAAGAAGAATGATAATATGGTACAACTTGAAATGGTCCTTATAGATAATACACCAAATCACTCAAGCATAGTACCACTTAAGGTGGATAATTTTCATCAACTCATCAAGTTAATTTCCTTCTAGTATGGAAAGCCTATATTCTCCTGTTCCATAGTTTGTTATAATGATGAAAGGACCAACCAGTTGGGTTGATCTTGCCTTTATGCTTCTTTTCAATCATGGTATTATTTTGGTTCTATTTAAGGATAAGATCACTAAGTTAAAATTATATATGTTTCATGCACTAATTGTAGTGGCCTTGGAGTTGATTATGATAATATTGGAGATTATTTATCGCATCCATGCATTTCTCATCAAGTAACTCTTATAGGTCTAGCTCTTGCAGGTGAGTTCACTCAATCAGGTTAATTGTTAGCCCATACCTCATCTAAATAGTTGTTTTATCAATAACTTCCTACATATTTGGATGTAAAGAAGGTTGTTGTGATCTTCGTTGGTCATTGATTTTGATTCCTTGAAGCATTGAGACAAGGTAAATTTGTAGCTTATATAAAGGAAAGTGCAGTCATGGATGGTAAATAGGGACAAATGTTAGATGATAGGGTTGATTAGGAAATGGAATGATGGATGATAATGGAATGTGTAGTGGTTAGGAAATAAATGATGATTTATATTTTCAAGCAGACACAATGTTGTTGATTCTAGATTTGACATAACTTTGGATATGGCAAGGCCGAAGACTTCTAAATATTCTCTCGTAGGACCACAAGATTATTCTGCTATTTGGGTTTGAGAGTAGATACCATCTGAGTAGGTTGTAGATTGGAAGCTATTTTGTTTTTTTATTTGATAATGTCTTCATTAAATAGTAAATAACTTGTGTGCTCAACTATTGGTTTCTTAAAGAGGTTTCTACCAATGAAGTTGGCTTGATTGTCCTGTAGTACCTCCAAGAAGGTTTCAATAATGAATGGTGACTTTTGACTTTGATTGTATTCTAGTGCCTCCAAAAAGGTTTCACTAAAAGATGACAAGTTTAAACTTTGATTGTCCCCTAGTGCCTCTGAAAAGGTTTCAATAGGAGAGTGTTCTTATTTTACATGAATTTGTTCTTGGCCTCCTTGCTATTCTTCTTTAATTGATATGTCACCATGGATGCAGTTCAACAAGGTGGGATTTTTTTGGTCCCAATCAACACTCGCAGGAGATGGAATGTTAATGATATGGCTATGTTAATGGGTGGTAATGACATGTGGAATGGTAATGGAATGGGGAGAGGCTACACAATCCTTGTAGAAGATACTAGGATAACTTGTGTCAATACTAAAGTAATCATCCTCAAAAACCATAGAAGGATTAAAAATGTATTCAAATTGATCTACAAGGCATGCATAACCAATGTTGTAATAACCACAAACATAGTCTATTTATAAATTTGATTCCAACTCAATAGACTCTAAATCTAATGTCAAGACTGACATTAATTCTACTATTGATGTTAAATCTGATGTTAGTTCAAGAATAAAACTTGAATCCAATGTTGATTCTTCATTTGGCATGGATGTTGATACAATGCTGTCTTATTGAATGCTTGGTATGGGACACGTAATGGCTTGTGATGGCATAATGGGCTCCACAGAAACTAGTTTATGACAATGAGACTCCTCAATGATAGGACATAGGTTACAAGATAACTCTTTAGAGACTAGCTTGTTAGAGGGAGACACTTTAAAAATAGACATATGGTTGAGGTAATGATTTACCCAAAGGTAGTTATAATTATTAAGAAGTGACTCAACAAAGACTAGTTCATTAGAATGAGACTCCTCGATAATTGGTATAGGATCAATAGGTGATTCATCATAGGTTGACTTATCACAAGTGGTTGGTTTAAAAAAAACATCTTATATTGGTTGGTTTTCTTGGCCTTGGTTTCTAATGAGTTAGAAAATACCAGTTTTGAACACAACTTTATCTTCAAATGATTGGCTTGGTTAAATAGGTACTAATTAGATTAGTTGGGGTTGTGATATGATTGGCTAAGGTTTGGATTGGATAAGGCATTATAGAGCTTGATTTATTGCATGAGCCAAAGGACAGGGTCCTGGTATAGAAATGGTATGTCATTATGAAGCATGGTTACTCACACAAGTTAGAGGATGAGGTCCTAGTATAGAAATGGTAGGGTATTATGGAGCTTGGTAGCTCACACAAGCCAAAGCTTCTAGGTCTTCCTCATAAACTATATCATCCCATTTAGGGTTTTGAGTTATATTCTAAGCTACTTCTTGAATTTGTTCCCCACATGGAGTATTGTAGGGAGAATAATAAAAATTCTTACAAAACATATCCCCATAGGGGTTTTTAATCAGATTTTGTGTAGCCATTATATCATAACTTGGATTGTACATAACTCCACCATAAGTGTAGCTAGACATATTTGCATAAATGATGAAATATATGAAGATAAAAAGGCTTAGAGTTATGAAAACTCAAAAAAACTATATCTAAAGTTCAAATGGTTCAAACTTGATCTCAACTTGGTCAAAAGGGTGGAGCTATATCTCCAAATAATGATTTGATCATGGATCTCTATCTCCAAAATGGTTTATGCTAAGACTTGGAATAAAATTATCTAATGCCAAATGTCTAACACCAAATGTCATACACACAAAAGAACAAACATCTAAATAGAAACCATCATGTCAAAGGTCTAGTCTAAAGGTTTCAAATAGGGTCTAAATTAGGAAAGGGAAAAGAGTGGCTAGGTGTTTTGTCCAAACATAGAGTCAAAAGCTAGGCTCAAATAGGCTGTGCTAGGACTTTTGGCCAAATGATGTCAAAATATAGGCTTGAAATAAGGATGTTAATGATTTTATTTAATCTAACAAGTTTGGAACAACTTTGACATAGACCTGACATATGGAATCAAACATAAACATGATCAATTGGTATAAGCAATAAGGCAAAAGGCACATGGAAAAAAGGCTATGTTATCCCAAATAAAGGCACACACAATGATGATGATAGGCTCTGATTAAAAAAAAAAAACAATAGTTTTCAAATTTAGGTAATCAATTAATCAAAGTTATGCAATCCAAAAGAAAAAGATATGTGTATCAGCCCCTGTGAAGCGAGGCCTAAATAAAAATAAATCAATGTTTAAATCAATGTTGAGGCCTAAACAAAAATAAATCAACTATTAAAGACTAGGATTTGATTATCCAAATAAGCTAGATAATATTGGACAACATGACGACACATGAACAAGGTGCAAATGGCATATGTGACATGGCTTTAAATAATGATTTTTGATACAAGGTAAACAAGTCTTGAAATAAATTGAGGAACATAGTGGAGGTAGCATGCTCTAATGATGTGATCAATGTTTTGTTTCAAATACTCAAAAGGTATAAACTTGATAATGATTTGGGCATCATAACAGTACCTGCATCAGTCAATTAACACACACACAAATAGGTTTAACAAAAAAATTATAAGGCACAAGTGTGGTGTAAAATAGCCAGCATAACACCTCTTTAAACAAAAGAGTGGTGTATAAACAAATTGGTTTGGATGTGGATATAAATAAAACACATTAGTTTTAGTCTAAAAACATCAATCATAAAAGATGAAAGACCAAATGCAACTAAGCATAACATCCTAAATCCTATCAAAGGTGTGGCAATATGGGGTTGACTAAAACTAGTTGGTTTTTAATCATTCTAGATGGATCAAATGCATAAAAATTTTACGTTAGCATACAAAAGAAGCAACATGTCAATTGGGTTTGCATCATATGCTTTTAAAAAAAAAGGTCTTACACTTTTTACAATCACTTCATTTATCGCTTGCTCAGTCTAATACGATGTCCAACATGCTCAAGCGTATTAGGAGTAGCCTCTACTAACGGAGATGGTTTAACCACTCAAACCATCATCCTAGTGAGGGGATCCAGATTTATATACCCCTAATAGATTTGGGTTTAAGACAATTTTGAGAGATGAATTCTTGGGTCAAGGCTTCCCTATAAAACTTATGTGAGGTAATGAAGTCCCCTTCATAAGCCAAAATAAAATGAAATAAAAACTAAGTAAAAGAGGTTTATGGTTATTTATAGATCACCCAATCCATGTGGGTCTTGGGGAGAGCCTTAAAAACATCTCTTTTACATCTTTGGACTAAGGAAATCTGCAATGAAGATGGTGCTTTTGACCCCACAAGTTCCCTATAGGGGATGGAAGAGAGCATACATGCACAAATTTTTTGCTCAAACAAATCTAACTAAACAAACAATGATTAACTTGCTTAAAATAAAAACTTGGAAGTGAGTTCAATTTTAGAGCACTAAAATGAAATATTTGGTGGTGTTCTTTAGCCCCTTGGCTTTAAGTTGTAAAACTTTGAAAGAACAACAACAAAAACTATTCATGTAAACACCCTAAAAATTTATTTAAGCACCAAATGAAAGATTCTTAATTACTTTTAAGCATCCCAAAATAGGTTTAAAAAGATATAATTAATCATGATTTGGCACCTTTCAAGTAGGCCCTGTAGGAAAATGGTCAGTGTTATTTAGATTTGAAACACTTTTTCAAATGAAACAAACAAACTTGAAAAGTATGCTCTTAGGTTTTGATGACCTATCAAACCAAAGGCAAAACCTCAATAAATCAAACACAATAGGTTAGACTTGGTTTGGAAAAATATCAATAAAACTTGCAAGGCAAGGATTAGACAAAGATAAACATAATTCAATAAAACCAAACAACGTCTATTAGAAATATTAAAAAGGTTCAAACTCCTATATAAAGATTTTGTGAAAAATATTTGCAAATTTAAGATAAAATAATAGTATATTATGAAAATTTAGGAGAAAACAATGGGTTTTTAAAAAAAATCATAAAAAATGGAGTCTGTATGACCCCAAACCAAGCTCTGAAAGATGGCTTACTAGTTCTCGGGTCTGCACACTACAATATCATGACTCCACATTGCAATAACATAATTCATAGCATGATAATGTGACTAAAAATTCATGGGATTATAATATCATGATTAAAGGGTCATGAGATTGTAATATCATGACTGTAGAGTAATGGGATTGCAATATTATGACTACAAATGATGATATCGTAACTTGCTAAATCATGGTATTACAATATCATGACTATCGAGTCATGGTAATTCAATAAAGCAACTTGAACTATAGACAGAGAACATGTTAATCCAAAAACATAGTTAAGATGGAATAACATGATTGAAAAACAAAATTTTGACTGTGTCAGTTGTGAGATTATGGTCCAGAGGACAATATTGCAACTCCATAGTGATAAAATTGTGACTTCTAGAAAACATTTTTTTACTCAAAATTTTCACTCCTTTTGCTCCCACACTTCAAGATTTTGCATGAAAATGGTTAGTAGGTTGCTTTTAAGAGTTATTTTATCAAATTTATGGGGCTAGGTGGTAATATACCCAACCAATAGGGACTATAGAAATACAAAAGCTCTGATACCACTGTAATATCCCCTGTTTCCCTTGAAATCTAAAACTAAATATTATTGAATTGCTTATCTTTATTCATGAAAAATATCTTCAAATAGATAAAGTAAACCACAATATAATCTCTTATTTATTCGCTCAGATGATTACAATAGATGTCCTCTGTCAAGTATATAAAAGAATATTAAAAATACAGCCTCAATAGCCTGAGTATTCCACAAATTGGAAAATAAATTTGGATCTAGTACGTCTCAGCCTGCTGTGTCAAAACACAGTCACTGACATCGGTTATACTACCACCATCAGTTTCCTGGTGTCGTTATCCTACCGACGTCGGTGAGATGGTCGGCCGATGTCGGTCTCTGTCAGTCTCTGCTTGCCAATGTCGGTCTCTGTGCGGATCTGTACGGATCTGTACGGACTTTGTACGGCTACCAATATAACACACCCTATTTGTTAGACCCCTGATCTCAAGATATATGGCTCTAATACAAAAGATCTCTATTTGTATAATTTATTGAATCAAAACATAATGAAATAAATTCCTGAAATACCTATGATAACTTTTGTGTGAAGTTATCTCCCAAACCTGTAAACCTCTGTGATAACTTCTATATGAAGCTATCTCTCAAATTGGCAATATATCAGCTGATATTTCACAGCCTTTGAGTCACACACACTGAAGAGTGGACGTTCTCCAATGCAAATGGAATCCTGGAACCCTTGGCTCAGTCTTCACAGAAGAATTCTTAGCAACAACCACTATCAATAATCAAATCATATTCAATTATCAATCCCTCCAATAAGAAACCCTTATATCTTCTAAAAAGTGTGCTTGCCCTAATTAGGGTTTCTTAATTAAGAATTAGGGTTTCTCAATTAAAATATGCTAAATAATTAATATTTGATTAAATCAATCAAATATTAATATCTCCCTCAATACATGTCGGATCCTCGAACCGTTCAAAGCTGGTGAATCAGGGAGTAATTCTGCACATGACCATACCAAAATAAGGGTGCTCCAATGCATGTTAGAAGTCCCTAAATAATAGGAGCTCAAGCAATGTGTTTGAAAGAGCTCGAATGAAAGCCAACTATAGGAATTTCGCTAATCAAAGCCAAGCCAAGCTCCATCATGACCCTATATCCATCCTATCGGCCTACAAAGGTCGCATAATAGGCTAATCATCAAATCTGAAGATGTCAACTGAAAAGGGGACATGACAATCCACCCCTCCTGAAATTGCTTGTCCCCAAGCAATCTCGAAACAACAAACCCATCAATCCACCTGGATCCCAAATGTAGTCATGATCTATACTGATGACAATCAATGCAAGATCTTGCAATATCCTCTAAAATATAACCAAGAGGAATCCATAATCAAACTGGTGAATGCAACTCAACCAATCTCTAAAATCACAACTGCCCTGGATGTGTCGATACTGTAGGCTGTGTAATGTGCAACTACCAATTCCATCTATAAAAGATGGTGCTAATCCATCCCATAACTGATCCCTCTATAAAGGTGGCACAACCAACTGTACCACACTATCATCTGTGTGAGAAGAATCAATCTGGAGACTCGACTCCACCGGTATCCCAAACTCATCAGGACCAGGTACTCCCAAATCTTGAACATGTGTGTCAGCTCCAACATGTTCCTTAGCTACAACTGTAGGAACGTACTCCCAACAATACTCAATGTACTAACCTCTGAGTATACCTCCACACTTTGAATGCAAGCATCAGACTCATCCTCATCTAACTCCAAAGAAGCTGCTGCTGAAACTATCTCATCATCACAATCTCCAGCTCCCTCATCCTCTACAACTAACTGAGAGTCCAAATCCTCATGACTAAGCTCGACCACATGTCTATTAGAATCTTGGTGAGCCACCTTCATTGCCTCTACCTTAAGCTCTGAAGCCTCTGCCTCTGACTCCTCAAAACTATCCTGCTGTTCGAAATCTTTTGATTCTGAATCCTCACAATATACCCACATCACACGATTTGCCTTGCCTTTAGGCCTCAAAGGACAATCGTGATTGGCATCATATGGATCTTTGTAGTATAAGCAAAGCTTTTTCCTGCATAGATCGTTAAGAGCCCCTCGATCCAAAGGTGGTGTTGTGGCCCCTTTAAAAAAAGATGTCATATGCCGTACTAATTTAGCTTCGAATGTAGGGTCTGAAAGGATTTCATTCATCCTCCTCTGGGTTTCAACCAACTGGTTCAAACTTTTTTTTAGCTTCTTCATATCCTTGTCCCACTATTTTTGAGTACTTGAAGTACCCATAATTTACTAGCCGATTCAATATCCAATCTACCCAAACTACCCAACAGGATGGCAGAATTTAGCTCTGATCTACCCAATAGGATGGCAGGAATTTGGCTCTGATACCACTGTAATATCCCTAACCAATAGGGACTATAGAAATACAAAATCTCTAATACCACTGTAATATTCCCTGTTTCCCTTGAAATTTGAAACTGAATATTATTGAATTGCTTATCTTTATTCATGAAAAATATCTTCAAATAGATAAAGTAAACCACAGTATAATCTCTTATTTATTTGCTCAGATGATTACAATAGATGTCTTCTGTCAAGTATATAAAAGAATATTAAAAATATAGCCTCAATAGCCTAAGTATTTCACAAACTGGAAAATAAATTTGGATCTGGTACGTCTCAGCCTGCTGTGTCAAAACATAGTCGCCGACGTCAGTTATACTGCCACCATCGATTTCTTGGTGTCGTTATCCTGCCAATGTCGGTGAGATGGTCGGCCGATGTCGGTCTCTATCAGTCTTTGCCTACCGATGTCAGTCTCTGTGCGGATCTGTATAGATCTATACAGACTTTGTATGGTTGCCAATATAACACACCCTATTTTTTGGACCCCTGATCTCAAGATATATGGCTCTAATATAGAAGATCTCTCTCTGTATAATTTATTAAATTAAAACATAATGAAATAAATTCTTGAAATACCTGTGATAACTTCTATGTGAAGTTATCTCCCAAACTTGTAAACCTCTGTGATAACTTCTGTATGAAGCTATCTCTCAAATCGGCAATAGATCAGTTGATATTTCACAGCCTCTAAATCACACACATTGAAGAGTGGACGTTCTCTAATGCAAATGGAATCCTAGAACCCTTGGCTCAGTCTTCACAGAAGAATTCTTAGCAACAACCAATATCAATATTCAAATCATATTCAATTATCAATCCCTCCAATAAAAAACCCTTATATCTTCTAAAAAGTGTGCTTGCCCTAATTAGGGTTTCTTAATTAAGAATTAGGGTTTCTCAATTAACATATGCTAAATAATTAATATTTGATTAAATCAATCAAATATTAATATCTCCCTCAATACATGTCAGATCCTCGAACCATTCAAAGCTGGTGAATCAGGGAGTAATTCTGCACATGACCATACCAAAATAAGGGTGCTCTGCTGCATGTCAGAAGTCCCTAAATAATAGGAGCTCAGGCAATGTGTTCTAAAGAGCCTGAATGAAAGCCAACTGTAGGAATTCTGCTAATCGAAGCCAAGCCATGCTCCATCATGACCTCTATCCATCTTATCAGCCTACGAAGGTCGCATAATAGGCTAATCATCAAATTTGAAGATGTCAACTAAAAAGGGGACATGACATAGGTCCCACCAAGTGTGCCATTATGAACATAAGATTGTAATAAGAGGAGATTAGTATAGTTTTAGTGTATGAAATCAAATTTAAATAACACACTAATGAACTAACACCTTAAGCCTATCTCAAGGGGGAAGCATTATAAAAAAAATAAGATGAAAACACAACTAAAAAATAAAAATAAAAATCACTTTTACCTTCCTTGTGTCTCCAAGATGGCTTGTTGAAGTGGCTTGCTTGGCTTATGCTCAATGAGTCTTCGTCAAAGGAGACTTAGCTATCTCTTTTTATCCTTGGCACCTTTGGATTATGATGGGTTCATCTTGGATTTGGCTTGTGGTTCAATAATTGAGAATGCTAAGACTACATAAATGGCTTGAGAGAGCTTTTTAGCATTATAAATTTACACCAAAAGATCTTAAAATTATGAGTGTGAGGCCTTCTATTTATAAATTTTTGCAAATGATCAAAATGAACTTGAACCAGCCATCTTAAGATGATGTGTGGCTAAGAATCCATTAAAATTTGGAGGCTAAAATCAATAAATACCCTCATAAATATTTGGGATAAAGAGGCATTAAAGAGACATGGGAAGGCTTAATTAGATATTTTATACATTTATGGCCTAGGGATGGCTTCCCAAAAAATGATGTCACTTGATGATGTAAAAGCTCATAATAAATTTACAAAATAAATTTTCAACAAGATTCATGGAATATTAACTTAAGCTCTTGATTAAAATTAATTATTCTTAAACACGATTTATCAAATTTGGTGTAAATCTTGGTAATTGGTGCATAAATTAATCAAACTAGTCAAAATGTCATATTATTGGCTCAAAATTTAACTAGATTAGAATTGGAAAGCGATGTTAGATGAATTGGATCTATTATCCCATTTATGATGTCACCAACACAAAATAATAAGGGCACATGTCTTATGCAATAAATTTGGTAAAAAAGAGCAATCCAGAGCATCTAGGTGCGAAAATGTCATTTTGATTTAAAATGATCTAATCAAAGTTAGCTATCTCATAAAATGCATTACCTTATTTAGGGATACATTGGCCAAAATTAGCACTTGTATATGACCATTTCAACTTATTTAGCATGTTTTAGTGTTTTAACCCAAATTTTGCATTTTGGTAGAAATTGGTCAAAAGCCTAGTTGGAGGTCATTGGTGGCCACTTTTAGGTGTCTACACCTATGTTTGGAATGTCCACTCGATGTACTTATTGTTTAGGATCTACTTGAATAACAAGATTTTTAGAGTCATCCTTTTATTCATCTAGAAACTCCTTAAATTTTTTTGGCAATGGCGTTAACCTTTGGCATTTGGGATCCACTTGAGTAGTTGGATAGGATACAATGATTTAATCTTGCTCTGCATATAACCCCTAGGTGCTTGATAGTGGTGAGTCTTACCATTAGAATTTTGGGATGAATCTAGGTTGGTCCTGCATCTCACTAGAGTTGGTAGCCTTGGGTCTTGGCCTCTTCTATTTTTCCCACACCCTTGCCTCCATGCATGTTTTTGGTTGGGGAGGAAGTGGATATTTTTACACCTCCCATATTTTTAATGTCTTATTTGGTGGCTTGAGTAGGTATAAAATCACTCAGATCTTCCCTTGACAATTATATTATAAGGATTAATATCCGTCTTGTTAGTCTCATGCTTCACATATGCATGCCTCCCTAGATAAACATAAAGATTATGAAGAGTATAGATCTCAACATCAATATTGTCTGCATCAATATTCACAAGACACATGTATATAATGTGATTAATTGAGTCCATGAAGTATCTGGTGATGAAAGTTTAGGGCAATTTAAGACACCTTAACAAGTTATCAATGGTTGCCATATGAATACATGCGAGGGAATAATGTTTTTTTATATTAAATTTCACATAAGATCCCATATGTGTGGGCAACTCTTTTAGATAAATGCCATTCATTCCAAATTACCTCTTTCATGCCATCAAACCAACACTTCATCTTAGATTTATAGGAGAGTGTGATGGCATTGGGGTAAATGAATTGCTTGAATCATTCAATGGGGGACTTATATTTTGGTGGGTAAACCCACTTCAGTTCTTTTACTGAGTACTCTGAGAGACCGATTTCATAAAAAAATAATAGCAACAAAATTTCACCCTAAGGAAACTTATATTTAGGAAGGTGATGTGCCTTATTAACATCCTTTTCAACTTTCTTAGAGAAGTAATATGAGTAGTTATACTTTATCCCCTTGGCCATTTGGTTGGCAACATGAAGGTGGGCCATATCTACTTATTTCCACCTATCCTCTTAGCTTGGTCATGGACAAGCGTACAACTACTTGAATAGTGAGATCTATTAATCTTGTAATATGCATGGCATGCCCTTCCTTTCTATATTGTAGGGTTGTTTCCATTTTCTTAATTGCCTCATGATCCTCAAGATCTATGTTGAGATCTTATCTAGAATAAAGTAATCTAGTTACTTTACTAATTTATGCTGGGGTAATCCTCATTCTGTACCCAATAAATTACAGGCAGTCCTCATGGATATGGGAGATTAGAAAGTGAACCACCTCCTACAATTTCCAAAAATATGGTAGCTCAAAAATATAGATCATGCCCACATCTTCCAATAAGTTTTAGACTATGAGATCATAAGTGATCTCATTCCTTATGTTCTGGCACTCTATCTGATAGTTGTGTTGTAAGTTAGATTCATTACCATCTTGTCAGTTATTGTACTCTAGGACTTGGCAGGTAGAAACCATTAATTCTCAATCATCTGCATGATAAACTGTATCCAATTATTGCATTTCCTCAATTAATACTAGAGAGTGTGGTGGTGTTGTTACAACCTTATTTCCCACTCATACCATCTCTGGTGTTTGTTTGATGGGGGTATCTTCCTTCAAACCTATTGTGTCCTTCCCCTATGTGTTGCTCTCATTATAACCTTATACATAAATGCACATGAGACCTGCTTCTTCTTAAGTGTACATGAGACCTATACATGCTCTCAAACTCTTCAACTTTGGGAATGGTTAGTAATGGTTATTTGCTCTTATTAGACTTCCACTTCAGCTGCATCACCGATTGGGGTCCCTGAGGGTTAAAACCTAGTTGACCAACTCTCCCAAATGAATACATCTTGGATACTCTTCCTTAGACACAAAATGCTTTGGCTCCCTACTTCACCCCCTCTAATGTTGGTTTTATCACTTGCAACACGTAACTTATATTTTCTACTTGTATGGACATGTTTTTACTCCTTTTTCATTTTAATAAGCATCACCTTAATCTCTTATTTGATTTTATAAATGATAGTACTACATAACACATTCTTTGTTGTTGGTTATTGGTTGCATAAGGTCTACAATTCTCAAGTTTTCAATTGTAAAAATTGGAATGGGAAGCCTTATGGAGTTTTATAGGATATCCCAAACTTTTGCATTAAATTTCCCACTTTACGTTAACTCTCTTCCATGCCACAATCCATCACTTCTACTATTAATGCTCTAAATGACATACCTTTATGTCCATTTGACACACTTGGCATTTATACCACTCTGCCATTGATGAATGCACATCCCATCCTTGGTGAGTTTTTGTGCTTTTCCCATAGTGCATGCTAGCTGTAAGCATTTACAAGTCTAATTTTTTTGGTAGGAACTCATTTTAACCCATCTTATAAAGATGTTTCCTTTGACATTTTCATTTTATATCCTATTTCATGTGTCATCTACTATATGTCTTGTATTATTGTTTGCATGCATTTACCTCATGATACCATTTTTACACATCCTTTATGCACCCCATATTACAAACCTTATCCTTATGTCATGTTTTGTGCACCACATTGTTTTTTTAATCTCTCTGATCTTATAATTTTTTTCCATTGTTCCCTTTATGTGCTGATGATTTAACTAACTTATTTACATTTAAACCCACCCTATATTAAATTATGTTCATGGTCCTCCATAAGATCTAACTATGCCACACTTATTTGAAAACAACTAAAATTTCTAATCTAAACTATTAGCATACATCTTATTGATAAAAAGGGAAAATTACATCGAATGGTAGGGCAAGAGTAGATTACCATTGAAATGAATTGGTAGGAATTGTCCATTTAACCTCTTCAGTTTGCACATGCCTATCAGATGCATATCATGAATAATAAATGGGCCATCTTAGTGGATCTAGAATTTACCTAAGTGGCACGCAAACTTGGAAACATATACTAGGACATGCATATCAGGATGAAAAATGTTTGTTTTGATATGTTAATAATGTCAAGATTTCTATTTTTGCTTCTCAACTCCTTGAATCCAATGTGTGAGAAAACATGTTTCATCTAGCTATATTAAAGCGTCTAGGTGTGCTTTTAGATACTTTTCATCATCTAGTATGCATATGTGCATAATATGTAAAAATGGCACAAGGAAATCCACTGGTAAAACTAATTTAGTGGCAAAGATAAGATTAAAATGAGTACTCTTGTTTAACCTTTTGTATGTGGTCTGATAGGCCCATAAGAATATAGAAACTCAGTCATCCTAGTTAGTGTGATTGATATTAAAAATCTTGGTCAGTGTATGACCCAAGATCTTGTTAAAGGATTCAACTATGACATTAACTTGAGGGTC
Source organism: Torreya grandis (assembly GCA_037957365.1). NCBI lineage: Eukaryota > Viridiplantae > Streptophyta > Pinopsida > Cupressales > Taxaceae > Torreya > Torreya grandis. The sequence goes on from JARHVA010002111.1 coordinate 876,148, forward strand.
GTATGGTGTGGTCTTATGGCACACAATCATGAAATCAACCAAGAGGATGTGCATGGTATCATTGAGTAAGTGAGTGCCACGATCACTTATTAATCTTAATGGACATCCATACCTAGTGATGATATTTTCCCATAGAAATTTGGTAACAGTTGTAGTAGTAAAATCATGTATGGGAACTAATTTAGTCCAATGTATGAGATACTCTATGGAAATAACAATGTAATGCATGCCAGATCATCTTATGGTAGGCTGAATGAGTCCAAAAAAATTAATAGCCCATTTATCAAAAGGTTAATGAGAAAGTATTGGATGAAAAGGAATAACGTCCCTTTGATTTGGTTTACATATGCATTAACATATATCACATTGGAGCACGTAAACTTTGGCATCTTTGAATAAGGTGGGCCACCACAATACTGCTAATAATACCTTATATAGTGTTGTGTCACTGATATAATGTCCACCTGTGACACCCTCATGGACCTCCTAAAGGACTTTCATACACTCATGTGGTATTATGCACCTTCATAATACTTCATCCTGACCAAGTTTTTTCATGTATCCACCAATAAACTCAAAGGGGGAAATGCGTACAACCAGTTGATTTTTATCTTAAGTGATAAGGTGATTTGATGCTAAGCCTAATGCAAAAAAAGAACTATTACTTCTAATTATTTAGGTATACACATAACTTGGAAAATTTGTACATCAGTTAAGTCATATTCAATTGTTTACAATGATTCACTATATTAAATACATGATAGATGGTTGGGACCAAAATTAACCTTTCCAAGTTTCACTACCATAGAGAGCTAGAATTATTGAAAGAGGATAATCCATCAACAAATGCATCCATGTAATATTGGCGTATTCATTGAGTAATTGAGTGCCTCATGATCTGTAATGAAGGTGAATGGCATGGCCAACAAGTATTGGTGAAACTTATTGAGTGTATACACTATGGATAAGGCATCTCATTCTATAGTGGAGTAGTCTTGTTTAACTAGAGTGAGCTTGCAGCTAGCAAAGTAAATCAGATAGTTAAGGTTCCCTTCACCAAGTTGTATAAGTATAAAGACCACCACCATGCTAGAAGAATCGACATGAACATGAAATGTCTTCATCTAGTCTAGGAATTGGAAACTAGGAAAACTTACTAATTTCTCTTTCAAGGCCTCAAATTCCTATTGATGTCTTTTAGTCCACAAGAAGAGACCATTCTACTTGAGTAATTATTCCAATAGAGATGCTATGTTAGCATAACCTTGAATGAACTTATGATAATAGCCTATGTAACCAAGAAAGGCATGGACCTCACACTCAGTGGTTGGGACTGGGAGTTAAGTAATAACCATAATCTTATCTAGGTCCACTATGAGTCCATATCAACAAATGATGTGCCCTAACATGATCCTAAAAGGTGTGAAAATGATGCACTTATTTAGATTCAAGGAGATATAGAGTTGATGATAATGCTCAAACATTAGGTGCAAATTGTCATAGTGATCCCAAACTAAGCCATACATGGTCCAATCATCCAAATAAACCTAAATAAACTTGTGTATGAAATCTTTGAAGGCTTCCACCATAATGCGAGAGAAGATGATTGGTGCATTCTTCAGCCTAAATGGTATAAAATTATATGCAAAGGATCAAAATTCAATTTCAAAAGTGGTTTTTACCTTGTCTTAATCAATAATTTGAACTTGATGATAACCTAAAAATCCATCAATAAAGGTATCAATTTCACATCCAATGACTCCTTCCAAAATATCTAATGTGAATGGAATTGGGAATGGGTCTGTGACACACAGTATTGAGTTGCCTATAATCCATGCAAATATGGATTTGCCCATACTTATAACCATAGGACTAACCCACTCAGACTCATCAATGAGAGTAATAACCCTGATGCATAACACACCATCAATTTACTCTTTAACACGAGCATGAAAATTAGGGTTCATTTGATATGATTACTTTATAATAGATCGAGCATCATCAACCAATTTGATATACATTTTCCCCAATGCCAAGTTCACTCCTTTCATCTTTATGTAGTTACAGAAGAAGATGTCTTGATACTCCTGTAAGAGTTCAAATATTTTGGCTAACTCTAATTTAGACCATTAATTTACCACAATGGCTATTTTAAGTGCATCTTTTATTCCAATATTGTACTAAATTGTTTGAAGTGGTGCAAAGTATGGTCTCTACTTGAATCGCATAATATCTTGAACATACCACACCCCATATGTCATATGCAAGTTTAAGTGGTTGAATGGTATCTCTAACAGATCGGTAATAGTACCATCATCAACTTGATATGCAACTTTTTGCTTGCCCTTCTAAATCTATTCTCAATGGTCTTATTTTGATTTGGACTAAGGTTACAACCAAGGCATGGAAAGAGTATCATGTTTTTGGAAGATGTCCAAATTATCCTTAATTATACCATACATGATTCATAACTGATCTTAAACTGGTGCTCAATCCCCTAAAACTACTTGGCAGATGGATTACAAAGATAAATTCAAATCCATTCATGGTCAAGAAAATGAAAATATGGTAAGTAGACCATGTGTTATGTGCTCCCAGGTATCCATATCTTTGTGATTTTATTTATGAATGTACCATGCCTTAGCTTGGGCATGCATAGTACCATAAAACACATAATCCCATAAGAATTATGGTAAGAACATGTCATCAGTATTTCAAAGGCTTTCACATTGTGTTATATGTTCCTTTAAGGAATTAATCCCATTGTAACTAAGGGTGGCACAAACACGGTTATCATGGTGAAAATGATTATGCATGACTATGCATACTTTTTCCCAAGTGCTCAACTTGTATTGATGAGTATACCACCATCAAAAATGGTTACCTATAATACAAAGGTTAGCACATGCATGCATCCATCTTAAAAAAAATATTAATTTTCCAACTATTGTAATTATTCTTAAACCTCCATTTGACTATGAACGATAAGTTTCTAGTCTAACTGTACGGGTAGTACAATCATTTATCATCCACTAATGAGATGAATAAAATTTTGGTGAATAATTAGCTTGTATGGAACATTTATTTTTTAGCGAAATACAACACAAACTTATCCTATTAGATCATATGTATCATGAGCCTAATGTTTGCAAGCAATGTTGGTAGTATTGGAGATGGATTATGCATCTCCCCATTGTAGCATACCATCATGAGTAGGATCTAAATACTCATTTCCTTGTGCTATGATGTTATATATGTGACTGAGGTCTTCATCATCATCAACTATTTATACAAAAGTGTGCCTTCATTGTTATCTAGAGGAATGACCATGCGCTAGGTATCATTCTTGAAGTTGATGTAGTGCTTCTTAAAGCACAAGTAACATTGTTTGCATAACACCACCATCAGCCTAATAGGGTTGAGAAATTATCAAATTTATCTAGTTTAATGAATTCAAAATCACCTTTGAATGGGACACCTAAGATGTTGATGGTGGTGTCTTTAAGAATGCCTATAGGCACTGCTCGAGTGTTTTTGACCATAATTAGAACATGCATTGAAGGTTGTAGAGTGGGGATTACCATATTAATCCAAGCAAACTTTGTGAGAACATTAACTTCTATTCTAGTGTCTACTAATATATCTCATATCATATAACCACCAATGGATGCATTCATAATGACCTCTTTGTCACATTCAACATTGGTTTCAACATGAGCCTCTTGTCATTGTGCATGTTTTAAATGACAATCTACCGAAGTCTTGGTTATATGATGCCATAACCAATTCTTAAGGAGAGGGATGATGTTATCATTAATAATAAGTTTGTAGAGATCTCAAAATGCATCCTACCTTTATTCAATTGAGATAGTCAATCTTTTTATCTCAGTATGCATGGTAGCATCCTTATCCTTCAAAAAGTCAATTTCACCTTGTAGTTCATATACTAGGACCATTATGTCATGCAACACTTGTTTGTTGTTGTTGAGCATAGGGGCAGTGACCTGTACAAGGTTCTTCACACTGAACCTTCTTAGTAGGTGGATTTAAAATTGGTTGGGAATGAGTTCCACTTCATGTAGTAATATTTACCTTAGGTCCAATTGGTGGGATGGTAGGGTACAATATCCACTAAGCACTTAGAGTTTTTTCAACATGAATCATATCAACACCCTTCTCATTATGTTATTCGGTAATGGTTGCATACAAATCAAGACATTATTCCAGGTGATGTTCATTTTTACAAAAGGCTCAAGTTGGATAGATCATGTAATCATACTAGTAGTGGTCTGTAGATCCACATTGACCCCTGAAAGATTGACCTCCACCAACCTCTTGGTTATTATAAATATTAGATTAGAAATTTCTTCATGTGTGTGATTCATGAATCTCATTGATGACTCACAGTCATTTGTATCATGTATGTATGTATCATGTATCTTATAGAATAGTGATACCTTATATTGGGTAATGCATAGTAAGAAGGGACAAATTCTTACATCATAATCCTCTAGACAGATCTCACAAGACTATTTTATTATGGCATGAACATTCATTTGAGGATAATTATTCATATTATGGCCTTCCACTTTATAGTCAACACACCAAAGGCCACTACATTATCATGAAAATTATTGGTCATAAGTTTTTCCAGCTGAGAATCCATCATAGTGATTTGATCCTCCATAAAGGGGATGATCCCCATATTTATACTCCCAACAACTTTGGCATAGAGGGCAGCTTCTATTACCTCACACAGTTCAATGAAATTCTTATGGGATAAGGTTAATTGAAAATGGATTAGTATCCCCCCTAAAAACCATTGAGCATGATGCATTGGATTAATCTCAAATGATAATTTAAAAAAAAGCATTTTGAAATAAACATCATACATGTTCACACTCTCAATGATCTCTTTCTTGATATATTTTAAGGTAATGATACTCTGTTTCTCAAACTCAATGATGTAAAACTCTTGGAGAAAGACAGTCTTCAATAATTCATAATTTAAAACTATTTATTGAGGGTCAAATTTGTGGTACCATTTATGCACGTGATCCAATCAAGTAATGGAAAAATGAGTGGACTTTCTTTCTAAAGAAGTGATACCCCATGATTGAAAAATGAGTTCACACTTTTGAATGTGTCTCATTGCATTTTTGACACCTCAATATTCAGGTAGATGAAGCATCATCTCATAATAGAAGATAGGTACACTGGGTGGTTATAGTGGACCTTTTTGTGGTACTCCTCCATTTCCTCCTAATCCATATGGGGGAAGTCCACTAATACCTCCAATGCCACCACCTGATCCTCCTCCAATAAAACCACTACTGGTACTTCTTCCCATGCATCTTGTAACAATAAGCACACTAGAAGTAGTGAGTACTGAGGAAGGATGATTGGATATGGCTGGGCCTATATTTTTATTGATACTTACATTAGGTCCTCCTGACATTCTAAGGTGAGCCATAGGGCACTCTTTAAATATAAAAGTAGAAACCAATGGTATATTTTTGACTTGATCTTGCACTTCTAGAGACTCCTCTATGGTTTTGGTTTCAAATTCAGATTTAGAGTCCACATTATCAATATCCCAATTTATAATAATAATTCCATCAAACTCAAATACATGAACATTCACTATAGTGGGGGAATTGGGTCTATTTAGATTGGGTTCCACTATCAATGTTTGTCTAGCTTCTTCTGAACATACCTATGCTTGCAAAGGGTATAAATCCATGGTTAGGGATACTCACTATGACTTTTTTCCCTCCTATGGATTCCTATGACACTTTCAGTATCCTCCCATTAGCCTTTGGGATTGATGACTCTCATAGCCTTATGTTTGGATTCATCATACTTATGCTTCTATAGTTGTTGTTATCTAAATTTCATGATAAACTACTAATCCTATACCGATGCATACCCTTCCATTTCCACACCAGTCATGTTGCTCATACATGAGTTAGTTTAGCCATTCATGGTGAAGTTCTCAATCCCATAATTAACCATAATGTTCTTAATCTCTAAATAAAATTTCTTGATATTCCTCTTGCATGGTTCCCTCAGAAAGTTGAATCTTGCTTCTTCTAGATAAGAATATGTAGGGACCATGTATTCTAGAGTATAGCTATTAAGCATTCCCTTCCAATAGATGCCTAATGCTCATGTCCAAGTAGTTCCAATTTATTTAAGGTTGTTTGATGTTATACTAACTAGGAATCCTTCAATATATAATTCCTTAGGTGGTCTTGTACATACGTCAAAATCTAAGCATGTAATTGAACATGTAATTCTACAAAGAATATTTCATATAATGAATCATGTAGGTGCTGCTCTACCCATGCGTGTGTAGAAACCCATGGTTAAAGATATTAGATCATAGAGTTATATTATACAACATCAATGCAACACTTGATATTATCCAAATATATCCACTCGATCATTTTTATACTATCATGATAACAAGTGCAATAGGTCCTGGCAATGGAACCAAAATGTTGGGTCTTTTTCCTTAGTTTTTCATAACTAAGTATTAGTTATGTGCTCAATAGAAATAAGATGATAACAAGCTTTCAAACTAGCATATCATGTGAGGGGTAACCTCGTGCATTCACTTGAGGTGCGTAGCATTGATAAGTCCCCATCAATTATACCACATGATGGTGGTTATACAAATCTTACTTAGGAATTTGAGTTACTAAGTTTAGTCATTATTAATACCAACATTAGTCTAGAGTTATCCATTTAACCAATCCATACAATACATATAATTATTACTATAAAATGAAATTTAACATTATAGAAATCAATACATCATGATTTGCAAATAATAACTAGTTCTATTGCTTTCATTTTATATGGCTACCAAGTTACATTGTCATTACACAATCTCTTGGAATATATATATATATATATTGATAACTATTTTGCACATCCAACATCATTAACACTAATTCTAAAAACTCTAACCATTCCATCTTTTAACAACCCTTTTTAAAACAAATTAAGGGGTGTTTATATATAGGTGTTACCCTTGCCTTTGGTTCTATCATTAATACAAAAATGATGACCAACCAATGACCATTAACAACAATAAATCATGGAAATCCATTAAAATGAATTTTTATTAACTCAAGCCTAACTTCCCCTATATATCCTCTATATAATAAATCTTCATGCTCATGTTCCTCTTCTCTCATAGGCTAGTGCTAGATTCACGTTCTCATTAATCTATGACACTTCTATGAACTACTTTGTAACCACCTCCACTTCCTGCACCCTTTTCCTAGTCTTTCACTTTCAAATCTTGCATCTCATGCTCCTCTCTCTATTTTTTTTTATCTTTTATAATTCATCCTTATACACCTATATCTTCCACATCATTCTTCAACCTTTCACTCTTTCATGCCATATTATTTCATGCCATGATCTTTCTGCACCCAGGTCCTCTATGTTGTTTTTATGCCCTTGTATTCTCATGCTATGTTACCAAAACACTTAGAATATTTCATTACAAAATTTGGGTTCAAAAGGGGATCAACCAAAGGGTTGATATCTTCCCCACCCCTTCCCCCTAAATTATGTTGGTAAAATCCATAGTTGGGACTAAATGCCTTGATCGACTATACTTAAAATAAGCATAGGGCCAAGGCCACCTATCCTGACCAACAAAGGCTCAATGGTTGGGACATAATGCCCATCTGTTACTTAGTTTGGAGGTCAATTTGAATCCTTTCATCATTTATTTGCCCAATGATGGGTTGGGTTTGACCAACTCCCACTTCCTTTTAGGGCAACACACACACATTGGTGAACAATTATATACACACATGTTTATCACAATAATATTTATATTTGAGTGTATATATAAATAAATACATATTAAATATATATCTTTCGATCAAATTAAAGGGGGAAGTATCTTTATACAAAATGAATTTACATATTGAATACATGTTAATTTTTTTATCCCTCTCCCTCTTCGAACTTTCAAGGAAAAGACAGAAAAAAACCAAATGAGAAATGAATATTAATTGACCATTTCATTAGGAAAGTGAATTCGTTAGATAAGATCATTTTCTAAGATCTTTCAAAACTTGACGTTAAATTTAGAATGATATTTTAATGATCCTCCTAAACCTTTATAAATATATTTTTTCCCACAATTTCATTAAAATAATACTTGAATTTTTCAAAATTAAATCATAATTTAAATTACATACCCTTACATAAAAGAAAGATTAGTTAGTTATTTTGAATAATTGCTATTGGAAGTCGTCTTGGTTAATTTGACCACACTTGAGTGTAACCCTAGTTTGGCCATGAAATTATAATTGACCATATATAAAATAAGTTTGAAAGCAAATTTATAAGACAACTATGATACTTAAGTGGGACCCATGTGATATTTTATATAAATGTGAAATATTGTCATAAGGCCAAGTCTTTAATTTAAATAAATCATTCTTACATAAATCCCTTGGTTTTGTGAAATGGATCCTACATTTAAACTAAACTAAATGAAGGAAATAATATTCAACTCCTTCAAAATAAAAAAAATAGGGTTAGAGTTACTACTCCCTTCCTCACCTAGAAAAATGGGGATTTGGAATTGAAGGAAAATATATACCTATTGTCAATTTTTTTAAAATATGAAACTTGAAATATTTTAAAATAAATGTGAAATATTAGATCAAAAATTGAACAATTTTTATTACCAACATTTACAAATACAATGGGTCGATTTTGGAAGACATTTTCACAAGAAAATTATTGGTACTTTTATATGTTGTTAAAGTTAGTTTAGATTGTAGATAAATTAAATGTCCAAAAATAAAATTTATCAAATCTAATGATTGAAACATGTTTTAAATGAATAATTTTTTTTAGTTCCATAAGTAAATAATTTTAATATCATGATTTATAATTAAATTTGGCTTTATTTTAAATTAGTTTTACGAGCAAAAATTACTACACTTTTTAGCACATCAAAATCATTTCAAAATGATATGTTAATTTTTTGTGTAACCTCACATAAAAATTATCTAATGCTTAAATCATATTTTATCTAGCTTATAAAATATGTATAAACCATGAGAATAATTTATCGCTTCTTTTTTGAATTAATTAAAAGGTGTTTCCATACCTAATTTATCAACATGAACTTAGAGTAAAAACATTATTTTGAAATTGCTATCTTAATTTGAGACCTTTAAGTGTATCCCTTCATAAATAAAATGTTTAAGTGAAATATTTGACCTAAAAATAAATCAAAATTATAAAATTAATTAATTTATCTTTTTAGATAATTCATTAGATGTTTCTTTTGCTTTTTCATGACCTGGAATAGATGTGCAAAATACTAGTGTATGATCATTTGTTATGTGATTTGTTGTGTTTGGTAAAAAATAACTAGTCAGTGATTCTTAATAGCTTGGGAAATTAATTAAATCCCTAGTCCAATTTAAGGACCTTAAATGTAATTAAATTAAATATTGGTGTATTTATTCCATGGGAGCTATCAACTCTTAGTAAAGTAGGGCGTCCTCTTGTTTTAAAACATATGCCTAGAATTGGATATTGTAATTGATATTTTTACATATGTAATGGTCTTTCATGTCAACCCTTGGTTATATCTAACAATATATGGGCTAGTTAGTGACCATAATGTTACCTACAAGGGTAATGTTGATGATGGAAATTATATCATCAATGAATCAACCCTCTCACCTATCGTGAAGGTCAAGGTGGAATCATACTAGTCTAATCGTGAGGTTTTTAAGGTTCAACTATGATCTTAAAGATGTGAGGGTTTTTTTATAAGTTCTGGGAAATAATCAATAAGTCATTAAATGTAAAATATTCTATTATAACAATAAAAAATCTACTTTATCAAATCATGAATCAGTTTAGATAAGAATCTGTAATCTATTCTATCTGACAGAGAAAACCTATGAATTAGATAATCTCTTGAAAAATAAAAATCTGATTCAGTAAATATATGTATATTCAAGTAATATCTTGCTTCTTACTGTAATATTCTCCAAGTTAACCTCAAAATACAAACCAAAAATATAAATAAACATATTTGATATAAGATAAAAAATTATTCAATCAAGTAAAAGATCAAGCAAAGCAAACATAAAAACAACAACAAACAACAACTAATAAACTAACTAAAAGAAAAGAGAACATAAAATAACTAAGCTAAGAAATGGACAATAAACTATTTAAAACAACTAAGTCTAAACTAAGAAACAAATTTAAATAAGAAAAAGACCAAGGACTAAAGATCAAATAAACTAATCTAAGACTAAACATAGACTCAATTTAATCTATCTATGAATCAACTAGTAAATAAACAAGTAACAAGTCTAATACTAAAATTGAAATAAAACTGTAATTTGAAATCCAAATAAGCTTAGAATCTAATCTATGAATAAGACTAAAAACTAACAAGAACTTAAAACTATAATAGAAATATGAGAAAAGAACTAATCAAAATAATGATCTATTATACTATTTAATCTAAGAAAGAGAATAAAGTATTAATTTAAGAAGAAAATTAAAGAACTAAGACAGAACAAAAAACTAAACAGATAAAGGATAAATATAAACTAAGAAACAAAAATAAAAACTAAATTAAAAAAGTCTAAAAGATAAAACTATATTAAAATTAGAGTCAATATAAAGGACAATAAAGTGTGTGAGTCTCAAAGAAGAGTCGTCTTCGCAAAAAAAATATATTTTATTGAGAAAAGCAACATCTTTCTTTATAATAACTTGAGTGATAACTTTATAATCAAAATATATCAATGAAATGTCACAAAATAGTGAAGTGTTCATCATTATTTAGGTTGAATACTTGGAATCTATGCATAGGATTGCAAATAATAATCATCAAAGATGTTAAACTTGGTAATCTTCAGTTAATCTATCATCAATGATAGGAAAAAATGGATATACCTTTTTTGCCTAAGTAATTACTCAATTGTTAGATAAAGTACCATTAGTCTATTTTCAAAAGTCATATTATCTCAGAGAAGTTGCATAGAAAGAATAGAGATGAAAGATTGACTTCACAAAATGTATAAGTCTTCAATACATGTGTTGTTCTTCTATCTTGAAATGAATCCTTGATATCCTTTTATGCTCTAAACTTAGTTAAAAAATAAGTTATAACTAACTTTAGTTAGTTATTAGTTTATGTTAACTAATTAACTTTTAAAATTCAATTAATTATAATAATTATTGGTTAAAAAAATATTTATTTAAGACTTTAAAGTCTTAATTGATTGAGTTTTTAAATATAAACTGGTACTAATATTAATAGGTAGGGACCCTCATCAATTAATAATAAAATAGAATACATATATCAATCATAAAATAGATAAGTCAAAGATTAATAAAATTTCATTTATATTAAACCATAATGCATGTTTAAAATTAACTTAGGCACGCACACACACATAAAATGAAGTTCGCTGTTACTTCCTAAAATATTATCATTAAAAATACCAAAATCTACAGTAAAGTATCAAATAGAAAGTATAAAGTTATACCATGTAAAAGTTTAGTTGAAAACAAAGTTTATCCCCTAGAGGTCCAATAATTCTTTGAGTCTAAAAGTACTTTAGTCACTGGTTTGTCTTGCGCATTAAGACATACATTATATTATATTTATGTTGTAGGAAACTGCATGAATTTTGTTCCAAAATCACTTGTATCATCATCAATTTCTAACTTGATCCGCTTCAGCACTTTGAGTTCAACAGATGAATTTATATCATTATGACTTTTTGATCTCTTTTCTGAAGTGAAAGGGTGAATTTCAAGAGTTTTCTTTCTACCAATTGAAATGGATTTATTCAAGCTCAACTTCTTGCATCCCATGATGGGTTCACTATGTGAAGATGCCAAACCCAATCTCTTACTTCCCAAAATAGGCTCCCTATGAAAAGATGAAGCTTCATTGGAAAATAAAAGAAGAACAAGATTAACATAATTTTTAGCATAGAAAACTTTGGCATTGAATTGGGTAACTTGGTTGGTAGGATTAGGTTCAATATCTAGATGCACTCTTTCAGAAAACTTAATGGGTAGGTGTTGTGGGTTATTTTCCAAATAGTAGGAAGAACTAATTTATGAGGGAGGTCTAGTTTCAAACTTACGACTGTAAAAAACTTTGTTTCTTCTATGATTTGCTAGATTGAAAGATAGGTTGTTAAGGACATTCTAGAATTTGGGATCTGAGGCATCAAAATATACTTACATCCTAGTACCTCTATAAAATTTGGGGCCAAATATTTTGGCATGAAAAACACCCCTAATAATGTTTCTATTGGGATTTGGTTGATTTACATTATTACCAGAATATTGCCCCCAATGCCTATCATCATTACTCTTAGCTAACCTAGGCTGGTCCCATCCAAACATTTTGAAACAATCTAAAATACACTCAAAATTTAAGACTAAAAATCAACACATGTCTATCCAGAATAAAATAGAACTGATCTCAATATATAGTCATATCTCAATCAAACTAAATGTACCAAGTATCTAACATTACTCAAAATACTCCCACTAATCCATCATAAAATACAAAATTCTAATACTTAATTATTTATTTAAAACCAACAGAGTCCTCAAAATTTATAATAACATCATTTTATTTCACAAAATCTTGATAACTTTTATGAATTTTATATCTCCACCAAATCAACTATAAACTGAACCATTCTAAAATTGAAGACACAAAATTTATAGCATAATATTTTCAAGGTGAAATCACCAAATGATATCTGAAACAAACATTATTTGTTCCCAAAATATAATCCTCATATAAATTTCAACTGATAAGCAACTGGGTTCATCAGGGGACTATAACTTCAATGTTCATTCTCAAGATAAAACCTAAAACTTCAATGCTGAGATGTAGATCTAACATAAACCTCATTTTTTGCTCAATCCTTCATAATATGCATGCACCATAGTTCTTCAAATATTATACATAGAGATGTACAAAGTTTATCCATAAAACTGAGACTCCAACAAAACCCTTTAACACAGGCATTTGAAATATACTATGATATAACCTCAAAATACTTTCAAAAAATTAAAACCTCAGAAAATGCATTCAAGGAAATAAGTCTATAATTTTCAAAATCAAGGCTAAGGAAAATATTCAACATCTTTGATATTCACTAGAACACACACATAGAAACCATTTCAAAGTCATTTATGAAATTGTCAAATATTCATGCCAACAACCAATCTATCAAATATGGAATGAATAGCCACAAAATACATCATGCCAAATTATTTCCAAAATTTCAAAAAATCATCAAAATCTAGAATTTTGCACAGAGACAAGAAGAATTTGCTTTGTTTCAAGCTCAATAGACTTATTCCATAATATGCATGTGACTTCTTTTTCAAAATTAAGATAGGAGATGCATGAACCATAACCATTTCATCTAAAAAAAAAACTTTGAAATAAAATTTAACTGAGAAAAATTTATACCATTCATTGAAAACTCATATATTCTAATCATTTCCTATATTTTAAACACCAAATTTCAAACCAAATCGACTCTATATTCCTTCAAAGACCTAGAACATATCAAAAACCAGAAATAGCTTATCATCCATATTCATGCATGATAGAATTTTCAAGACTGAAACATCATTTATTCCCTCAAATATCCATGCAAAAATTAAACCATTAACTTTTCTAAAATTTAAAGTGGATGTAAATTGATTTATCTCATATCAGATCCTGTATTTCACCATGAAACCAAAACAACCATTCAGAGCTTCATGAATATCTATGCAAACCACAACTTATTAATTCATGCACATAAAATGATTTATTTCATGTAGCTGGAAGCTTCACTAAATCATCATACATATTTTCAAAACTTATCCAAAACTGTAGGAATCATACTTGGAAATGCACCCTTGAAATATTTATGCATGAAATCCTCAACAAATCCTTCTCTACAACTCAAAAATCACCTAGCTAGAGCTCTGCTTCCATGATAAGCTTTCCAAAATGAACAATAATTGAGAAAAGTGACCTACTTATTTCCACCACCCTCTACCATAACCAAATTGACTAGATACTTGCTTCCTATTGGCTCATCAAAACTAGAGTGTACTTTAATGATCCTACTATCTTTACTATCAACATAACCAAATTTAGTCATTACTAATTATTCATACTCAATCATAACCAAATTCCATCATTTGATTCAAATTTGATCTGCATTAACTCTACCTTCCTACCAAATCTTTGGCATATCTTGAAACTTTGTGAATATGATTTCACATTAAATGCTTATACCAACTCACCATGCCATGACGTCCATTAGTCACCTAATATCTACCAAATTGGCATCTTACATCATGCATATTAAAATTTGAAACAAGTCATACACATTATTGATAAGCCTTTGAATTTATTTCAACCCCGTTGAGACAAGAAAATTAGGTCTTTGAAAAATATACGTGATGATGAAGGTTTAGAAATGTCTTATCTTCAAAAGAACACCTTGTGCCATCCATCCCATGAAACAAATCTTGGGTCAAAAAGTTAATCTACATTATATAAATCTTCTATGCCAAATGGGACACAATAAACATGCCATCCTTATGCTTTGGGAATTATGTTTCAAAACATAGATTTGAGTAATTAGTAGGATTTAAAGATTGTAACAAAGGACTTAGGATAAAGGTCTTAGGTTAGGACCATGAGATAAAATCTATTGAGCACATCCTAAACCTTTTCAATAATGAAACACTTATGATATATTTAAAAGAAAATTTGAATAAGTTATCCTTTTGATAACTATATTTAAAACTTATAGTAAGAATTCAAACCAACATAAATCATGCCATTGTCTTTCAAATTAGATGTTACATGAAGGTAATATATGAAATAGTTAATTTGTAACAATGATCGTGCTTATATTTAATTTTAATGATTATATCCAATCCAATTGAATATTCATAATTATTTGAAAATAAGATGAGAGGAGAAATAATTCTAACTAATTTAAAAATCATTTTGATTTGTTCTAAATCTAACCTCATATTACCAATGAAAACCGTGCCAAAAATTACTATAACTGTTCAAGTTGTCAAAACTAAAAATGCTAAGATATAATCTAAAAACCATCTGAGAAGCAAAATGATTGATCACTAGTGATATATAAATGCAGATTTTATTCATTAATCCACTATGCTTTTTGAAACCACTGAGAAATATAAATATGAATTCATCAATTAATCATTATCAATTTATAATTGAAAACATGCATTTAAATATACTATTAATTTATTGGGTCCCTGAAATAGTTTTAAATTTTATGACAAAGTAATCTCTATGGCAAAAAGTATTAATTTTGGAAAAATTGAGGGGGTGTGAAAAATAGGCATAATAGATAACTGTGAAAACAATATTTGTAAGGTTGAGTATCAAAGGTTGTTTGCCTTTGTAGTATAACTAATAATCATTTTGATAACATGTGAAATAAAATAAACCCTAATTTTTAATATGAATGTGGTCATAGTAGATATGCACACAATTTAGGAAGTGGATGTAGGCACTAGTAACTAACTCTTAAGGTACTTTTCCTTAGTGCTCACACTAGTTACTAACCTTTAGAGAGTTTTTAATTATACATTAAATTTAACTTATTATTAGCTAACCTTATAAGATATAAGGATGAAAATAACATGAGAATCTAATTATTTATCTAGGTGTTGATCTAAGTTGTTTTGATAGTTGAGTGAACATGGAAACATGGATATAGTGTATACAACCTTTGTCATTGATGAAGACACTCTTAAGAGGCAAATTTACTTCTAGTAGTGTGAGATTAAAAGTTATTATAGCTTCATAAGTATCTAGGACAAAATAATATATGTTTTTGTAATGTTTTATCGACACTTGAATGTACTATTGTGGGATAATACTTTTGTGTTACCACAATGTACTTAGGATTTTGAAGTGTTTTATGAAAAGGTTAATATAAGGAACAATCTATGGTTTAGGTGTTCATGTCTAGAGCTTAGAGAAGCTTATTTGTATTATGATAGTTATTAATTTCTTGTTTTGGCTTAGATTACCAAGTCCCTTTTGGTGATGACGTCTCATGGAGGATACTCTTCACAAGTTTAAGAGGATAACCACATATACCCCTAATTACAAGAAGCATATGTTTACACTACCCAAGTTGTGGGGGCATAGGGTCTTAAGTCTATTAAGCTCTTAATCTATGATATACTCTTCATTTATAATTACATTCCTTAGTTAATTATTGTGTTAGGCTAACTTATTAAGATGTAAGGGTGGGTTGAATGGGCATGACTCCCCCCATTAACTCTATATATATGGATGAGTGTGGCTCACTCCAATCTTCATGTTTGTGAATTATATATTATTTTAAGGATTGGTAGGTTTCCCCCTCAAAGTGGCTTAAATATATTCTTCTATATTTCAATCATCTTATGATTTATTGCTTAAATTTTGAAGAAAGTTCATTACAAAGTCTCAAGCTAGGCTAGGGTTGCCTTATCATTATTACTCATGTTAAGGTTAAGACTCTTTTTATAGATTACTAGTATAAGATTAAAATAAAATAATTGTGATTAATCTATGTTCTGAATATTGTTGATATTCATATTATTCTTACTAGTATGAAATGATGTTTGTTGCCATTGAGATGAATATAATAAGACAAGCTTATTTTGGTTGTGTGCTCCCTAAGAGTGAATCTTGTTTAGTAATATATTAAAGACCTTTCCCTTGATATCCATAGGGTGGTATCCCTTTAAAATGTAACTTGTAACCTAAGTTTACCATTGTTTTATTGTATATATTTTATCTTGGAAGAATAACAATTTATTTTCTTACATTTAAAATTAAAAAAAACAAAATATAATTAAAAGAGACCCTTTTGTTAGGATATATTAATCCTAACTAATAGTGTTAGTATGTTTTTCCTTGGTAAAAGGATTATAACAAGATTTTAAATTAGACTCTAATGCAATGTGATAATTTTAAAAACCACTTTTGAAGTAATTTTTTATTAAAGATGTTTCTATGCCATGATTATCAAAAGTGTTGTTGTGGGTTAAATAAGCAAATGAATCAATTAATAATTTAATTAATTTTGTGTGTCACACTTCCTCTTGTGACATATGTTAATTGGTAACATCAATGAACAATTAATTATAATGAAATTTATTAATTAGAAAAAATTATATCATGTTTTAGATTAGAGGTAAAAGCAGGTTTTGAAGGGGCCCCGAAACCCTTTAACATCAGAGGAGATATAAACCTTAAGCTCACCCAGGATACAAAATAACCTGGCACAGGCAAAAGCAAAACCAGATTAGCCAGTAATCTAAAGACAACAGACATAAGCTGGACAAACAAAAAAATAACATAATTTTTTTTTTTTACAAGACCGAAGATTCATATCTAGAGGGGGGACCAAAGGCTTAGACTTCTTCCTTTTAACTGCTGTCCAACCATCCTCTACCTTAGCTGCCTCAGCAACCCAATCCTCAGAAGGCCATGATCCATGAATTCCAAGGGGTACCAATGCCTCTGCAGGATCCTTTTGAAAACCAGCCAACTCCTGGCTCCTATGGGAATCCTTCAAAACAGGTGGAGAGACCACCACCTCCTCAGTAATCGGTTCTGAGAGATCACATAATCCTGTCTCCAAAGTACCTTCAACAGGATCTTTCACCAGCGAAATCTCCTGATCCATCGATTTAGAATGGATACTCTTTTCACTCTCATTCTCTGAATCAGTCATATCTTCCCTGGGTTGTTTAGCTGTATAATGTTCATTAGTAGCTTCAGACCACCAAGAAGGTGATCTTTTGGATTTGAATTTCCTCGTAGTACACTGAGCTGCAACATGCCCCGTCAAGTGACATTTTCTACATCGAAAAGGTAAACCTTCATAATCTAACATTTGCGTCCAAGAACCCCTAGGGGAGTCCAGACAAATCACCTCAGGAAGGCCCTTAGAAACATCCACCTCTACCAATAGGCGTGCACAGGTCGAGTGGTAAAGCTTCTTAGATTCATCATTATCAGATAAAAACTCCCCTATAGCATTTTTGATGGTTTTAAAAACCGAATCATGCCATAAAAGTATTGGAAAATTAGGGAGCCGAACCCAGACACGGATTTTGTTGAAGGTTTCCGTGAGAGGATTGAAATCCTTATGCCATCGTTTGGCCATAAGAGGGTATTTACCTTGCCAATAAAAATCACTGTAGGACAGAATAGTCCCCCTATCCTTAGAGTTTTGGAACAAAGCTAAAAAAAAACCTTTAACACATGGGTATATTTCCACGTTTCCATCAATCAGTGGCAACCAGAAGTTGGAGATCCAGCCATGTAGATTTGTAAGAGAGGGCCAGTAGCCACGAAATCGAAAAATAGCCCCACGCTCTGAAAAATGTTCTTCCTGAATAAAAATTGATTCAACAGTATCAAGATCGAGATTTACTCTAACAGGATTTAAAGCACTTATAGGTATGATGCTCGAACTCCCAGAAGAAGCATGATGATTTGTGTCATGGATTTCGGCTTCATAGGCAGCGACATCTGCATAAGTTCTTCCCTTAGAAACAGGGCACAAATCGAAAAATTATATCATGTTTTACTTGGGTTTTTGGGACATTTTTTGGGCATTATAGAATAACATGCTAGATGCCTAATTATATAGAGTATAAAAAATTATATAAGATGTTATATAAATAATTAATTTCCTCACATCAAGCATTGATCCCACTGGTTGACATTGAAAGAAAAGAATCAGTTGGAGGTCCACGCCACTCCCTATTAACTCATTAGTGGGAAATTGTACAAAATGGGATGTGTAGATGTGTGTTGGAACATGAACATGCCAAAGTTCTATGTGAATCACATGAAGGGGTAGCAAGTGGCCATCATGCTAGAGAGGCCATTGCATTAAATATTTTGTTCTCTAATTTGTGCTGGTTAACACTATTCAAGGATGCTAAGGATTATTGAAAAAATATGATGTATATCAATGGATTGGTAATATAAATCACTAAGATAGAACGTCATTTATTTCCATCATTACTTAGAAATCCTTTGAGAATTAGGAAATATACTATCATCCCTATCTCCCTAGCCATATGTAGGATATGTGTGCATTATATCATAACTACCACTTATTATTCAACAAGGTGGGTGTAAGTCACACCAATTGTTTTACTACAACCACAATGATGTGTTTCCTTTAGGAGAATATTATTAACAGATATGAGTTCCCCTTAAGTCTAAATAGTGATCGAGGAATGCATTTTATGAATGAGGTGGTGCATATTTTTCTAATGGAATTCATGGTAGTGTACCATGAAACTACACCATATCACCCTTAGGGAAATGAGATCATCAAAGCTTTTAACAAGATCCTTGGTCAGACATTAACAAAATATTGAAAGGTGGGGTGTAAGGACTGGGATGACCACATTTATGTGGTATTGTGGTTTTATAATGCTACTTACAAGTACCTAAAAAAATATACATCCTTTTTATTGGTGTTTGGATAGGAAGAGGTTTTGGTAATGGAGTTTTTGGTTCCTTCTTTGTGTATCATGTGTGTTTGATATATAGATGACAAGGAATATATTGACATGTGTCTAGAATATCTTATAAAACTAGACTATAAGTGCGTTATTATTTATTGGAGGCAAGACATTAAAAAGGCTAGGCATAAAACATGATTGATAAACACATCAAAATAAAGATTATACACAAGGGTTCACATGTTTTATTTTATGAATAAAAATATGTAAAACATATTTTTGATAATATGCCAAACATATTTTATTGTATGAAAATTCATAATAAGGTCAAACTCACTGGATGGGACCTTATGTCATTCATTATATTTTATAAATTGACATATATAAGCTGCATACACTAGATGGTGAAATGATCATTGGAAATGTCAATGGGAGTAGGCTCAAGCCTTATCATATGTAATTTGTAAATGAGCCTCTAAAAAATAAGGTGTATTCCCATCATTTTATTTCTTTATTTAGGTTTCTTATATGGTAGTTTGTTTTTTATTTCTACAAATAAGCACATTTTTTATGCTTTTAGGATTGGTAATAAAACACACAACCTTGTAAGAATAGTCAACGATATGAGTAAATGATTTTTTTCAGATCCTTATGTCAGACATATAAGCCTTTATGTGAGGGTGTTGTCACAATTTTTTTAATAAATGTTTGTAGCTCTTAAATTTGGCTTTAGAGCTATGTGTTAAAGTTTTCAATATTCTCAAGTATTATTTTATGGAAAATTGGTGTGCACATGTGACATTTTTTTCTGATAGCAACACAAATCATTAGTCTCACTTTTCACAACAATTATGATTCATTCATGCATTCAAATTGAAGTTAAATTGAGATATGCAAAGATATTAGTTGTGATTACATAAGTAAATGGAAGAAGGATATCTACATAACCATAAAAGCACACTTGATGGCTAAGGAACTTGATGTGTTAGAGGATCATGCAGACATTTAGAGTGGGGTAAGGAGTTATAAAGTCTCAAACCTTTATAAATATTAGTGGATGCATGTGAAGAAATGAACAATATATAGATACATGAGGTCTACAGGGCAAGGTAGTGTGAAGGAATGAGAATACACATTGTACCCAAGAACACATGAAAGAGGTAAAAGGTATAGATTGTGCCTAAATGGAATTCATCAAAGGATGACATCACCAAGAATTAATGTGAATTGATGAAGGGGATAGTAATGAATATATAATGGTATGGGTTACACTGTTAGGCAATTTAAACATCGATGGGTGTTATAAATTTCCCTCCACAGGTAGTTTTCACCACTTTTAATTTTTAAAGACATTTGGATCCATAAAACACATAGAGAATAAAGTGAAATAGGGCAAGAAAATTCAACCTGTTTGAACATATTAAGATTTTTGGGATGAGAATTTGTATCTATAGGGGACTACAAATTAATTTCAAGGGAAATTTAATCAAAGGAAGTGAGGAAAAGGTGGAATTAAATAAAAATAGGGCTAATGGTTAGAGAAACTACTATTAAGGTGACATGAAGCTTAAATCCAAGGTAAAATTTTAAAGTTACATGTGCAGGAGTTCAAAAATATTTCAAAATTAAGGCTTTGTTAGAATTAATAGCCTAGGCTATTCTAGAGTGGCTTTTAGTAATAATTTTGTCGAAGAAGAATGTGACCATTGTGACATTGGAAAACAAGAATCTCATAAAAGTTGTAGAGCCTATAGGACATAAAGTGGATTTAATCAAAGAAACATCATCAAAAGAAGTAAAATTTTTAGATATATAGTAACTTGAGGCTTGATTACATGGATAATATTTGGAATCAAAGTTAATAAAGTGTAAGGTGGAAGACTATAACCATTGTTAAAAGAAAAATGAAACTAAATTAATGAAGGATTATTTCATGAAAAGTGATCGAGTAAATATGGATGGGATGGTGCAGTCAGATGTGTCTATTAATATATTGCTTGAGAAACTTAGTGTTTTTAAGTTGTATGAGTTGCCATACTTTGGAAATATATAAATATTGAATAGGTTTTTAATTTTATGTATCCATGAGGATACATTTTATTTTTACAAGAGGGGATTGAAATTGTTGCCAAAGAACATAAGTATAAAGTATTACTTTGTTTAGATGAATACACAGAGTTGGAAATGGAATAAAATCAAGTAGTGGAAAGACTTACAAAAACATTGAAGTAAAAAAAGGATAACTATTCATTCCCTATTAAGAATATTTAAGATCATGTAAGAAGGGTGGTGGCATACCTAGTCAGTTGAAAGTTATGTGGAGCTAGAATGTAGGATAGTATAAACGAAATGTATATTTACATAAAACACTAAATGGGAATAGATAATACCCAATTTAATATTTAAAAATATATTTTTGATTAGATAATTGAGGGTGAAAAATGGGTGCACAAAGTGGCTAAAACATTTAGATGGGGTACCATTTTGGTTCTCCTGGTAATTGATGAAATTGGTGTTACATATGGATATGACGTAAAAGTGTGGATGCATATAATATGGGATAAGTTTCCTAGAAAAATATGCCACCACCATCTATACACAGACACCTATAATAATATTTATAAAATCAAAATGGATAAATGGGTAAATACCATGATTCTAGATTTTAGAAATGAGTGGCACATCCTAAGAACCTTGCTAGATGCATTGAAAGACTGTGGAGTTTACCATGATGAGACACCATTCCATTTAAAAGGTATTCCTTGAGAAATAAAACATGTCTAGGTGGATAAAGCTTCCATACAACTTTTATGCACGTTATTTTCAAGGTGTTGTACAAGGAATACCAAATTCAACAAAGAAGAAGATAAATTTCATGAAAATTGATAGTGATATATTGATGTTGAGAGCACAACTCAACATGAAAATAAGGGAAATATAAAGTTATGAGAGTGAGTTGGGTGATAAATCAACCATGGTTGATCTTAAATTGGAAGAAAAAGTGACAAAATTTGTATAAAGAACCTCCTATGATTTGAAACCCAAAGAAGAAAAAGAGTGCATGATAGGCATGATAGGAGCTTGAACCAAATAAAGAACAAGAGGTCATGTATAATAACCATAGAGTCAAGGAAATAGTAGATAATGGGATGGATGTGAATATTCTCCACATCCTCAAGATATAGCGATATGTAACAAGGTGAACCACACACTAAAGCATCATCCAATGGAGTGGCCAAAAATATGTAAGGTCAAAAATGCATTATACAACTGAATTTAAAAATGGAGTATTTAAATTGCATCACATTAGATGATAATGGGGCAATACCTAAGAAAAGACAAGTTATGCCATGAGCTGAACCATCACTTAGAAAACCCACATCACCTTTATCTCCACCACCTAGACAAACAAAACCATCTTCATGTCCACCACCAAGGAAACTCACTCCATCCACTAATAGGAAATCCAATGAATCATGGATACCTACACCCACATCTCTACAATAGCCTTCAAACCCACAAGTGCAAGAATAAAATATGGAAAATACCATGATACATCCCAAAATAAATGATTTGATAATAAGGGTACCATAATGAGGGGCTCAACATGTTATCCCTTAGATGATGTCATACATGCTTATGGGGAAGTATTTGATGTTGAGGGTTACAAAGAAGAAGAAATGCTAGAATTTTATCCCATAGGAGTGGGTACTAATGGAAAATAAGAGGAAAAAATGGATAACATCAAAGAAATGGAGGAAGAAGAAGGTGATGAGGAAGAATAAGGGGAAATAAGAGGAGGAATGGATGAGAAGGAAGAAATAAAAGGTGAAAACCATGAATAAAAAGAGATACATATTAATTTAGGAGATATAAATCTTGACATTGGCACATAAAGAACTGATAATGATCCATATGGGTCATTACATGTGTAAGATGATGATGAAGGGTGTGAGTTAAATGCAATGGGGATGGTGTAGTAAAATATCAATGATGAGACTTTACATATATGGGATAAGATGTCAAAAGATATCACATCTACCTAGACATGCCAGCATATATCATTATTTTCTGACACCCATTATGATGAACCGTTATTGAAACACATTTTGATTCTATGAAAAAGAGTGAGCCTTATTGTATAGATGGGGAGCACACCATAGTGCACATGGAATCAATCAATATTTTTGAGATTTAATCTAGGTGTGAACTTATGAAAATAGATTCATAGATATCACATTGGAATGTTGTAAACACAACCATCAAAATTTGTAGGAAAAAAATAAAGGAAATTGAGTGTGAGTGTGAAAAATTAGACCATATCATGGATATAATAGAATGAAAAGTCATACATATTTGCTAGTGGATTATTTCAAAACATTAAAAATTTATAGATAAAGTAAATTTGGAGGGTAAAAAGGATATGGACTAACTCATTTTTGTGGTCAATCAACTCTTTCAAAAAATAAGGGGAAGTGCATGAAGAAAGGGCTAGGTGAATTGGAGAAAGTAAAAACTAATTTGGATGAACAACTACAAGGATGTGAAGATTTATTAAATAACCTCTAGGTTGAAGTAGAAAATTATAAAAAGGTATTCTTTAATTTCACATGGTAGACACATGTAATTAACATGTGATTGCTTTATGATTAGTATAATTAGAAGGATTTGGAGGTGAAAGTGTACCAGATGAAGGATAGCTCCATAAGAATAAAATTCTTAAGGAGAAATGGGATGTCAAATTGAAGAAAGGCGTAGAGAATTGGAAAGAGGATTCAACATCCTATCCAAAAACTATTAGATGAATAAAATACTATTCAAGAGGTGTTTGAAGGGGTTACCCAAGAAATTAAATCATCCAAATTGAAGGCAATGGAGCTTCATAGAAACTACTGACACTAAAATGGTTATAGGTAGAAGTGGACATTAGAATAATTGTGGTCTAAGTTTCACTCTTTATGTGGGGAAATTTTGAAGAAGAAATCCAATGGGATGGACCTAAATTTTTGATTATAAAAGTAGCTTTGGCAGGGTTTTTAGGTGAGAGATATCCAAGTTCATGTGGGTTTATATTGAACCCCAATTTTGGATAAGTATTGCACCATGCATTTTGAGAATGGTAAGGTGCATAGTATGCACACATTTTGAAGACATCCAAAAAAAAAAAGTCTAGTAGGGCACACATAATGTATGAGGATGAGGTTGCGCAGATGTGCCTAAAGACCTAGGAACACTCAATAGAATATTGACCAAGTTTTGAAGTGCATAGAAAGTGACACATTGGATGGTGCATGACAAGGATCACAAGGATTGGGAAGGAATTTTCATAGACTATAGAGCATGCAAGGAATATTTACTAGTTATTATGGAAAAATGAGTCTACTAGGGAAGAACATTATGACATAATAACTTGGAGCAAATTTACTACATCATGATAATCTAGGAGTCAGTCCAGAAAATGACATTCAATGTAAAGTAATTATACTTTCTATTTATATAAAGTATTTGTGTACCTTTTAGGGCTCCTATTAATGTACTATAACTACAAGGTGGTGATAAAATAATAAAAAATCCTATCTTTGCCTCTTGTAATGATATAGTTAATAGTTGTTACTATTACACTACTATAATAACAAACTAGTGTTAGTGAACTGTGTGAACTCATGTTCTGTGTTATGATCTTAATGAGATGAAGTAAAAATTTTATCAAGTAATTTTTGTTGGGTTTTTGATCCAAAATATTTTTTATTATGTTTTGTTAGTTTGTTAGTATTTGCTTAATGTTTTGTTAGTAATAAGTGAGAGTTGGTTCATGGGAATCAATTAGATCTCATAACCACCCACTAAAGTTTTATAAATATTTTGCCTTGTAAATAATAATCTGAAATGATATAGTTACATTTTATGTAAAATAATTTGTTTGAGATGAAAATTCCACCTGATTCCTAAGCTAATAATAGTATCAAAGCCACATATGGAAGATTGAAGAAATTATTTTAAGAACCAAAGGGAAAGAAGGAGAGATAAAGTAAGCCATGAAGGTACTAGTGTCGTGAGGGTTTTTTTGTGGCCAACACACCCCCTTTTATTCAAAATGGGGGACCCCTTTAAAATTCTCATGAACTAAAGATTCAGGGTCCTTTATTCTTGCCAATGAAGTCTACTCAAATCTTTAGATTATGCATTGCCTTGATTTACAAGAGTATTAATAGGCCCCTTTTATTTCTCTTTAGAACTAAGGAGTGTTTGTTCTTTTTATAAATCATGGCACTAGAATTGTAGGTTGATTTTTGATTGAATCTCTTGGAGTCTAGTTCCCTTCCTATAACAATAGAACCATTTCCATATTAGTGTAGGTTTTTATTTTTCCCTATTTATTAATTAGGGAAATTGTATTTCTTGTGCATACATGGAGTTTTCCTACATTTGTGGGATAGGCTAGCTTATGTGGAGGTGTGTGTCATAGATGTGTCATAAGAATGTCATAAGTAACTCCCTTTATGGGAGTTACTTCTCTATTCTTAGCACCTTGTCACCACCTTTCATGGAGGAGTTACATTCTATTCTTGGGGTGCCTTGTCCACCTTTTTTGGAGGAGTTACTTTCATACTTTCCTATTTGTATTCCTCACTTTGGCCATCTCATGCTAATTAAAATTTTGGTTTTCTCCATTTTGTCTTGTGCAATTTCTCTTATTGTGTGAATTTCAAATTGCTTTAGCATCTATGTGGTGTGCACTTGTTCATCTTGTGTGATCACGTCTCCATTACACTCACGTTATCCAGATTTTGGCAACAACTCCGATATTCCCTCTGTGGCAAATTAATATCTCCATATCTGATAAGTAATTTTTGATGTATCACATTCCTTTTTATTTTTATAACTTAGTCATTTTACAAATTTTGCATAACCCAACCAAATGGGAAGGCACCATATTTCCAATAGTAAAAGTGGCTAGTCCCTTGGACTTGTTAGAGATGTTAGAGCTTGAGAGATCCCAACCAAATGGGAAGGCACCACATCACCAATAGTCAAAGTAGCTAGTCCTTTGAACCTATCAAATATGTTAGAGTTTAGGAGATCCTAATAGAATGGGAAGACACCATGTTGCCACGAGTTAGAGTAGCTAGTCCCCTATACCTATTAGAGATGTCAAAGCTTGGGAGATCCTAATTGAATGGGAAGATGCCATGTCACCATGAGTTAGAGCATATAGTCCCCTAGACCTATCAGAGATGTTAGAGCTTAGGAGTGCCTAAATAAATGAGAAGGTACCACATCAGCCCAATCAAAATAGCCAATCCCCAAATATGTCATAGATTCTAGAGCCTAAGAAAGCCCATTTGAATGGGAAGGCACCATGTCATCATGAGTTAGAGCAACTAGTCCCCTAGAACTATCAAATATGTCAGATCTTGGGAGAACCTAAATAAATGGGAAGATGTCATGTCATCATGAGTTAAAGTGGCCAATCCTCTAGACTTTTCAAAGATTTCAAAGCTTGGGAGAGCTAAACCAAAAGGGAATGCACCATGTCACCATGACTAGACTTGTTAAAGATGTCAGATCTTAGGAGATCTTGATTAAATGGGAAAGTGCCACATCACCATGAGTCAGAGCAGTTAGTCCCCTAGACCTATCAAAAATGTTAGAGCATGGGAGAGCTTAGATGAATGGGAAGGAACCACATCACCATGTATTAGAGTGGATAGTACCCCAAACCTATCAGAACTTGGGGGAGCCTAATCGAATGGGAAAGTGCCATATCACCATGAGTCAGAGTGAGCAATGCCCCAGAACCATCAAAGATGTCAGATCCTAAGAGAGCTTGACCAAATGGGAAGATCCCATGTCACCTAGTATGTAAATGAGCTAGCAATCACCTAAGGCATTGGGAAGATCTGAATAAAGTATGGATAAACAAAAAATCTAATTAAGATGTGCCACATGTGTCCAGGTGACACATCACTTGAATTATTGAATGACATGGGTTACAGAGCTATGCTTAGGTGATGAACATTAATGGGAATACCAGTGAGTAGATGACATGTGTTAGAAATTAGGAGTTAGCTGAGAAGCCTCTAAGAGATGTGACTATGTGCCTACTATGTACTGGGCAATTATAGAATGGGAAGTTGGACCTGATTGGATAATGTTAAAACATCTCATTGTCATTGATATATCTAGATGGTAGTGGAAGATCATGGGATCTAAATTCAATTATGTATTTTGAAATAAAGGAAGAAAATCTATCCACTAACTCAAATTCAAATTTATAGCAACTAAGTCACCAAATTCCATTAATATAAGGGAATGTATGCATACACTTATAAAGGCCTGAGAGAAGCTTGCTAACAATTACCATTGCTGCATTAGAACAAATCTCTAACTCCTTGCTTTAAAAATTCCATAGAACCCCTATATCCCATGCCTTCTACACTTAAATCTTATATCACCGCTCTATTTTACTCCAATGGTTGCTTCATTCTCAAACCTAAATATCAAACACTAGTATTAAGACACTACCTTCCTTACTAGTTTGAATAAATATAAACATTACAATGATATATTTAGAGTGATTGAGCAGGTCCCTAAGGATTCTATCAAATATGATAACCAATAGGTTGAGTATGAGGATGCCTTTAGGTCCTATAAGAAGTGTGGACTCCACTAATATACAACCAAAGTAGATGCATTTCCCTATGCTAACCTATTAGGTGACATCCTTCATAAGGCCATTAACATGTAATATGGGTCAATGAATGGGTATGCTCACCCAAATCTCAACACCAAATTACCAATATATCTAGAAATTCCTTCAAGATGTACGAATCCTTCCTAAATTAATTTTTTTCCTATGATGTAGTGGTAGTGGTAGTCTAGATGAGCACCTACCAGATCTATGATGTAATCTATGAATAGGTAGAGAAACTCAACTATAAATGTGTTAACAATGCCTACTCCATTTACACATTCCAAGAGGAGGTTCAATTTAGCATGATCTTATTAAACTAATTATTTAGAGCCTAGGATTTCCAACACATCAAAGAGCTATGGGTACCTCTCTTATACATGATCTTGACATGCTTAGATGTATTGGATATGGGGGGATTGATAAAATTTAAGTTGATCTATGAAATCATAGATGCCTGAGCTAGAGGAAACTTCTACATGATGAACTACCTCCTAGATGCTATCTGTGGGATGCTCTTTTTTAATCCTTCAACCTTTTTTTCATGGGTTTTTGGCTATTTAGTAGTCCACATGGTTTTATATAAGTTATATGGTCACCAATTCCACCATCACATTTGAGACATATACAAGCACTTCTACATGGTGGTATACAAGGCCATTAATATAGCTCTAATGTCTTGGCTCTCAAGGGCAATCTAGGATTCTATCATAGCCATCAGGGACTACTAGCTATACAAGGATGACACTATGATCTAGATCATGGGTTTCCTCAAGGATTCCCTCCACCTACCATATTATGTCCCTAACCACCTACGAAAATAGGAGATTACCTATCAACTAGTGGAAGGCATCTTTAGGTACTATGCACAACATTAGTAGAAGGTGTGCCTGTAGCTCTTGATCACCATATAGAACCACATCTACAAGACCTTCTCCTCAATACAAAAGATGACAATTGGGTGAGACTCCTTCACCCTTGCAAAGTGAAAGGTCTAGTAATGGGTACCCTAAAGGGGTGATCTGAGCTCATTTGGTGCAATACTTAACCCACCTCAACATCAACTATGACCATTAGGCTAAACGTGATGATGCACTCTATTTTAACACCATTAAAAACCAAAATGTGTTATCCTAAATAACAACCAAGAATAATAAGGGAAAGAAGGCTCAATTAGGCCCCTTCACACCTTCTCATGCTCCCACTTAGTCCATAAAGGACACAAATCCAATAGCTTTGACCATACTTTGGAGGATCCTATAGGGCATCCCTACACCTTGTCCCCCATAAGCTCAAGTTCCATCTCTACTTTTGCCAATATTTCCTACTCCTCATGTTCCATCTCCACCTCCTCCAACAACTCCTGATCCTCATGATCTAGCTTTACCTTCACCTCCTATAGCTAATCCTCATGCCTTAGCTCATCCTCCACCTCCTTTGGTAGATCCAATAACTAGGCTACACAAGATATAACTTTGAACTACATGATTCTGGTAGCCTAAGCATAACTTTCTCAACCACTAGTACCATAACCCCTAAGATTTGATGTGGTTGATAGCCTGAGAGCAAGCCTAGAGTGAGGCACCCAATATGAACCCATCCAAGTTCTCTTGATCACTCTTCTATCTCCTCCCATTTCCCTTCCACCCCTTAATCTCACTACTTTCCAACTACTAGTTCTAGCTCCCAATAGTTATAATATACCCACACAAGCTTCCCAAGTGGTGCTTCCCTTATTTCCCATTGGTACCCCTTTGTCCTTTTCCCAAGTGCCTTTGGCCTTGGTCCTCTTGAGTGTCATTGGTTCCTCATTCCCCTCCACTCCTCCCATCTCATTACCTGAAGTCCTCCTAGTGCTTCCCTTGGGTATGCCTTTAATAATAGGCATGAATACAACCTTCAAGAGCATACCACTTGTAGTAAGGACCCTCCCTATGCTTATTTCAGCTAGTTTGATGCTCCCCTTAATATATTAGATTCCTATACCATCATCCCTAGCAGCCCCTACCATCCTAGTTAGACCATCCACTAAAATATCTGGAACCAACCTAGGAAAGAGGCCAAAGAAGAAATAAAATATGACCCACACTCTGGATCTAGTCTAAAAGGTTTTTACTCTAACTCCACCTCCTCTGCATGACTCAACAACTCCTCTAGACCCAACAAAAACATTTCGATGTCTAGTTCTTTGTCTCCCTCTTTCCATTACCCAAGGCTCTACGAGACTTGCATTTAACCAACCCATCTCTTCCTTGTTATTCTATGATCCATTCCCATCACAATTCTACCTCAGGTGAACTTGACTCAAGAATAGTGGTGGGTGTAAATGTTCCCCTGTGCCTCCCTTATCTTTATCCATGCTTTCACTCCCATGACCCCTCTACCTCTACTCATTTCCTCTTTCACTCCTTCAACTTCATCCATCTTTCCTCTACCTCATCCTTTTCCCTTTACCGTCATTTCACCCACACCTCCTACAACCCCTGTAACCCAAAGGATGGTCCTGAGGTCACATGTGTCACAAATGGCTATCTAGGGTGACCCAAATATGTAGTGGAGTTTTGACTAAGCTTCTAAGAGTATGAAAATAATGATCATGTAGAATTTTATCTAGGAGGGGAACCATCTAGTGTTCTACTTATAGAACCATTAGGGAGGAAACATCTAGCATCATATAGGTTGTAATTTCCTTACATGAATAGCCTAATAGAGTATAAAGCTCTAATTCTAGGGTTATAATTTGTATTAAGACATGAGGAAAATGAACTAAGTGTATTTAATGACTCTAAACTACTGGTTAACAAAATTAAAACTAAGTTTTAATGCAAACTATCATACCTCAAAAGGTATAAGCACTAAACTTGGGACCCAATCTAAATGTTTAATACATTCAATATCATCCCTATTCCTTGGGAGGAAAATCAGGTAGCAGACTCACTAGTGTTAGTAAAAGTGAACCTAACCCCTTTGGATGACATTGAGTTATAAGAGTTCTCTATGGAACTCATCTCTTATCCTTCTGTCATGGAAAATGTGACTAACTATTAGGTCTTTGAAGACAACCAATAAATCATCTAGTTTCTTGATAATGAGGGGATATTCAAGGCCAAAATCATAGATGAGAAATATTGAGACAAACCCAAGATGAGTTGGATAAGGATGGGATCTTGAATATTCATGGAAATCAGGTCCCAAAAGGGATGATTTTGTTAGAAAGAGCATTTGATGTGTTAGACCCAACCTTCTAGTCTAAAAAAATCAAGTTTAAAGATCAAAAGTGTTGACTCATTAATCTAGGCCCTATAGAGAATCCCCATATGGTTAATGTGGGTCCAGATTAAATGGACCATGAATTAGAGTAGTTATGAAGGTTATTTCTAAGATATAAAGATATGATTACCTGGGCCTATGGAGACCTTAAGGTCTTTGACCCGAGAATAATTACTCATACCATCCCCTTAAAACCTAGCCAAAAACCCTTCAAGAAAAGGCAGAGGTTGGTAAATGCAATCCTTGAGCCCTTGATACACAAGGAAGTCTATAAGTTGCTCTCTATAAAGATAATTTTCCTAATTTTTTACTCTAATTAGGTGGCTAACCTAGTTCTGCTGTAAAATAAAAATGGAGAAATTTGTTTTTGCATGGACTTATAAAACTTGAATTGGGCCTCAGATAAAGATAACTAACCATTGACCTCTCTAGATGAGGTGATCCAAATGGTGAGTAGGTCTTAGATGATGTCCTTATTATATGTCTTCTCAGGCTACAACTAGGTATTATTCAACCCTGAGACAAAACTAAGACTATCTTCACCACCAAATGGGGGACATTCACTTATAAACATATGCCTTTTAGGTTAATCAATGTTGGTGCCACTTTATAAATGGAAATGAACTTCAAGTTTGAGGTGTGATAGGTAAGTGTATAATAATATATAGATGACCTCACTATGTTTTCAAAATAAAGGTCAAATCATGTGCACCACTTGAAAAGGGTATTTGAAAGATGAAAATGGTATGGTATTTTATTAAACCCAAATAAAAGCATG
Source organism: Torreya grandis (assembly GCA_037957365.1). Classification (NCBI taxonomy): domain Eukaryota; kingdom Viridiplantae; phylum Streptophyta; class Pinopsida; order Cupressales; family Taxaceae; genus Torreya; species Torreya grandis. Next base: position 908,478 of record JARHVA010002111.1, read on the forward strand.
TTCGGTGTTACCAAAGTTAAGCTTCTTGGTCTCATTATCAAAAAATAAGGTATTGATATTAATCCTAAAAGGGTGGATGCAAATTATTATTTACCTTTACATAATATCAAGAAGAATCTAAAATCTTTCTTTGGGAAAATCAAATTCATATATAAGTTTATTTTTGGATTTGATAAAATAGTGAATCCATTGAATGCAATGTTAAAACAAGATGCTAAAGTGGAATGACACACAAAATCAAAGAAATCTTTCCAAGATATCAAAGGTGAAATCATGCAAGCCCTAGTCCTTATTAGCCTAGACTATATACAAGACTTCTATGTCTACCCTTTTGTTTTAGAGTACACCATTGCCGCTTGCCTCACCCAAAGGTTAGAAGTAGAGGAACACCCCATGGATTTTATGAGAATTAATATTAAGGATGATAATCTCAGGTATTCTACCCTAGACAAGAAAACCTATTCCCTAGTCAAGGTAGTAAAGAAATTTAGGAATTACATCCTTTAGAATAGAGTACATGCCATTATACTGGACCTGGTTATAAAGCAAATGCTAGGGCAAAATGACTTAGGTAAAAGGAGAGGCAAATGGATGAAAAAATTTAAAGAGTATGACTTGGAAATCAAACCAACCAAACTGGTTAGAGGACGAGGCCTTACTCATATAATCATGGAGATAGACCCAAGAGTCACAGTGCACTAGGTGGACCAACAGAGGGTACTACAATCAGACTGGTACACACTAGTCATGCATTTTATACCCTATGGAAATTCACCCCTGGGACTAAACCACATACAAAGATAAACCCTCTAGTTGAAGGTCATACACTATATATTAAACAAGGGAGTTATCTTTAGAACTAACTATGAAGGAATATACCTATAGTGTGTATCACAAGAAGAGGCCAAAGTGATAATGACAAGTTTCCATGAAAATTTGGGAGTTGGCCATCCCACAACAAATTTCATGGCTCAAAAATTTCTTCAATTAGGTTACTATTAGCCCATACTATTCAGATATGTTCACACTCATGTTCAATTATGCCACCAATGCCACACCTTTGCTAAGAGAGAAATGCATGTGATAATTCCACTGAAGCCCATTATAGAGTCTACACCATTTACATAATGGGGAGTATATTTTTTAGGGGTGATTAACCCCAATTAATTACCTGGTCATAAATTCATCCTTATAGGCACATACTACTATACTAAATGGTCTGAGGTAGTTACAACCAAAAGGAACACCAATGTTAAAGTCATCAAGTTCTTGGAGAATGCCATAATCACCCATTTTGGGGTCCCCATTTTATTAGCATGCAATAATGGCCCCACCTTTCAATCTATATAATTCATATAATGGGATTATGATAATGGGATCATGTTGAAGTTCTCATACAATCACTACTTGCAAAGGAACAAATTAGCAAAATTCACTAACAAAAACTTGATTGACACCATCAATAAATTAGTGAGAGATAATCCCCAAGAATGACACTCATTGCTAAAGTTTACCTTATGGTCAGACCACACCAGGTATAAACAAGCCCCCAAAATCTCTCCTTTCCTTATGTATATGAATTTGAGCCAATCATGCCAATCACCCTCAAGTTTTTGATGTATAAGTTGATGCAACAGTTCATGGAACTGGATGACAAATTGAATTCTAGACTCCTGGACCTAATTTAGTTAGAGAAAACCTAGAATGAAGATCTATTGAGCTTTATCAAACATCAAGACATAGTCAAGAGGTGGTTTGAAGAGAGGGAAAAGATCAATACCTTTAGAATCTATGACTTGGTCCTAATGTGGGACAAATCCCATGAAAATAAAAGCAAACATTTGAAATTTAATCCCATTTGGATCAACCTATACCAAATAGCTGAAATACTGGGCCAAAATGACTTTTGTCTCAAGGACCTCAAGGGAAATGAGCTACCACTTACAATAAATGGGTAGTTCTTAAAACAATATTGCTTAGTTATCTCCTCTAATGTATTTTTTGAGTAGTCCAAGCAAAAGTGGTAATGTATATATTAGATAAATCTTCTTTAGTTGCATGTTTACTTTCATCATGTGTTTCTTTCTATTATGTATTTTTTTTTGTGTTTTTACCCTCTATCCCCCTTTTATTCTAAAATGTTCCTTTGATGATCAGACCTTGTAAGTAACTACTTCAGGTGGTGGATAAAACCTGTGAGGATTATTAAGGAGCAGGGGGACCCAAGTTGAAACCTTCGATCTAAGTGATTTTGAGATATTAGACTTTTGACATCTTAGATTTAAGAGGCCAATGATTATAAGAGAAAGAAGTGGATTTTAGAATAACCTACACCCTAATAAAATAACCAATCTACACTTAAAATAATGACTCAAGAAGAAACCAAATTATTCAAGTTGATCAAAGATTGGATGGCTATTCAGAACTTTGCCATTATCCATTCACCCTTGGTTTAGTCCCAAACCCTCAATGGCTAAGAATAATAAATAATGATCTTTTCATAGGAAGCTTAGAAAATAATAAAGAAATCATGCAAAATCTAAATTCTAAGTCTACCTCAAAAGGGCTATACAAGGAATCTCCACCATAGGCTTTCCATCCTGGATGGCAGTGGAGAAAGGCCATGAATAGGACCATAGGCATGTTTATCAGGGATATAAAGGTCCATATATAAGTAGAGAAAGGTCCCATCCAATTCCCTTCCCAAGCCATCAAGCCAACAACACCCCAGAGGAAGTATAATAACCAGTCTAGCCTTGATTACTCGAAGATAATCTAGGAATAAGTTGAAAATGAAAATTACTTTTCACATATGCTAGTGATTGTCTATGGCTTGAAAGATCAGTATGCCACTTTTTATTATGATACTTTGGCCCCTCATCTTTTTTGTGGTCAATAAAGATATTATGTATAATCTCTATGTTGAGCATGGAAAGAGGAATAAACTGATCAGGTTCTAAGTGTTTCTCATCGCTTTTCCCATGGAAATCATCATTTGTTGTGGCCAAAATGCCCCCTTTTATTCAAAATAGGAGACCCCTTTAAAATTCTCATGAACTAGAGCTTCAGGGTCCTTTATTTCTATTTCCATTAGTGATGCTTAATCAAATATTCAAAATATGCATCACTTTGATATCCCTAAGTAGTAACAGACCTCTTTTATTTCTCTTTAGAACTACTGAGTGTTTGTTAATTTTATAAATAATGGAACTAGCATTGCAAGTTAATTTTCTTGAATCTCCTAGAGTCTAGTTCCATTTCTAGATTAATAGACCCATTACCCTCCATGACAAATCAAGATCTCATATCTGACAAGTAAGTTTTGATGTATTACATTCCTTTTTATTTTATTTTACTTAGTATTTTTATAAATTCGGTAAAGATCAGTTGAATGGGAAGGTGCCACATCACCATGAGTTAAATTGACTAGTCCCCCAGACTTGTCAAAGATGTTAGATCCCATGACAGCCTAATCAAATGAGAAGGTACCATGTTTCCAAAATTTAGAGCAGCTAGTCCCCTAGACCTGTCAAAGATGTTAGAGCTTGAGAGAGCCTAATTGAATGGGAAGGTGCCATGTCTCCAATAGTCAGAGTGGCCAATACCCTAGAACTGTAAGAGCTTGGGAGATCCTAACCAAATGGGAAAGTACCATGTTGCCATGAATTAAAGTGACCAATCCCCTAGACCTATCATAGATGTCAGATCTTGACTAAATGGGAAGGTGCCATGTCACCATGAATTAGAATGGCTAGTCCCCTAGACCTATCAAAGATGTCAGAGCCTAAGATAACCTAGTTGAATGGGAAGGAGAGACATCATCATGAGTTAGAGTGGATAGTCCTTTAGACCTATCAAATATGTTAGATCTTGGGAAAGCCTAACCAAATGGGAAGGAACCACATCACCATAGGTTAGAATGACTAATCCCTCAAACATGGTAGAGATGTCAAATCCCAAGAGAGCCTAAATGAATGGGAAGGCATCACATCACAATGAGTTAGAGTGGATAATCCCTTAGACCTATTAGAAATGTCATAGCCTAAGAGAGATTGACTAGATAAAAAGGTACCATGTCACCACAATTAGACCTATCAGATATGTTAGAGCCTAGAAGAACCTAATCGAATGAGAAAGTGTCATGTCACCACATGTCAGAGTAGTCACTCCCATAGACTTGTCAAATATGTCAGAGCTTAAGAGAGCTTGGATGAATGGGAAGGTACCATGTTACCATGTGTTAGAGTAGCTAGTCCCTTAGACCTATCATATATAATAGAGCTTGAGAAATCCTGACCAAATGGGAAAGTGCCATGTCACCATGAGTCAGAGTGGCAAATATCCTAGCCCTATCAAAGCCTAGGAGAGCCCAACCGAATGTGAAGGAACCATGTTACAAAGTATGTAAATGAGATAATAGCCATCAAAGGCTCAAAAAGATCTAAATAAAGTATGGCTAAAACCAAAAATCCAATCAAGATGTGACATGTGTCCCCAAATAACACATCACCTAACCTATTAAATGATATGGAGTATGGATCTATGCCTAGGTACGAACTATTAATGGGAATACCAATGAGTACATGACACATGTTGGAAAGTAAGAGTTAGATGAGAAGCCTCTAATAAATGTTATTGCATGTGTACCATGCTTTGAAAAATAATAAAATGGGATGCTGGACTTGATTTGATAGTTTTAAAACATCCCAGTGCCATTGCTATATCTGATTGGTGGTGAAAGATCATGGGCTCCAAATTGAATTCTAGATTTATAAATAAAGGGAGAAAATTTAACCACTAAATCAACTTCAAATTCACATCAAGTTATCTGCCAAATTCCATTAATACAAGGGGATATATGTATGCACTTATAAAGTCCTAAGAGAAGCTTGATAATGGTTACCTTTGCTACCTTAGAATAAATATTTGATTTCTTTCTTTCAAATTTCCATAGAGAACATGTATCTCATGCCTTATACACTCAAAAATTCATAATTTCCCCTCTATCTTACTCTAATGACTACTTCAATCCTCAAACCCAAAGGTCAAACCCAAGTATCGAGACACTACCTTCCCTACTAGTTTGACTAAATACAAGCACTATAATGATATATTCAAAGTGATTAAGTAGGTACCTAAAGATTATGCCAAAGATGATGACCAATAAGCTAAGTATGAATATGGACCTCATGTCCTATAAAAAGTAAAAACTCCATTGAGTTGCATCCAAACCAGAGGCATTTCCTTACACTGACCTATTAGGCAACATCCTTTATAAGGCCATCCTTATCTAAAATGGGGTTAATGATTGGCTATACTTGTCCAAATCTTAGCACCAGATTGATGATATATCTAAGAATTCCTTCAAGGTGTACTAATCCCTCCTATATTTCTCTTTCTCTTATGATATAGTGGTAGTGTTGGTTCAGATGATCACCTACCAGATCTATGATGTACTCTATGACTAGGTAGAGAATCTTGACTTAAAATGGGTTAATAAATATATTATCTACACATAACCCATCCAAAAATTTCAAGAGGATGTATGGGTAGGTATGATCCTACTAAAATGGCTATTTAGAGCCCAAGACTGCTAGCATGTCAATGCATTGTGGGTGCCTATCTTGCACATGATCTTGACATGATTGAATGTCCCAGATATGTGGGATTGATCAACTTCAAGTTGATCCACACCATCATAGATACTCAAGATGGGTGAAACTTCTACAAGATGAGCTACCTAATAGACACTATTTATGGGATTCTTCTTTCAAGACTTTAACCTTTATTACATGGGTTTGTGGTGGCTTGGTGGTCAACATGATTTTATATAAGTTGTATGGCCACTAGTTCCACCATCAAATCCAAGACATTTGTGAGCACTTCTACCTAGTGGTCTACCAGGCCATCAATGAAGCTTTGATTCTATGGATCTCAAGGGTAATCCAAGATTTTATCACAACCATTAGGGACTACTAGTTGTATAAGGATGACACTATGATTTAGATCATGGGTTTCCTTAAGGACCCCCTCCACCTATCATATTATGTCCTTAAACACCTAGTAGGATAAGAGATCACCTATCAACTGGTGGAAATCATATTCAATTTCTACGTAGAATATAAATTGAAGGCACGCTTGTATCTCCCAATCATGATATAAAACCATGTCCATAAGATCTTCCCCTTAATATAAAAGATGGTGGCTGAGAGAGACTCTTTCACCCTTAAAAAGTGCAAGGTTTAGAAATGGGACCCTAAAGGGGTGATCCAAGCTCATTTGACATAGTACTCAACCTAACTCAACATCAACTATAACCATCAGGCCAAATATGATGATGAGCTCTATTTGAAAACCATTAACAACCAAGAGGTGCTATTCTGAATAGTGGACAAGAAGAAGGGAAAGAAGGATCAATCAGACCCTCCAAACCTCCTTCTCCTCATCAGTTTATGGAGGACCCAACTCCAATAGATTTGGCCATCTCTTGAAGGATTTTACAGTTCATCCCACCACCTTCTACCCCTTGAGCTATAGAATTAGCTTCACTTCTAATAATAGCTCCTGCTCCTCATGATCTAGCTTTGCCTCATCCAAAAAATCTTGATCCTCATGATCCAGATCTACCTATACCTCCTCTAATTGATCCTCATACCTTGGATCCTACTCTACCACCTTTGATAAATATCATAACCAAGCTACACTAGAGTGATCCCCAAACTACATGATGCTAGGTATCCCAAATATAACTTGCTTAGCCACTAATACCAAAACCCTTGATATTTGATGTGATCAATAGATTTAGAGTGAGCCCAAAGCATGGCACACAACATGAACTCATCCAGGTTCCCCAAATCACTCCTCTATCTCTTCCCATTTACCTTCTACCCCTCATTCCCATCACTTTCTAACTCCAAATTGTGGATCTCACTAGTTCTGCTCCATCCCACATACTTCCCAAGTGGTGCCTCCCTTATTTTCCATTTCTCCCCCTCTATCTTTTTCCCAAGTGCCTTTGGCTTCAGTCCTCTTGAGTGTCTTTGCTTCCTCATTCCCTTCCACTCCTCTCATCTAAAAATCTTGAGTTGTCTTGGGTGCCTCCCTTGGGTATGCCTTTAGTAATAAACATGACTAAAACCTTTGAGAGTATACCACTTATAGCAGGGACCCTCCTAGTGCCTACTTTAACTAGTCTAGCACTTCCCTCAACAAATTTGAGTCCTCTACCATTAGCCTCAATGGCCCTTACCATCCTGGTCAAACCATCCATTGTAATATCTGTGGTTGACCCAAGAAAAAGGTTGAAAAAGAAATAGAGGTGATCCATACTCTAGCTTTATCCCAAAGGCTTTCTAATACAATTCTACCTCCCTTATATGCCTTAAAAACTCATCTAGACCCATAAGAAATATCTTGGTGTCTAGTTCCTCATCTACCTCTCTCTATTACCCAAGGCTCCACGAGACTCACATTCAAAGGTGTCAGAGCTCAGAAGGCCCATAGAGGTGCCAAGTGGGACAACCATAGGAGTTAGTGCAAAGGGAACCAATTACAAGAAAGAGCCTCAATCATAATCTACAACTTGTACCAATATGTGATCTTGATCTAATGGTACAAAAAAAAAGGGAATTTTTAAATGCCAACAACTAGTGCTTTAAAAGGCATTTATGAAAAATGTTGTAAAAGGTCCTAGATTGATGCCACATTAGCACCACACAAGTAAAAAGTGATAAAATAAGAGATCTTGTGTGCCTAAGAATGTAAGCATATAAAGGCAAAGGTTAAAATCAAATTTGAAGCACATATGAGCTAAACTCTAAATGATCTACTGCCATTAAAGCTTTGAAGCCCTAAAATTACATAAAAAAACCCTAAGTAACTCAGATTGATTACAAAAAATTTAGGATAAGTGAAATTGTGTTTTGAGCATGAAAGAGCTAACTAGAGGCCATTTGCAATCTATTTTTGAAAATTTTTCAAGCACAGAAGCCATGTTAGCTCGAAGGTAGCAATTGAGAGATGAGATGGAGTTGTACTTGCCTATGGATAATGAAGGAAAAGTTTTCAAAGATACTAAACTAGATGTCACAGCCCTAGACAATGGCAATAAGAATTGGTTTGAGATCTTCTATACCATAGAGGAAATGAAACCCATCACCAAATATGAATAAATAATTACCATATTTAATAGAAGATACTATGACTTGTTCATAGTTTAAATGGTTGACCTCCACCATGTTGCTACCAAACTAAAGGTACTTCATTTCATTGACATCCTTGTTCTAATTTTTATTGATTTTAGAATTGATAATGATTGGATTATCCATGAGGGAAGATATATGAGAGTTGATTACATTTCTCCACTAGCCTTTTATAAATATTACAAGCTCCCAAAACCCCATGTGAACCTACACACAATCAAAGGATGGACCAGTGAGAATGACCTAAATACTATCCTCAGACCATGGTTGCTCTAAGGGAACCATGTGTTCCATGAATTTAAGGGAATAATCCCAATTTTTTATTTTAGGGAAGGAATTAGGATAATCATGACCCTATTAAATAAAATATCTAAAGCCCCTATAACTACATATGTTAATACGATTTGGGTATCCTATGTATACTTTATGGTAGAGAAATAGATCACTCCTCCCATTGGGGATATGATTAGTGTCTTCCTTGAGAAATAATTCACTACCATTAAGAGGAACAAGTAATCAATTCTTCATGATGTATTACTTACTAGATGCCCTATTGGCTTCCACCAAGGTCCCCAACATCAAAAATTGGTCTCTTGAGGGTAGAACCACCATCTCCCACCATTACTCAAAGTTACACATCTTCAAGTATAGATACCACATGCAATTCATATGAGACTGTGTATATCCTACATTAGTGGAAGCCATCATAGGGATTCCCATACCTAGGATTCCCCCTTTTATTAATAAATATGTGGAGCTGATAAGAGATATTTGGTTTTACCCAGATTGCATGGTTATCATAATTGAAGGAATTCTGACCCAACCCTACAAGTTGCATATCTACATTCCTCTTAAGCTGGTAGAATAAGAAATTGCATCCCAACTCCTTCATGGTGTTTATGGGGTCTTCAAAGAGAAAAGAAAGGGCCTTTTCCATCCCTTTCCTTTTACAATTAGAGGAACAATTCTAAGGATTGGAAACAAGTAGACATCATGTACAGGCATAGGGGCTCTTTTGCATTTGAACTGGATGACCTTAGGTAGTGGGATCTAAATAACATAGTGGACAAATATTTAAAGTACAAATAGTTACCCAAGCCAGTCTATGAGTATGAACTAGGCCCTCATGACACCCTATACATAAAGCCTAACAATTTTGAGGAAATATTGGCTAGGTTTAAGGGGATCAACATTAAGCTTGTACACAGATTGACCAATGATAACAAAATAGTAGGGGACATATGGTAGATGCATCCCCTTCAATACCATTTATTACTTGGACCTTACAAGCCATCCTAAGAAAAACCCTAGTTGGAGCTCCCACAGCCCTAAGGACCAATTGTATAATGAATCAATAAAGACAAGATGGAGGAGGGATTGGTGAGGGACCTTCATCCTCAACTCTCCCTCCAAGACTAACTCCCCTGTGGAACACTTGGATATGATTTCCCTTGAGCCTAATGAAATAGTATAGGATGCACTCAAGGTCATTGTTGAGGCATATGGTTCTAAAGAAGAAGAACCACAAGCTAAAGAATCTCAGGTTCAAGAGGAGGAAGCTAAGGGAGAGAAAGGGAAGGAAGTTTCCCTTGACATAGTCCCAGTGGCACCCAAGGAGAAGAGAAAGGTAGAGTTGGCATTGGTCCCTATTGAATCAAGGAAGAGTCCAAAGTTTATTCTCACTCATCCCACAAGTGAGATCAACCTATTCAGTGAAGAATTCCCCATCTATCCTTGATTGGTTCATATATGGAAAGCTATAAAAGATCCCTTCCTTATCTCATCCCTGGGCTTTGACACAGTCTATCAATGTGGATGTGCATGAGGAAATCAGGTCTTGGATAAGAGATTTGATGAAGGAACAAGAGGAAATAAGAATTTTGACCACTCTAGGGCCATATAAAAAAAAGATGGATGCTCTAAGAGCATCAAGCATCACAAGGATGGAGGTCCCTGAACCTCCTAAATTCATAGAGTCATCCACCACCATGTAGTTCAATCCAAAGATAGCTAGATTAGAATGGATAATTACTAAAAAATACATGGTTGGAATTGAGGAGTTAAATTTCTATAAGGTTGAACCCTTTACAAGATTAACCCCAGTTGGAGGGTAACAACTTGGATAACTTCTTATCCACGAGGAAGATATTGAGAGCCTAACAGAGGCTCATTTAGATTAGGTTAGAGATGGCATTTGAAGAATGAAATAGAAGATTAAAATTTTGGAAAAGGAAAAGGAGAACCTAGAGACATAGGCCATTTTATCAGTGCTTGATGTTATAATTGATATGTTTGAAGCATCATTCTTTGATATGTTTGATTCATTAAAATAAATAAAGTTGAGGCAAGATGCATTAATCTAACAAAGTGAGGTGGCTAAAGGGCTAGTAATAGAGTGGTAGGATACAGATGCCAAAATAAAAGATCTCATTAGTATATTGATTAGGAACATGATTCTTGTTGGGTGAATATTTTGTCATCAACTAACTGATGACAAAATGGGTATATCAACCACAACATAGAGAGATTTACGCCATGAAAAGTGTGGGTTTACCAGATCTGGATGAGGTAAATCTCTCCTCTCATCAAGGGGAGGTTCCATATGAATATTTATATGCTATATGTATATATATATAATTAAGCAAAAAATAACACATGGGTGGTATAACAACATCCACCTCTCTTTTTTTAGAGGTGATATACAAGGAACAAGAGAGAGAAATCCTGGTCATTGGCTAATAACATTCCTCTTCTTTCAGGAACGGTATCCAGCGTAGGGCAAAAAATCACTTGAAGTAACAAAAGTCACAGAAAACCCACGTAAGCACAAAGTCTTCCGTTGTCTCCTCCACTGATCTGGAACAAGCGTAACTGTAGAGTGAAACGAAGCACAAAGTCTTCGCCTAAAACTACAAAAGATAATAGAATCACAAAGATAAAAGTAGCTCAAAGTCTCTCTTCTAACTTTTAAAAATGCCCTCAGATAATATTAACACACCCACTTTGCTTATTAAATCAGATAAACAAGAGATTATCAGGAAAGAGGACATAAGAGCTGTTTCCTAAATAACATAGATAATTTCAACACAAAGTTTGAAATAAACCTGCTTCTCATTCATTTAAAAAAATATGATTTACAAGTTGAGCACAAAGTCTCAAAAAGTGTTTCAATTTTGGTAGATTTTTTTCTCTCAATTATCCAAGATGATCCATTTACAAAAGAGGTCTCCACTATATATAGGGAGAAACTCTCAAAATTTATAAAATAATAAAATATAAAAATATCTTAGTCAAAGATAACTCATCTTTGACTTTGAGATATTTTTAAGATTTTTTACATGTAATTACATATTACAAAATTGCATGCACTTTTCTCAAGACAAAAGTGCATAGGGAAAGAAGAAGAGAGAAGGGGAAAAAGATTCAGCTCTTGTCACCAGACTTGTTTAGATGAGCATCGTACATAGCAATGGATGCTTGAATTCCTATACTGTCTGGCACAACTGTGTTCTTGGAGATGACCCTAGCTCTAATTAAGGCATCCTTCAATGCTGTGATTGCCTTAGCATGACTAGTTAACCTGGATTTTAGATTGTCCAGAGTCAACTGAGTATCCAAAATATTGTCCACAGAAGTCATTGAGAAGGCTTTCTCTTCAAAATTTCTTTGAATCATCCCTTTGAAACCTTGAATCATTTCTTCGACTGAGAGAAATTGGTTATCCCTAGAAGTGAGGTTACAGGGTAGTTCTTTCAGTCTATTTAACAGGCATGTGTCGCTCTTCTCACTAGCATCCTTGGAAGATTTGAGATCTTCAATCAACTCCTTGAGTGCCTATATCCTATATATCAGTGATTCCTTGATCTCAACATAGGAATCCTTGATGGAAATGACATCGATAGATATCAAGGTGCTTTTCTTTAGATCCTTCATCTCCCTCCATTTGCTAAGATATTTTTTTGTATTGTCAATATCCTGAGAGATAAGAGAGATAAGGTCATCTAAATCTGCCCTCACCTTCTTCATCTTGTCTGTCTTTTCTAAAACCTCCATAAGTAAGGAAACTCCTTGAGTATGCATCTTTTCAACATAATCCTCCAGCACTTTCCCCTTCAAGTAAGTTTTCTCCACCTTTTGAATGACAGGGTCATCTATAGAGAAGGCGGAGTCGCTGCTTCAGGAGGAAGAGTGAATTTCCTTATTACTACCATCAGCTGCTCTGTCTTGGCCTTATAATAGTCTTTCATCTCCTTTTCTCAGTCAAATTTTTGGACCATGATGTCCATTGCAGACTGTAGATCACTTTTTGCACCTTCATGAGTAACTTTTCCAAGTTCAACATGAGAGACGGAATAGTTGCTCATTTCAAAACCCTCAAGGGTTGCATCCTGCGGAGGCTTAGCTATTTCCAAAAATTTATGTCCCTTTTTCTCAACCAATTTTGAGAGGATCCTTGGCCTCTTAGGAGCCTTAGCTTTCACCAGCACTATTTTGCCAAAATCGAAGTCATCTATAGAGATGGCTAGCTTCTTTCTTTTAGGTGTGAATGCTGACATCCAAGGTGGGAGAGAAGTACTTACTGTGGCAATATTTTATGCAATTGGTGTTACCATGGCAACATCTACACTACTAGTAGTAATAGTGGTTGTAGTAGGAGTAACAGGCAAAATCATATCGACCGTTGATTCTGGCTCAAGCGCAAAACTTTCTCCCAAATTGAAAGAAGGAGATGCCAAACTAGGAATGGATCCAGAGGAGCGAAGAGTATCTCTAGAAGCGCCCTGAGGATCGCCAAATATAACTCTAGAAGGAGAGGTGGCTCCAAAATAAGGAACACTGATAGGAGAGAGAGGAGAAGGAGATGCCATAGGAGACTGAGGCAGAGAAGGAGAGACACTTTTAAGTAGTTGTGCTCCTTCTTGGGAAGGTAGAGGTTTAGTTCTTTGCTATTCTAAAGGCTGGTCATCTGTCTCCATTTGTTGGGCCATTTGTTCCTGAGGGCTTTGTTCTACAACTCCCTTAGCCGCTGATTTTGGCTCTTCAGTAACCTTTGATTTTTTAGAAACAAAGATGATTCTAGGCTTGTGAGGCTTAGATGGGGAAGGAACATCACCTTTGTTCTTGGTCCTATTTTCTACCTTCTTCCTCATCTCTGCTTGGAACTCAACCTCTGATCTCGTAATAAATTCTTTCAGTATGATCCCTTTGGCCACTAACCAATCATTGGTGTTGGCCAATATTGGTTCAAATCTCTTCCTCAGAGAAGTTAGCTCTTTCGGAGACCATTGAATTGGAGGAAGAGGGGAGTCACCAATCTTTTCAGCCAGGTACCTTCTATTGATAATGATCTTATCATCGACCAAATTAGGGGGAATCTCTGCAAGCCCCAAATACTCAATTTGTTCTAAGGTCAGCTGGCTATAGTCCATCCTCCTGATTCTTTTGTTGTTCTCAGGTCTACCCAGATGTCTTCGATCATAGGCTCATGGAATTGAGTCTTTCATCTGATCATGTCCTTGACTCCCCTATAGTCAAATTTGTCCCTTCTCTTGAATTGTTTCATAGTGACCAGCTGCATCTCTATTTCCATGACTTTGGCTTGGCTACTGTCAAGATAGAGTATCTGCCAATTTCAACTGGAAACCTGAGACCTGGCTTTTTTAGCTCCATCTACCTAGTATGTACGATAGCCATTTATTGACAAAGCTCCATCAGAACTAAATTATCAGAAGGAAACCTGGGGAGCATATAGGGATAGCCTTGGAAAAAACCAACCCAAAGATAACAGAAGGTGGGAAATTAAAAGAACATACAACCGTAGTCATTGACGACTGTCCAAGCCTCATCAGATACTCTCTTCTGTTCAAGCTAAGGGTCGAAGGGGCATAAAAATATAGCAAAGAAAGCATCATTTACCTTTTTGAAATGGTAGATCTATCCTTGAAGTGTCAACTGGGGGTAATATGAGTAGACTGGGGTGGTCTTTCTATCCCCTTCAGTTGTCAAACTTGGAAAGGTTCACATCAAGGTAGCTATGTAGACAAGGTACGAAGTCATATAGAATTTTGAAGAAGCTTGTACCTTGGTTAGCTACTCGTGAAGGGCATTGCTGATCTGCTCACCCTAAAAGATGACTTGCTTACCCTGGAGGATGATCTTGATGAACGGGTACATCCACTCATGGAATTGTGAGGAAGACGGGAGGCCTCACACTTTACTGAGAAGGGTGATCAAGTCACCAACTTCTTCAATGAAATCACTCCTTGAGAAGTTTCACAGCCATCTAAATAGATTGGTTCTGGGTGTCTTCAACCACCTATTATTCATCACTTTATTTACCCTCTCAGGGTCCTTGTCATACCCTTCTGTGCTTCTACAAAATCAATCCTCAACACTTCAATAGCAGGAGGGCACATAAAGACTTTGTCAATAAATTTGGGATCCAGCTGAATTACTATGTTGCCACTGGCATCTAAGACTGATCTTGTCTCTTTGTTGTAGAACTAGGCACATTGGAGGATGAACTCCATATGATGTGCTACCACTGGGAAAGTAGAAACCAGATGAATGTTGCTTTTAATGATTCTCTTCATTTTGGAACTTGGGTTCATTGCCTTAGTTCAGGTCATGAACTCGGCCATGTCCACGTGGCCAATTTTTGTGTCTCTAATGTCATCAACATTGGAGGTGACCGAAGTGATTGGGAAAATGCCCTGGTATTTGTATTTCATGGCCTTTGACTTTTTAGGAGACGTTTTAGACATTGGAAATGGCCTTGGTCGAACAGGTGTTGATGAGCAAGAATTCTCTAAAAGTACTGCAGTCATAATCACGCAATTAGGGAAAAGTGGGCGAGTTGGGGAGTCCACATTTTAAGTGATCATGACCAAGGAAGGGCACTTTAAAAGGGGTGGGTTGGAAACTGGGAAAAAGGGGAGGAAAGGAAAAAGGGAAAATTTCTAGAGTTAGAAGAAAAATTAGAGGAAAAATGCATGGGCAGTGAAATTTGCCGCCCCTACATGTCGAATAGATAGAATGTAGAGGCGGCAAAATTTGCCGCCCCTACAGGATTGGCCTACCCTAGCAGAAAAATTCATCACCTCTATAGACCAGAGGGGAAAGTGTAGGGGTGGAAAAATTTTCTACCCCTATACTTTTGGCCTGCCTCGGTAGCAAAATTTGCTGCTGATGCAGGTTTTGGGAAAAAAAGGGCGCTGGCGGCGAAAATCGCCGCCCGTGCAGGAAAGACCTTCATGGGCAGAAAAATTTGCTGCCCATATAGGTAAGTCTTGAATGGGTGGCAAAATTCACCACCCGCATAGGTAGGGGCTGCAGTAAGGACAACCAAGAGGCACAGGCGGTGAAAATTGCCGCCCACACCTGGTTTGCACAAAAACTGCGGGCAACGGGGAGGTGCGGCAAAAATTGCCACCCCAGCATGGGAAGGAAATCAAGAAGGCCGATGGGGAGAAGAAGAAGGAAAAACAACAATAAAAACAAACTAACTATAAAGAGGAGAAGAACACAAATGCAAAAAATAAGACCTACCTGGAAAGCCACGCGTGCCATGAGATTAAATCTGCTAAAATGCACTATCACCCATTCGTTGGATCATCCAGATGCAAAGGGAAGGAGGAGAGGAGGAAGAATGAAGAAAATAGGACTAAAATCAGGTTATATGGGGTGAAAACTGACCCCAAAAACCCACTGCGTGTGGTAATAAATGTTGTGCATAGAAAATGAGGCACGTAGGGGCAGTGATTTTTGCCGCCCTTGTAGGTTCAGATGCAGGGGTGGAAAAAATTTCCACCCTTGTAGGTAAAAATGCAGGGGTGGCAAAAATTGCCGCCCTTGCAGGTAAAAGGCAAAATGCACTGGCGGCAAATTTTGCCGCCCGTGCATGAAAATGGAAGAAATGAAACATTAACTCTGAAAGAGGCAGGTTTTGGTCCCTTATACACATTGAGATCATAACGACCTTCACATTTTAGGGAAGATGTGATAACAAGACATTACAAATTTTGAAAGGTGTAGTTGGACCAAGATGAGAATGAGAAGAATCCGTCTTGAAAATAAACTTAGAGAGATGAAAGATGAAACAAACAAGTTTCGTAGGGGGTTGTTCCAAAAAACAAGCTAAGCTGATTTTAGAAACAACAATTCTTAAATTCAAATCTATTAGCCTAGCTCACCTAAATGCCATATTGGGAATAGTGGTGGACAAGATCTAGATTTTAAGTGTGTGGACAAATATTTTGGGTAGAATCCTAGATGATGATAAAGAATTGATTACTAGAATAGAGAAACTCTTGGGCACTATATAGCTAATCCTACAAATTCTATAGCCCTATGCATTATTAAAGATGTAGAGTATAAACAAAGTCACCCTATTAATGCAAGAAGTGAAGGGAAAAAGTTAAGGTCAATCAGGTAGGGATAATGGTATAATTTTGGGTTTGATCTTCACAGTCGAGGAAAATATTGTAGAAGCTAGGAACATCAAAGAATATATGGCCAGAGATGATAGGGAATTTGATGACCTAGCTGATCATGAAGAGGTCTACCTTCTAAATCTAGCTGTGGATATAGAGCTTATCAAAGAATAACATAAAAGGGCTATGGAATTTCTATAAGAGTAACAAGAAAACCCTTCAATAATGGGCCCACTGGCTAATTGATATTCCTCTTTGTAGAAACATTGTAATATTTGAATAGGAAATATACTTTTTTAAGGCATATGCTAGTCTGTTAGCCTATTGCCTCTAGGTCATTGTAGCTTTAAAAGGTAAATGTATTCTAGAACTTACTAAAAAAGGATAGTTGTCCTTAATTTTCTACATTTGTATTTCATAATTGACTGGTATATTGGCTGGACTTTCTATAAAAGGCAATATTACCATTTTGTAAAGGGGAGAATTTTGAGAAAATTTGTATACTTTTAGCAATTTATACTATCAAGTAATTATGCAAAGATTGTCCATATTTGATGTGTCAATTTTTAATATAGTTTTTCTCTCAATTACTAATTTTAGTCTCAAATTTTAATGGTGTCTATGAATTATGGGTTGCATCTTTCATTTGCAGGGTTTCTAATTTATGCATATGATAGATTAGTTAAAAGATCTTGGATTTGCTTCACCTCATTTTCTCTATATTCAGATGTGCAAATGATATTTGATTATAGTATCAAATCTTTAAAGTAAATCTAGCTCTAACTTGTAATTCTTCACATCATCCTTCAAGGTTTTGCCTGGTGTGTAGTGAGATTTGAGCTTAGGTTATTTTATAATACATATTAGTTTCAATGTATAATCAGTTGTGATTGAGACTTTATCATAATGTTTAAGGACTAAATAAGCAATCAATTGTTCTCTTTATACCCTACCCTTCTTATTTGCTCCTTTTTAACTAGATCACTGTAGATTAGATTTCATTATAAATGTCCATTTAGATCAGTCTGTAGTTTAATTTTTGATCATAATTCACTAAGCATTAGCATAAATATTAGCATTTCAAAAATAATTAGACCATGATGGCTCCCAACCATCAATTAATATAAATTTATGGGGATAGTTAAACATTGCTTTTCCACTATTTCACCATAGGTAACATTAAGGTCCACAACTTGTTACTCATGCTCTGAGTTCCTAGAATTCCAAAAAGAGAAGTGTTTTTTGAATACTAGGGACTCCTATGGTATACCTAGAGGCATCAACATGTCCTTTTGATAAACATATTCAATCTCAAAATTTCTCAATATCATGATCCACTTAGCCATACGACTAGCTAAGGCTGCCTTGGAAAGTAGATATTTGAGTGGGTCTACTTTGGAAATGACAATGGTCTTGTTGTTGAGCTTATATTAACATAATTTTTGGGTTGAAAACACTATGGATAAATAATATTTTAAAACTAAGTTATAATTATATTCATAGGCAACCAATGTGTGGCTTAAATAGTATATTACTCATTCTTTCCCCTGATCATTGTGTGTGCTAGGAGTGCCCCCAAGGCATAGTCAGTTGTTGATATGTATAGAAGCAATGATTTTCAAAGTGTAGATGGAGATAAAATAGGTTTATTAGCCAAATATTATTTTTATTATTCAAAGTCTTGTTGACAATTGGAATTTTATGAGAAAATCTTACCCTTCTTCTGAAGATGAGTAAATGGATGGCATTTGTAAGCCAACTAAGAAATAAATCATTTGATAGACTAAATTTTACCCTATAGGCTATGGAGTTGCTTGAGATTTTAAGGTGGAGGTATTTACGTAATGGACTTAACCTTTGCTAGATTGACTTAAATACCTTAGTGAGAGATAATGAAACCTATCAATTTGCTTAAAGTTATGCCAAAAATTCACTTTTTAGGGTTAAACATGACCTTGCATTCAAGAAGTCATTTAAATATTCTTAGTAATACATATATATGTCCTAATCTTGTCTTGTTTTTTATTAAAATATCATCCATGTAGTCTTTAAAAATATCATGCATCATGTCATGAAAAATGATAGTCATAGCATGTTGGTATATGGCACCAAAAATCTTGAGGCCACATAACATCACTTGATAACAAAACATTCCCCATGAAGTGGTGAACATTGTCTTGTGTTAGTATTTTGGTGAAATTTTAATATGATTATATCCTTAGAAAACATCCATAATAGATCATCTCATACCCTGTTGTGGAATCTACAATCACAATATTGGGCAAAGGAAAATCATCCTTTGGGCATGCTTTATTGATATCTCTAAAGTCAGTGCATAATTGGATTCCTTGTGTCTTCTTGTTGACTGGGACTATATTAGATATCCACTCTAAATAATTAATAGGATGGATACACCTTTCCTCCAATAGTGTTTCTATTTTTTTATTGACAAGAATAGTTATGCGAAGGTGCATTTTTCTCAACTTATATTTGATTGGCTTAGAATCAGGGTGTATAACAAGATGATATATAACTAAAGTGGGATCCAAACTTAGTATATTTTAATAACAATATGCAAAAATATAAACAAAATACCTGAGGGTAGTAAAAATATCACATTCCTCTTTACTGAGGGACACCAAATTTGATCCATTTTGGATTGGTAGGTGTTCCAATGTTAACTTTAGTGGTGTCTTCCATAATCAATGTGAAACCATATTCTAAAATAATTAGTAAAGTGGTATAATGGTATTTATTTTTGTCTGGTGGTTTGACTGGCTCATTAATTTCACCCAAGAAAGAATAATTTGAATCACTAAGGTTTGGAAAAGGCCATCCATCAAAGGTATGTGTACAATATTAAATTAATTAATCAAATGTTTGTTATTGTTCAAAACTAATTCCTTAATGGCATAAAGTTCTAGAATTAGAAGAGGCCTAAGACTCATTTTAAAGAGGGTGAATTTCTCCATCCACCATGGGACTTGTCTTTTTCTTTACTTTTATCCTCATCTAAAAGTGACTTGAAGAGATTTTCACTTTGGGACCTCATTGTTTGATTTTTTTTTCTTTTTGGTTGTGACCAATGAAGTTCACCTACTCTCCAAAATAGGCATCAAGATCTAGTGTAATTGTAAATTATTTAGATCCCATCAGGCATGCCATTATTAGATAAATAATCCAAGATAGATTAGTCAATTATTAGTGAAATAATCAAAATAAATTGAAGACAACTTCTCAAGCCTAATCCCCAGGTTGAGTTATGTGATAATCAAGTAAGAAATGCAATATTGGAAGATAAACACAATATTTATACCTCCCTTGAAGATGAACTTGAAAATCGGTCTAAAGAAGTTGATCTCGACTTGTAGATGTAGAAGTCTTTTTCGATACTTTAATCCCTGTGTGGGAATCACCTCTCCTTGTCTACACTTGATCTTGTCTTTGGCTTGGAATGAGAGAGAGTTGATGAAGCTTCTTGGAATAATCTAATAGAGTAATTATATTAGAAGGCTTGATAAAATGAGAGGTGTGAGGGTTTTGTGTATAGATTCCCTATACTGATATGGATTGTTCATCTCATCTTAAGATGGAGGGTTAAGGATCAATCCTCAAATCCATTATTACACTTTTGGAGTGTGTAAGAGAGTCTATTTAAGACCTTTTTGGAGTATGGAAGGCATCTTGGAAGTAAATTGCAATCATTTGTCCTCTTGAGTGTGTAAGGGGAAAGAATGTGTAAGAGGGGTGTAAGAGATGTAAGAGTGCGCGTAATTGGTCATGTCATAATCCACCTTTCCCACACTCCACTCCAATCCATTGACTTGCCCCTATGACATCACCTATGTGAAGTAATAATTCAATTTTAATTTTAGGAAAATAGGATAATTCAAATCCATAGATTTTCTCATTTAGAGGAATAATTAATCAAGATGATTAATTGGAAATTAAAATAAAGGTAAAGTTTGAAATGTTTCTTTGTCAATTAAGTATTCCTTAATTGGTCTGTGAAGACACTTGTAAAGGGATTATTTAATTCAAGATGCACTAGACAAGATAAATGATGTAAGATGATCCATTACCCCAATTAGAGATGTATCATTATGATTTTGGGATACAATGTTAGTTGTGTGGATAAATTAGGTCCAGTTCGATATTTTTGGTTAAACTTGCACAAAATTTCAAAAATTTGTTTTGAACATAGTTTAGACATAGAAGTGGTTAAAATGAAGTGTCTACATCAATTACATTACAGAGTTACTCAAATACCACATAGGTTTCCATTTCCTATAGTGCATACTCACTTATCACTTTGGGTAGTTCATCATGTTCCATACAAAACACATGCATCAAAACACCCTCATACTATACAATTAACCCCACATAGTCCTTAACCATCTAGAGTTTCTCATCCTACATCAATTTGTATGAGAAGTGACGTGGTAGATATGGTACACCATATGACTCCTTATCAGATCTCTACCCACCCATAATTGGTACCTCCCATCCATGATAGAGGACACCTCCACCATTCAATACATTTATTTACCATGGTCCTCCCATTTATAGGATCATTGGTTAGCTTTTCAAATTTTTTAATATTCAAAAAATACAAAAATATTCAAAAAATATAAAATCAAGACTTGAGCATGACATGATTGCTAGATTATACTTTTTATATATATTATTTTATCACATGTTTTTTATATGTAATATTATTTACATAAACACATTTATTTCACTATATATGAGTGTTATGTATGACATACAAGTTACACATAGACATAAATATGTTGGGTTTTCCTCTGCCTAATGGCCATACTGATACTAGGGGCATTTTCCCACATGTTTCAATATTAATAGTTATATATTTCTATTATGTTTTTACCATGTTCATATACCTATATTTATTACACATTCCTTTTTAGTTACTCATATATTACATAGTGATATATGGATATGTTATTATACAATGATGTGCATTGACATATATTGGATGGTATAGACTAGTTTCTTATTCTATACTCCATTGATGTTATTAATTTTTTACATGATAAGCTAATTTATGCTTGAATATTATGTGTGTCCCATATATATTTTTTGATAAAACATCATTGATGTCCCTTTTTTGTGACATTTTTATGTCCCCTTGTGTGTGTCCTCTAGCCTTATTTGTTGTGACATATTCATGTCCCTTGCATGTGTTCCTTGGATTAATGTGTGACATTAACACTTACACTTGTTTATCTTACTAAAATTTAATGGTGTCATGATATATATCATTCAATTTTATTATGTAGTCTTATTTATAAATCTTTATCATGTGTTCTTCATTGATACATCTATATAAACATAACACTTACGTGCCCTGCATATGTTAAATACATGTCTTGATTGACACACATAATACTATGATGATATATGATCCACATGATCAAATGATGTAACATAATTCAATATTTATACATGAAATGATATGGATAACTCTTATTTTAAATGAGTGACTTACAGGATACATTCCCCATGTCAAAAGGGGGCATTACAATGGGCTTATCATACAAACATAAGCCCCCATGAGCAAAACATTAGATGATATTAAAGATTTCAAAGATTTAGAATGGTTAAAATATAATATATTTTAAATAAATCACAAATTTTGGAACATCGATAAATATTATAAGGGTGTATGCAATGCACGTGCACTTACTTTGCAGACACTTGAGCACAGATACACACTTGAGTGCATATGCATGGGCATGTGTACATAATTTATAGGAATAAAAATTATACATGTCCATATAAACATATATTTGAAATACAAGTTCTCAAATTAAGCATATAGATGCATAGAATTATATATCAGTTAGTACAAATTCAGGAGGCATAATACTAGTTCATACACATAGACACAATGGTATATTTTTATAGCTGAATCACAAATGGTTGTCATTTCAATTCACACTTATCTAAGGTATGGTCATGATGGTGGCATGAACATTGTTCATTATTTTTCTATCATTAATTATTTATACATTCATTTAAATAATACAATCAAACATGTATTCATGATGGTGGCATGAATGTTCATATCCTTTTGATCATGTTTTTTTACATGGAAAAAATTTGAGAGAACTTAAGTGAAACTATACAATTAAATATATCATCCATCTGTAGTGGTTGATTCATTTTATTTTATTGAATTTGACCCGGTGCTTCTATCTATTACCTGTGTAGTTATTTGGGTTAGTACATTGTGTACATTTCCCTATATTTATGAAGGTCAGGGTGTATTATATTCCCAACCCAAAAGTGTGCATAGTTACAAAAATTTAGGGTAAAATCACCCCAAATCTCCCTGTGATTTAAAAAGGAAGCATAATTTTCTCTAATTATTCAATAAGGAATAATCATCTCCAATAATTTACAAGGACAACATGGTTTTCACTAACACATAGGTGTGATCTAACCTTTGTTCTTTCCGAATTTCAATTTTAAATTAAAATAGTCAATATATGGACATTGACTACACATGATTTCATGTTTTTATATTAATTGAATTTCATAATTAGAGATTCATACCAAATAAAAAGTGTGTTATACATACTTATTTATATTTTATCCTTTTACTCTAGCAATTCCATTTCTATATTTAAAGGGGGCATTTGTAGATACATGATAATTTTGACACAGATTGACCATATATGACTTAAGTGTATAAAAAAAGTCTTAGTCCACCATTATCTCCACATTTTATGTTATCTTATGATTCAAACCTTCCATTATTTTTTTATACACCTAGATGAACCTCATTGTCTATTTTAAACCTATTAAATATCTTACACAAACATTGCTAGACTTTTTGTGCAGTCTGATTATACATAGTTCAGTTTCACTAGATTCAATCAGTGTCATTATTTGATACTTACCTAATCTAATTTCTACCAGCCCAATACCAATAATGGTTATTTTATAAAATTAAACCACTCTTTATAGTTAGCCTATTTGTTAATGTGTTGATTTCATGATAAATTACCTAATTGGACTCATATGTAAGAAAATCAAAGCCTCATTCAAAACGGACTTGGTAATTATCTAGATCACATCTACATACTATTCTACATTGATTAAATTTTCCCTATTATTCCAAAATTGAAAACATATCATTAGGAGCAATCACAATCCAAGTTTGAAGCACCAAAAACTTGAAGTCAAATCAAGCATTATTGAGTATCAAAGCCAAATCATTAGCTTCATACATATAACAAAGGATCATAATTAAACAATTAAACTAGGTAGGAGAGTTATGCGTACCTTGATTTATCTCCTTTGAGTATCATATATGTATGTAATGTTCAATCATGAAATGGAGATGATTTTGATTAGCTCATCCCATTAAATATTTCATGTTTTTTAGTTTTGTGGCCATCACAAGCACACCTAGGGTTTTAATTCAAAGGAGACTAATTTATGGAGTTATGTGCATCATCAGGGTTTAGTTTTTTTAATATAGAGAAAACATAGATAATCATAGGTTACCACATATTCATTATTCCTTACTTATACATAGGTCAGTATCCACTGGTAATACTAACCTAAGATGATAGAATTTACCTTTTACAGATAGATAATCAGTTTCAGAACCTAACAAACTATAGGCTTGCTTTATCATGATTTTCACTTCCACAATATAGTCACAATCAGATCGTCAACCATAAAATATAAGTATTAATCCATTTTTTATAATTAATATATTTATCATAGGCCATTTGTCAAATTAGAAGAATCAATCTTAGTCCTTTAAATTTAGATATATGCGCGAATGTCATATATTAATGTCCTAATTACATTTCAAGCTTCTATTTTAATTATATTAATTAATACACATTATGAAAATTATGGTAAAACAAATAAATACTATAAACAACTCTCTATCATTACATAGATCCTCAATTAGTTGTCATTTGTCACATGCTCTCTTATTATTCTTCTACACTCTCATTATTTCACAAATGAGAGGGGGAGAGGCTTGGATTTATATGCATGCAGTCAATTTACAATCATAAATTCATGTGGTTTCGTAATTTCAAATGGTTTCATAGATATAAATAATTTCATAAATTATATGTATGTTTGCAACTTGGACTTTAGTATAAGTTTCCATGTAGGCGTGCAACTTGAAATTTAGTGTAAGTTGCATTTTCAAATGGGATTATTTTTTAAATAATAAAATAATGAAACTTATGAAAATTAACCTAAGTTAAACACTAATGTGTAATTATAAATATACAACAATAACCCCTTAAATTCAACTTATGGAGTATATAAAAAAATGAGATTAAACATCTAAAATAGGTCCTAACACTAGGCCTGATAAGGTACCCACTTACAATGAAAGCAAAATATTGATCTAGAAAATAGATGTGTCATAAGGATCTCACCGAGAAATAAATACAACAACATATAATATCTACCAAAAATAGTAAGATCAACTCAAGGATCTCACCCAAAAAATCAATACACAACACCACCCATTATGCTTAATAGGGTGAAGTGGATAATTTTTTTAAGAATAATAAGATGGCATGAAAATAGGAGATATTGCACAATGAGCTCACTATTTGTGTCTATAAATCCATCACATGGATCCAAAAATTACACCAAATAGTCAAATAAATGTTGGGGACACTATAAATTACTCACAACACCTATTAAAGAAGCCATCACAAGACCTAAAATTTGCTCCAAGAAAGAGCACTAATATGCAGTATGAACAATGCATAAAAGATGTAGTTGATTAGTGAAATAATCATGATGGTATATTCTATTCAAGGATTGTTGATGATGTTGACATAAATGATTAACTATCCATCCCAAATGAACACGAATGGTGGAAGAATACACCTACAAGTAATTTAGTGCCATGTTCATAAATTATGTATGAAAATAAATGATAATTAGATTCAATATTCTCCTACCTATATGAATATAATGATGTTTTAAAATTATCATGCCAAATAGAAGAAAGCTCATGTCTCTCATGCCTGAGTGAAGAACAAGGTATCCTAATCCTTATAGAAGCAATCTCAAGTCTCACATGCCTGAGTGAAGCTGAATGTCTCTCATGTCTAATAGAATATGAAGATGGCTTAGGACTCTTATGCCTAAGTATAATATCAGATGAATTCCTTGATATAATAGAGTTAGATCAATCTATGTCCTATAGAAGTTTAAATTAAAAAAAATTGGTGTAAAGTGTATACAAAGTGGTCTTGAAGGAATGAAAGCACTTTACTAATATATAATGACATGGCAAGTAATCCAATGAACAAGATAGATATGAAACATAATGGTTTATTCATGTTTTCCAATACCTCTACCAAACCCATGGCATAGAGAAGACAAGAACCAATACTAGTATTATGCTTATCAAAACAGGCAAACATGATAACATTATGATCAATAAAAGAGTTACAAAAAAGGCAACTACAGGTTTAGTAGGATAAAAATATGACTCATGATATATAATATCAAAATCTAGGAGAGCATCCAAGGGATGCATGCCAGAGTCAAAATTAAACACTAAATGTGGATCAGGTGTAGTAGAAGTGAGAACCACATGATCACCATCATAAGATTGCAAGATTAACTTTTAAAATTTGAATCAGTGAGTCATATTCTATAAGTTTTATGAGGAGTGAATTTTGTCCTTTGAGGGCCATGTTTTCTCAACAAACTTTACAATATATTTATGAAGCAAAAAACCTTAGAGAAATTGATCTGAATTGTTAGTTAATTCAAAATGCTCAATAATTATAAATTTTAGATACTAATTTTTTTTCTTAATTTTCATCCTTTTATGTTAAATTGGCTTATTTTATTAAAATCAAGTTTAATATTAATTAAAAACATCAATTAAATAAATATAAACAAACAAAATGTAAACCATATTGAAAATGGAGTTCACCTTTTTGGGGGATACATCTTCAGGTTTAAAAAGCACTCAAAACCATTTATTAAGTGGTGAAAAATACACATTACATATACTATTTATACCAAAATAGGACTAGTCTACAAAAATAACCTCTGCTCTACCTTTAAGAAGTCTCTAGAACAATGTCTCATATGGGAGTTGCTCTTCCTGCATAAAAGGACACTTGCTTACTTGTTTCTTACTTGTTCTCCTTCAAAGTCTAAAAACTAGGTTTTCTTTTCTCCATGTATATGTCTTTAAAATGCAACATTGAGCCTTTTATAATGTTCCCAAGGCCCTTGTTTCATGGGGTTAAGTCTTATTTATTTATCTAATACGTTGGGATACCTTTCATTTCCTTATTTTTAGGCTTTGGATAATGCTTCCATGCATTTTGGGTGGGATTTAATCCCATATTAAGAGGGTTTTTAATAATAATTTTTTAATAAAAATTTTAACACCATATTAATTAGTATTAAGACCAATCTTTTCTTAAAACTTATAGCATATCTTGGGGACTTATTTTTAGATGTTACATGTGTTAAAATACTATTAGTACACATTTAAAAACATGATTAGGCCACTAGTACATGTTCAATCACCATGTTGACATCATCATTATACCCTGCTTGCTTCAACAGGTCATAACTTTCACATACAAAGTCTATTTGACCCTTCAAAATGCATTGGATTCATCTTAGCAAACTCTTCGATGTTGAGATGTTTCTAATAGGGTTGTAGACCATTTGATTATATTGGTGTGGGGATCATCCTAGATCACTCCTCCCCACTAAAAATATTTTGTACCACTAAAATTTTGGTTTTATTCTAAAAATAAGTGAGGGTATAGCTCCCTCAATTTTTTGGTTTCCATCCACCTTGCCTTGGATTTGTTCTTTTTAGGCCAACTTATAGGTATTCAAAATATCCTCTTTGTGATGTCCTTATCCTCCTATTAACAATCATGTATTCATGCAACTCACCAATATATTTAAGATCAAAATCATATATAAAGGATACTTGAATACTCTCACCTTGATCTATGATCATAGGTGGCTTATACAATTTCTAGTTTTCAACATTTACAATTGAATAGATCTACATGTAAGGCGGTAGTTCTAACATAAAATAATTATTACCAATCTTCTCAAAAAATTTAAATTATCCATACTTGATTGGTTTGATTTTTTTACCTTATCCTTTAATATGTTCTTCACCTACATGAAGCCAAACTAGATCATCAACTTGGAAGTGGTGATCAGCCTGATGTTTGTCATGCCTAGCATTATACTTAACTTGGCTCTTCTCTAATTGATATTGGACAACTTGATGAATATATTGAACCTTATAGATGAACCTCTTGGCTTACTTCCATTCATCATTGTTTATTTCCCAAAAGTGAAGTCCAAAGAAGACTTAGGCAAATAACCAAAACAAGTCTCAAAAAGAGTTTTACATGTAGAATAATGTATCAAACTATTATAAGCATGTTTCACATAACACAAGAGTTCATCCTAAAGCTTTGGATTCTTACTAAAATTACCCTCAGAGTAAATGAACCATAATATAGTTGACCACTTCTAGTTGACCATCGATTTGTGGATGAAATGTAGTGCTTTTTTTGAGTTTCATGTCCTTCAAGTCCCACAAAGCTGACCAAAAGTTCCCAATGAACTGAGAATCTTGATAAAAAATAATAGATGTGGGTACACAAAATAAACCCAAACATTGTTGAAAAACAAGTGTTCAATCTCCTTTCTTGTGATAGTATTTTTATAGGGTACCAATATACACATTTTACTAAATATGCCCACAAGTACCCACAAAGTCTATGTAAACACTCTCCCATGGGTGGGTTGGTATAGGAAGTGGGGTATACAATCCCAACGTCCTATTACTAGGATTTTTAGTGGCACAAATAATACAACCTTTAACATATTTGGATACATTTTCATATATCTGAATATAATAACAAAATTTTCACAATTGTTAAACTATTTTTCCAATGCCAAAATGACCTAAAACAAGAGAAGTATGTGCCTCTCTAATCACATGGACTCTTTAAGCTTGTGGAATTCAAAGTTTACCAAGATGATACAATAATCCATCATGCATGCGATATTTTAATTCTTCCACCTGATTACCATGGGTAAGATCTTCATAAACATCCTTAAAATTAGCATCTCTAGCATATTATTCCTTATAACTTGCATGCATCAAATAACTATGTTTTAAGAGAATAAATACAACAAAAGGATGTATTGAAATCATATCAACTACCTTATTTTGTGTACCTTTCTTATATCTGATCATAATATGGAATTATTATAAAAAACCCATGTAATGAAAGTTCCTTTATTGTTGTAT
The DNA here is from genome assembly GCA_037957365.1 of Torreya grandis. Taxonomy (NCBI): domain Eukaryota; kingdom Viridiplantae; phylum Streptophyta; class Pinopsida; order Cupressales; family Taxaceae; genus Torreya; species Torreya grandis. Next base: position 937,448 of record JARHVA010002111.1, read on the forward strand.
CTTTGAATGTGATTGGAGATATTACAAAGATTGGTTATCTATATGGATAATTATCTCTTTATCTATTAAATAATGCTTCAATTTTTTAAAATTTTAAACCAAAGAATAAAAATCTTTATCATAGGCAGGATATTCCTTTACCACACTTGAAGGTTTTAGAATGGTAATAAATAGGCTTTCACTTATGTATCAAAACTACATCCATGGCATAATCACTTCCATCGATTTAAATCTTGAATGGCCACTACAAATTTGGAAGTGCTAACACTGGGGTTGTGTTTATATTTTCATTAAACATGCTAAATATTTTTTGATTCTTTCCTCCCCATTAAAATACATTTTTAGTACTTTTTAAATCATTCAAAGGAGATGCAATCAATGAAAAGATAACAATAAATTTCCTCCAATATTGGACTACCCCTAGGAAGATTCTAACTACAGTTACATGATTAGTATTTGGACATTTCATTATAGCTTCAACTTTAGAGGGATGAATTTTCAGCTTACCATCCCCTAATACATAGCGTAGATATACTAAATATGTTTTTTTAAATTCACATTTAGACATATTTAGATACAATTTCTCCCTTTACAAAGGTTTTAAGACTTTCTTTATATGATGTATATGATCTTCCAAATTTTGACTAAATATTAAAATATCATCTAAGTAGACTATTAAAAAATAATTATGAATTGCCTAAATGCATCATTCATAACTTGCATAAAAATGGATGGATAATTACAAATCCAAAAATTCATAACAAGCCACTCAAAAAAACCTTGCTTAGTTTTGAAAGCAGTTTTCCAAATATCACCTTGACTAATTCTAACTTGGTGATAACCACTTCTTAAGTCTAACTTAGTAAAATAAACAAGAATTTTTAATTTATTTAAAAGATCATCAATATGAGGAAGAATGTAGCATTTTTTCACCATAATCTTGTTCAATGCTCAGAAGTCTATACACATCCGCCAAGTTCCATATTTTTTTGTCACCAAGATAATTGGAAAACCACATGGAGAAGTTCTTGGTAATATTACCCCTCTCTTGATCAAATCTTTAACTTTTTTATTTATTCATTTTCTACCATAGACAACCTATATATGCCAATATTAGGAAGAGGTGCATCTTGATGCAGTTGTATATCATGTTGAATATGTCTTTTATGAGGTAAACCTTGTAGAAACTAAAAAAAATCATTATAGCTAGACATAATAATAACTATTTCATTTATATTTTTAGGATCACAACCTTTTATATCCTTATATTTATCATCATCCTTAGAATTTACAACCATGAATACAAATTTATTGTTTGCATTGATTAGCCTTTTCATAAATCCTTGCATGCCCATGGTGGTTACATTGGTCTCATCATCAAAATCAGAGCCAAGATCTTGTTGTATTATTGTAATAGTCTTCTTACCTTTCTTATTTCTGATCCATTTTGGCCTATGTTTTGGATGGATCTTCCAACACTTAGCATCTTCATGGCCTTCTCTCTTGAAATGAGGTCAACAAGTCTTACCATCCTCTTTCTTAATCATGGAGGTATGTTTCATCTTACCCTTTCCTTTAAATTTTGTTCGAGGTGGTTTACCAAGATTATTTGTGAATTTTTCTCTATCCTTAGTCACTTTACCCCTTGATTCAATATGGGTAGTTTGGACACAAACTTCATCAAGATTAGTGGGGTTAAACATAATGATTGTATGCCTTAAGTAACTATGTAACCCACTAATATATTTCAAAAAATTATCTTGAGTGTAAAGAGGAATACGTAACACCAAATCCCTCTTTCTAAACTCTTGAGTATAATCCTATACACTTTGACCCTTACTTTGCTTTAAATTTTGCCAATTCATAGTAGATTATTTTATATAGACTAAAAGATAAGATTTTTTTTAATGTAGAAACAAAATCATCTGAAGAATAAATCACTTTAACATGACTAAGTGAATGTGTGAAGGATTGAAAATCATAATTGTATCTCTCTCAAAATTAAGTGATGTATCAACAAAAACAATCTCAAAATTATTAGTTGTGTTGTAGGTGAAATTACTGACCATAAACTATACTGAATAGCTTCAAAAATAAAATCATGTGGTTTTTGGTCTTCCTTTGTGAATATATATAACAAAAAATAAGAGATAAAAATATCCACCACAAATTTTCATGAATAATAACTAGAATGAATTCATAATTTAGAAAATTCCATTACAATGCATTACATTTATTTATTTCTAAAGCTAGAGGAGAGTTACAAAAATGTATAAAAATAAGTGGAGTGTACACCAATCCAAATATAGATAAAAGGTGAGGTGGGTGAAAACTCATAACCCACTTAAACAAGCAAATTGGGTGACAACTCATGTTCCACCTAAAAAGCTTGCAATAGTAAACTCCATCAAGAATGTGCACACACATGTGCACAATAGTGAATCCCACTAAGTTTAAATCATAGGGTCCCAAGTGGGGAAATTAATTCATTCTATATATGAATAGTGTTCTTGTTCCCCACTTTCCATAAGAGTCAAAGGTTCCTCCACATGGGGGTCAATTAGGAATAGTGTTATTGTTCCCCACTTTGCACAAGAGTCAAAAGGTGAGGAATCTCCCTTATGACTTTAGATAAACTTCAATCAATAATCCCCCACTATAAATTATTCTCATATAGGAATATATGATTAGCCTAAATAAGGATCCAACAATATTACAAGAAAGAGATCCCATAAGATAATAAAATAAATCCAACTATATGACAAACTAGATCCATCTAGATGACAAACAAGATATCCAAATAGAGGACAAAAGAGATAATATGTTCCTTATAATTAATAATCAAATTATAATATTGGAATCATACTCAAAATTACCCCATTTTATGCAAAGAGGAGATAATTATATCTTCTCTTTAAGTCTTCCATAAATCTCTTTTAGCAACCCTTTGGTGAAAATATCAATAGGATTCGAATATTCAAGATTGTACTTCTTTAGCATGTTTTCGGCATACTTGGTTTTGCACCAATATTCAACTATCAAATAACCCACTAATTAAAAAAAATTCCACTTGGAATAATTGTTTTATTTAATTACTATCTCTCATAAATACAAGGTGATGCAAACTACTATGTAGAAAGTCACTTTTCTTTCCATAATATGCAAATAGATTAAAAAGAATTACAATCAAGTTTTGATTATTTGTGGATCCATTCTAATTCACACTTCAACAAATCCATGTAGATACATATTTTCTCCAATCGCTCCACCTCTACGCACTTCCTTAAACAACTGAAATGATCAAGTTATTTATTTATTATTTGAAAGTTGCGTACTCTTTCCCAATCATAATATATAAACTAAAATCAAAGACCATTTTCTTTTCTAATTTGATTCAATCCAAAGATGTCTACAACTACCACAAAACAATATAAGCATTAGACTATTCAATGTAGCATTGGATTACTATGCAAAAGTCAAAATTTCCCAAAAAAAAAATTCAACAAATTAGAAACAAAAAAAAAATTATGACCAGATCCATTTAATTATGAGTCACTTCACTTCTATAAATTACTAAATCCATACACAATGCATTAAACACAAATCACCACACTTATATTTAAATAAATCTTAGGTAGTGAATTACACTAAGCATTCTAAATTGATTCAACAAATCTAAGTTGTAGGGTGTAATACAAGATATAATAAAATATCAATTTCTCCCTCTTAATATTTTTCAATCTTTCTAGGAATAAATAGACATCATAAAATATTTTCTGTTCATAAAATTTTTTCAAAATTATTTACATAATGTGCAAATTGATCCATAAATAGACTGGCACCATTTTCTATTGAGAATAATAATAATAAAACAATACCAATTGAACTGCAGCCTACCAATCTCTCAAACCATGCAAATAGAGACTCATTGTTCATATCCATGCATTAACTATCACTTTTCAAAATATATTGTTATATATATATATTTTAAAATAATATCTTTAACACACTAAATTTTTCAAAAGCACACCCAACCATGCAAAATAAGATATTTAAAAAAAAATACTGATTATTTACTCTATTTCCCTAGAATTAAACTCATCCATTCGTTGGGGAAAATTACTAACCACTACTACGCTTAGACTTCCAAATATGAATTATCCTGTATTATTGACTATTCTTACTAACAACTTGCTAATTTATTTTTATTTATACCCTTTTTAAATTTTACTAATAGTTTAAATATTTAAAATTTAAATTTTAAAAGTTTAGTAGAAAAGCTTTCCACTCGTCTGATGCACCTACATCAAACTACCTAGGTAAAAAAATGCATGGGCTCCTGCTCATGCTTCTTCTTCGACATTCTGGTATTTCTTCAATAGTCTTTGTTCAATAATCTTTATTCTGGTACTTTTATAGCCTATGTCCTCTTGGATCCCATGGTCCATGTGTTGATAGTAAATCTATTTCACCTTCAATGGACTAAAAGTGACTTTTGTTGAAATTATGGGTTTCATTTATCATCTTCTCAATACTATCATTAGCTTTGAATACACCTGCACAAGAAACAAACATGTCAATCAAAACAATTTTTTTTTTAATTCTTTTGGACTTTAAAGTCCACTTGATTCCTCTATAAAGATTATCTTTCCATTTAGTGTATCAATATGTACTCCTTGCTGTTCTTTTTCCTTCTTCATGCTTTCATCTCCTTAGATGGCCACCAATTCTTTGCCATCATTTAATCTAAAATCTCCTTCATTGTCTTTCAAGATAACTTCCCTTCCTTTCTCTATCTCCTATTCTCCTAAAAAAATTATGATCTCATTGCCTTCCATGGCAATTTTCCTCAACAACTTCACCGTTTCAACAAACCTTTCAATAAATTCCACATTTTTTATGGAAGATACACTGTTAGATAAATTTTAAAATAACTTTTCAACATTATTCTATGGCAAAATTTCAAACTTCAAAGATAAATTACCTTGTTCATCAATTGTATTAGTTACCTTGGGCTCATTTACTTCATTAGTCTGATCAATTGTCTGTTCATTTACTTTATCCTCTTTCTGTTGCTACAAAAATTCCTTTTCACTTGTAATCAACACCTTAGAAACATGCTCAATAATTACAATTTCATCTTTTAATGGTAGTAGTGCATATGTATATCCTTCATTTTCAAAGGTGTATGTATTTATTTTTCCATCATTAATGGCTTTCATGTCATACTACCAAGGCATTCCTAATAGAATATAATAAAATTCATAGTCATTACATCACAAATAACTTCATCCTTATAAATCCCTATTTGAAATTCTACTTTACACTATTCATTAACCAGAATTTGATGACCTTTCTATAACCAAGATACTTTATAAGGATTAGGATGCCTTACTTTTTATAAGTTTATTTTATTTACCATTTTTATAGATACAAAGTTGTTAGTGCTTCCACTATCAATAATAACCTTACAAATTTTACCTTGTGCTTTGTAGATTGTTCTGAACAATGCCTTCCTCTAAGGATGTTCTTCTACATTTTCCTTATTTGACTTGATTAGAATCCTTTTCATAAGTAAGGATTCATCAGTTTTAGGCATCTTAATAAATCATAGTTCAATATATTTTTCTTTATTAGCTTGAACAACATGAGTACTCCATTTATTAGTAGATGCATGATCAAAACACTCATATGATCTATGCCCAAACTTTCCACACTTAAAAAATCTACCAACAAAACCACTACTTCTATGCCTACCTCTATCAAATGGACTCTTACCTCTAAAGGAATAGCCTTCTCCTATATTAATTTATTTCTTTGGTGAGCTACTATCTCTCTCCTTATTTGTCTATAATGGACTTGCACTCACATGTTCTCTTCTTTCTCTAAGAGGTCTACTTTTACCTCTTGATTTACTGAGAATGTCTTCTTGCTATCTTGTATTATACTTTCAAGGCTTACTGATATGCCTCTTCAACTGATTTAGGAACAATTAAATCAATTTCATCTTGAATAACAAACTTTAATCCATTTACATACCTAGCAACTTTTTCTAAGTCATCCTAAATATGACCTACTCTAATGGTCAATCTATAAAATTCTTTAGTATATACTTTTACAGACACATCATTTTATTTTAAATTATGAAGATGCCTAAAGAGAATTGTTTGATAATCTTTAGGAATGAACTTACCTTTTAATTTAGTAATCATCCTATCCTAGATCTTAATCTTAGGCTTTCCTTTTCTTCTTATTTTTTCATGTATGCCATCCCACCATAAGGATGCATGCCAATTGAGCCTTATCACTGTAAACTTGACTCTCTTATCTTCATCCACATTCTCATAGTCAAAGTACTTGTACATAGTACTTATCCAATCAATCAGGTTCTCTATATTTAGGATACCATCATATGTTGGCACTTTTATTTTTGGTTTTGTACCAACATTCATAATTGTTCCAATTATTATTTCCTCTACTCTCTCTTATTCCACCACCAATTCTTCATCTTCATCTTCTTCTTATCTGTCATTGACATCTCCCATGTTAGCCCCTCTTTTCTAGGCTAATTATAAATCTTGCAATCTATTCCTAAGGTTCCTTATCTCTTCCATTAATGCTACTTGTCCAATTTGGCCTAGTTGCCTCCTTCCTTTACCTCTTGCTCTCATCACCATCTTTATAATTTTACTTAAAAATCTTCTACATATATTTTTTTATAGATCTTGTTGCTCTGAGATGACAAATTGGTGCACCGATCTTCAACTATCAAATAACCCACTGATTAAAAAAAATCCACTTGGAATATTTTTTTATTTAATTATTATCTCTCATAAATACAAGGTGACGCCAACTACTATGTAGAAAGTCACTTTTATTTACATAATCTGCAAATAGATTAAAAATAATTATAATCAAGTTTTGATTATTTGTGGATCCATTCTAATTCACACTCAATAAAACCATACAGATACATATTTTCTCCAATCGCTCCACCTCTATGCACTACCTTAAACAATCAAAATGATCATGGTATTTATTTATTATTTAAAAGTTGTGCACTCTTTCCCAATTTTATTATGTAAACTAAAATAAAAAACCCTTTTATTTTCTAATTTGATTCAATCTAAATATGTTTGTAGCTACCAAAAAACAATATAGGCATTGAACTATTCAATGTAGTGCAAAAGTCAACTTTTCCAAAAAAAATTCAACAAATTAAAAAAAAAAAAAACTATGACCAGATCCATTTAATTATGAGTCGCTTCACTTATGTAAATTACTAAATCCATACACAACACATTAAACACAAATCACCACACTTATATTTAAATAAATCTTGGGCAGTGAATTACACCAAGCATTCTAAATCGATTCAACAAATCTAAGTTGTAGGGTGTAATACAAAATATAATAAAATATCAATTTATCCCTCTTAATATTTTTCAATCTTTCTAGGAATAAATAGACATCATAAAATATTTTTTGTTCATAAACTTTTCTCAAAATTATTTACATAATATGCAAATTGATCCATAAATAGATTGGCACCATTTTCTATTGAGAATAATAATAATAAAACAATACCAATTGAACTGCAACCTACCAATATCTCAAATCATGCAAATAAAGACTCATCATCTGTATCCATGGATTAACTATAACTTTTCAAAATATATTATTTTTTTGTATATATTTTTAAAATAATATCTCCAACACACTAAATTTTTCAAAAGCACTCCCAACTGTGCAAAATAAGACATTTTTAAAAAATTACTGATTATTTAGTCTATTTCCTTGGAACTAAACTCATATGTTTGTTGGGGAAAATTACTAACCACTACTAAGCTTAGACTTTCAGATATGAATTATCTTAGATTATTGACTATTCTTACTAACAAATTGATATTTTATTTTTATTTCTACCTTTTTTTAATTTTTACTAACAGTTTAAATATTTAAATTTTAAATTTTAAAAGTTTAGTAGAAAATCAAATTTTAAAAGATTTAGCAAAAAATATTTCCAATGGTCTGATGTACCTACATCACTTGGCTTGACAAATAAATACCTCCTCTTTATTTTGATGTAATTCCATTCCAAGAAAGTACTTAATGATTCCAATATCATCCATCTCAAATTCTAATTTCATAACGTACTTGAAGTTATTCAACATCTTCATAGAGCTACCTATAATGATCAAGTCATCTACATAGAGATAAACATATAAAACATTAGAATTCAATGCTTGTACATAAAGAGCCTTCTTCATCTTATATACCAAAAATTATTTATCCTTTACCTCAAAACCATGTGGTTGTCCCACATTTACTTCTTCAATAAACCCATTTAAGAATACACTTTTGAAATCCATATAAAATGGAGGCTAAATTAATATCTATGTATCACTTCTCTTAATATAATCCATCTCTACTTTCATAGCATCAACCCATTCTTTCTTTTGACTAGCTTTTGCATCACTTATAGGTTCACTAATCATAGATGATAACACAAACATAGTAATTTCATCATAAGAACCATGAAAAAATATTACCTTCCTAATGTTGTATCATTTTGGTCCTCCTATGATAATTCTGATCCAACATCTTATTATCTAGATGAGGATTCAATAAATACTTGTTCTTGCTTGGTTGATGTAGATGAATTACTAGTCTCTTACAAAGAGATAGTATTATTACCTGTTGAACTAGAAACCTATGTAGACTTTATAAGCCCTCAAAATCAAATTATAGAGGCTACCCCCTTCACTTATGACTTATTTATCTACATGATCAAATTCAACATACACCTCATTTAAAAAAAAAATAATCCTTATAAATAATTATGGATTTACTAATAGGATTATAAAACTTACATGATTTACTTTTATCACTATATCCTATGATATTGTGATCAATTTTATCACCATTACCTTTAATTATGGTTATTTTCATACATCCATTTCCTTTAGCATAGATGTACTTTTCATCTCCTAATTGCACTTGCCTTTTAAAGGAGTCATCTAACTTGGTAAAATCATCTTTATAATATGTCACTTGATTTGAGCAACCTGAATCAAGAGACAATAATTTATTTTCTTCCTTTATTCCCATAAAAAATGTGAGACAATAATTTGAGCACTCTTTTAACTCAATTTTTTAAGGTTAAAAATCCTTCTCTTCCCTTTCTTGATTGGCTTGATTCTTAGTTGTTAGTATCATGTAATCTTTAATAATATGTCCTAGTTTTCTATAGTAATGACAATTAAAAATTTCTTACTCTTGTGAATTTAGCTTCAGATTTATCCTTTGAATTGGATTTTTTTAAATTCCCTTAATTCTAATTTTTATTTCTATATTTTGACTGTGAAACCCGTATATTAGTTTCAAGTGCTTGTTCTATATCTCCTGCATTTATTCTCATTATGTCTTCATGAGACAAAAGAGAACCCACTAACTCATCAAAACTTATAGTGTTCATATATTTACACTCTTCAATATTGATCACAATATGCATCCATTTATGATATAAATATCTCAAAATATTTATTACTATAACACTATCTTTTATAGTGTCTTTATAAATCCTCACTCTATGAACTAAACCATTTACTCTTATGCAATAATCTCATACTCCTTCAGAATTTAACATTCTCAAATTCTAAAAATTCAATTTAAGAGTTTGGAGTTTTGATTATCTTACTTTAATAGAGCCTTGATTTTAATTCTCCAAAGTATTCCATGATTCATGAGCATTCTTTCATCTTTAAATTCTTGGATAAATGCTTGGGTCTATGGCACTCTGAATATATAAGAAAGCTTGTGCATCTCCCTTTTATTCATCTTTTTTGTTATTTTATGATATTGTGTACATATATTCCAATCTTTAGGTGGTGTATACCCATGGATAAAATTATCCCAAACTCCTTTCCACACAAAAATTATCTTCAATTGATCTCTCCAATACTCAAAGTTTTTACCTTTAAAAATAGGAATATTCATGGAAGTAGAATTTACTAAAGCCATTGTTTCTTTTGATAATGGCTTGAAAATACGTTCTTGAACCTTGATTGAACATGGATATGATACCAAATGAAAGTTTTTAATGGGTGGAGGATTTAAAATCAAAATTTTATCTCTCTCAAAATGAAGCTATGTATCAATAAAAAATAGTTCAGAATTACTAGCTATCAAACTAGTTATGTTGTAGGTGAAATTGCTAACCATAAACTGTACTAAATAGCTTTAAAAATAAAAAACATATGATTTTTTGTCTTCCTTTATGAATACCTATATAAAAAAATAATAGATAAAAATATCCACCATAATTTTCCAAGAATAATAAATAGAATGAATTCATAATTTAGAAAATTGCATTACAATGCATTACATTTGTTTTGCATTTATTGCTTACTAAAGCTAGAGGAGAGTTACATAAATATATAAACAATAATTAGAGTATGAACCAAGCCATATCCACCTAAAATTTGAGGTGGATGGAAACTCATAATCCACTTAAACAAGTGGATTGGGTGACAACTCATGTTCCACCTAAAAATCTTGCAATAATAAACTCCACCATGAATGTGCACACACGTGCACAATAGTGAATCCAACTAAGTGTAACTCATAGGGTCCCAACTGGGGTAATTAATTAGTATTATATATGAATAATTTTATTTTCCCCGACTTTTCAAAATATTCAAATGTTCTTCCACATAGGGGTTAATTAGGAATAATGTTCTTGTTCCCCACTTTGCACAAAATTCAAAAGGTGAAGAATCTCCCTTATGACTTTAGAGAAACTTTAATCAAGTATCTACCCACTATAAATTAATCTCATATAGGAATATTTTATTAGCCTAAATAAGGATCCAATAATATTACAATAAAGAGATCCCATAATATAATAAAATAAATCCAACTACATGACAAACAAGATCCATCTAGAGGACAAACAAGATATCCAACCATAGGACAAAACAGATAATATGTGCCTTATAATTAATAATTAAATTTTAATATTTGCATCATACTTAAAATTAAGGATATCTTCTTATGTCTTACTCTCCCACCAAATGATTGTTGTACCATCAAAATAAATAGTAGCTAGCTGAATTTTTCTTTCTCATCATCAATCTTCTGAACCTTATAGTATACTTCCATATACGTGATCCAATGATCCAAATCTTCTACACTAAGCTCTCCATTATATATTGGAAAATCAAACTTAACATATAAATTAACCTTAGAAGAAAAAAAATCATAAACTTTATTTTTCTTATCATCAAAGAAAGAAAGAGAAGGTTTAGATGGAGGAGATTTAGGATATTATTCTCCTTTACCCTTACCATCGGTTAAGGGTTCTTCCTCTTATTTACCTTCACTTCACATCTTATTTTAATAATAAAACTCTTCCACCATAATCTTAATCTCAATAAAGGATTGATAGAAGGTTACTTCTGATTATGGTTCTCCTTTAATATAATCCATGTCTTGACTTATACGTTTTGCACCAATTTCAAGGTTATATTATTTAAGTGATCCTTCACCACACTTACTCTTAGACCTAGTTAGCATGCAAAACAAAAACTTGAAAATCCAAAAACCATGTTAAAATATCCTTGATCAGCTGCTCTAATACCAAATGTGATATGAATTGTTAATTAATATAAATCACTAACTAATTATCAATTTTAAATACTTGTAATGATTATCTTAATTTTTACCCTTTTATATGAAATTAGTCTTGATGCCTGAAAGTGTATCACCGATGGTTCAAAGTGTTTAAGAAACAATTCTCATTTATGGATTTAAAGAATCTATTGCATGAGTTGCGAGTTGTGATAGTCTTTATATCTTTGGTAGAATAGAGGCAAAGAAAATGAAATGTTTCATAAAAAATTATAATGTAATTATTTGGTTGTTGAGAGAAACTATGGCCTAATAGCTTGCTTGTAAAAATGAGAGTAATCTAAACTAAGTGAGGTGAATAATGATCCAATCCTAAGTCTAAAGTCTAAATTATATATATATATATATATATATATATATATATATATATTCACAATATAAGTTAAACTAAAATGAATTGATAAAAAAAAAAAGCAAAAGAAAGGGTAGAGTAGAAAGAAAATGTTCTGATTTTCAGCCCAAACATCATGACAAAGTTTAAATTTTATCAAGATATGCATTAAACCAATATATAACATGAAATTTCATAGGCACCTATCCTACCATACATTGGTAAAATGTTTGAGGAAAGATGAAACAATACAAATAAATATCATTAGCATTAGCACTAGATTCAATTTCATTAGATTCAATTTGAAGATTTACTTCTACAAACAAATAGCATTAGCAGATCTGTAAGAAAAGTAAAGAAAGTGAACTGAATCTAGAATTTTTCAATAAACCTAGCGTAAGCATAATTTTACAAATCTGTATTCATTAATATACAACCCAAGAATTCATGAAAACCATTCAAACTAAACATTCAAACAAATAATTGAGAGAGAAGCTATAATAACAAACACATAAACAATTTTGGACAATCTTTGTAGAATTCCTTGCTTGTATTAATTGCTCAAAGTTTTTTAGCTCAAAAAAACTCCCCTCTTTAAAAATGACAATACCCATTTTATATAATATTAAGGATATATGTTGGTCAATCATGTCCAATGATAATTATAAAAGTGTCTAGGATAATTGTTATTCTACAATGTTCTATAATTAATGACACTTTTTAAAGGACTGACCTATAAGCAATGCACTTTACAAAGTTGCACATTATTTTTAAAAAGAATATTATTTTTCAAAATATACATGTTTAGTTATAAAAAGAATATTCTAAAGTCAACAAATTTGACTTTGGGATTCCCCTGTTGTTGCATTCTTTTGCTTCTGCTACAGGATCTTCATTCTTTAGTGTTGTTCACCAATCAGTTTAAGGTTGGCAATGGGTTCCATGAGGAGCTCCTTCTCTTGATCTACCAAGCCCTTGAGATATTTATCTACACTATCTAATGCCTCTTTGATTCTCCTTGTATCAATAATCTTCTCATCAATAAATAAAATCATGTCCATGATCCTTTATAATCTGCATCAGTCTTGCCTATGCTTTGATTTTTTATCTCTTGCATAAATTGAGTAGCTCTTTGCTTAAATTCATAATCTATTATTAAACTAATTACACAAAGTGAAGTAGGATATTTTATTAGGCTCCCTAATAAATGGGTTATCCTATCCTCTAACTATTTGAGATCATTATAAAGGTCTCCCATGCGCTTAGACCATATACTCAAAGCCTTGATCTTATCCACCAAAATTGTTATGGCCATATTTAAATGTGGTAAGCTCATTGTTCTAAACCTAGGAATTTGGTCATCTATTAGGACATTTATCAAATCCTTCACTTTATTTCTTGAAGCTTACCATTGGCCAACTTGGCCTAGAGCCCTAGAAATATTCTTATTCATTTTATCATGTTTGGATCTTATGGCCTTCACTGAGCTGAATAAATCATTCATGGTGGTCTCAAATTGGGTGATCATCTCTCTTGGTACTGATGAGATAGATTATTCTTCTAAATTCTTATTTTTATATTTTATGACATTGATAGAAGCCTCTAGCTATTTTGATTGTGCCTAGGCTAATTTAAGAACATCTTCCTCAAAAATTGGATCTTCTCCTGGTCTTTGCCTTTCTTTTGGGTCAAACTAGTCAATGGTTACACTTTTTGATATATCATTTCTTCACCTCCTATCATGACTTTCTTCTATCTTACTCTTTTTAAGCTAGAAATTTTTGGATCAAAATTGATACTAACTGTATATTGAGTCACCTATGGGATAGGTATCTCAACTTGTGATAAAGCTACTAAATCACTTGGTGTAGCTAATCTTCTAGCCTCCTCTTGTAAAACAACTATCCATGGCTTAATATCTTGATGGATAGGAATGTTAATGGATTTCATCATAGCCCAAAGATGGTGCATAGTAGGCACTTTATGAAATCTAGGTTTATACAAGAACCATTCTAGAATTGGTGGACCATACAATAAGTTTTCTTCACTGAATAGATTAACTTCACTTAGAGTAGTGAAAGTCACTTTGGGTCTTTTTGCTATAGGAACAATGGCTAGTTCAGCGTTCCTCTTAGGGGTGTCAACATTAATTAATTCCAATACTTTTTATTTTCCCTTATCTTCCTCAACCCTTGTCTCCTCATCATCTGGATCTGACTCATAAGCCATTGATAGCATCTTACGTGCATCCTCAATAGTCTCATTAAGATCTAATTATATCATATGAACTTCTTGATGCAATTCTTGTTCCTCTACCTTTGATTAAGAATAAGTAATCTCATCTGGCCTTCTTTCCTCTAGTTTTTGTGTTTCTACCTATGCACTAACTATTGGAGGTCTAGAAGCTTCCCCACTAATTAAATGGTATTGTCTTGGGCCCAATTTCCATCTATCATCCACATTTTGATTTCTTTCTAGTCTTGATTGAGGCCTCAAGTTGTGCTCCTTCATTCTTATGGTGACTTCAAAGTAACATGAAGACTTGGTGTATATAGGGTCAAAGGCACTAGGCTCATGATCATATGGCACATTCAACATCCCCTTGTCTTTTAAATGATCTTTAACTTTTCCATAGGGGTCCCACTGTCTAAGCTCATCAATCTATAGATTGAAAGATGATCTATGTTTTGATGTTACCTCAATGTGGTCCTACTATCTAAACATGGTCTTACCAATTTTCATAGATAAGCTATGAATAAATCCCTTTCTCTTGGTCTTGCATAGACCATCAATGTCATGAAACAACTGGTATGCAATTTCTTGCTTGGCTAACTTGTTAGTAACCTGGACAGGTAGCTTGAGAGGATAATTTTGTGTCCCCTCAACCCTTATGACTGTATAGTCTAGATATAACTATATATCCCCCATAGATTTGACATATTTTCTAATTAATGGACTAATTCTTGACATGGGGATACTAGTTATAGCTTCAATCAAGGCTAGATAGATATAGTCACAAATAAAATGAATGCGGTCCCTATATTTGTAGATGTAAAAATTAAAGTAATATTGGAAAACTATATGTCTTCTATTTGGGGACCATTCCCCTTGATTTTGAATCTTTGTTGTTGCACATATGGCATCTAAGATTTAAGACATCATGAAAAATTCATTCTTCTTTTTATGCTAAATTTCATATACTTGTTTGCTCAAAGAAATGCTAATTATCTCACCTAGTGGTGGGACTATCATTTTTTCAACAATGAAGTAAACTATGGGCACCCATACTAGATTTACATAAGTTGTGGTTGCATCCACACACAACCTATTCAACATTATCATTATCATCCTAATTCTAAATCTGAATTGGTTGATAAGAATGTTCCTGTTAAGGTTTGAAAATACTTGGTTTCCAAAATCTAGCCACATGGTAAGGGTGTACATCAAATTATGTTCCTTAGCCTAAGAATTGATAGAGGCTAGGTCAATTTGGAGTTTAGAAAGCTTATAATAGGACTCAAATGTAATATCATAATTATAAGCCACCTTCCTCCAATTATGATCATTTATTAACATGCCTTTATCTATCTTAGCATCTTTAAAAATGGGAGCAATAATGTCAATGTAGTGGAGTACCTTGATCTTTATAGCTGCATAATGTAGAATAGTCATCTGGATTGTAAAAATATCATTATATAACCTCTTTGTTGAGACATTCTTCTCCTCTTATCGGGTGATATCTAGTTGGTTTTCAATCCTCTAAAATAATTTTGACCAATTATTGTCTCTTATGTTCAAAGCAGCAATAATGAACTCAGTGTCCTTGAAAATGCATCCCTCAGCATAAGTTTTAAATTATAGCTCCACATCTTCCTTTGAAATATCCTTGTGGGTTTCCATTGATTGAATTATGTAATTATAGATAATAATCTAGCTCTTCTAGGTTCAATTATAGTGAATACAAAGGTAATTAGGGTAATTTATATGCTTAGGGCTTTTCTACAGGTTTATGTAGAGATTCAATGGAGGAAATGAAATTTGAACTTATGAGATTTATGCCTTATATTTTTCTTGGATCATGTATTTAAACCTTTTGTGTCTATGGATCTACAAGATATTTCAATCTAACTTGTCTCACTTATGTGGCATCATCACGTCAAAATATTCATTAATTTCAAATGGTGACCATTTGTCATTTTTGGACATGTGTCACCTTCACATGCCATCTTGAGTCTTGATTAATTTGCACCATCAATCTATTATAAGTCTCCCTAACCTTGAATTCATCATGAGCAATTGAGTTTCATTTGATCTTCCCAAGAATGTACCACATAACATCTCCTCAATCTCTTTGTGCTCATTACAAACATACTCCATTGCTTAATGCCTTTATACCACATGGTATATTCTCATTCCATTTAGGCCTATTAAATTATCAAATCCATCACATGTCATAGATCTCAATCTGAGAGGTTAAAGGTCATTGGTTGATCTTTATCTTATTTATCACAGTTAGGACACATGTTGTTACTACATTCATTTTTGGTTCTTTAAAAAGTCTTATTTAATCTCGCAATATCGAATCTCCTTTACATGGATCAATGCAATCTATTGATCTTGATCCACTGAATTTTATCCAGCTAGATGTAGAACATTAATTTTGGGCTAAGTCATTGAGATCATGCCACTTGGCACTCTTAAATTCCTATACAAAACCTTGACCTATTGACTTTGACCTGCATCATTATATCTTTATTGTAAACTTTAACATGCTTCATTGATCTTGATCTGGGAGGTCAAGCATGATTGATTTCTCCACTTCCCTTTTGTGAAATTATGACATTTGTCACTTCAGCGTTCCCTTACAGGATGCTTGACTTATTAACTCTTCACTTATTATAAGATCTTAGAGATGCCTCTGAGATGGTGACACTTGTCACTCTCACACTTGATATGAGTTATTTGACATTTTAACCTAGGTGAGTGCCCACATACTATCAATATTGACTTGAGCTCTGATATCTCACCATGTGGCATCCTCGCATTGATTCATTTCTACGGGCAATAAAAATAAATAAATTTAGGGATCGGGGAATATAAAGAACTTATGGTAGATTTTTAGCCTAAGGTTTTAGTTATATTAATAAATATAATTAATAATTTAAGATAAATTTTAAAATAAGTTTAAAAACATAATAAAGTACCCCCACGTGTATTTAGTCCCTATGACCAATAGAATAGACCAAGTGAGATTTTGAGATATAAAAGGACCTTAGTATAAGGTTTTAGACTAATGTTTTGGTCATGTTGATAAACAATATTAGAACCTTAGGATAAAAATTAAACTAAGTCTAAGACATAATAAAATGTTCCTATGCAAATTTGACCCATGCAAATTTGAATCTAATTCAAAAAGACCTAGGTTAAAACATATTAGACTAAGGTTTTAACATGATTCAAATAGAGATTCAATTAATTGATTAAAAGACCAAGGTTTAATCAAAATAAAGGGTCAAATTAGCATCAATGTATAAATCCATGGACATTATTCACTCCATTAAACCTACAATAAGAAACCCAAGAATCATGTCAGTAACATTAGATAAAGTCAAATAAAGGCAATATGTTAGCATGCCAATGAAAGTCGAAGGAAACATGATATTCAATAATACAATTTTGATCAATTTGAATGTCAATTTATAACACAATTTTCACAATTGAACAAGGGTCTTCATTTTAAAAAAATGGAGGTATGTTAGCCTCAACAAATGATGACCTTTGAGGGAAACATTGTAAAATGTTAAAACTCAGATACTCTTGGTTTGAACTAATACCCAGACTATTTATTCTATATGATCAAGTACCATCATTAAGATCAGTTCATGATTAAAATAAGTCTTACACATGAAAAATTAGGGTCAAACATCAAAACTTAGTCATGTTGTGTGTGTGCTTTGGTTCCTTAACTGATTGCCATAGGACTTAGAGAACAACTTCCATACTTTATAACCTTAATCATTAACATTGACTTATATCATATTTAGATATTCATTAAGAATCATGCTTTTAAAATAGGGAAGGCTTGGGCATTGCTCTGCTACCAAATAGACATCCATAGCCCTGATAGTGTTTCTATTCAAATTTTGCTTTCTATATTCAAGAGAAGAATTAAGAAACTTAAGAAATGGTCAAGGCTTGATGTGTACCTGGATATAGTCTGCGCACCGTAATCCAGATGCTGTGAGTAATCCTCTTTGGCTGTGGAGGAATGACACCTGCAAAGAAAAGAAGCTTGGACAAAAGAAGGCGTTAAATGGACAGATGGTGGGTTGTCAAGCGAAAGCTTGATCCCAGAAGTATGAAAACTTCCTTAAGGGATATAAACCCACTAATCAATAAGAAGAAGTGTCTGATAAACAACAGAATGATAAAGAATTGAAATGCTAAAGAATGGAATGAAAAAGGGAAGCAAAGACTTACTTGAAAGAAGCTGTCGAATTGATCACAGTCGCCGGCGTCGGTTGGTAAAGGTGCCGACGTCGGTTAATCTGCCGATGTCGGTTGGGGTAGTGACTGGCGTCGGTAGAGGCAAAGGTCTTTGGATGAGGTCTGAGTTGGTCTATGTTCCGCGGACAGAGTTTGGTCAGGGTCTGGGTCTGTAGACAAGGCCAAGGAAGGGTCTGGGTTTGTTAACAGTTTTGAGACAAAGTTTTGGGCTTGGTTAAATGGTCTGGGGTCTAGGTCTGAGAGTCTGGTTGAATGGACAGAGTGTATGGTCTGATATAGGACAGAGGAAACAGGGAGGTGGATAAGTCAAGATTCGAGTCTGGTTTAGTTAACAGTCTGGTCTAGGGAGATATTGTTTAAAATCAATAACTGAAGAGAGAATAAAAACACAGACAGTATACTTACCTGTGCCTTGTGAAAGGTGTGCTACTGATGATTCCTGTACCTGCTGTTGATGTAGCCTGTGTGGAGACCCTATTGCTGATGGAGAACTTGAAGCTGTTGCTGCACCTGAAGGAGAGAGTGAGTGGCTTGACTGAGAGATTTGGCAGATTGACGGATGATCAAAGACTGAAGATTGAAGGATTAATGATTCGCTTCCAGAGATCAACTGATTTCTGATCGGGATCTCCAAAGAGTTTGAAAAATTGGTTAAGTATAACCGACGTTGGCGAATCCACCGGCGTTGGCCGACATTTGACCGACGTCGGCGGGGTTAGAACGGGCAAAAAGAGCCACTAAGCTCATTTTTCATCCTCCAAGTGCACTATCTGTTAGAGAATGTTGAGGGTTGGGCTAAATACGCACGAGAGTTTGTTAGGCGGTTAGAGAGAAGTAGGAATAGGTCTTGGGTGAGTCGTAGGATGGGAATTAGTCCAAGGTGAGGTGTCCTAGGCGAGGTGTCATGGGTGATGTGTCCAAGGAGGGGGGTTTAATTCAAAATAAGTTAATTATTTTAAATTAGCAATTGTTAGGAATGGGTTAGGAATGGACTAAGGGGGAAAGTGACCAAGGGTTAGACACTATTTAGGTGTCTACATTTGCCCCTTTTTGTCTTATTGGTTGCTCTAAGCGAACTGTAAGACAAAAATAGGAGTCGGTTGCCCCAGGTATGGGATAAGGTTGATTTCGTCTTGTTGGTTGTTCAAGTGAACTGCAAGACAAAAATAGGTGAGGGTTGGTTGTCTCGATTATGGATGAGGTATCCCCCCTCAAAGCAGGAGCTGAGAGAAGGGAACCTGAAATTGGGTGCTGATTTGATAGAGAGTGGATGAAAAAGGGGGAAGATAGAGTGAGAACACTGCAAAAATTGTGATTGCGCGTACGCCACTTCACGAGGATGGTCAAGTCAAATTGTCGCAAGTCAAGGGTTAAGGAGTGCTAAATTTGAAATAACCGGTCCCCAGCATTTAGTCATCTTCTGATTGGGTTATTCAATTTAAGCTGAAGCTCCAATGGTCATCGTGTTCCAGGTATCCCAGGCTTAGGAAGTGCTCCCGAAAACACGAAAAAGTCACAAGTAGTGCGGATCAACTGTCTTGCGATCCTATACTGGTGAAGGTCAAAAGTGTGTGCACAATTTGGCTAACCAATCATGAGGTAGCATACATGCAAAATCAACCAAGGCAAAATTACTGTGGAAGTAGTCGGGGTTTTTAGGAGATGGGCATGATCGCCAATGTCTGGTGGTCGATGGATGGAGGCAAAAAGTGATCCAAGTGTGCCCCAGGGAGCTAAAATGACGTGGTCTGAAGGACTGAGTGATGTTGGGCATGATTTTGGTCATTTTGAAGAGGGATGAAGTTTTAATGGCACCGACGTTGGTTATATAACTGATGTTGATGGCAAAAATAGGCCAACGTCGGTGGAAATAGGTCGACGTCAGTGGCTTAGGGCACGATTCTGCCGACGTCGGTGGTATGCCAAATCTGAAAAAACTGGATTGGCGGCCCACCAAAAGCCATTTGCTATTTGTCCAAGTGAAAAAGTGAGCTCTGGAGTGGAGTGAGTGAAAGTGACTCCAAGTTGATGATTGCAACAGCGTGAGGTGGCAGATAGGCATTCGTGGAGAGAAGTAGCGAATTGGAGAGTGATTAGAGGCTGCAGAGGCTTTTGTGGGCCCGGTGAAGTGTGAGAGCAAAGAGACACAACATAAATGGTAGAGGGGAGTAGAGGACCCGCGGGAGGTCCACCGCCAGTGGCACCCATCGTGCCACCACGCCGGCGATGCCGAGACGAGGTAAGAGGGTCTTTGAACCCTATTTGATTGATTTTTGTTTTGATTTAGTTTTTTGAAATTTTTGGTGTTTTAGGTAGAAATCGAGGGGGAGGGTAGCTAGGAAGGTGGGTAGGGAGTCTAGGAGAGATTAGGAGTCTTTTTAGAGGGTTTTAGAGGGTGTAGTGGGGTTTAGAGGGGAAGCCCTAATTTTTAGGGCTCACCCCGTTTGGCCCTGTGGCCGAACCAGTCACCGATGTCGGCGATTCCACTGGCATCGGCCGACCAGCGACTGACGTCGATCACCAACCTGCTGACATCGGTCACGAAGTGACCAGCATCGGTTAGGTGAGTGCCATCACCAGCACGCTAACCGAGGTCGATGGATGCCTAGTCAAAAAGAGTGGTGAAAAATGGTCAAGTCAAAAAGTCAAAGCTATGCCAAGGGCTTCCCAGGTTTCGAGTTAGGCATAAATGGTCAGAGTTGTTGGTAAAATAGGAAGAGTAGGAATAGTTTTAACATGAGATTGACTATGGATGGATGCAGGCGAGGCAGACCTTGATGTTGTGGGATCGTCTCCTGACCTTGCTGACGCAGATTTACGGAGGCGTGACGATCGAGGAGTGGGCGTAGATGAGCGCAGTAGGGCTAGGCGGTTTGAGACGCTACTATAGAGTGGCGAGGGATGTGAGCCTCATGGTGGCATTGATCAAGTGGTGGGACCATGCCACCAACACCTTCCACCTGCCCACGGGTGAGATGATGGTCACGGTCGAGGACGTGTACCATATTTTGTAGCTATCGATACACGGAGCTGACATCTATGCGTGCTCAAGAGAGGCGCATGATATACACATGGTCACGTTGTTTGGGGAGCACATCACGGAGACGAGCTACCATTCAGCCAGTTTTGCCTACGAGCCTTTGTATGCGGTGGATGTAGGTGCACATCAGCTAGCAGTTTTGATGATGATCGGCATCATAGTCTATGCGTTGTCAGATGCAGAGGGAGGCAGGTTCCCAGTGGCCATGACCGGGGTTTTGCTTGAGATGATAGAGCAGCAGATAGTATTTGCCTGGGCACCCGTCTTTTTGGCCCAGGTATATAGAGAGTTATGGGGCATCAGTTGGCGGTGACGGTACAGTCTTTATGTGGGCCACCTTCTACACTGTTGGGCATACGAGCACATTGTGGTTACCTGACCTCTCGGCCTCTCAGTGGCGATCCAGGCTGGCTTTAGGGTTGGGTTCAGGCGATGGCACGAGATGATGGTGCAGACACGTGTGGATGGAGTGGTCAGGGATATTGATCACTACCGAGACGTACTGGAGGCCCTGATTCCAGTAGATATCATCTGGAGACCATATTTGGTGTATCCAACGTTCAGAGACCAGGGTGAGCAGATGGTCAGGACGCAGAGCAGGCGATGGGTTAGAGGTAGGTGAGCTGGCGAGCTCAAGAGGATTCCAGCTGAGAGAGTGCGGCACCAGTACGGGCTGCTATAAGATGTACCTCCTGCGTTTCCACAGTATAAGCGGGATGACATAGAGGCGCTGCTCCCACTGCTAGAGGAGATAGAGGAGCCAGATTTTGAGGAGTTGCCTATAGGACCTGGGATAGCTGACCCAGGGTGTACAGAGGCCTACATAGCATGGTGGGTAGGGTAGTACAGAGGCATACAGGTGGGTCCCCAGCCAGATCTATAGGCTGTCACGAGGGAGCGGATACAGCTCGTGAGGAGAGGGACACTGCACGACAGGAGAGAGACGTAGCTCAGGCCCAGGTCTCAGTTTTGCAGGGACAGTTGGCAGGAGTTACAGGGTAGCTAACGGAGATGACAGGTCAGGTGGCAGCATTGACAGGGTAGGTCACTCTGTTACAGGGATAGCTAGCTGCAGCTCAGGCATAGGTAGTGGCGAGTCAGAGTTTTGGAGGGCAGGGCCCATTGTAGCAGCCATCTCAGCAGCTGGCATTTTCACAGGGGCCATGACAGTCAGCATCGGTACATCTAGGTCAGCCACAGCCATAGGGGTCAAGACAGGGCACAGCAGCAGGGCAGATGGGTCCACCGCAGACTGTATCTCTAGTTAGATACAGTGATGTGCTGGATGAGATTGCTTATTATGAGAGGGCCATCAGGGGGTTCCCTCAGATACATCGATACTTGGAGATGCAGGCAGAGCAGAGCCGACAGAGGTCTATGTCTCGAGTGATGGCTTCTGGGTCTCGCAGATGACACAGATCAGAGGGGGGAGAGGATACAGCATCTTCCTGGCCACCGCCACCACCACCACAGCCATAGCCTTGAGGGCAGCCCTTGAGATTCATTTTTGATGTATATACCGGCCTGCGAGCCGTTGATGCGAGATGTATGAGAGAAAGACAGAGGCACATATTGTGCGATTGTATAAAAGATTCGATATATATATATAGGATGATAGTTTTGTATCATTGATGTGTTATGAATATTTAATGTTTAATGTATGGAGCATTTTTTATTATGATGATGATGTATGTTTTGATATTATGTTTATGATTATAATGTTATAATGATTAAATGTGATGACAATGTTATGGTGCGTTGTGATAATGCTAATAATATGATAGTGATATTTATGTTATGACTTGCGGATTATATGATGTGAATGCTTAATTGTGTGATGATGATAATGTGTTTGTGATTAATGATTATGATGATGAAAATGATTATGCTAAAGATTATGAGAATATGTGCTTGTTTGTGATGTGATTGGCAGGTGACGGGAGAAGAAGATGGAAGAAAGTGATGAAGAGAATGGCCGAGCTAACCCCAGAAGACCCCATGTCAACTGAGTGCTGCCTACATAGCCCCTGTCGTTAGGGCCTCAGGCCAATGTAGTTCTCCCTAGAAGGGAGGAATGGTCAAAGGGATGGAATTGGTCTTGGTCGAGGTCAAGGTGAGGAGAAGATGATGTTACATCCGTTTCCAAATGGTGTATTCTGTAACATTAGTTGGGGTTCTTCATGCCTAGCAATTTTCCATATTCGTGATGGATGTATGCTAAAAATGAATTGAGGTCTATTTATGCTTCAGCAAGTAATGGTTTATGCTTGACATAAATTGTGTGGTTGATAGTTTCCATGTGTATTGATGTCTATGAAAACCATAATGATTAGGCTATGTGAGTGTTTTGAAAAGAGTCAGATTGAATCGTCTTGTCAAACGATGTGGTTGAATGTGACCAAAGTGTAGGCAATTAGTAAAAGGCATAAGTTCCCTTTTATTGACAAGGACCAAAATGACAGCATAGATAGGGGTTGTTAAAACTAAGAGCCCCATTTATGCATTGCATCGTTGACCATAGTTTTGTTAGAGCGGTAATCGAATCACTTTTGACATTAAAGTGAGATCGAAGTCCCTTGAGTAGGTGAATTGATAGGAGGAAAGGGTAACCCATTTTAGAGTATGGAGAACTTTGCCCCTTTTTATAGGAGACCCTGAGACAACTACAAGTCAAGTCCATGACCCAGTTTTTTTTTTTTTTTTTTTTTTTCAGAGCAGACTGATCAATGCGGGAAGTCCACATAAAGATGTCATTTGTTTGGTGGTCATTTGTGAAGCTGATCGATGCGGGAAGCTTCTAAAAAAGTGTTGTTTGTAGCAAGATTTAGTCATAGCCATCCTTCTAGGGAATGGTCTATACTTTGCTTTATAGATTTAAGGGCTTTTGAATAGCTGTCCTTCGAGGGAGCAGTCTATTAGATACAAAAAATGATAGTGCAGCTGTCCTTCGAGGGAGCAGTCTGCTTTTTGATTTGGTTTTGTGACCTTGAATATTTTGACATCTTGATTTAGTTTTGACAGAATATTGAGTCATGGACAAGACTTATAGAAGATTAAGGTCTCCCTTTTATTAGGACGAAGCATCCGTACATTATAAAAGGGTTGTAAAAGATTTTGTTAAGGGAAAAAGGGTGAAATGGATTGAGGATTTAAAAGGACAAGGATTGCTCAAAGGACGAGCTCAAGTTAAATGTCAAGTGGGCGAGTACTCGACTAACAGTAGAATGGCCGCGGATGTAAAGCATTAAGGGGCTCAGGTTCTGGTCGGCCTTCAAGAGAAGACAGACGATAAGTCCCTGACCCATACTTGTGCGTGATGATATAAGGTCCGAGCCAATTAGGAGCAAATTTGCCTCGTTTACTCCGTTCCATATTGGTCACATGTTGGTTTTCTTTGAGGATGAGGTCTCCGATATTAAAATCTCGTTCTCTTAGAGTTTTATTATAGGCGCATTTGATGCGATTTTGATAGACATGGAGATGATTGAGGGCAGCGAGACGACGCTCGTCAAGTAACTCAAGTTGAGCTAATCGATCTTGACAAAAGTCATCATTAGAAAGAATGTCATGGAGTGAAATGCGAAGAGATGGGATCTATACTTCGAGAGGTAAGACAGCCTCTGTTTCGTACACTAGAGAGAAAGGGGTAGCACCCGTAGAGGTTCGGATGCTAGTGTAGTAGGCCCACAAAGTGAAGGGGATTTGAACGTGCCAATCCCTTCCAGTGTCGTTGACCACCTTCATGAGAATTTTAGTTAAGATTTTATTGGAAGCCTCGGCCTGCCCATTTGCTTGTGGGTAGTAAGGCAAAGAAAAGCTGAGTTTGATGCCAAAAGAGTCACAAATTTTTTGGACGATCTTGTTTTTAAAGGACTTGCCATTGTCGGTGATGATTTTGTGAGGTACGCCAAAACGACAGATGATATGGGTGTTGATGAAGTCGACAATTTTGTCAGCTTTTGTGGAGACAAGAGGAATAGCTTCCACCCACTTAGTGAAATACTCGATGGCAGTGATGATGGATTGATGATGAAGAGATGAATGAGGGTTAATCTTGCCGATGAGATCTAAGCCCCATTGTGAAAAAGCCTAGAAATCCTGAGCAACTTGTAAGGCATGACTAGGGAGATGAAACAAGTTAGCATGCTGCTGACACTTGATGCAACGCCGAACATAATCGCTACAGTCTTGATGAAGAGTGGGCCAATAATAACCCAGGCGAAGGATGCGCTTGGAAACCGAGTTACCACTGAAGTGTCCGCCACAAATCCCATTATGGGCTTGTTTAACAGCATGAGAAGCTTCAGTGGAGTTTAAACAGTGAAGAAGAAGGCCGTCAAAACCTCTTTTATAGAGAAAGCCCCCTAGCATGGTATAGCGAGCGGTGCGCTTGATGAAAGCCCGCCGTGCATTGCTAGAGAGGTTGGGAGGAATGAGAGAATGAGCCAAGTAGTCCTCAAGTTGTTTATACCATACATCTTGTGAACTAGAGTCTATGGCATGGACGAGATTGATGTCAGTGGAAATGTATGAAGGCAATGGCACACGATGTACCATGACATAAATTCTTGATGAGGATGATGAAGAAGAAGGAATATGTGAGGCGAGGGAAGCCATGGTGTCAGCAAACTTATTCGTCGATCGAGGAATAGTCTGCAATAAGTGATGGTCAAAAGATGCTAGAAGAGTGTCAACACAGTGCTTATACCTTTGTAAAATTTCATTTTTATAAAGATATGAACCATTGATTTGATTAACGACAAGTTATGAGTCTCCGAAGATGTTGATGGTCTTGATGTTTAAAAAAAGGGCAGTTTGAAGTCCCAAAATTAAGGCTTCATATTCGGCCATATTATTGGTACATTCAAAGTCAAGTTTAAAAGACAGAGGCATGGGTTCACCTTCATAGGGAATGAGGATGACCCCCGCACCCCCACCGAGTTGACATTTAGAGCCGTCGAAAAACATCATCATTTGGTAGAATGTGTCATTAGTCGAGAGAGTGGCAATAGATTCATCGGGAAACTCGCACTGAGAAGGTTGATTGTTAGGAAGAGGGGCATCCGCTAGTTGGTCAGCGATTGTTTGCCCTTTGATAGATTTTTGCTGGACAAATTCTAAGTCAAATTTAGCAAGAAGCATGAGCCAACGAGCCATACGCTGGTTTTGATACGGTTTGGAATGCATGTATTTGAGGGGATCAATGTGGGTGATGACAAAGGTTTTGTGATTAAGAAGATAGTGACGGAGCTTGGTAGTGGCAAAGACTAATGCCAAACAGAGTCTCTCGATATGAGTATACTGAGTTTCATAGTCAACCAGTGTTCGGCTTATGTAATAGATTGCTTGCTCATGGTGTTGCTCATCTCGATGCGCAATCATGGCACCTAACGAATGATTGGTTGCTGAGATATAGAGGTAGAAGGGTTGGTCATCTTTTGGTGGAATAAGGACTGGTGGAGAGACCAAATAGCGTTTGAGGGCGTCAAAAGCCTCTTGGCAATCTTTATCCCATTTAAAGGAGACGTCCTTCTTGAGGAGGTGATGAAAGGGTTGGCAACGGTCAGAAAGCTGCGAAATGAAGCGGTGGATGGATTGGAGCTTTCCTTGTAGGCTACGGAGTTGCTTGAGAGTAGTTGGAGGTGGCATTTCGAGGATAGCGTGAATTTTGGCAGGATCTATCTCGATGCCACGAAAAGAGATAATGAATCCCAGGAGCTTTCCTGAGAGGACCCCAAAGACACATTTCTTGGGGTTAAGACGGACTTGGTACTGAAGAAGGTGAGAGAAGATGATTTTGAAGATAGTCAAATGGTCACGACGAAGCTTGGATTTGCCAAGCAGGTCATCAACATAGTCCTCCATGATTTTGTGGAGGATATCGTGAAAGATGTAAGTCATGGCACGCTGATATGTGGCGCCTACATTTTTCAGACCAAAAGGCATGACTCGATAGCAAAAAGTTCCCCATGATGTAATGAAGGTGGTTTTGTGCTGATCCTCCGGTGCAATCAGGATTTGGTTATATCCTGAAAATCCGTCCATGAGCAATAACATCTCATGGCCAGCCGTAAGATCAACAAGTTGGTCAATGTTTGGAAGAGGAAAGTCAGCTTTGGGACAAGCTAGGTTAAGGTCACGATAGTCCGTGCAGATCTAAATTCCCCCAGTCGCCTTGGTGACAGGAACGATATTAGAGACCCACTGTGGATAATCAATGGGTTGGATGAAGGAGACTGAAAGAAGGCGCTGAAGCTCTTCTTTGACAAGAAGTGCAACATGAGGATGCATTTTGAGAAGCTTTTGCCTAACAGGCTTAGCCTCTGGGTTTGTGACAATGTTATGAGTGGCAATGTTAGGGTCGATGCCAGGCATGTCGGCATAGGTCCAGACAAAGGCTTTACGATTGTCTGAGAGAAATGTAGTATAGTTGGCCTGCTCCTGAGTGTCTAAAGACTGACCAATCTTTAAGACTTGAGAAACATCAGAAGATGAAAGGTTAATGTCAATTGTTGATTCATTTAACATAACCTATGTTTCAGAAGGAAGGGAGCGCTGAATGAAAGAATCGTCGGCACCCATATAGGTAAGAATGGCATCATCATCTATGCAGTGGACTGTGTTAATGGTTGCCGATTCATCGTCTATCATGGTAGGATAAACGAGAGGGAGAGACTTGGGAACCCTGTTGAGCTGATAGGTTAGGGGTTCCAAGCGGATGGTGTTTATGCAAAAAAAAAACTAGGAGGGATGGAAACCACTGACTCCATAGGTGAGGATGGAAGAATAGGTGAGTCTAGAAGAAATTGGTCGATGGTTAGTTCAGGGGAAAGGTTTGTGGAAGCCTCAGTGGGTTCTTGGAAACCCAGTCCATACTGTTTCTTTGCATTATTGTCATTGGGTGTTTCGATAGGCTGATGGGAGCCTTGTTCGTAATGTCCAAAGCCGAAACCCTTCCATGCACACCTATAAAGGTAGGTATGTGCAAAGGTGGGGTTGCTAAGAAAGGATAAATCAGATGTGAATATTTGAGGTGAGGAGGAAGGATTTGATTCAGTAGGAGCTTGATCCAGCCCCCCATAGACAAGATTGGTTCGAAGGCTAGGAGGACCATAAGGAATGACCATTCCGATCTGACAGTCATAGCTTGGGTTTTGATGAAGCTATCCATACTCTTGAGGAGTCTGGAACATGTCTAGAGTAAGTAGGTGATATTCCCCTAGTGAAAGTCTTTGGAAGATATCATCCATAGGGTCCTTGGTCGGTAATTGAGAAGATGATGTGGTGGCAACCACTGTTTGCGTACTAGTTGATGCTTCTGCAGATGGAGATGATGTTTGGGTTGATGCCTTGAGTGGGATAAGAACGTCGTTGGGGTGATAGGTTGTGTTACAAGTCTTAAAAGGGGATGGGTCGGCAGGAATGACATGGACTTGTTTGTCGTGTTTAAATTTGACACAACGGTGAAGTGTTGAGGGGACGCAAGCCATGGCGTGGATCCAAGGTCACCCTAAGAGCATGTTGTATTGGAATTCTCCCTCAATGATGTAGAAGAGCTCCGAGATTGTGCGTGGACCAACGCGGATATGAAGGACAACAGTGCCAATAGTGTTAGCGGTGGTGTCATTAAAGGATCTAAGGATTGCGTCAGTTTTTGATACGCAATTCTTGGGAAGGGCCAGTTGATCAAAGGCGTGGGAGGAAATGATATTAATGCTAGCACCCCCGTCAATCATAACTCATTTAATATGGGTTCGATCAACGTACGCTGTGATGAAAAGGGCAGCATCCTGATCTTCCAAAGTAGAGGTCAGAATCTCAGAATCACTGAAAGTGATGAAGGCGATGGGGGATAAAGAATGGACTAAAGCAGCAAGTGGTTGAGGGTCTTCAGGTTGGACTTCTGCTGCCTGTAGGGCTTTGATTAGAGCCTGGCGATGCTGGGGGGAACTTTGGATAAGGTCATATAGGGTTATCTTCATAGGCGTTTGGTGAAGTTGTTTTATCATAGATTCTTTGATTGCCTCTGAAGAAGGGGGTTGAGACGCACCTAAGATGGAAATCTTGGGTTTCGGTGCTTGAGGTGCTTGGACAAAAGGATAGGTCTAAGGAATAATGGCTTTCTCTTTTGCCTTGTCCTTTTGTGACCTAGTGGTTATATGAATAGCATTGATTTCGAAGATAGGAGGTGAAGAAGGGGTCACGGCCTGCTGGTGAGATGTTGATATAGTTGAAGAGGTTAGATGGGAAGGTGTCGAGGGTTGGTCAAGAGTGTCCTCAAAGAGAAGAGTGTCTTTCTCCATATAGCGGCGAATGACTACCCTGAGGGCACAACAAGTCTCAGTATCGTGTCCTGGCGTGCGATGGTATAAACGAATCTTTGTATCATTGAACCAAGACGGTTTTGACCCGAGAGGTTGGAATGGCTTGATGGAAGGAAGGGTAATGCTAGAAGTCTACAAAAGTTGGCATAATATCAAAGCATATGAACCTTCTAAGGGGTCCGTGCTTGTTGATGCATGACGTGTTGGTGACTTCTGCTTGGGGGATGTTGAAGAAGGTTTTCGTACCACCTTTTGGGTTGGTGGTGCGGTGACAGGTGAAGATGACACTTTCTTTGTGATAGGTGCCAAATTTTTGAGAGGGGGTTAACGTGTGGTTTGCAAAGGAAGTAATGGAGGTAATTTGTGTTTGTTAAGGGTCGGAGTGGGAAGCACGCCGATTAGGGTAGAAGGATGAGGACCTAAGATGGAAGGCAAAGTTGACGGTGGAGGAGGGGTTCGCTTCTGTGGTCTGGCAGTCTTCTTTGACTTGGTTGGAAGACTACTTTTGGTTGAGGTCTGGTCTAAGTCCACCTTCACTTGTGGGTGAGTGAGGGTAGAGACAGGGTGAATGCCGAGTGACTTGATCGGTTTAGATTGGGTAGATGCAGGTTTGGAAGCTGGAGTCTGGTCTTTGTTTGGAGTCTTGGGTGATTCTGCCTTGGGAGGATGAGACGAGAGGGCACGGGAAAGTTGAAGAACTTTTAGATGTTCCCACAATCCCTGAGGCTCCACTTTCCTTGAAGGGAGAAGTTCTAATTTCTCCACTAGTCGGGAAAATGGTTGGGAGGATGTTGGATGAGGTTGGGATCCTTGAGAAGATGTGTTAGATGTGGTAGTAGTTTCGGACCCAAGGTGTGTGGGAGTTATAACTAGATTGTCGTTGGTCGAGGGAGATGGAGAGTCAAGTTCTTCTCTTGGTGGAGAAGGAACTGAGTGTGACTCCTCAAGCGGGTAAAGGGCAAGGATTATGGTGCCCTCCACTTGTGGTCGATGAGTAGGTAAGGTCAAGTCCTCCATAGGCAAAAGAAAGGAGGATGGAGAGACTGGTGGTGCCGATAAGGTTGAGGCGTCCTCCAAGATAAGAGAGGTTGATGGAGAACTAATCGGGGAAAGAGGTTCGTCCACACGTGATGGACTGGTAGATGGGTTAACCTCTTGAGGTTGGTTGGGGATGAAGGGCGAGACTGTATTGACCGTTCGAATTTCGTGTTCAGGCGTGTTGTCAATTAAGGTCTGGACATTATTTTGGGTCGGTGGATGATTGGGGAATGGTTGCTTGAATATGTCGATGCCCTGGTTTGGAGGTGCATTGGGATTATCTAGAATGAGCTCTCCCTTTTCAAGCATGTCCTGGACTATGTTTTTGAAGGTTTTACAGTTTTTTGTGTCATGACCTTTGACACGATGGAAATTGCAGAAGTCATTTCCCCTATACCATGCAGGGATGGCGCGTGAGGGATCAAATTGTGGCGGTGGTCGAATCTGGGGGAGGTTGAGAATCCCCTGTTTAACAAGTTTTTCCAGTATAGATGCGTAAGATTCTCCAAGAAGAGTATATTGTCTTTGAACGTATCTCTACTGGAATTGACGGGTGGCGCTCTGAGATGTGGAGGGCTCAGGTTGATTGGATAAAGAGGATGAAGGTCTAATGACCACAGCGTTAGCTGAAGCTTTAGACTTAGGATTTGACGATGAAGGTTTAGAAGAAGAAGAGTCATTAGTCTTAGAGTTGGGGTTCTTGCTCCGCAACTTGACTTTGTTCTCCTCGATGGCACATAATTCAAGTTTATGGGCCATCGTGAAGGCTTCGTCAAAGGTATGGAAGGTCTGAACCCTTAAAGTGGAAGAAATATGTTTGGCGCAAGCTCGGGAGAATAGTTCAATAAGTTCAGGTTGAGGTAGGGAAAAGGAGAGTTGATTGATGAGGCCTCTCCAGCGAGCAATGAAGTCAGCTATTGATTCGTCCTCGAATTGATGGATAGTGTAGAGGTCTATGATCGAGACCTTCTTGGTGATATTAATGGAGAAGTGGTCAAGAAAGAGCTGGGCTAGCTGTGTAAAGGTAAAGAGGGAATGGCTGGCAATGGAGCTATACCAGTCGAGTGCAGTGCCAGAAAGGGACATAGGAAATGTGTGCAAGAGTAATGCGTCGTCATGGGCAATAAGGTAACAGGCATGTCTAAATGCCCGTAAGTGTTGTTGTGGGTCTTCCTTGCTTTGAAAGCGAGAAAATTTGGGAAGCTCCCACTGGTTGGGGTATGGTCTAATTGGAATGGAAGGATGAATAGGCTCATTGTAAATTTGCTCATATGAGAGAGCATTGCGTGAGCCGAAAACGGAGGTCTCTAAGCTAGACATCTTATCCATCAACATTTTGATGATATCTGCTGACGGATTGGTGGGTGGAGCGCCCCCTAGATTATAAGGCACTTGAAAGATATTGGGAGGGGTGTATGACGTGGATGGTTGCATAGACGCAACATATGGATAGCTGGTTATGGGAGAAAAAGTTGGGGCCAAGGGTACTTGTGTTATGGGGTTGGTAGGTACAAGTTGGATAGGGGCCGTTAAGGATGGTTGAGGTGTGGCTACGCTTGTTGATGGGTAAATGGTTACTCTTGTGTTTATAGGTGCAAGAGTAGGGGGATGGAGACTAGTAGGTTTTGGAAAGGTGTGGGGTTTGGTTGAGTGATTTGAGGTTGAGGGAGTATCGGAACCCCCATGGAGGTAGGTTTAGATGGAGAGGTTACGTTTTGAAGGTAAGACACGGTTGGGTTATTGGTAGAGGTGTTGTCTAGTGGCTGAATTGTAGGTGCGGTTGATGTGATTCTTGTCTCGACTGAGGAAGTCAGCATCCCATAGATTGGGTTGCCTAGGGAGTCTCGCGTTTGGCTATGCGTGAGATAGTGTTGTAAGGCTTTGACGTTAAGGTCCAAGAATCGTGCAAAATCTTGGTCCCCTTTTGGGACGATAGGAGTTTGAGGCGGGGTTGGGCGAGTAGGAGTTCTTTCAGTCTCCGAGTTGAACTCCATTATAAGACTAGTTATAGATGGTGATGGTGGAAGCGGTTGTTGACTAGCGTGGTCAAGAAGGGCCTTGGTTTGACTGCGTGTCAAAACCATTCAAGGCAAGAAAGGATCAGGTTTCAGAAAACTGTGTTCTGTCAGTCTCAAAAAACTAGAATAGATGTTTAGACAGTCAGAAAGTTGGATTTTAAGCTTGCTATTTTTGGAAAAAAGAAAATAGATAGAGACCGATGTCGGTATAAACAATCGATGTCGGTGAAGAAGACTACCGATGTCGGTCAGGTGACCGATGCCGGTACAGAAAAGTTGCCGACATCAGTTACAGGATCGATGTCGGTTACTGTGTTTTCCAGAAACTCAAGAAAAAAGTTTTTGGAAATGAATAAGACGTCCTTACCAGCTCAAAAAAGACAGATAAAAATAGAAAATATGATGATGACAGACAGAGCCTAGCGTTAAATCCCTAGAAACAATTTTATTAAGATCGTGTGGCTTATGCCTTAATGTGATATTTGAGGAAGTTGGCTGTAAGAAGAGTCCTAGAATAGGCAATCTAAAGATGGTTTCAGGTATATTAAGGTGCTCAAAAATTTGTATTAGCTTCCGTACAGGCTTGGTGCTAAGGAGCAAGCTCCCCTCACTTCATGATTCCAGTGGTTAGCTGGTTTCGCTTAGCCAAAATATACTTTCACTATAGTTTAGACTCTGCCAGAGAACAGAGTTGGCTTTTCCCTTAGTGGTGAAATCCAAGTAGGATTGCCGGGTTGGGTAAGGTATCCGCTGGGTGATGAAATCCCAGTCGGGCCTTGTCTCAAGTGAGTTTGATGTTTTATTGAGTGCACGTGGTCTGGTAGTGTAACATCAAGTGATCTACGATTTATTCAATATGCGTTTTACTAATTACTAAGTGTGGACTAGAAAATGCAAGCACAAGCAGAAATGTAATGCAATAAGTTTTAAAGCCCCAAATTGAAATGTTTAATTGGAATGAAGACAAGTTGGAGAAAGGGTTGAAGAAAATGATTTTTTGACTAGTCTAGAAATGCAAGAAAAAGTAAGAGAAAGTTCTTTTTATTTCCTGCTTATGATGTTTTTTTTTTTTTTAGAAAAGAAGAAAGAAATGAAGAGGAAGAAGCCTAATGCACCTAAATGAACAAAGAAGAAAGGGAACCCAAGGAAGGCCCTAAATAGGTCCCATCGGGCATGCCAGAATGTTTCTATTCAAATTTTGCTTTCTATATTCAAGAGAAGAATTAAGAAACTTAAGAAATGGTCAAGGCTTGATGTGTACCTGGATATAGTCTGCACACCGTAATCCAGATGCTGTGAGTACTCCTCTTTGGCTGTGGAGGAATGACACCTGCAAAGAAAAGAAGCTTGGACAAAAGAA
Organism: Torreya grandis; assembly: GCA_037957365.1. Lineage (NCBI taxonomy): Eukaryota > Viridiplantae > Streptophyta > Pinopsida > Cupressales > Taxaceae > Torreya > Torreya grandis. The sequence continues at coordinate 971,757 of JARHVA010002111.1, forward strand.
GGCGTTAAATGGATAGATGGTGGGTTGTCAAGTGAAAGCTTGATCCCAGAAGTATGAAAACTTCCTTAAGGGATATAAACCCACTAATCAATAAGAAGAAGTGTCTGATAAACAACAGAATGATAAAGAATTGAAATGCTAAAGAAATGGAATGAAAAAGGGAAGCAAAGACTTACTTGAAAGAAGCTGTCAAACTGATCACAGTCACCGACGTCGGTTGGTAAAGGTGCCGACGTCGGTTAATCTGCCGATGTCGGTTGGGGTAGTGACCGGCGTCGGTAGAGGCAAAGGTCTTTGGACGAGGTCTGAGTTGGTCTATGTTCCGCAGACAGAGTTTGGTTAGGGTCTGGGTCTGTAGACAAGGCCAAGGAAGGGTCTGGGTTTGTTAACAGTTTTGAGACAAAGTTTTGGGCTTGGTTAAATGGTCTGGGGTCTGGGTCTGAGAGTCTGGTTGAATGGGCAGAGTGTATGGTCTGATATAGGATGGAGGAAATAGGGAGGTGGATAAGTCAAGATTCGAGTCTGGTTTAGTTAACAGTCTGGTCTAGGGAGATATTGTTTAAAAGCAATAACTGAAGAGAAAATAAAAACATAGACTGTATACTTACATGTGCCTTGTAGAAGGTGTGCTACTGATGATTCCCATACCTGCTGTTGATGTAGCCTGTGTGGAGACCCTGTTGCTGATGGAGAACTTGAAGCTGTTGCTGCACCTGAAGGAGAGAGTGAGTGGCTTGACTGAGAGATTTGGCAGATTGACGGATGATTAAAGACTAAAGATTGAAGGATTAATGATTCGCTTCCAGAGATTAGCTGATTTCTGATCGGGATCTCCAAAGAGTTTGAAAAATTGGTTAAGTATAACCGACGTTGGCGACTCCGCCGGCATCGGCCGACATTTGACCGACATCGACGAGGTTAGAACGGGCAAAAAGAGCCACCACTAAGCCCATTTTTCATCCGCCAAGTGCACTATCCGTTAGAGAATGTCGAGGGTTGGGCTAAATACACACGAGAGTTTGTTAGGCGGTTAGAGAGAATAGGAATAGGTCTTGGGTGAGTCATAGGATGGGAATTAGTCTAAGGTGAGGTGTCCTAGGTGAGGTGTCGTAGGCAAGGTGTCATGGGTGATGTGTCCAAGGAGGGGGGGTTAATTCAAAATAAGTTAATTATTTTAAATTAGCAATTGTTAGGAATGGGTTAGGAATGGACTAAGGGGGAAAGTGACCAAGGGTTAGACACTATTTAGGTGTCTACAGATAGAGATACCTTTGGCTCTATTCAAGGCCTTGTTCCACTACCAACCAGGTATCCATAGCCCCAGTGGAGATTACCCAAATCACCTTTACTCAGAAAGCTTTTAGATTTTTAATAAAGCTCTTATTTTTATTTTTTTCAAGTATATTTTGCTTTCTAACAAAGGTTGGGAACCAAAATTAGCTAGTTCTTGAGATTTTATCAAATGTTTGATCTTCAAACAATCATCTTTGGTTATAAAATTCATCCTAGGTAATATTATTTCTTTATGTGTTAACATGACTTTGTCCCAAAAATTCAAAATTTCACTCAACAAGTGCAATCCTTATCAAAACCAAACTTAGATCAGAATAAGGTGTAATATTTTAAGGAATAATTAACCTAGATAATCCTCACCAATTTTATTGAAGATACAACATCAATCTCTAATCTAAAGAATCCATGATTAGCCAATGTCTAAGGTTCACACTTCAATTCTTGATTTGAGGGGTTCTCTTGAGTAATTAGGATGGATTGGAGCTTGAGAACTGTCTTGAAAAAAACTTGTTGAAATCAGGGAATAAAACAAAGGAAAAGGAAACACACAATAAGCAAAACAAATAGAAAGCAAATGAGAAGTAAACAAATATATATATAAGTACTATGTACAAACAAGGAACATAAAAGAAACTAATCTAAGCCTACTTACACTAACCCTAACTAGTCTTACAAATTATTCCATGAAGGCTTGTGGTGGAACAATAGAGAAGTAGTGCTTGAGGATTGCCCATTTATTGGATATGTGAACTCTGCTCTCTACAAGTCTTTGAGATTAAATGTGTTATCTCCCAAAGTCTTTGCAATTTGATATGGACCAATCCATAAGGGTGTGAACTTACCATGTTTTCCTTTTGGTTTTGAGGCTTTGTCCCAAAGATGAACTAGGTCTCCTTGTCTAAACACCTTAATCTTGGAACATTTTTCAAACCATATCTTAACTATGGTTTGATGTCTACTCATGGAAAAAGCTTCTTCTTTTGAATCCTCCATTTGAATAATGTCAAGCAACCTTGAGTTTGCAAATTCTTGATCTTCTTTCATGTACTCTTACATGAACTTATAGGTTGATATCTTAATAGTAATGGGAAATATAGGTTATTGAATATATACAAGTAGAAATCTTGATGATTTTAGTTTTTTCTTGACTCTATTTATGTCCACCCGAAGAGCATACTTAAGCAATTTATGCTATGTTCTTGGTTTGTTAGTAGAAAACTTCCTGATGGCTTTCATCAAATTTTTGTTAGTTGATTATGACACTCCATTACCTTGAAGATAATGGTTTGATGAAAACTTGAGAAAAATGTTATTATAATATTCCCACTTAGTCATCATAAAGGATATAAAGGTAGATCCATTATCATAAACTAGGTATATTAGTGTTTCAAATTTAGTGCATATGTTCTCTTCCAAGAACTTAATTACATCTTCCATCCTACATTACTTAGTTTCCACTACTTCTATTCATATTGTGCAGTAATTAGTATCAATAACGACATATTTATGCACATCTAAAGAATTGGGGTTGATCAACCCCATAAAGTCTAATCCCCATTGAGCAAAGGTTTATCAATCATTATTGGTCTCAATGGCATAGTTGCGTTTGGTTATTTAGTGTTGAATATTTGACACTGATGACATTCTCTCACATGTTTGTGAGCATCTTTGAAGATTGTGGGCCAATAATAACCAACCATAAGGATCTTATGAGTTATTTTCCTTCTGGAGGGGTGTCCACTTCTAAGCTTTTCATGAAAAATTCTTCGGATCTTAGTTGCCTCTTCTTTAGAAACACACCTTAAGTATATACCTTCATAGTTCTCCCTAAAAAGTATTCCATCTTTGATTAGGAAATGTGTTGCCTTGAGCCTCAAATCTATCCTTTTCTCTCTACTCAATTATATAGGACAAGAATGATTGATTATAATATGAATAATGGCACCATACCAATCATTGGGTTGGAAACACTATTGTTCTACCTACATGACACTCAATTTAGGGTTGGTGTTAGTGATTAACTAAATTAGTCATTGACACCTTACCATCTTGGCAGTCTTAATTTATAGATCATATTCTTGGAGTATGGACATCCATTTATATCTTCTCACTCCTAATTAACATTGGGTAAGCATGAGTTTAGTGGTAGGGTTTGGCAATACTTTATTCCTAAGAATATAGTGTCTAAATTTCTTAACTGCCTTAACTAAAGCGCATACCTACTTATCAATTAGAGAATATTTTAACTTAGATTTCTTAAAATTAGTGATCATGAATACAATAAGATGATCACATCCATCTACTTTCTGAGTTAAAATAACAACTATTATATGATTAGAAGCAAAATAATAAAGATATATATTTTTTGAAAAATCAAGCCATATCAACATTGGTGCTTACACTATTGCTTCTATTATGTCCTTGAAGGTTTTCCTTGTTTATTCATTATAGGTGATCTTGGCATCCTTCTTCAACATGTCATTAAATGGCCTTATAATTTATATAAAACTATAAATGAACTTTCTCACCAAATTGATTTTCCCAAAGAAATATTTTAATTATTTTCTATTATTATTGGGTTTTATCTTGGATATGACATCTACTCTATTAGTGTCTATATAAATCTCCTCTTTTTTTATAACATGTCCTAGTAACTTTCCCTTTGTAACACAAAAAATACTCTTCTTGGGATTGAGAGAAATTCCATACCTTATACATCATTTAAATACCTATTACAAGTGCATGATGTCATCTTCTCTATTTTTATAAAATATAGTTAAGTCATCCATGTATATGATAATGTGATTACCTATGAGACCTTGGAAAACATGGTCCATAGCTCTTTGAAAAGTTGTACTTATATTTATTAGTCCATATGGCATCATTTGGTAGGAAAAAGTGCCCCACTTAGTAGTGAATGCAATCTTTAATCTGTCCTCCTTATTTATAAGTACTTGGTTATAACCTAAAAAACCATCAAGAAAATACATCATAGTAGAACCAATAACAATTTGAATGACTTGGTCAAGTGAAGGTAAAGGATAATTATCCTTTTTTAAATCTCTCTTCAAATTCTTAAAGTCTATGCACAATCTTATTTCTCCATTATTCTTCTTATCTAGTACTAAGTTAGCTACCCAGGTACAATGTCTAACGGGAAACACTATTTTTGAATCCAATAGCTTATTGACCTCTTCGTAGATCAATGATTTTAAGATAGGGTTAACTGGTCTTTGTTTTTTCCTAAAAGGCTTGTAGGCTTCTTTCTTTTGGATGCTATGGGTAATGACTCTAGGATCAAATATCTTTAAATCCCCATAGGACCATGTTATAACATCTTTATATTTGGTCAAAAACTCTTTAGCTCTTTTCAATTCTTTATTTGTGCAAGTTGTACCAATATTAACTAGTTGGATTTGACCTTGTATTCTTAGTTTAACTGGATTGTAATCTTTCTCATTTACCTTGGGAGCTTTGATAGTTTCATCTATTTTATCTATGTCAAACAATTTTTCTAAGGCAATCATGCCTTGGGTAATTTTGTTGTCACTTAATTGCATAATCTTGTCATCAATGTTGTCCTTGTCAAGAGTATTTTCATTGACCTCATCAATGATGTGAGACTCAAATACTCTTGAGTTGTTCATGAAGTCTAGGATTTGTTGATCATCACTTAATACTTGCAAGTGATTGATATTTCGGGGATTGAGGGACATGGAACCAATTCAATGCTAAGGTTTACTAGTATAGAGTCTTGATTTGGCATAAGATTGGCTATAGCTAAGGCTATCTCATCATCAAGCCTATTCTCTTCTCTAAAAATTGAGACAATGTTAAAGGCATCAAAGTACTCTATCAAATCCCACACTCTAAATTTATACTTCTTAAGATAGGATAATTTGTACTAGTACTTGCTTCTAACTTGATTAACTACTAGTTCAAAGTCATCATACACTAGCAGTTCTTTGATCTTGTGCTTGATAGCAAATTACAATCCTAGTATTAATGCTTCATACTCTATCAATTTCTTAGTGCATGAAAATTAAATTCTATAAGAATTACTAAATTCTTTCCCAAAGGCATTAATCAAAACAATTCTTACTTCAGATCTAGATTTACATCTAGCATCATCAAAATATAATTTCCACATTCTAGGCATAGCATAAGCATCTTTAGAGTCAATACCTTAGGAGTTTCAAGAGTGTAAAATCCTAACTCAGAATTGTCTAGCTTGACCCTTTCATTTGTAGCACTGTATTCAGTGATCATGTGTTTCATTTTAGGCTCTCTTTCAATACAAAAATGATTAGGAACTGCTTTCCATGGAAGCCACATATGTGATTAGTAAGTAGACATGTAACCATTTAAGGACTTGGTCCAATCCCTATTGAGTATCATTCCATAAGCATCAGGAATATACACCAATTGAATATCTATAAATTGTTGTATCTTTGGCTCAGTAGCAAGCTGCATATGAATATTCAATAATTCTCCAATTATTTTAACTCTTGATTTATTCAATTACGTAACAACTCTATCATATTTAATTAGAGTTAAACCAAGTTTTTCACAAATACATTTATGCATGATATTAGCAGAAGCACTTGAATCTAACAAATAGTTATACAAATTCTTACCAAAAATTATGATTATTAATAAGAAAGGTGGAACATCTACCTTGTTATTATACATAACTACATTGGCATTTGCAATATTTGGTGATTTACTAGGCTTCTTAGATAAAGATTCAAGTAACAAGTCTCTTTGCTCAATAATTTGAGTCAAATCAAGTAAAGTGATGTTAACTTTAATCTTTTTCATATCCTCAACTATATTATATCCACTCCTAGTGGAAGAACTAGATGCATCAATATTATGTCTAGGGGTACTTCCCTTTGGAGGCCCTAGATTTTTGTCTATTGTAGGATCATGAGGGGTGTCAAAGTTATTTGGTGGAGTTGAAATTGTCAAAGGTTGCTTCTATTCTCTATTCCTTAGGGGATAAGTCTTATTTAGATACTATTGAAAAGTATGCACCTCTCTTAGAGTATCATCAGGCTCATTCTCCTCTTGTAATGTAAAATTAAATGTATCCATCATCAAGGTTATATCTGTTAGGGTGTGGAGCTAAAAGGTTCAACTATTGCAGACACGAAGAAATAGGTGGTTGCTGAAGATCTAGAAGAACCAGCGTCGACAGCATGACTGACGTCGATCATTACCAGTGTAGAAGGCAACCGGCATCGGCAAGAAGTCGGTCAACGTCGGCAGCACCAGGCAAGAAGGGACCGGTGTCGGTCACCTGTGTGTTCCAAAACTGCTATTGATGAATAGTCAGTTAAGTGAAGCGAGTGTTTGCATGTTTAGGGACTAATTATAGTCACGAGCTGCGTGTCTAATTATTGTAATTAGAGTTCTATTTTGTATGCATGGGATTCTATTTAAAGACCCATGAGGCATGTATTGTAATTAATCATCAAGAAGGCAAGTAAAGCATTGAAGCAAGGTCAAGGAGATCTACAGGTGTAAGGTCAAGGAGATCAGCTGAAGCATTCAAGGAGGGGATAACAACTCAGGTTGTTGAGTTGGTTTTGGTTGAGCAAGAGAGAGAGGGAAGAAGGTCTTGAGGTGTGGCAAGCCTTTGAGGTGGAGGAAGAAGTGGCATCTTCTTTATTGTATTTTCTTCTAGTAATATTTAATACAAGAGTGTGTATTGTCTCTCAAATTCTTTGTTGTCTCAAGTTTCTAGTTACTTAATCATTCTGGTATAATTCCGTGTTTAATTGCTTATAAGAAAGTAATCAATTATGCTTCCATTGGATAAGGGGTTCCTAACAGTTGGTATCAGAGCGAGGTTGGATGTTCTCAGAGTGAGCTTGACTAACAGGTGGTTTAGATCTGTTAAGTGTTGTTGATTACAGGTTACTCATAGGGGTTGCTATTTGAGTGGGAGATTGTTAGGGTGTGGAGCTAAAAGCTTCACCTAAGGCAAATAGGGAGGTTTTCATAGCTTGACAGTCACCGGCATCGACAGGCCACAACCAACGTCGGTTAGGGGATAGTGCAAAGGAAACCGGCATCGATAGGAGATCGGTCGACGTCGGTCACCTCCAGGAAGGCAGGGACCGACGTCAGTCGCCTGTGGTGGTCAAAACTGTTGTTGATGAATAGTCAGTTAAGTGAACGCAGAGTTTGCATGATAAAGACCAGTTTGAGTATTTGAGCCGCTTGTCTAATTTAGTGTATGCATGAGATCTATATAATAGACTCATGGGCTGTATTGTTAAGTGTTGAACTTGTAGAACCCAAGTGTGGAGCTTGGAGAGTTCTTCCCATGGTGGAATCAAGTAGGATTCCCCATGTATGTAAGATCAAGTTTGATATGTAGGGTGTTGTAGGATCATGGTGGAGATCTACATGTGATAAGTAAGATCAAGTTGGTCTGCGGGGATGTGTGTATGCGAGGGTCAGAATAGGATCGGTGGGGGAGCAAGATCAAGGTGACAGCAATACATCAGGAGCAGGATCATGGTGAGATCTACTTGGAGTATCGGTTCGTACTCGATTGTACTGGATGTACAATGAGGTGAACAACAGCTTGTGTTAGCTGTGTGTTGTGACCTATGAGAGAAGATTACTCAGGTGGGAAGATTACTTGGAGCCCTTGAGGAGGAAGCCTCACAGAGGTGGAGAAGAGTGTGATCTCTTTATTGTAATTTCCTTTGTAATGAGTTGAATACAATTGTGTGTTGCCTCTCAATTTTTGTGTTATTTCATTTGTTCTTCTGGTATTTCTGCATGTTTAAGTTGCTTTATAATGGTAATCATGTGTGCTCTTAAATCTGACAAGTTGTGTCAGAGCTTTGGGGAACTTAGGTCCTGTCAAATGGTATCAATTAAAGTGATGTTAACTTTAATCTTTTTCATATCCTCAACTATATTATATCCACTCCTAGTGGAAGAACTAGATGCATCAATATTATGTCGAGGGGTACTTCCCTTTGGAGGCCCTAGATTTTTGTCTATTGTAGGATCATGAGGGGTGTAAAAGTTATTTGGTGGAGTTGAAATTGTCAAAGGTTGCTTCTATTCTCTATTCCTTAGGGGATAAGTCTTCTTTAGATACTATTGAAAAGTATGCACCTCTCTTAGAGTATCATCAGGCTCATTCTTCTCTTGTAATGGAAAATTAAATGTCTCCATCATCAAGGTTATATCAATATATTTAGATGAATTTAAAGATCTAGATGTACCTATAATATTATCCTTGTTACTTCCACCTTCAGATGTATTTAACTCATCTTGAAACAATTCAAAAGCATTACAAAATTCAATATATCTAACTCACCATGCTTTAAAGTATTGTAAACCCTGCAATATTTAGTTAAATCCACATCACAAATATTTATTTTAGGATTGTTATTGTTAGAATATGACTCATTATTGTTATCATTATTACCTTTGTGAAACTAGTTGTTAGGTCTATTGAACCTTTGATATGAATAATTTATGTTAGAGTTCTCCCTAGTATTTCCTACTTATTTCTGCAATTAAAAGAAGTTAGTGTTTAGCTTTTAAACCATTTTGAGTATAGACTCATTCTAATTCTTTGGCACCTCTAAGTTATGAAATTGAGTACTATTTCTAGTTATTGGTTCCCTTTGATCTTGTGGATGAAATCCATTTGCAGTGTTATTCAAGAATCCTAGGTTTTGGCTAGGATGAGCATGACTTAAGGGTAATTGATTCAACATTGGTGTTTGGTTTAGAACATGCATGTTTTGATTTGCATTTGGAATGATATTTAATGAAATAAAATTAGTATTAAAATTAGGAATGGCATATGCAAGTTGACCTTAAGGTTGCATTTCATCATTGATTGTTATAGCTTCAGCATAGGTAAAGGCTAATGTATTTATAACTCCAAAAAACCTTTTAATAAACACAAAAGTAATGGAATCTAAAGAATCCTTATAAATTTATAAATCCAAATCTTCATTAGGTCTATAGGGAGCTATGGTTCTACTAAACATATTCTAGAATTTGGCATGAAAGTCTCTAATAGTTTTAATTGAATCTCTTTTCACAGTAGTGAATTGTTGATAAATGATACAAGGACTAATGATTTTTCCAAATTGATCAATGAAAATATGGTTAAAATCATTGCAATTGATGATATAATTATTAATAAGGTTGAGAAACCACTCATATGCAACATCTTTGAAAGTAAAAGGAAATAACCTACATGCCACATCTTCATGAACTACATTCAACAACCTTAAATTATCTTTGAAACTTTTGATATGTTCTTCAACAATGACAACACCATTAAGATTGAAAGATGGTAAATATTTGTTAGGATTTATAGGCAAGTCATGTACCTAACTAGGAACATTGATGAAAGATCCACCTAACTAATCCATACCTTGATAAGGATTAAACATAAGAGCACCTGAACAAGTGAAGTAGGCTAAGATTTATAAACCCTTCACTTACCTTTGTCTGCTCTCACTTTCCTATGAAATTCTAATGAAAGGAGAGGTAATATTGATTCACTTCATGACCTAGTCCTAATTTTTGGTAGTTTCATCTTATAAACTTTGAATTCTATTCAAAATGTGATGTGTAAACTTTATCTTTGCAAAGAACAATGATGATATTTGCACATTAAGCAAATTTTGCACAAATTTATACAAAGAACCATTATCTTTAATTGAATTAGGTCAAAAATGTGTCTAAACTGATGAATATGAAAGATATTTACATTTTTAAGTTTAAATAAACTTAAATTTGTAAAGGATCAATCAATATTTGAACAAAAAATTTATCACTAACCTTAAATGCGAAATATTTACAAAACTCAAGCTACCTTTGCAACTATTTATCATGAATCTTCAAAGAATATCAATCTTCAGCTAAATGAGCCTAAATATTGGTCTAAAACCATGAATATCAATGATATTTACATAATGCAGACAAGAATAACACAAATATGTAAATAATTCACTGATCTTTGAACAAAATTTGCTAAAATTAGCAAAGACACTACAAATTTAAAAATATTTAGTTGAGGTTCTCCTTCTAGCACCAGTGGAATGAGTTCTTATTGATGCTTGAAAGTGTATCACATGTGGTTCAGAGTGTTTAAGAAACACTTCTCATTTCTAGATTCAAACAATCCATTCCCTGAGTTATAGGTTGTGATATTCTTGATATCTTTGGTGGAATAGAGGCAAACCAAATGAACTATTTCACAAAATTTATAATGTAATTGTTGGTTGTTAGGAATAACCATGGCCTAATATTTTGCTTGTAAAAATGAGATTAATATAAACTAAATGAAGTGAATTATGATCAAATCCTAACTCTAAAGTCTAACTAATATGTAGATTCACAATGGAAGCTAAACTAAAATGAATTGATAAAAAAAAATAAGCAAAAGGAAGAGTAGGTAGAAAGAAAGTGTTCTAATTTTTAGTCTAGACATCATGACAAAGTTCAAATTTCAGCAAGATATGCATTAAACCAATATATAACATGAAATTACATAGGCATATATCCTACCATACATCAAGAAAATGTATGAATAAAGATGAAACAATGCAAACAAGAGACTAGATTCAATTTGAAGATTTATTTCTACAAACAAATAACATTAGCACATCTGTAAGAAAGGCAAAGAAAGTGATTTAAATCTAGAAGACTTCAATCAATGTAGCATAAACACATGTTAACAACTCTGCATTCATTAATATTCACAACAAGAATTCATCAAAACCATTCAAATTTGAACATTCAAATAGATAATTGAGAGAGAAGCCATAATAGCAAACACACAAACAATTTTGGACAATCTTTGTAGAATTCTTTTCTTGTATTAATTGCTTAAATTTTACACAAAGTTTTTAAGCTCAAAACCCCCCCCCCCCCTCCTCTTTACAAATGACAATACCCCTTTTATATAATATTAAGGAAGTTTGTTGGTTAATCATGTCCAATGATAATTGTATAAGTGTCAAATATAGTTGTCTTTCTACAATGTTCTATAATTAATGACACTTTCTAAAGGATTGACCTATAATCAATGCACTTTACAAAGTTTCACATGCTTTTATAAAAGAATATTATTTTTCAAAATATACATGTTTAGTTATAAAAGGAATATTCTAAAGTCAACAAATTTAATTTGGGACTCCTCTGTTATTGCATTCTTTTACTTCTATTGTAGGATCTTCATTCTATAGTGTTGTTCATCAACCAGTTTAAGGTTGACAATGGGTTCCATGAAGAGCTCCTTCTATTGATCTGCCAAGCCCTTGAGATCTTTATTTTCTCTGTCTAATGCCTCTTTAATTCTCCTTACATCACTAATATTCTCATCAGCTGATAAAATCATGTCCATGATCCTTTTATTATATGCATCAGTCTTGCATATGCTTTGATTCTTTACCTTTTGCATAAACTAAGTAGCTTTTTACTTAAATTCATCATCTGTGATTAAACCAATTGGGCAGAGTGAAGTAGGATATTTGATTAGGCTCCCTAATATGTGGGTTATCCTATCCTCTAACTATTTGAGATCATTAGAAAGGTCTCCCATGCTCATAGACCATATACTCAAAACCTTAATCTTATCCACCAAAATTGCTATGGCCATATTTAAATGTGGTAAGATCACTATTCTAAACCCAACAATTTGGTCATCTATTAGGACATTGATCAAATCCTTCACTTTGTTGCTTGAAGCTTCCCATTTGCCAACTTATCACGTAGCCCTAGAACTTTTCTTGTCCACTATATCTTGTTTGGATCTTATGGCCTTCAAGGAGTTGAGAAAATCATTCATGGTGGTCTCAAATTGGGTGACCATCTCTCTTGGTACTAACAAGATAGATTATTCTTTTAAAATCCTATTTTTTTATTTTATGCCCTTGATAGTAGCTTGTATTTATTCTAATTATGTATGGGATAATTCAAGAACATCTTCCTTAAAAATTGGATCCTCTCTTGGTCTTTGCCTTTCCTTTTGGGTCAAACTAGTCAATGGTTCCACTTTTTTATATATCATTTCTTCACCTCCTACCATGAATTTCTTCTCTATTATTCTTTTCAAGCTATAAGTTTTTGGATAAAATTTGACTCCACTTATAGATTGAGTCACCTATGGGATAGGGATCTCAACTTGTGATGGAGTTGTTGAATCACTTGGTGTAGCTAATCTTCTAGCCTCCTCCTCTTATAAAGCAACTATCCATGGCTTAAGCTCTTTATAGATAGGAATGTTAATTACTTTAATCATATCCCAAGGATGGTGCATAGTAGGCACTTTCTATGATCTAGGTTCATATAAGAACCATTCTATAATTGGTGGACCATACAATAAGTTTTCTTCAATGACTTGACTGACTTCACTTAAAGTAGTAGTGAAAGTCACTTTGGGTTTTTTTGCTTTAGGAACAATGGCTAGTTTATCCTTCCTCTTAAGGGTGTTAATAGGAATTAAGTTCAATAATTTTTATTTTCCCTTCTCTTCCTCAACCCTTATCTCCTCATCATCTGGCTCTAACTCATAATCCATTGATAAGAACTTAAGTGCACCTTAATAGTATCATTAGGATCTAATGATATCATATGAACTTCTTCTTGATGAAATTCATGTTCCTTTGCCTTTAATGAAGAAGAAGCAATCTCATATAGCCTTATTTCCTCTAGTTTTTGTGTTTATACCTATGCATTAACTATTGGAGGTCTAGAAGGTTCCCCACTGATTAAATGGTACTATCTTGGTCCCAATTTCCATCTATCATCCACCTTTTCAATTCTTTCTAGTTTTGATTCAGGCCTTAGGTTGTGTTCCTTGATTCTTCTGGTGACTTTGAAGTAAGATGAAGCCTTGATATATATAGGGTCAAAATCACCAAGCCCATGATCATAGGGCACATTCAACATCCCCTTGTGTTTCAAATGTTCTTTAAATTTTCCATAGGGGTCCCACTATCTAAGCTCATCAATATATAGATTGAAATATGATTTATGTTTTGATGTTGCATCAATGTGTTCTCAGTATCTAAACATGGTCTTACCAATTTGCATAGGGAAGCTATGAATAAGTCCCTTTTTCTTAGTCTTTCATAGACCATCAATTCCATGGAACAAATGATATGCAATTTCTTTCTTAGCTAACTTATCAAGAACATGGATAGGTAACTTGAGAGGAGAATTTTATTTCCCCTCAATCTTTATGACTATACAGTTTGGATATAACCATATATCCCCCATAGCTTCAATATATTTTATAATTAATGGATTAATTATTGACATGGGGATACCAGTTATAGCTTCAATCAAGGTTGGATAGACACAGTCATAAATAAATTGAATTTGCTCCTTATATTTGTAGATATGCAACTTAGAGTAATATTAAGAAACTATCTATGTTTTATTCGAGGACCATTCCCTTTTATTTGGAATCTTTGTTGTTGCACATATGACATCTAGGAGGTAAGACATAATGAAAAACTCATTCTTCTTTTTATGTCAAATTGAATATACTTATCTGCTCAAAGATATGCTAATTATCTCACCTAGTGGGGGGAATATCATTTTTTCAATAATGAAGTAAACTATGGGCACCCATATTGGATTTACATAGGCTGTGGTTGCATCCCCACACAACCTATTAAACATTTTCATTATCATCTTAATTCCAAGTTTGAATTAGCTAATAGGAATGTTCTTGTTAAGGTCTGAAAAGACTTGGTTCAAAAATCTAGCCACATGGCAAGGGTGTCCATCAAATTGTGTTTCTTAGATTAATAATTGATAGAGGCTAGGTCAATTTGGGGTTTGGACATCTTATAATAGGACTCAAATTCAATATTATAAATGTAAGCTACCTTCCTCTAATTATGGTCATTTATTAACATGCCTTTATCTATCTTAGCATATTTAAAAATGGGATCAAGAATGTCAATGTAGTGGAGTACCTCAATCTTTGCAGCTGCATAATGCAGACTAATCATCTAGATTGTAATAATGTCATCATATAACCTCTTTTCCAAGATATTATTTTCCTCTTCCTTGGTTATAGCTGGTTGGTTTTCAATCTTCCAAAATAATTTTGACTAATTATTGTCTCTTGTGTTCAAGGCAGTAGTAATGAACTTGATGTCCTTAAAAATGCATCCCTTAGCATCTGTTGTCAAATACAGTGCCACATCTTCCTTTAAAACATGTTTGTGGGTCATCATTGATTTAATTATGAAATTATAGACAATAATCTATCTCATTCAATCATAGTGAATATAGAGGTAATTAGGGCCATTCGTATGCTTAGGTCTTTTCTATAGGTTTATGCAGAGCTTCAATGGTGGTAATAAAGTTCAAATTTTTGAGCTTTATACCTTAGATTTTTCTTAGATCATGTATTTAAACCTTTCATTTATATAGGTCCATAATATCTTTCAATTTAACTTGTCTTACTTATGTGGCATTATCATTTAAAACAATTCATTAATTTCAAATGGTGACTATTTATCATTTTTGGACATGTGTTACCTTTGCATGCCATCTTGAGTCTTGATTAAATCACACCATCAATCTATTAGAAGTCTCTCCAACCTTGACTTCATCATGAGTCATTGATCTTCATTTGATCTTCCTAAGAATGTGCCACGTGGTAGTTCCTTTGGCTCTCTATGTTCATTACAATCACACTCTATCACTTAACACCTTTATACCATGTGGTGGCTTCTCATTCCATTTAGGCCTATTGAATTTTCAACTCCATCATTCATCATAGATATTGATCCAAGAGGTTAAATGTTATTGGTTTATCTTTATCTCATTTATGATGATTATGACATGTGTCGCTACCATGCTTATTCTGGGTTCTTTGAAAATTCTTCTTTCATCTCACACCATTAGATCTCTTTTTCATGTATCAATGCACTCCATCAATCTTGATCCACTTGATTTTATTTGGTTAAATAAGGACCATTGATTTTATGCTAATTCATTAAGATCATGCCACCTGGCACTCTTGAATTCCTCCATAGAACCTTGACCTATTTAATTTACATCATGCCATTAGATTTTTTTGTATGATTTAACACACTTCATCAATATAAATTTGGGAGTTCGAACAAGATTGGTTGCTCTAATTCCCTTTTGTTTAAATTATGAAATTTATCACTTTGACGTTCCCTTGTAGGATGCTTAACTTATTGATTCTTCACTCACTGTAAGATCTTTGATCTGCCTCTAAGATGGTGAAACTTGCCACTCTCACACTTGATATGAGTTCTTTGACATTTTGACTCGAGTGGGTGCCCATGTACCATCAATCTTGAATTGAGCTCTGAGATCTCACCATGTGGCATCCTTACATTGATTCATTCCTATGGACAATAACAATAAACAAAGTTAGGGCTTGGGGAATATAAATAACTTATGGTAAAGTTTTAGCCTAAGGTTTTAGTTGTATTGATAAATATAATTAATAATTTAGGATAACATTTAAACTAAGTTTAAAAACATAATAAATTACCCCCACATGTAGTTAGTCCTTGCAAACAATAGAATAATATTTTAGACTAAGATTTTGGTCTAAAACATAATAAATGTTCTTATGCAAATTTAACCCACACAAATTTGAATCTAATTAAAAAATACCTAGGCTAAAACATATTAGAGTAAGGTTTTAACATGATTCAAACATAAATTAAATTAATTGATTAAAAGACCAAGGTTTAATCAAAATAAAGGGTCAAATTAGCATCAATGTATAAAGCCTTGTACATTATTCACTCCATTAAACTTGCAACAAGAAACCCAAGAATCATGTCAACAACATTAGATAAATTCAAATAAAGGCAATATGTTGGAATGACAATGAAAGATGAAGTAAACATGATATTCAATAATGCAATTTTGATCAATTTGAATGTCAATTTATAACACAATTTGCACAATTGAGCAAGGGTCCTCATTTTTCAAAAATGGGGGTATGTTGGCCTCAAAAAATAGCTTATATGATTATAATTAGGTTCAATACTAATTAAAAACATTAGTTAAATGAACATAAATAGATATATTTCAAACCAAATTGATAATAGAGTTTATCCTTTTGGGGAATACATCTCTGAGTTCAAAAATTAATTAAATTGATCTATTAAATAGTACAAAATACACTTTCTGTATACTACTTACACAAAAATATGACTTTGGTCTATAAAAATAAACTTTGCTCTACCTTTAGGAAGTATCTACAATGATATCCTATATGAGATTTGTTCTTCCTGCATAAAAGGACACTTGCTTACTTGTTTCTTACTTATTCTCCTTCAAAGGCCAAAAAATAATTTTTCTTTTCTCCATGTGTATGTTTTTCATATTCAAAAATGAGCCTTTTATAATGCTCCCAAGGCCCATGTTTCATGGGTTGAAGTTGTATATATTTACCCAATATGTTGAGATTCCTTCCATTGCCTTGTTTTTAGGCTTTAGATAAAGCTTTGATGCATTTTGGGTGTGATTTAATCCCATTTTAAGAGGGTTTTTTAATAATAATGTTTTAATAAAAGTTTCAACACTATATGAATTGGTATTAAGACCAATATTTGCTTGAAACTCATAGTATATCTTGGGACTTATTTTTGGACATTCTATGTGTCAAAATACCATTGTTACACGTTTTAATCCTTGATTGGGCCACTGGTACATGTCCAATCACCATGCTAACATCATCATTGTGCCTTGATTACTTTAATAGGTCATAACTTTTACATACAAAGTCCATTTAACCCCATTCAAAATGTGTTGGATTCATCTCAATGAGCTCTTCAATGTTGGTATGTTTTCAATAGGTTTATAGACCATTTTATTAGATCGGTATGGGGATCCTCTTGGATCAAAATAATATATAACTCTCATCTTGTAAGTTATTAATTATTTTCATTAGTGTGTCTACAGTAGGGATGAAGCCATTAAAATCAATAGAAGGACAAGATACTAATAAAGAGGCCTTGATGTAATATCCAAATAATAAGATAAGTCTCTAAGAAAGGGGATTTGAAGGAGACTTGGCACAAACCACAAGTGTTTTAAAATAAAAACACAAGGATAAGGTGCTAACCCCAAGGGCACCAAAATTTGAACAAGGTACAATCCTCAAGAGTGTTATAAGTAAATCCTTACCCCCAAAAAATAGTTTTTAGCACTTTATAAGGAGTGAAGTGAAAAATTAATGAACCCCTAATATATTATAATGATGCAATTTATAAAAAAATCACCCTTTTATAATTTTGAGTTGAAAATGGGAAATAAAAAAAGCTAACATATAATAGTTCACAATTTTAGCGATAAAACTAGATTTTATGTGAAAAAACACACTTTCAAAAAAAATAACCTCAAAAGGTGTGTAGTGAAAGCATAATTTGAATTTTGATGACATTAGACTATGAAGAGTACCTCTAAAAACATTTAACAAATTTAAACTTGAAAGTAGAGCAATAAGAAAATTAATGTACCACATAGAAGAAGATGGAACCGGCGTTACTACATAAAAATAATTGCCTCACAACCCTAAATAACACTCAATATATGGGGAAAATAACACAAGGTGTTTGTAAAAATGCACAATAGTGAGAGATTTGAATAAATTCATATAGGTTCCTTAAATAATATTAATGCTAGATTTTTCTATTTATACACACTTTTAAGACTAAAAGTGTAGTGGGGAGGTTTGAACTCAAAACCTCCCCACTAATCCAATGCTTCAAAAAAATACTTTTCTCCATTATGCCCATAGACCATATTATATATTTTGAAGGAAAAAAATAGTTTTGCTATTTTTTTTTTTTTAAAGATTGTTTTTGGATTGGTGGATTTAAAATACAAAGTGTGGGGTATTTGTCTTGGTGGATGTGGGTAGCACAAGAGGAATTAAGTCAACAGTCATAGAAGTCAACAATCATGGTTAATTAAATAAAAATGTACACTTCCAATGCTTCAATATTTATCATACAATTCCAATGTCAATGTAGATGCCATTGTAAATTCTATTTTTGATGCCAACATTGGATGTGGCTAAGAAATGTCATTTGGGTAGTGGAGCACAATAGGATGGGTGAGATTAAATAACAATTCACACTTCAAATGATTTAATTATAATCATACAATCCCAATGCCATATTCCATGTCCAATACCAAAAATAATGAAAATGTAGCGAGGATTATTACTTAGGGGCTTAGTAGAGTTTAGAGTGTGTACATATTGTGTAGATATAGTAGCATGTTGAAGGAGGAACCAAGGAAGGCTAATTGCATGGAGAAATATAGGGGATCAAGGGACATGTAGTGGTTGTGGGTTTAGGGTAGTAGGCATGGGTGGGAGTTAGCATGGATAGTCATGAGAGGAATGACAATGGCTAAGTAGGTTGGGAGGCAAGATGGTAGATGGGGAGGTGAAAAGAGGGTAGCATGGTTACAAGGTGACACATATGGTGTCAATTAGGGAGTTATATTATAGGGGCCTATAGGGATGGATAGGGGATATATGATGAGGAAATAATAATAATAATAATTTTATAAGTAAAAACAAAAATCAATTTTAAAATGTTTTAAAATAAAATTAAAAATTAAATAAAACTTCCTTAAAAATTAAATAAAGCCCAAATTAAAAAAAAAAAATCAAAACCTTTTACACATTGACAGTTATAAGTTATTGATAGATTCCTACAAATCAAAAGCACACCGTGGGAAATTTTCATAAAATGAGATCCTGCCCACCCCAAATCAACTACTTTAGATGCATCGATATGGTCAAATTCAACTAAAAATGCATCAATTCTCCATAAACTATTTAGCAATGTGCATGCTTGCTAGGAAAATATAGAGCTACATGTGCCTATTTTGAGAAAATAAAAGGCTATACTACCTTTATCAACTACTATTAGCATGCTAATGATGTTTTATCTACTTCAAATAGCAAAAAAAATGAAAACATGTTATGATTATAATACCTTATTGTAAAAGGGGATGGAGTTTGATAACAAGATCAACAAACCAAGACTAATTCACATTAAAAAAATAACACAACATAATGATATGATTCACATTACAAAATGACTAATATTACAAGCAACTTTGTTACATTACATAGTTCCCCAATGAGTTCATTTATCACATGTTCTCTCACTATTCTATCATAAAATATATGGGAAAGACTTGCATTTATAAAGCCTAAAGGCTCTCATAAATTTATGTATTGTCCTACAATCATAAATGCATATAGTTTCATAAATGTAAGTGGATTCATAAAGACAAGTGGTTGCATAAATGTAAGTGGTTGCATAAATACACTTTAGTCCAAGTGGTTGCATAAAGACAATGGTGGTATGCAAGTTTAACTTTCGTCCAATTTTCCATGTGGGTGTGCAACTTAGAATTTAGTGTAATTTGAATTTATAAATAATATTATTTCCTAAATAATAAAATATTAAAATTTGGGAAAGTTATCCCAAGAAAACTTAAGCACTAAGGTGCGGTTAGCAATTTACACCAAAATGTCATTATCAATCAAGTATTGAATATTATGCCTTAGCAAAAAACATATATTTTTTAGTATGATCCAATGATCCATGATAATCACAATATGCATTAACATCATAAATATTAGGTAGATATGAAGATGATTCAAACTCATGTGGTCAAGGTAAAGACATCATATTGCATTAAGGAAATTGTTTAAACACTTGACAAGGACTCTCAACTAATTGTGTAAATTGGTTTTGTTCTTGTGGTGGAAGGATAAGCCTATTAGGTAGTTGAGTTACCATATTTACTAAATTATTGGTCTTAGTCTTATCTTAAAAATTAGTATATTTATTTTTATATTAAAATGTTGTTTTAGCTAAAAAAAGGTAGGGGTATTAGTCCCATATTTAAGCATATTTGTTAGTAGATGTTACTAGATAACTCTAGAACATACTAATTATAGGGATAGATTTCATAGTTAATAACAAAAAGGAACAATTGACAGTAATTTAGACTAAATTCAACCATTAGTAGACTAAGTCAAGCTCATTATATGAAGACACATAAAATTAAGGTATACAGGAAATAGTTGGCATAAAAAATATGGATAACATATTAAAATATCCATAGAACTCATTATGCACAAATCATAAGTAAAATATACATATAAAAACCATTCTGAACATTGTATTAATCTCTATCACATGCAGGACCATTCTTAATTAAAACTGAGTGATATTTATTAAGATTTTATAGAGCATTGTCTCTTCATCTTCCAACCTTTTATTATGCTGAAAATAAAGGACTCTTCACATTTTGAGATCAAATACTCTTTTATCAAAGGTCAAATGCATATAATAAATTATACAAAATACAAAATAGTGTGATATGCACACGTGGCTATCAAATATACATTATGATTTTAGTATGCCCTATTCCATGCTCAACACTTCTCAAACTTATTTAGTTGTCTCATCCTGAGATAAGGTCATAGTAAAATACTCTGATCTGAAGCTAAAGGAATGAATCAGAAGTAAGAGTTGTGGTTATTTCTCTAGGTGTCATTTACTAGTTTTCACCCTTTGCATACTACTTAGTTGATCTTCCAATTTTTCAACTAAGTAGTATACTATCCTACTACCCTTTTAGGTTTTCAATAGACTAACATAACCAGGTGACCTCCTTTTATGGGTTTTTAATCAACCTAACCCCATTCCCAATGTTTAAGGTTATCCTAATTTTTTTCAAAACTTATAAAAACTAAAAAATTGGAGTTCACAGTACCTATTAGGTATGTGGTGGTGTAATTTAAAGTGGCTACATAGTAAGTTATTGCTATGTTGGTTATGTTTTCACTGCAAGTGAATCACTTAGTTGTATAGAATCTAGTGTTAGAATTTGTTGTTGGGTGTCAACTTTTGGCTTCACAAATATCTTATTCTATCGTAGGACTTGTTAGAGTTACCATGGTGGAATGAATTGAGTCTCATCCACAATTTAGCCAATAGATGGATTAACCTTGGAAATATCTTGCTTAAGCATCTTCCAGTCTATTAGTACTTCCCACATCATAGTAAGCATTATGCATATTGAGATCTGAATTACCATCAAGTTATGCACATCTTCATATTTTATGATAGTGACTAGTGCTTTAAAATTTGATACCTTGAGCTAGATATGCAAAACCAACTCATCCAATTGATTTGCATGCCTTTGAGCTTGTAAGCCAACAAATATAGTGTGCAGAGTCTCATTATGGAAAGCCTAAAGTTTTTGCATGGTATTATCCCTTGAATCCAAAAAAATCTTGAGGGAATTACTCATTGCATTAGAAGTAACCATTTGATTATCTATTACAGCTTTGGCTTTGTCTATTATTATGAACTTAGGTTGACAAGTAGCCAATGAATTATTAAGTTACTACCTCCAATTTAGTATCCATTATGTTATCTACTTTACTTGATGCATAATAGTATATAAAATTTACTCATATTCCCTGATCAATTTATAGATTGCCTCCATTTCTAATTTTGTATTCTTCCCAAATGCTCTCAATGCTTATAGTGTTTGTGTATCCATCTAGTCATTTGTTAGATGTTTCAATAAAGTTGTGAGTTATTTTTATTCAAACATCACTTAGTCACCTAGGACTTGTGTAAATAATGTGGGACAATTGTTATTAATTATTTAGCATGTATTTTTAACTTGTTGACTCAATTCTATATTGTCACCTTGTAACTAGAATACCTCATGTTTCAAGGTCGAAGCCTTTTGTGAAAATGACTCTTGAAATGCAACTATGCCCTCAATCTATTTGGTTAGTGATAATTAGGAAACATCTAAAGATGTTTCAAGTCTAATGATAGCAAGGGCCATGTATGTGGTTGGATTAATTATAGGATCTAGTGTGAATTAAGCCAAAGGAAGAGATAAAGTGTGTGTTGGGTGGATGATGTGGTAACATCCCATAGCCATTAGCTAGTGATTTGAGGTTTTGAATATGAAACCTCTTCCTGCACACCTCCCTGTATTGCCAATTTCTATTGGTCTATGCACTCTACCTCTTCCTAGGCTTTGGCCTCTTTTTATTTTTGGCTTAAGCTTTAGATTTATCCTTAGCCTTAGTGTCTATCTCATCTTGGGATTTCACATACACCTCAGCCTTAGCCTTATCTTTAGCTTCAACTTTGGCTTTTACCTTAGCCTTAGCCTTGGCCTCAACTTTAGCCTTAGATTTATCCATGACTACTTGTTCCATAGACACACACTTGTATTTTTATTCTTTAATGTGTTTCTCTTCTTTGGCCTTTTTCTCTTCTTGAGCCTTTGTTTGTGCCTCTGCTTCTTGTTACTTATATTATGCAGCCTGCTCTTCTTGATGTTTTCACATTACCTTTTATTGCTCATTTTTAATCACCTCCACTTCTTCACCTCATTACTTGCAAGCCTTTAATTCCTTGGATTTATTCTTTGTATCCTCTACTTGTTCGGATATTTTCTTTTGAGCCTGTACTTCATCAGCTTTTTTCTTGCACTCTTCCTATGGAGCTTGTCATTGGCATTGTTCTTATTTCATAGATAACTATTTTTTACATTATTCTTCCTTTATTTCTACCTTTCACTTTTCTTCTTTCCTCTTTCACTTTTTATCTTCATTCCTCACTCTCCTCTCTACCTCCTTTTGTGCTTCAATAGGATCCTCTTATTTTTACATAGCTTCTTGTTGGAACTTTGGTTATGGTACACTGGTTTCTTTAGTTTCTTGCATGGGGTTGGGGAGTCTAATATTGTTTTTTATTATGAATATTTTTAAATGGAATCAACAATAGTATTTTTATGTGAAATTGTATTCTTCCTAGATGTAGGAGGGGGAGTAAGGGTTTTATTTTGCTTCTTTGTAGCCTAACCTTAGGGTTGTGGTTTTGTCCCTTGTTCCTATTATGATTCACTTTCCTCTATTGGGTCTAAGAAATATTCCATTATATACTTGATATTTATATATGGTTGAATGATGGTATCCAACTGAGGTCTATGCAACAGTGGTGGTGGTGGGATTTCTTGTGATGGCAATTTTTATGGCTATGTAGTAGATGATCTCTTAGTTGGATCTCTAATGAATATTTCAACCTTAAAATTTTGTTGAGGTGCTTCCCACCCTACAATATCAATAATATTATAGTGGGGAGTTTGAGTTATGTTAACCCAAAGGTCTTTCCTTACTTTATTACACACTTGGAAGGTGCACATTACTTTCTAGAAGAATAATTTCTTCTCTTCCTCATGCTTGTACACATCATCACCAATGTCTTCCAGCATAGACTTGAGGACTTCATGCTTGTCAAATCCAAACTCTGGAAATTCACACTCAATTATTATTTTTGGTACATGGATATTATCCAACCATGACTTTATTTGTATTATTCTCTTCTTTAGCGATGATGGTGAGGCTAGTCATGTTGTTTTTCTTCTCTTCCCTTTGTCTGGCTATGTTAGAGCACGTCTTAGTTGTATTAGTGCCTATATTTTCACTTTTTTTTTGGTTGAGGTTGTGCTTGTTGTTTTGATTATGGTTGTAGTGGTGGTTATGCACCTATGAGATCAGACTATAGTGGTGGCACCAACCTTATAGCGAGTTATTTTTACCTCAACAATTTTACCTTGGCATCCATCATGGTAATGAAAAATGGAAGGGAAGTCACAATTTATTTTGGTAACTCATATACCTTGATCTGAATGTCATTATATAGTTTTATCATTGAAGCATGTTATATGAGGTATTTCATGACATCTTGCAGTATTCTAGGGTGTGATTGAATCATGTTTAAAGCCTTTAATCACCATGTATTAAACTTACCTAATTTCTTGTAATAATATCATGTTTTTTTCCATGTGATGTTTACAAATGTAGCGGTAAGCCATAAATCTATATCAAGGTTGACTGATCCTTCTAGTGATTTCCACTGTGTAAAATAAATAATCAAAACCAAAAACTAATATTAAAATGCCTAGGAAGTTCATGAGAGTATCTTCTCAATATTGGTGGTTAGCTTCAAGGCTAAGAAATTGGGCTACTTTAATTTTTTTCATAGGCATATCATGTGATATTTAATATACATAACCCCTTTTATTGCCTAGTTAGCATGTTTTGTTATTTGCCAAAACCTTTTACTAATGCATTCCACCAGGATTCACATTGATGCATCATCTATTGAATCAATTGGTATTCCTATACCTAACCTTATCATATACTTCTCTATGGTGTTATAATGAATGGGTGGAGTGGTGGAATTATAAGGGAGAAGGTGTTTTCTGTGAGCTGGGAAGCATGTTTCTCATGCCATAGTTTGAGGAGTTATCCATATTATGGCATCTTGGGACAAATAACTCCATTATACCTATTAATCAGGGTGAGCATTACCTCATCCATTTTAATGTCCCCAAATGGGATAATTAGGACAAATTGGAGTTTTCCAACAAACCCTTATGCAAAACTAAAAATAATATGAATGTTACCCTAAAAACCATCAAATCTTAGCATCAATAGATTTCCCAATTACTAAGTAATAAAACTCCATAATAACTCTAATAATTACTGAATATGAAAATACAATAAAATATCTCTTTTTTTGGCAATATGGAATGGTGATGTAGCTATAAATTACTTGCAATAATTTTTATTTTTAAGATCTTGTTACATCTACATTTTCCCTTCTAAACAGCCTTGAAACCTTTACATAAACTCATGAAAAATATACCAATAATCCATGCAATTTATTAAGGCTTCCAAAGAATTAATTAGGGATACTAATAGTCAATTTATCCCCTCCAAACAAGTCACCACACTCAAAAAAATAGGAGAAATAAATCTGAAATTCAAATCCTTGTTTTATCCCCTCAATAAGGTCCCCAATTCCCCCAATTCACTTCACCCCACTCAGAAAAATATTCAAATTATTTTCAAAATATAAACTAAATTATTTACTTCAAAAATAGAGCCCAAAAACACTCCAAATCATGTACAAGTGAATCACTCCACTAGGGAAAATTATGCAATTTTTTTTTGAATTAATTCACTAATTTTCAACCTTCAATAATTTATTGTTTACCTTAATCAGCGAAAACTTCAAAAATTCGTATCTTATAGAATACTTAGAATTTCAATGCAAAATTTAGCTAAAATTTATCATAAAATAATAACTATCAAACAAAAATAGAATCAAAAATTTCCTCCATGGGAAGTCCCCCAAAAGTTGTCCTAAAGTTCTAAAAACCCTAGTTATAGCCCTAGGTTCGCTCAAACCTAAAAATAGATCTCAATTACGCAAATAAATAATGAAAAATCAATGCAAATAGTTCTTCAAGATATTCACTTTTCCTTTGAACAAGGTGATGTTATAAAACACCTTTGTAAGTCCAATTGCATACAACCATGCAAATTTGAAGCATAATTATAGCCCTTAAATAGATTTGTCCTAGATGTAGGAATGGAGGTTTTCATCCCCAAACCCTTGTTACACTTGAAGGTTTTCATCCTCAAGGTATGATAAACAAGCTTTACATACTTGATCAATAATTCAATTTTTCAAAATATCATAACCTTCCAAATGAATCCTCAATTGCTTTTTATAATCATCCCCAAGGGTGTCGCCCAAGTTGGAAAGATGTATCTTTTGAATCATAAGCAACTTTACCTTTTTAATTTTCCTTTTTGAGGGGTTAGGATCTCATGACCCTTGCTTAAGTGATAATTACACCAAAATAATTTTTTTTATAACTCAACTAAAATTTAGAACACTTAAGTACTTTTCACCTTTTTTCTCTTTGAATATCCCTGTCATAGTTCCCTTTTCTTTCTTTCCCTTAACCTTATGGGAATAAAACCAAGATAAGGGTCTGTAAGTGAATTATGCCAAAAATGGGGACATTATATTCCTCTCAACCCAAAATTTCTTATCCTCAAGCAATTACAAGATCCATGCGATTGTCCCCACATTCTTCATGATGCACTTACCAACTGAAATTGCTTCCCACTGAAAAGAAGCTCCAACTTGAATTCCCAACTCGCTAAACATGTATCTTGGAGGTTGTCCCAATAAGCTCAAGGTGTCATGACCACCTTTTAAGGACTTCTCATATTACCAAATAAATAACACATGCCATATTGGTTTGCCTTTGATGTAGCCTCTCATAGTGATAATTGAGCCCTCAAAATATGTCTCCAAATTTTGGAAAGAAGTAACAATAATCTCAACATAAAACATACCTTGAGTGAAAATAACACACAGATGAAACCTCCCTTGAGCATGCCTCAAAACATGTATCATGCCATTTCTCTTTCAATTCCTTTTATCACAACTTTCATGCATAGGAAGAACATTAAAATGGTAAAATAAAAGTCTTAACCAACCTATAAAATAGGATTGTACCTCTCATTCATTATCAATCCAAAAGTGTGCCTCATTATGAATATTTATAGAATATACCATAGGCTTGAATTTATCAAAAAAATTAGATATTTCACCTTTCACATGCTATTGTAGCTACCCCTTAAAATTAGAATTTTTTGAGTGGTAAATTTTAGAATGTACCTCAGTGTATGTCTTCCCAAACCTTGGCTATAACGTGCCCTTAAAGTGCAATTTTTTTATCCTTTTAGGTGGCTATAATTATTTTTTTATCTAAAAAAATGTTGAGCCAAAAAAATGGACTTCCAACATCTTCTTCCATCTTTCTCCCTTGGCTTCCATATGTGAAATAAATTTCTCTTGATGCCCCCAAAAGTCCATAGATAGGCCTAGCTAATTCTAGAATTTTTAGGCAAGTAAGAGGACCATATTTTCTTACAATTTGAACCTTGTGAACAGTTTTTTTTAATTTTATCCCTTTATAAAATCAAGAGGGGTCTCATGCTCCTTGTAATACCCTCATTTTTATTTTTGAAAGAAGAAATAGGTTGATTCCCAAAGCAATTTTGGGGCTTCCCTTAGCACTCAAGTCTCCTCTCAACCTTCCCAAAGCATAGATGACAAAAATCAGAATTTTTCATACTTACCAAAGAGGAAGGAAACTAAATTTCTCTTGGAGCGATTGGCTGCCAATAATAAAAAAATTTAGCCTCTTGCCATGGCCTAAAAATGACACTTGCATCCCTCAACCACTTTGCCATCTCAATCAATTGTCCTTATTTGGAAGTCACCACATTTTTTTTATTTCTCTTGGATATATAAATTGATCTCCCTAATGTTCCTACACATGGAACAAACAAATTAGTAAAAAAAATGGTGTTTAGTAACACCATTTTTATCACCTTATCAATATTTATGATCATGAAGTGCATCCCTTCTTGATGCCTTGATTATTTCTTACCACTCTCTACCATATGGATTTCAAAATATGGTTGTAGTAAATATTTTCCCTATTTAACCTTACCCTTATAGTGGCTGGAAATCCACTCGTATATTTGTGAACCACTTCCATGATGTTGAGGTGTGAGAGGTACAACTTCCTAGGGTCAATACTCATCATGAAAACAAGAAACTTTGGGGAAAACAAAATAAAGACATGAACAATAGTCAACAAATTAACAATAGTCCTTACAATGACCCATGGGTCATAGCACTTATCACCTATCACCACCTTTATGATTAGCCAAGTTGTATCTTTGGTAAGTCCACATAAAACACAATATAGGTGGGTTGTATAAAGACTTGGGTTGTATAAAGACTGTAACATCCATGAATTATTTTTTATTCCCTCTAAAACATTTATAATAATTTTTTAAAAAATCACCTTGTGACCCTTCACAATAAGCCTTTACTGCCCCAACATAGAACAATGTATTCCTTCTTATGTCATGGCTCTTGGAGTGTGTTTTTCTATATGACAATTGAATTACAAATGTTGAAGTCAAATTATTGAAAATAACACATACCTCAACCCTTGTCATTTGTTATACCTTTCCAACTTGCATTCTTCCTCTAGTCATAACCATTTCATGTAACATATAACATACAACAAATAAATTGTGATTCTTAACACTTTTATGTATTTTTTGCACGCCATTTAGCATGCCTTCCACCTTGTCTCTTTTTTTAGTATGATCCTTATTACAAGTAGCTACCCCACTTGATCCTTCTTCCATGGTGTACTTTGATATTAATTATCTTAGTTAAACCACCTCTTTATCTTCTACTTTCAACCCTTGTTGTTTATCAAATTTTTGGAAACTTTCATTTGGCTGCCCTTGAATTTCTAGTTCTCATGGTTCAAAAAATTTAGTTCGTTCTATATTCATATTCTCTTTTCTTTGCTCAAAATTTCCTGATTGTCCTTCCCTTAGTGTCTACCCTTCAAATATATTTTTACATTCCCTTAAAAAAATTTAATTTTTTGATTTTATTTCCAATTGATTACCCATCATAAGAGTCCCAAAATTGATTGAATTTTGGCATCCAAACTTCAAATGTCCTTCCCTTGGTGGTAGCCCTTTGAATTCAATTTTACATGCCTCTCATTTTTTTAAATTTTTTGATTTTAATTCTAGTAGATCATCCATCACAAGAGGCCCATAATTGACTAAATTTTGGTGTCCAACAAACTTATGGAGTGGTTTCCCCTTATATAATTGGAAACTAGGCTCATTTAATTATTTTAAGGGTTGCCTTTTATCCAATTATAAGTCCATGCTTGGTGCCCTTAGTGATCTTGGTTTTTATGGCTCCACCTTCCTACAAAACTCATCAATGATTCTTTTAAAAAACTCATCATGTATTTCAATGATGTTGTGCCCTTGTGTTTCCCATCCATGATGGATAATTCATGGGTAGCCCCATCCAAATGTTGGATGACAAAAATTAAGGATTCCCTTCTACCCTAGGCCTCAAATTGAGGTACTCACTCATCGTATCCACCCAAGATCTCACCAAAATACATGGATCACCATCAAAAGTTGAAAGAACTATTTTTCCTAAGTCGTCACGCATAACTATGTGCTCATGGTGCCCTTTTTCATATCTTAAACCTAGATAACACTTGAAGCTCCTTCCCTTTATGTTTTTTGTTACAAGTTTCAAGTACTCATCATAATATTCCATTAAATCCCAATGAACCAAATACTGGTCCTTCACCTTAAGGGGTTGATTCCCATAATCTTGGGTTTAAGTAAGATATTTAATCCTACCCTTTTCCATGTCACTATTTGACATAAGCCTTGAATCCCAAATATATCCAAGATATGGATCTGATATAATTATAATGCCCCTAAATGGGATAATTAAGACAAATTAGGGTTTTCCAATAAACCCTTATGTAAAACTAAAAATAATATGAATGCTACCCTAAAATCTAGTAAACCCTAGTAATAATGGATGTCCCAATTTCCAAGTAACAACACTTCACAATAAATCCAATAATTAATAAATATGAAAATAAAATAAAATAAAATAAAATAAAATACCTCTTTTTTGGTAATATGGAATGGAGATGTGGCTAGAAATTCTTTGCAATAATTCTAATTTTTAAGATCTTTTTACAGTTAGTTTTCCCTTCCAAATAGCCTTGAAACCCTTGCACAAACTCATGAAAAATATACCAATAATCCTATTAATTTATTAGGGCTTCCAAGGAATTAATTAAGGTTGTAAATAGTCAATTTATCCCCTCCAAACAAGTCGCCACACTAAAAAAAAAAAAGGAGAAATAAATCTAAAATTCAAACCCTTGTTTTATCCTCTTAATAAGGTCTCCAAGTCCCCCAATTCAATTTGGGCCACTTGGAAAAATATTCAAATTATTTTTATAATATAAACTAAACTATTTCCTTCAAAAATAGAGCCTAAAAAAAATCCAAACCATGCCCAAGTGCATCACTCCACTAGGGAAAATTATGCAAATAATTTTATGAATTAATTCACTAATTTTCAGCCTTCAATAATTTTTTATTTTCCTTAATCAGTTAAAACTTCAAAAAATTGTATCTTCTAGAATACTTGGAATTTCAATGCAAAAGTTATCTCAAAATGATCACAAAAATAATATATGTCCAAAAAATAGAATCAAAATTTTCCTTCCATGGGAAGTCCCCCAAAAATTGTCTTAAAGTTCCAAAACCCCTAGCTATAGCCCTAAATTCCTTCAACCTAAAAATAGAGCTCAATTATGCTACCAAACAATGAGAAATCAATGAAAACATCTCTTCTAGATATTAACTTTACCTTTGAATAAGATGGTTTTATAAAACACCTTTATAGGCCTAATTGCATGCAACCATGTAAATCTAAAGCATAATTACAACCCTTGAATAGAGTTACCCTAGATGTAGGAATGGAAGTTTCCATCCCCAAACCCTTGTCACACTTGAAGGTTTTTATCCTCAAGTTTTAATGTACAAGATTTACATACTTGATTAATAATTCAATATTCCAAAATAGCATAACCTTCCAAATGAATCCTCAATTACTTTTTATAATCATCCTTAAGGGTGGCACCCAAGTTGGAAAGATGTATCTTTCAAATCATAAGCAACTTTCCCTTTTTAAATTTCTTTTTTTTGGGGTTAGGCTCTCATGACCCTTAAATATTCCTTGTTTAAGTGAAAATTAGACCAAAATCACTTTTTGCATAACTCAACTGAAAATTAGAACACTTAAGTACTTTTCACCTTTTTGCTCTTTGAATAGCCCCCTCACAGTTCCCTTTTATTTCTTTCCTTTAGCCTTGTGGGAAAAAAACAAAACTAAGGTTCCATATGTGAATTATGCCCAAAATGGGGAAATTACATCCATATATCTAAAAGTTAGTAGTTTGATCAATCTTTCAATGACCAAGCCTTGCAGTGGATGTTAGAGCATTAGGGTTCCTACTTGTGCAACTTAATATGGGTTATGATAAAATAGGGTAGCTTCTACTTGATCAATCAAGTCAAATGGATTGGCATCATTATATTTGGTTTTCTTTAAGCCTAATTTAATCCCCATTTCTTCTTTCTATGCATCTGATAGTAGAATCAATAATTGATCCCTCTTCATGGTTTTTGTTATGTCCTAGGTTGAATACTTTATTTGTTTTAGATCTGGTATGTAATTTATGTGCAAGAGAATGTTGTGAAAGTAGATCATAGAGTTCAATTTTTATTAGGAACAAAGTAATTTATTTGTGTTTTCCATGCTCTTTGTTATATAGCTTTTATTACATAAATCTGTATAGCTGACTTGTTTAAATGCATTACACTAATTGTGCATGAGTTTGCCTCCTAAAATAATACGAATCAACTATTATTTTATATGACATCTACCCTTTTTAAATCTAGGTTTTTTGATACATGAATTTTCATATTGATAATGTGACTTGATGTCCTTTCATTTATCTCATTTCTTTTATGATCCCCTCTATCATTTTGCCATATGATATACTTCAAGAAAGATGCAATCTACTCAAGTGCCTTGTCATTAATGGTCTTGAATAACCATTATCCATCCTTTCACTATACATATCTTGTCAATTCCATCTTCTTATAATTATTTGATGACCACCATGTAGCTATTGTCAGTTGTCCTTCCTTCAATCTCTTTCTATAAATAGATTGTAATATGTGATGCTCACTCTTCTAGCTTTGTTTTATTGTGTTGTGATCCAAGGATAGCACTATACAAACACTCTAATACTAAAAAAATAAACAAAATCATAAAATAACATTAATCAAAAACCCTAATCTGCATGGTGCTACTCGACACCCTTTATTTTTAGTAGCAAGAATGATAGACACTAATGATGGTAAGGCTTAAGCCTATAGCCATTAACACATCCTAGTAATATGGTTTCCTATAGATATTTTAACATAATGGTACCATGTTGTAAAATTATTTAGATTAAAATTTACAATCATACCATGCCTTATAGATTAAATTGTATATCTATCATGTCCTTTATTCCCTTTGTCTACTTTCCTCTAATCTAACCAAGTCCATTAATCATTGCTTTAGGGAGTCTTGGTCACCTAGCCTCATAACCATTACAATGTATAGACTCAAAACAATGTACTCCATAGGCATTACTACCTCTAAACCACAAATGAGATAAAAGGGAGTGAGACCTATGGCATGCTTGTAATTTATTTTTTACACCCAAATAATCATAGGAATTCAATAATCCAAATTGTCCATTTTCACATTACATATTTTTGTTAACATTTTTTCCAATACTTTGATGTTTCAACTTGTCCATTTGCTTGAGGGTGATAAATCATGCTCTTGTGATGCGAGATCATAAAATCCTCAGTGAGAGTCTTGATAGTATTATTTATGAAATGAGTTCCTCTATCACTAACTAACTTGATTGGGCATTTGAATCTTGTAATAATATTTTCATATAAGAATTTGGTAGCATCCTTCACACCGCAACTTAAGGTTGTAGTAGATTCCATCCACTTGGTAAAGTAATCTATCATAGTAATAATGTATCATTCATGACTTTATTTGATTAGGGGATTTATAGGTCCCAAAAAATCAATTTATAATTGTTCAAATGGTTTTTATACGATCATTAGGATCAAAGGCATCTCATTGTGTTGATTTGGATTTCCCATTCACAGACACACATCGTAATGCTTGGCTACCCTGTGTGCATCCTAAAACAAAGTTGACCACTAAGGCCCACTTTATAATATTTTTATTGTTTTTCATTTTCCTAAAAAGTCACCCCTTGTAATCCATTGATGTTCTTATTGAATAAGTTGTGGTTATTCATGCTCTAATGCTACTCTATGCATCACATTATCTTTCCCAATCTTGTATAGAAATCTATTGATAAGACTATATGGGATAGCTTGGGTGACCATTTAATTTTTATCCCTTTATATATAATGCATAGGGAAAGTTCCTTGATCCAAGAATTTTTTAATATCCTCTATATTATCCAAGATTATGGTAGCCCTGAATAAGTGCACATCTATGGACTCATCCACTATTTATTCTATTTCTTCACCATTTTTAAGCCTACTCAGATGATCTGATCTAACATTTTCTCAACCTAGATTTACATTGATTTAGAATTGAAACTCTTAAAATATAATGATCCACCTAGAGATCCATCCTCCCAACATCGACTTGTTAACCAGCTATCATAATGCCTGGTGCTTTGTAAAAAGCTCAAATAGTGTATCTAATAAATAGTGTCAAAACTTTTACAATGTAAATACCATAGCTAAGGAATATTTTTGTATAGTTGTATATTTAGTCTCTACTATTGATAGCTTCTTGATATCAAAATATATGGGGTGATCCAACCCACCATCCCCTGGTCATGATAAGATAACCCCTACTATAATACCAGAAGCATCCACATGTATGTGGAATGGCTTCTTCTAGTCGAGAAAAATTAAAATAGGTGTTGTTACTAACCTTTGTTTGAGATTGATAAATTCTGGTTGGTATTCTAAGTTCCACTCAAACTTTTTATCTTTGTGTAGCAATTTTTCCATTGGCATAGATATGGCTACATATCATTTGATAAAAATATTATAGTATCTTGTGTAACCCAGAAAGGTATGTACTTTTGTAGATTTGGTCAGCCTGACATCCCCACTATTATAAAAATCTTAGTTTGATCAACTAAATTGTCATCACTACATACAACATGGACTAGAAGAACACCAAAAGGTGTGAAAAATAAGTACTTATTTAAATTCAGAGCAATGTATAGAGCTCAACATTGTTCTAGCATTAGTCACAGTTTTAATAGATGCTCTTTAAACAAGGAAAAGACAACCTAATTATCCAAATATACTTCCAATAAATCATGAATTAAGTCTTTAAAATTAGTTACTATAGATCTAGATAAAATTTATGGTGCATTCTTTAAACCAAAAGGCATTACCTTATGTGTGAATGATCCCCATTTAGTTGTAAAAGTTGTCTTAGCCTGGTCCTCTCATATGATCAAAATCTGATGGTACCCACCAAATCTTCATCACCTTTGACTAAATTGAGGACTTTATCTAAGAACAGTATTAGAAAAGGATAATTAATGTAGGAATCATTGAGTGCATGTTAATATCCAAAAACTTGTATTTCCCTAGACTTATTTAGTTGTATCATTATGGGACTCAACTAGTCTATTTTTTCAACTAGATAAATGATTTTGTCTTCTTGAATTCAATCCAATTCAGCCTTTAATTTTATCTTCATATTAGGTTTTATCTTGTATGGGTTCTTTTTAAGAGGTTGAGTGCACTCTTTCAACTCTATATGCATCTACCCCAATGATGGATCTACACCTTTTATTTTAGACAATTTTGTTGGTAAAATATCTTGATAGTCTCATAGCATCTCCAATACCTTTAAGATTTATTTTTTCCCCTAGTAGTCTCCCAAAATCACAAGCTTAGGAGATAAATTTGTTCCAATGTTTTCTTTAATATTTTTTAGGGTTTCTTGATACACATTGTTTGATCTATTGGGTAGGGTCTCTTGTATAATGTGTTCCCCTTCCTACTCTAGAAATTTTTTTTTATGTAGTCTTTCCTCTTAAACTTGTTATGCACTTTGGGATGGTGTTGGTTTAGCTTCCTATTTTGGTTAAAATAAGCCTTATAAATTTAGATCTACATCACTATTGCTAGATTATGTTAGCTCATATGTTATTATATTACAAGGTTTAATAAGATCTTGTTCTTGTTGACTAGCCTTATAATTTTGAAGCATTAGATTCAAATCATGAGTTATTTCTTGTTATGATGAGACTCTATTGTAGCTCCCAAATCTTTTTCTCACCCATGACATACAAATACTTGAAGTTTCCATAATTTATTTTGAGAAAATGGGTTATCATCCTCAAACACAAAAGTCTGAATGAAGTCTTATTATACTTGTGCCTAATGTTTGGTCTCTTTCCTACACTCTTGATTCATATACTAGGCTATTAGTAATGGTGCTAGTGTGTGGCTAAAAATATGTACCAAATACAGTTGTTCCATTCCTTGTGTAGGACATATCTACACATTGATGAATGTGCAGCATAGGACATTGGCCTTCTTGAAATAATGACCATTCTGATTTCATAGTAGGAGATAACTAAAACTAAGAACACAAAAACTCACATGTTTCCTCCTAATGTATCTCTATATCTCTATGCACTTCCCACCAAGTTCAATAGTTCCTTTCAGTGCATAATTGAGTGTGTTGACTCTTTGTTCCACCTCTAACACATGGTGTCATAAACTAAAAATGAATGGAATAAGGTCCTCTATCATAAATTATTAAGGTAACTAATGTTTGTTAGTGAATATCATGCATAGATGTTATATCTCATGATCTCCCCTCACCTAATTCAACATAAGAGTGTCTGAATCATAACTTATGGAAGATGTTATTTCTAAAGGTGAAATACCCTTTGGAGTAGGTTTTGTATAATCCATCATTGTTACACTTATATTATATAGAAAATCCACCTCTGACCTAGTAGGAGATCACACCAATGGAGAGGTAAAACCTTTGAGTTAAAATTGTGGCACTAGGGATTTTGTTATTACTAGCTTGCAAGATGGTTGTTTTTTGTTTGTGATTGGTCCATTTATGGTTTTAAAAACTAACGCTTAGCAGCTCATAGTACATTATTTTTTGTATCTGTGTTGAATTTAAACCAAATATTATCATCATAAGAATATGGTAACTTGGTTCCTTTAAAATTATGTAAATCTTTTATTTTTCTTTATTTAAAGAAATGAAAATTATCTTGTCTCCTTGATGAGCCTCTAGTTAGTTGTGCATTATGTTAATAATAATTTTACCATCATAATCCCATTTCTTACCAATTAAGTTAGGGTAATGGGTATCGAAAGTATTCATATCAATGACTTCAAAATCACTATGTAGACTTAGCTCAACCACTCTAATATCCACATCCTCAAGGTGACCAATAGGTTCTCCCACCCATAATCAAAGAGGTTGAGGGTGACAAGACTGTAGCTCAAGTGTGGCCTACCAATGCCTTCCAATGTAGATCCCATAATCATATTAACAATACTCATAAATTCAAATACTGTATTAGGAATCTTGTAATTTGCAATCTTAATATCCATGCAAGAATCAACATCCCAAGGCTTCTTAGTTTTCACATACTAGACAACCTTATTTTTATGTTGTTGACATCATTGTGCACACTCCAACAAATTATGAAAGAGGTTAGTAATAGTCTATGATATATCCTCATTGTGTAGCATATAAAGTAACTTCAGTAAGTCTTTCAAAATAGTTATAACTCCTTGATTTATTATGCACATAATTTATCTATACATATACACATTAATGGTTATTGTGTCTCCTTTTAAAGCATTTTGTTACTGTATATTTTAAATAAATTAAGCTTATTGATACATCAAATTATTATCCCTTATAGGATCAAGATATTTATCAGGTTTAACTTTTCTAATTCCCTGATCTACTAGCATTTACAAAGGTGGCAATCTTTATTTTGCATGTTGTTGTCTGGTAACTACTTGGATGAATGTGTTCTCTTTATGTTGTACATTGATCAAGATCACATTGTATACTAAATTCTCCTTCCTTTGCTTTTCAATCACTAGATATTATTTTGAGTGATGTTGGCCTTCAACTATATAGTACAAATAATAGGTTTATCTTTGTGTATTGGTGTGGCAATTTTTTGCATAGTGATTATATTATCCACATAAATAGAATTGCATAGGTGGGTGGGCTTACCAATCATCATTATTACATCCTCATTTATACCCTACTCAGCATCCTCCCCTATATCTTCCTCTGTAAAAACCTCTATTATATTGGTATTTTAATCCTTGTGACTTTTATCTATAATATCCTCCGTGTTGGTTTTGTTGTGCATCATACCCCCCATGTTGGTGTTGAGGTTAACTTGGAGCCCAATAAGATTAATGTTATTTTGGACACATTATTCATGTAAAATTTATACTAGTGTTATGGATAATATGGCATCATCCAGCCATACCCTAGGGTCAATATTGTGGTGATGAAGGCATCCACTAGGGACTACCTTGTGTCACACTTTCCATGTCCACATCTTGGACTAGGATACCTTACTTCATAGTTATATCTAATATGCAACAATTTCAAATACATTATTCAGAATATCTTATTTTATCTATCACACCATTCTACAACTCCTCTCATCATAATTTGTATATTTAAAAAAGTGGTAGTACATACTTTATGATTTCTTGATATATTAATGTAAAAGATAGCACTTTGAAGTAACATGTCCAACTACCCTATAAATTTAAAAAAACATTGTTTTGAGTTTTAAATATTCATTCTTGTGGTGTCTTTCTTGATCACATTCTATACACCATAATCCTAATTTAGGCTTATCATTATCATGCATCTCATCCATTCTTCTCATAAAAGAATCTAGTTTTGCTTCTACTTTCGAACCAGCTACTAGAATGTTGACATAATCCTTAATTTACTCCACTTGTATAGTATTATATCGAGCATCATACTTAGTTATTAATTGAGACTATGCAACATCAAATCTAATTCTTGGTTTCAGCCCTTCTATAAACCAAATAGCCTTATCGTTGTCTTCCATTATGAAATTGATCTTATTCATGAAATCAAAAAAATTGTGATCATAGTCTCTGACCAATTATCCAAAGAATTTTGTCAAATATCCTTCAAATATTGAATATCTATATTATGTATTCATTCACCTTAAACTCTACAACTAAAATATATTTTACTTGTGCAAGATTGAGAGTATTAACATTCTTTCTAAAAATGAACTCTAAAGGCCAACTTGATAAATTCCCTATAATTTTACATTTATTTACATCATCAGAGTTTACCCCCTTAACTTGACATTTCATGTCATGAGTTAATAATTATTACTCAAGGTTTACAGGCCCATCATAGTGCATCAAATAAATAAACATGCTTGCATGGATTGACATAGTTGTCACACTTAAAGTTGCTAAAACTAGTTTTTACAAACTGGTGACTGTGATTGTATGTG
Organism: Torreya grandis; assembly: GCA_037957365.1. NCBI lineage: Eukaryota > Viridiplantae > Streptophyta > Pinopsida > Cupressales > Taxaceae > Torreya > Torreya grandis. The sequence continues at coordinate 1,010,088 of JARHVA010002111.1, forward strand.
TTTTCACATTGGTGACTATGATTTTATGTGTATGTGCACTAGTGTCTATGATTTTATGTGTATATATAATGGTATCTACTTCTAGGTACTTCTTTGAATTAGTCTTTTTAGGTGTCTTGAAAAGGAATTTTGAATCTTCTATCCTCTTTTTATCTATTACTTGCTTTATCTTCACACTTAAATTCCCAAACTTATTTGTAAAAGAATCAAACCAAATTGTATCCACCTCTTATCTTTCAATCATTCTTCTCTCCAATTATAAATTGGGATGGAGGGATGTGTACTCTTAAAGTGAATGATCGCTATTTTGAACTTATTCTAACTTTGAACTTGAACCTATGATAATTTTGCATTCTAACCCCACTTCTTCCCAAGAATATTCATTCCCAGGTCCATAAAATATACATTTTATTAATTGTGATCTATTTCTATCTTCTATTTATTTTTTTGTTAACTTACTTTTTTATTCCTGCTCCATGAGCTCTATATTTGCACTATTTCTATCTCTTTATTCCTCTTTTTTGGGACCTTATGCATACTCTTTACACTCTTTAATTTTAACATCTTTCATAATCTCTCTCTACACTTGTCCATATCCAACATATTTTACTCTACTCTTATGCCTATTTGCATTTAAATCTATATTAATTGCTTTATTACATCTTCTCTATTATCATAGTTATCTTACCTAATCCTAGAATTTTCTTCTCATTATCTCTTCTCATCCTCTAGATCTTGGGTTCAGGTTCAAGTTTATTTTCTTAGCTCCACATCATTTACTTATATCTTTTATGCACCCCCATGATGCCTAAAGTGACTACTCCATGTTGGTAGGAGTAGGCACCATTGCCTCTTCCACAACCAATGCTTTGATTAACATAAGTAGTCATTAAAGAAACTTACCATGGATTATTCTGAAAAATAGGTCTTGCATAGATTCAAAGTCCAAATAACCTTACACAAAAAATTATATGATATAGTCATCAATTGTAATCCAGGTCGAGTAGTCCACAACATGGGTCTAATCAATATCTAGACTTTGTAGTCTATCTAACTTTTCTTTTGACTAGACTATACAATCTACCTTTATAGACTAGAAACATTAATACTCTAGTCTTGACAACCATGAAACTAATAATATAGGTAATCTACACCATAATATTTTATAAATATCTGTGTGTATATGTTCTTGAATTATTTATTCCATAGTTATTTCAACTCTTCTTACTTCTTCCTCTACAAAGTTTCATATTTTCTCATCTAACCATCTTTCTAAATATCTATGTTCTAGAAACCATCTCAACATGTTTCAAAAAACTTCCATGCTCACCGTACCATTATTAGTAGAGGTTCCTAGAAAAATCCAACACATGCTAATTATAAGGAAAGTTTGCATAGTTAATAATAAAAATGAACAGTTGATGATAATTTAGAATGAATCCAACCATTAGTAGACTAAGTTGAGCTCATTATATGAAGACACATAGAATTAATATGAACAAAATAGTCAACATAAATTATAAGAATAATAGATTAAAACATCCATAGGACTCACTGCACATAAATCATAAGTAAAATATACATAGGAAACCCATTCATAACATTATATTAATCTCTATCACATACAAAACCATTCTCAATTACAATTGAACATTATTTATAAAGCTTTTACAAATCATTGTCTCTTCATATTAAAACCTTTTACTATGCCAAAAATAAAGGACTCTTGGCATTCTGAGATTGAATAATATTCTATCAAAGGTCGAATGCATATAAAAATTAATACAAAAGACAAAATAATATGTTATGCACACGTGCTATCAAATATACATTATGATTTTAGTATGAATTGTTCCACTCTCAACAATATTTGCCTCTAAAAAATGTATCTCAAAGTTCTTAACCTTATGAAAAAATTTATTAACATATTGATATGTGTTTAAAATCACTTTATCTTGAATAGGTTGAAGAAAAATTTAATATAGTATACTTTTAAATTTAAAAGCAGGTAATTGATGAATAATCTTCATGTGAATTATTTTTAATTTATGCACATAATCACTAATAGTTTCATTATGTCCATGTTTTATTTGTGATAACTACAAAAACATAACATTTTGGCTAATGTTTATTGAAAATGAGATAATAAACTATCATCCAAATAATTAAAGTGGCATACAAATCCTAATAGTTGGACATAAAACTAATAGAATGCATACATATTAAGAATTATAGGAAATATCTTGTTAATGGGTCATTCATTTAAAATAAATCCTACAAGAGGGTTGTTGGCTCTTCTTGGTGCCCACCCTTTCAGGCATGTTCAAGTTAAATTTTGATGGGGTTGCCTGCAAAAATTTAGGGGCTTCTAAGGTTGGATATGTTATTTGGGAATGTTTTGGATTCTTGATTAAATAATCATCCATAAAAATTATGAATGAGATAAATAATGAAGTTGAAGCTCAAGAATCATGCTGGGAATAAGAATTGCAATTCAATGTGGCATTGAGAAGTTGGCCATTGAAGGTGACTCAATGGTCATTATTAGCATTGTTGGAAAATGTAGGGATATAGTTTATAACATCAATAACATTCTCAAGCATTGTTGGGAGGATTTGGATTTCTTCTCGGCCTTAAAGGTTTCACATTACTATAGAGAGGTGGATGAGGTGGTAGATTTTTTAGCCAATAGTGGTATATATTAGCAGGAGGAAATTATTGTTGATAGCTTATGGGAAACATGGCACAATATTGATTTTAAGCCATAATTTTGAAATTCTCTCATTTATTACCATTTAAATGGTCAAGTTACCATATACTTCCTATTGCCTTGCTTGAATGTCATGTCATTTGGTTAGCATGCATGGGATTCACATGTGTAGGGGATTTATGTGTTGCTTAAATGTGATGGAATTGATTGCATAATGTGTCAACACCAGTTTATTATGGTGTTTGTTTGTATATTTTATCATAGTGTGTGATTTGATATATTATGCCATGGATGTTATGCTTTAACATGTCTTCAATACACCCCTCCTTTACTTGCTAGCTAAAAATAAGATGGCATTTGATGGCCATGTGATAGATTCTTGTTTGAAAAAAAAATTCCTTATTCAGTCTAGGGTTGTTTTGGAGGAAATTTCTGACATCATTAGTTTGGTTTATCTTTTAACTACCTATTGATTCAAGGTAAATTCTGGTATGGATTCCATGTTCATTGGTGTAGTCACATAAAATCTCACTTGAGTGCAATAAGTGTTACTTGAGACTACCCTACACCTAGCTTAGCCCTAGAGCTATCTTAGGGCCTCTTTCAATCCTTATATAGATTTTGTGTGGGTCTAACCCATCCCTAGACATTATAAAAGTAGTCACAAACCTTATCCTAGGCATTTAGGCCCCTAGTACCCCAAGTTTTACCACCTAGAGACTAGCACGCCCCTTCAAACACTAGTACACTATGCTAGTGACCAAGGGACCATGCTAGTGTCCCTTGCCTTTTTAACCCCAATAGACATATTATTAGTTTTTAAGGCATCTTAGGGTTAGCCTAAAATCAAATCACATCCCAAAAATCACCGGATCAATATATACACCACCTTTATCCCTTAATCCAGTAAATGGAAATTAGATGCAAATACTAAGGAATAAACTTAGAAATAATTGTGTAAATCAAGGTCATTAATCCATATTACACCATAATTTTGAATGTAGCCATTTATATCATTCTTAAGCTTAGACTACTCAAATTTCCACTATCAATCACACTCAAAACACTTAAATTGACACTCATACTAACATTCAATTTCACTTGCACTAAGCACTTAGGCAGGAGAACTACATCAAGGTTGATCCCCTCTTGAGGTATTGGTATGTAGGAAACTCTCAACACATTGGTGTGTTGAGCTCATGTCCAGCCTATCCAACTAACATTACACTTTTTCTACTTATTCTCCTCAAATACCCTAACAACATGGAGGTCTAGTGTTTCCTCCCAAATCAATCAAAAATAGGTCACATGTAGTGAATCAAGCTTCATCAACATATACATAGGCATCTCAGACTTGAGTAAGGTTGTTCCCAAAAGTTCACATAGTTTTTAGTAAGAGGACACTAGCATATCATGAAGGACACTAGTGTAGTGTGATACTATCTATGGGACCACGCTACTATCTAGGAGGATTTTTGAGACCCATTTCTAGTTTGAGACACTTTGATCAGCTTTTGCACCAATTTTTAGCCTCCAATTCATTTGTCTCAGTTAGTTTCTAGCTAACTACATATTTGTGTGATTCATTACTATTATTAAAATAATTATATTAGGTCAATTATTTTACAATCAATGGCATTTATTACATATTTATTCCCTAATTTACTATTCTAACCCTTTAACAAACTAGGGCTTACATTCTATAAATCCCACACATATCAATTATAGTTTGGCATATAAAAACACATAAGGACACTAACACGGCATAGTGGAAACTAGCATGCCATGTTATTATCCAAGGGATTACACTACTATCCAATATCTCTAGAAACATGAAACTCTAGAATTACCATAAAGGCACTAAAGTTACATTTCAGATTTGCACAATATCGATCACAAGTTATCATATATGTTTACTTTATGTTCATTTTTGCATATAATCATAATAGTTTACATATATTGGGGGCATCATGCATGACATGATCACTTCTATATTAGTTTTAGATATGCTTAGATAAAAAAGACCATAACTTACTCCAGAATCTAATGCATAGATATTAGAATTTCACAACACATTATTTTTGCATACCCACTTTTACACAAGTTGATTAGATGGAATGCAAAAATCCATGTCATTCTCCATATTGTTAATACATACACCATTTACACTAGTTTTTTACTATATTGATGCCTTACTCTACATAGAATAGTTGGCATTACCAAGTAGTCCCTGAGCTACATACCCAAGTGCATGAGAGGCCCCTGAGCTATTTTTCATTTCAAAGTTTCTAACTAGACCTAGAACTATCCTACACAATTTTAATTACATCACACAACTTCAATTACATTGTGTAGTTTTGGTTACAGATGCATATACTACACATAAGTAGGTAATGATAGAGTCATAGCCTACTTGAGTTCTTGAGCCACCTACATAGGAGGGTTGGACACGCCATACACATGAGGATTGAGTAAGCCATCAGCTTAGTATAAGTTATTCATCATTTGATCACTAGCTACACATAATATATTACCATGTTATTGCATTGGTTAACATACCTAATGAGGTATATTCATTCCTTTCCTCTCTCTTATCTCTTTACTCAATTTTGTCTTTGATTTTGATATCTCTTAAAGATTGATGCATTCATGTTTAATTTACAAGACACATAATGTATCATGTTTCATATACTCACACCTAGATTCAAGGGCTTTGTCTCTTAGGTAAGTGCAAGTATGCTTATTTTTCCTTTATTCTAATCATTTCTCTTTGATGCATTTTTAAAATAAAGTGGGGGAAATTGTAGTCACATAAAATGTCACTTGAGTGAAAAGAGTGTTACTTGAGACCACCCTACCCCTAACTTAACCCTAGACCTATTTTAGGGCCTTTTTCAATCCGTATCCATCCTTATTTCTATTCTAACCCATCCCTAGACATTCCAAAATTAGTCCCATACCTTCGCCTAGGCATCTAATCCCTTAGTGCCCCAGGTTCTACCACCTAGACACTAGTGTACCTCTTTGGACACTTGTATATTGTGCTAGTGACCAAAGGACCGTGTTAGTGTCCTTTACCTTTTTTTAACCCCATTAAACATATTTCTAGTTCTCAAGTCACCTTAGGGTCAGCCTAGACTTAAATCACATCCAAACAAGCACTAGAATAATATATATACACCACTTTTATCCCTTTACCCACTATATAGAAATCAAATGCAAATACTCATGATCAAACTCAAACAATTATACAAATCATGGTCATTAATCCCTATTCTACCTTACTTCTACATATATCCATCTATAGCATTCCTAAGCTTAGATTACTCAAATTTCTAGTCTCAATCACACTCAAGTCAACACTTATACTAGAATTCACTTGCACTTACACCAAGCACTTAGGTGGGAGAACTACATCAGGCTTGATCCCCTCTTGAAGCATTAGTATGTAGGCAACTCTCAACATAGTGGGGTGTTGAGGTCACATCCAGCCTATCCTACTAACATTACACTTTTGCTACTTGTGTTTCTCAAATAACCTAATAACATGGAGGTCCAAGGTTTGCTCCCAAATTAGTCAACAATAGGTCACAAGCAATAAATCAAGGTTCATCGACACAAACACAGGCAACTCAAACTCAGGTGAGGATGTTCCTATAAGTTCACATAGTTTTTATCAATAGGACACTAGTGTGGTATTAAGGACACTAGCACAACATGCTACTATCTAGGGGATTGTGTTACTATCCAAGAGGAATTTTGAGACCTATTTCTAGTTTGTGATACTTTGATCAACTTTTGTACTAGTTTCCAACCTCCAATTCATTTATCCTAGTCAGTTTCTAACTAAGTACATCATTTTATGATTCATTACTATTATTAGAATAAATAGATTAGGTCAATTATTATAAAAATTAATGGCTATATTTATTTCATAGTATTCCTTGATTTAATATTCTAGTCCTTTAACAAACTAGGGTTTGCATTCCATAAATACCTTAAAATTAAATCTATTGGAAACCTTTTGCTCACTTTGAAATACATGGTAGTGGTTTGTGGTATCATAAAAAAGATGGTTAAATCATAGTTTCAAGTCAACCTCATGCCATGGAAGGTTTTTAAGGTTCTACATTATAATCTCTACTATTTTATGGTAATGAGAGTGTGGGACTTGTTCCCCTTACCACTTTTTAGGAGATCAAGGAGAATTTTATGATAGTTTGGCCTTCACAACTAATCACTATTCATCACTCTACCATCTATCACCTATAAAGGGTTTCGTTTGGTCTTAAATGTTGAGGTCTATCAAGTTTTTGTGAAATATCTAGACATGGTATTGGTCCTTCAAAGGTTGAGTTGTGTGTTCTCATTGGCATGACTAATTTTGAGATTTTTTGGTCCAATGGCATTGGATTTTCCTCCCTTGGTTGGTGTGGACACTCATTTGGTGGATAACGGTCCATTCATATGATGGTTGATAATTTTTAAGGCCATGTGTGTATGCATAGAGGATGCCAATCATTTTTAAGGTTTAGGTGGTGTATGGTCTTCAATAATGCTCAAGTAAAGGTGTACACGATGGAAGAGGTAGTCGTGGACACAAGGCTATAGGGTTAGTGTCATCTCTTATAGCTATAGATGTGGATAGTGTTGTATAGATGGTGGACCTAGTGACTTTGTGTGAGGATGGTTAGATTTAGAGTGATGGATTGGTGGTGCCTCTGATTGTTGACAATGGTGGTGTTCAAGTTTAATTTCTTAATGGCCCAACCCCTGTTGGTGTTTGGTTGATAGTTAAAATTTAGTTCTTTTTGGTGTTTAGCTTCAGTGTCTATCAATTGTTTATTTATTATTAGTATTATCTTTCCTTAGGATTGTTTGGCCTAGTTTGGTTTTGATAGTGTTGTCACCAAATCTTGCACCCTAGAAGAGGGTGTTCAAGCCTCTTCTAGATTTTGGCAACATGAGAACACTTCCAGGTATGTGGGTGTACCTATAGTGAAAGTGAGCCTCTAGATTTAAGGGATAGCTCCTTGAATGTATCTTAAAATGCTCATACCCACTTAACTAATTATTTATTGGGAAAAGAGTTATAAGTTACATGAAATGAACCTAATAGATTGGGGTGATAAACCAAGATGTTTTCCATATGACCATCATACTTTCCTACACTAAGAAACAAGGCATACAAACTAACTTCCAAGTCTTATGGATTCTAACATGAGTATTTCAATATGAAGGTGAGATGCATGAAAGTTATCCAAGGTAAGTAAACCATAGGCTAGTTTCAGAGACTAAGGCTCATTGTACACATAAAATATAGGCTCATAAACTTGACAACACTTTGTATGACCTATTATAATAATAAATCTTGCACAAACATGAAAGGATAAGGGAAGAAAGGATATAAAATTATCACTTTGCATCACCATACATCACTTTCACACTTAAACAATTGTTCAATAACTCAAAACCATATTTTCATTAATGTTCAAAGGAAAAATATGGCATAATCATAGTAGGGATTTACCATACATGGAGTGGAATTCCTTTACAAAGGCCAAAATGGTAGCTACTTATAGAACTTGAGAGAGAAGTGGGAAAAAAGAAGTCCAAAGGTCACAAAAACACTTGTCATGTTGAGAGGAGGAGTTACATGTGTAGTATAATATATTAGGAGATAGATCATGTAAGTTTTTATAGGACAAATGGCTCTCCAAGTCATGAGACTCATGAAATGTGGCGTAAGAGTTCTCATTCTACACAATAAAATTGCCTTAATCATTCACCTCTATTTAAACATCACACAAATAACTAGGTATAGATATCATGATTGAACTAAGAGATATGGATAATATACATGCTCCTCCATGCATTGGTTGCATCCCTAATCATCTAAAATCTTCTAGAAGTGAAACATCACTGTCTATAGCCAAAGAAACTCCTCTTTCAGTCACCCCTTACACTTGGCATCAAAATTAGCTTTAGTTTTCCATGAAATTCCATAAAATGGAGTGAATGACACTTTTAAAAACCCTCTATGGCCTTATATTTCTTAAGTACACCTTAAATAGGCTTTCACTTGAAGTTCTCACACTTATCACTATCTTGTTCACTTTTCCAATTTTGACTAGTTGAGATAAAGTTATTGGTAGAAACACCTAGGATTTTTTTAGTTGTATAAAATGATCATAGTAAGTTATTCCAAGTCCTGAGCTTCCCCCCAAAGTAGGTTGCATCTCTTGAAAGTCCCTAAAACCTAAAAATAGTCAAAGAAAGTAATTTTGTACCCTGTCTGTACAAGTAGGGAATGCCTCAAGTGTATGGAAAGGGTATTTGGATATTAATCTATATCATCTAACCAATTTTAATTTCATTTAATCCCATTTGGATATCTCTCCATATTTGTTTTCCTAGTCAAGTCCTTATACAAGGTTTAGTAGGGTTTTAGGCTCATTCTGCTCTTAAGCTTTATTCATAGACATGGAATGTTAGGACTAAAAAAAAAATCAAAAATATCAATTTTCAGGACCCCTATCAACCTCCCCAAAATCCTTGGATCTCCATGCACAAGCTCAGAGAAGATGTGAGCATCTCAATCTAACCTATTGAGCTTGGTTCCTCATTCTGCATAGGCCTAATATGAATTTAAGCTCAAAAATGGATTCCTTGTGTTTTCTCTAAAATATAAAAGATTATGCACATTTTAAATATCCCCATTAATGTGTTCCATCTCATTTAAGTGATCACATAAGGTTAGAAATGAAGTTGACCCCCCATTTGGTTTTAGGCCTAAACCATGCCTAATTGGCATGTCTACATACTTAGTAGTCCAAACCATATTATTGATTTTATCCCTTATATGAAACATTTATCATGTTTTTTTATATGTCATACAACTTTTAAAGCCTTATTTCAAGGTCTAATTAGATCCTGGTCCACCCTTTTATCCCTACTTTCCAAGACTACAGGGTTTGCTCTTCTAGGGAAGTGCCCTCTATCTGAGACAAAAATAGAGGGTAATTCCCATGTTCTCTAAAATAAAATAATTATTATAAAATATTTTAAAAGTCATAGATATGATCTATATAATATTTTGGCCCTTTATTGTATCATTATACCTTTCATCTCCTTCAAAATCCAAGACAGGCCCCTAGGAAAGGGACTGTGTGAGGGTTCTCCCATGTGGACTATGTGTTAAACCATAGATTCATTTCTCTTATTTATTTCCATTATCAAGATCCTATCGAGACTATCATGATCATGATGAATTTTTTCCAATCTCCATTCATCACTCCAACCTTCCATGTACCCTTCCATACACCTTGATTGGTCAAGTTTGTGTGCATTTCCTAACTATGTTTCTTGCTTTAAAGGAGCGCCTATAGGTAGTCCTATATAGTTTAGGCTTTAAACATCATAATTAAGGCCTTATTTAATCTTTATAATGTCAACCTTAAATCTTATATGCCATTCTCTTCATGTTTAAGTCATGTCATCTTTAAGAAACATAGTTGCATACCTCACTATTATGTCATAGTCAACTATAATTGACTATGTAAGGAGTCCTATAGGTGAAAATATATGGCTTAGGCCTTTTGTGCATGTTTTATGTCCACCTTGAAGTTACCTAAACCATACCATAGTTAAAAATTTTCACTTTTATGTTTTGAGTGAGGTATATCATTAAGATTGTCTTGCTTAATCTACATGATAACTATATAATCAATCTGAAGGTATTCATTTTATGATGAAAGGAAGACCTATAGGTGATATTATGGGGTCACATATTGAATTTTTAATTTTATGAATAACACTTGAACACAATTAGGATTATTTCAACATTTAATACCACCTATAATTAAGACATGTCTATACATTTTTACCTTGGGAAGTAATATCACTTAGGCATCCAAATCCTATAGATGACATTGAAGAAATTTAGTGGACAAATGGGAAACTTTGAGGCCCCAAACTATTGCCTTCCATTAATCATATACCCTCCATATTTTGTAGAGCTCTTTTCCTATGTGGAGGATACAAGGAATAGTCATCAAGATGCATCAAAGTCATTGGTAACCTTGTTGTATGATATCAACTAAATGGTGAAGTACTTTGTTTTTGTCTTTTAGGGAAAAGATCCCTGAACATAGTCTTTTCACCTTAAGACACAAATTTATAGGTTTGTTTGCCAATTTAGTACCTTAAACATATATTCCATGACCTCCATAACACACTAGGACTTCAATAAGGTTTTCAACATGTTCAATCTTCTCTATACAATTTCTTCATATCTATGTGGTATGACCTGTAGGTGGACATTTCAATGTATAAGTAGTGGATGAAATTATGAGCAATATGCATGGTTTGTGGGTTTCAATGAGGTTTGGACCCTTTTCAAAAGTTAAAAATAGACTCTTATTACTATATATAATCTTATTCAACTCAAATACTTCCTCATCAATGTGATTTATTTCTATGAGGGTACCTGTAGGTGCAACTCTATGTTATATGACTATGTGGGTGACTGAGTTAACTATCATAGTCCCATATTTTATCAAGTGAAGGGATTTTACTTGATTTTTCCTGATATGAGAGTGTGTTCAACATTTTATGACCTTCATCATAACTCAATATATGTGTCTCAAAGCCTTTCATAGCTCACTTAACTAACTGTGTATGGTAGTCATATAACAAACTGATTGTATGGTACTTATAACTATAAACTCATAAAATATTGATTGGATAATGATATTTAAAGGTGATGGGAATAATATAAAATTGAAAATATTATAATGAACCTATAACCACCCTCTGAAGTCACTACCAAAGCATGAATATTCATAAAATGATGGAAACTTGTATACAACATAGAATGGTGTCTTCTCTTGAAACTTGAGATACTTGGCCTTTAAAAACACTTTGAAACATGAAAACAAGCATGGGGATCATGATCTAAATATTTTAATGTCCTCTAGAGTTAATTATAATAGCTGTGATGGGTGTCTTCATCCCCTTCATTTAATCAACTTTCTATTGATGTCATATTTAACCAGGGCTATGTCTAAAGCTATATGCAACAATAGGAATCATAGAGATTTAGTAATTGAATGGAGGTATTTATATTTTTGTTATTTTGGGGGGTTTTTAATGTCTTAAGGATTTCTTGGTTAAAACCTTATTGGAATCAAACTATGCAAACCTACTGGAAATAAACACACTTTGCAAAAATGAAATAGATTACTGGAAATAAACACACATTACAGAAATGAAAATAGATTGCTAGAAACAAACACACGTTGCAGAAATGAAATTGATTGCTGGAAATAAACACAAATTATAGAAATGAAATTGATTGCTGGAAATAAACACACGTAGAAATGAAAATTTAATCTAAAATGCCTGCAGGAACAAATTTACAAAAAATCTTAACTTTAAGGAGTTGGAAGCATTTATAAATTTAACAGAATTACCTATTTACTTTTGTGAATAGAAATATAAATACCAACAAAAATGAAGATCCTGGTTCTTTGGAGGAGTGGGCCCTTGCTCCGCTTAGAATAGGATTTGAACAATTTAATTTGCTTTCAAAACATAAATGGCTATTTCATTGATAAAATGTTTTGTATTACAAATGTACTAATCTATCTTTTTCTCTCTATATTCTATATTCTCTATTCCCAAGTCTGTATATATAGATGCTTTGATGGCTATAACTTTTTCATAGATACGATGGAACTGAATCATACCTAGAATAGATACTGAATCAAGATGTGGATGGATGTCTAGCTGTGTGATAAATGTCTTGATTTTGCAAGTTCAGAAAATCAGGAATCTATTCCTGATTTAATGAGATCATTGATCCAACAAATCACCAGTCATTTGGAATAGATCCTCATCAGTTCCATATCTAGCCACAAAAGTTTTAGAGCTTATTTATAAGAGTACAGAGCTAAATATAGAGTTCTAGAGCTAAGTCCAAAAATGTGATGACTTGAAATATTATGGTGGAGTTCCATAACTAACTGTGATGGTTCGAGAATATATTTTGCAGGTTTTGGAACTAACTGTGATGATTCTGAAATAGATTCTACAGGTTTTGGAACTAATTGTGATGATTCTAGGATAGATTTTTTAGGTTCCAAAACTAATCTGAATTGAGTCCAATGCTTCCAAAAACATGCAATCCACTTCATATTTGTTCTTTAGCCTAATGATGACCTGTTTTATTGCAAAACTAGAATTTTCCAACACACTTGTTAGGAATTACAGGTCTTTTAAAATATCAGAATCACAATCAACAAAAGATGGCTAATCACATCCTAACTCATCTCAAATCAAAATAAAAGTTACAAAATGCAATCAAACTTAATAGAAAGAGAGAGTAAGATAAGGTCATTTATTATACTTTTATTGGGCATATCTTGGCCTCATCACTTCCCCCATACTTACTTGTTTGTAAGTCCCTTTGCAAACATCATTCTTCAAATTTGGGATTGTATATCTTGCATTCCATTTGATTGCTTAGATCAAATGGCTGAAATTAAATATCCCAATGCTTTGACTCAAAAGTACTATACCCTGCTCCTGCTTCTACTTTTCTTTTCCATTCCTCAAATTGAGTGGGATGTTGAGGTTCTCTATTTTTCCAAGGAGATATGGAGGTGAGAAGTAGAGGTGGGCTTGTTTGCATTCCTATCCATATGCTCAGGGGAGTTTCATTGATCAGAGAATTATTGTGCATAAAGCTTTTGCCCTTTCTAAACTCCAGATCAAATTTGAAGAGGATATTACTTCCCTTCTTTTCAATACCACCAGGAGAAATTCCCATATTTTTAAACATGCATCATAGATATTATCAAAATTTACCCTTTCATAGGAGATGAAGACATCCATGCTTTGTTGTAAACTTAAAAGATAAGGTCCCTTGAATTTATCATTAAATACATGGGATTAGAAATATGTAGCAAAGGCGGATGGATTACCATAATGAATTCTCATACAGAGACCGAATGAACTAGCCTTTGACCAATGCTCTGACTCCCTTTCTTGCCATGCAATCTGATTTTGAAGAATAGAGATAAATGTGTTAAGCTAGCTTTCTACTACATACAAATTGATTATAAAACCTATATTTCTTTCTAGCATAAAATTGTAAAGGTAAAATTCACAAAGAAGGTTTTTCTATTCTATATTAGCTAAGGAGTAGGTGGCTGAGAAATTAGCTTCATCTTTTATTTCATGTGGAATGCCACATGCTATCCTTTCCAACTGCAAGTGAATGAATTGTTCCTCTAAAAACATGCTATAAACAGGAGAAGGTCTTCTGCATGCAAGTAGCTTCTCACTCATCATACAAACTATTTGTATTTTCACAAGACATTTATACTTATCATTTTCCTCGTAAATTTTGTCTTCCCATTCCTTCCTTGCTTTCTCTTCTTTCGCCAGTTTGCCTTTCAAGTCTATATTGGATGCTTTGATTTCACTGAGTTCTCTACATGTGTCATCCCATAACTGCTTGAGTGGAAAATAAGTCAATTTAGTCTGTGCAGAGACTGTTGACATAGAGGTCTGTCTTGTACATTTTTCTTCATTTTCCATTAGTTGCCTTTTAGTTTCTACTAATTCCTCATTCTTGGCTATGAACTATTTTATTAATTCTGTAAGGAGCATTTCCTTCTGTTCTAACTTGAGTTTGAGGAAGTTCAATTCCTCATCCTTTTCCTTAATAATGAGTTCTACTCTAGACAAAAATAGAGCCCATTTAATCTATCAGTTTTGTTCTTTTTCTGAAAGTTCTTGGGGAGTTAAGCATTCCTCTTCCACCATAGGGGATTTCCCTTTCCTTCTCCAAGATGCCTGTTCATCTTCTACATGTGATGGTGCTGTAGTCTCACTCATTTCTTGGAAAATTGGTTCCTCAAATCTTTCATCTTCTTTTTCCTTTTCTGCTTGGCATGGTTCAGGAGGAGTCATGGCCATGCTACCCAAAATATCAGCAGCTTCAGTTTCTAGCCTTTCTTTTTCTTCCAGATCCTCTAAAATTTATTTAGACTTTTTATGATGTTTTCTTTCTTGAGGAGCCTCGAAATGTGCAGACATAGGTCTCCTCTTAGAAATTCTTCTAGTTTTCACCTTTTGCTCAGGCCTAGGTGAACTGTCATTGTCAGAGATAGGTACCAGTTATTATATAGCCTCAACAAAAGAAGAAATGGCTTGAGAAAGTATAGTAGGGTCTACAATTTTAAATTTTCTTCCAGATTTTCTTCTTGTTGGTATTTCCTCTTCCCCTAATCTTTTCTTTTCTTCAGCAATGGTATTAGTTTTTAAATGAACTGAAGGAGTAGGAGGAGTTGTTATTGTTCTTCTAGGAATACCAGGGTTTTGTCCAAATTTGCTAAGAAATTTGTTCCACATTTCTTCCCCATTTTTCTTGGAAAGGAAATGGTGTTGGCATACTAAATACACTAACCCATGATGTCTAATTGTTCCTACACCCCAAGAAACCTTTGGGCCATGGTATAGATGGAGTCAAAAAGAAACCTTGGAAGGTTTACTATATATTCTAGTTTTTTAGCTCCATATCTGAGGTGTATAAGGATTTTTAGGACTTCTTTTCCTACTATCCCAAATTGTCCATCACAGGTTAAATATTTGACTATCCAAAATGCTACTCTATCAAAGGGTTTGGGCAAGCTAGCCCTCTTAACTTCTTTGATGATTTTCTTTGTATTATAAATATATTGGGGTTCAACTTCCCTTTCTTTCAACAAGGTTTCAGCCAAGTCTTTCAATGTCCCTTTGACAGGGTTTGGGACATGCATTATCGTTATTCTAGACATCGCACTTATGATATTCACAAAAAAGGAATGAAAACCTTCCTAATCTTTGTCCTTGTTTGCTCTAAATTGATAATAAATTCTCTTACTAGTTCATCATTGTATTTGGGAAATTTCTTCAGAAACTCCAGCCATCCTACATGTTGAAAGATATTTGCTACTTCTTCATCTGCAAGGATTCAGGTATCATTGTCTAATTTTGAATTCTTTTTGGTTCCCATGATTCATTCTTCTTTGAATCTTTCATAGGTTAGCTAAAAATTGCTTCTCATCTCGGCAGAACTAATGATTTTGACTATGAAACTAGTGGATTTGGTTGTTAATTTGGCAAATTTAGTTGCAAAATTATTGTACTCAGCTATGAAACTTATCAATTTTAGCTACGAAACTACTGTACTCAACTACAAAACTAGTGGATTCAGTTACTTCAATCATAAGAATGATTCTTTATGGTTATCTGCCAACTCATTCCATCATCAATATCTTTCTCATGATTCTGCACATTTAACCATGATGTATAATAGATGACTCATCATACTAATCTTTCTAAATCAAGTCTAATCACACATGTAAACTTTCATTAAACCTTTAACAAGTTAAAAACATAATTACCATCCTTGATGATGTAATCCCTCCATTAGGCTGACACATCATCCCTAAAAAATAGCTAGAAAATAGTTATAATTCAAAAAAAAAGTTTTATTTGAATTAGCCACTTACTTGAGAAGATCAACCATCATCACTGATTTTCAATTGATCTCTCTCTCTCTCTCTCTATATATATATATATATATATATATATATATATATATATATTGGGAAGAGAACACCATTTACTTGTTTTCATTCTCTTCCTTTTATTCTAGATTTCTTCATCTAATTATTTGATCATTTTGGACGAACTGGGTTCTTCCATATGATCAAATTCTTTGCTTGCTTCAATCTGCTTCAAGAATTCATCCTTAGTAGGAGGCTTCCCATAAAGTTTTATCTTGTGTCTATTAACCAAGAGTATTCTTCTACTGCCATCAATGGGAAGTAACTAGATAGAACCATTTTCAAATATATGCTTGATCTGATAAGGTCCCAACCATCTGGTTCTTAATTTACCTTTGAATTGTTGGTACTCAGAATCAAACAACAATGCCCAGTCTCCTACTTTGAATTGTCTTTCCTTGATATGTGAATCATGCCATTGCTTCCTTTGACCTTGGATTATCTCTATCTGGTGAAGTGCTTCCATTCTGAATTCATCTAATTCATTGAGTTGAAGGATTCGCTCTATTTGAGCTACATCCAATTCAATTCCCACCTTAGCTACTGTCATCAATGTCTGTAGTTCAAACTCAATAGGAAACAAGGGTTTTTTCCCATAAACTAACTCATATGGTGAAAACCCTGTTGTGGTTTTCCAAGTTGTATTGTAAGCCCAGACAGCTTTAGGTAGTCTTTTTACCTAATCTCTTCTTTCAACTTTAACTATTTTAGTGAGGATGTTTTCTATTTCTCTATTTGTTACTTCAACTTGTCCATTTGTTTGCGGGTGATAGGGAGATGACTTCCTATGATTGATCTGATAATACATTGTGAAAGCCTAGATCATATTAGACATAAATTGTGGTCCCTAGTTTAAAACTAAGCTTCTTGGTGCTCTAAACTTTACCATAATTTTGTGCCAAAGGAAATCAACAACTGCTTCTTCAGTGGCATTCGCTAAAGCCTGCACTTCTGCCCATTTTATTACATAATCAGGACACATAAGAATGTGTTATTTTCCTTGTGAAGGAGGATTAAAAGGTCCAAGAAAATCCAATCCCCATCTCTCAAATGGTTCAATCACAACTTGTGGTTGTAGAGGCATTTCATTGGTAATGGTTGGTTGTCCCATCCTTTGACAAGGATCACACTGCCTGATATATCTCTTCACATCTTTGTATAGAGATGGCCAATAGTAACCAGTGCCAAGTATCTTGTGAGTTGTTCTTTTCACTGAATAGTGTCCTCCACTTGGTTCATCATGAAATGCTCAAAGGATGTCAAAAAAATTATCTTCTCTTACACACTTGTGTAAAACTAAATTAGGACCACATTTAAATAGCATTCCATTTCACCACTTGAACTGTGCATTGGTTTTGATTAATTTTTTTATTTGTTTTTTAGTGAAAGAAGGAGGAACTTCCCTATTGCAAGATAATTTCCCATGTCATCAAACCATGGTGTGTTAGCTAAAATAGAAAATAATTGTTCATCTAGAAAGTTATCCTTGGCTGGATCCTGCTCCCCTGTACTAGTCAATCTTGACAAGAAATTAGCCACCACATTAGATTTGCCTGGATTGTCCATAATGGTAATATCAAATTATTGTAGAATTAATGACCATCTAATTATTATACCTCCAACCATGGGTTTGTTCATTAAATATTTAATTGCTGAGTGATCTGTATGTATAAATATCTTGTACCCTGTAATGTAATGTCTAAATTTATTGATTGCATAGATCACAGCCAAATATTCTTTTTCAGTAGTAGTGTAATTTATTTCAGTGAGAGTAATATTTTTATTGAGATAGTAAATAGCATACATTCTTCCTTCTTCATCTCTCTATCTCAAAACTGCACTAATTGAGGTATTTGAGGCATCAGTTTGGATGTGAAAAGGTTTCTCCCAATTAGGTCCTTGCAATATTGGGGCAGTTACTAATTTTTCTTTAATTTCTTCAAAAGCATGTTGACACTGTTCATCCCAAAGAAATTCACAGTCCTTGGTAAGCAATTTAAACATGGGGGCAAAAATTTTACTAAAATCCTTGATAAAATGCCTATAGTATCCAGCATGTTCTAAGAATGATTTGATATCTATGGGAGTTTGTGGAATAGGCAAGTCTGAAATAATCTTGATTTTGTTTTGGTCAACCTAAATTCCTCTTTTTGAAATATGGTGCCCTAATATGATCCTTTCATCAACCATCATCAAACATTTCTCATGACTAAGAGACAAGTGATGTTGTTCACATCTTGTTAATACTCTGTCTAAATTTTTTAAGGCATCATCAAATGTATATCCATACACAGTAAAGTCATCCATGTATACCTCCACACAGTCATTTGTTAGGTCTCTAAAAATTGCTAATACAGCTCTTTGAAAGGTTGTTGGAGCATTACATAGTCCAAATTCCAATACCTGTAAGCAAAGGTACCCTATGTACAAGTAAATGTAGTTTTATCCTGATCCTCAACAGCAATTTTGATTTGATTGTATCCACTAAATCCATCCAAGAATGAAAAGTACTATTTACCTTAAAGGTTGTCTAAGACTTGATCTATGAATGGTAAGGGAAAATAATCTCTCAGGGTGGCTTTGTTCAATTCCCTATAGTCAACACAAATTCTCCATTTTTTTTTCTTTTTAGGGACAATTACAAGAGGAGACACCCAATGGCTATCTAAGATAGGGTAGATAAAACCTACTTGTAATAGTTTTTCAATTTCTTGTTTGACTATATCCCTTAAGGCTAGATTAATCCTTCTCTAAGGTTACCTAACTGGTCTAATATTTTTAGTATAAATGTGATGAGTGCAGATACTTGGATGAATTCCCTTCACATCTCTATAGTCCTAAGCAAATGCTTTAGTATGATCCTTCAGAACATCAAATAGTTTGGCTTCTTCATCATTCTTTAACCAGCTATTAATATTCAAAAAAATTCTTGGTTGAATCTCAACATGTTTAGTTCCAGGATATGATGAACTGATTTGTTGAAAGGGTTACATTAAGGTGTTTAGTAGACAAGCATGTGGTAACAATATATGATATGTAGCAACATCTCTGAAAGTTCCTAGAGGCAAAATGCTAGATAAAGGACAATAGGAAGAGTTATGATACTTATCTTGTTGTAGTTCAAACTCCTCGTTGCTGCTATTTTCCAAAAAATCTTCACCATCTCTTGATATCTATAAAGTTGATGCTACATATACTTCCTCTCCCCAAGAGAAATCGCATTCCTCCAGAGCGAAGTTATCCTCACTTGCAGATAATTGGTGTGGTTCTTGAACTAACTATGATGGTTTTGGAACTAATCCTGACTGCTCTAATGATGATTGGTGTTCATTTAATGAAGGATTAACCATATCATCTATTTCCCATACATGATATTGCAATGTTATCATAGCCAAAGAAGACAGATTTTGCTCATTAATATCAAGATTATCAACCCATAATTTTACTTGATTATCAATAAAAGGTCATGTAGATGGATATAATGAAATTTGCTTAGAATTCTTACCATTTAAAATAGTCATATCACCTGACCTGCAATCAATTAAGGCAGCAATTGTATCTAACCATGGTCTCACCAAAATAATGGGATAACCAAGTGTTTTACCTTTTAGATGCAATATAAGGAAGTCAATTGGATATTCCCATGATTCCACCATTACTATCACATCTTCAATAACTCCTTCTGATTTTGCTACAAACTGATCTACCATCTGTAATATGGTATTAGTAGGTTATATGCCTATTAATGGTAATGTTTTCAAAGTGTCCACTATCATTACATTGATAGTTGCACCCAAATCAATCAAAACATTATGTATATCCTTATTCCCTATAGAAACAGAAATAACATGGCTTCCAGGATCTCCATATTTAGGTAGTAGGAGTTTTCCTGCTAATAAATCAGCAAGTTTCTTGTCTACCTGAATAGTCCTGGGGTACTGCTTCTTTCTTCCAAGTTTTTTAAAACATAACAATTTGATTAACTTATTCAACTCTAGAATATCCTTAATTGCTTGTAACAATGGTATTTCAATATTCAATCTTCTTAGTTCCTACACCAAGTCAGATTCCTTAAGTTCTATGGTTTCTTTAAGTCTTTCTGGAAATAGAATCTTAGTAGAATTTCTTTCTGCTTCCTTATCTTTTTCTTTGTCATCTTCCTTATGTGTAACTATGCTAGGGGTTTTAGCTTATTTTGTCATCTTAGTGATTATAATAGGTGGACTACTAACTATTTTGCCAGATCTAGTTTGAATGTTTTTACAATCCATTGTATTTAAATCAACTAATTTTTCTAGTTATGTTTCGTATACAGGAGTTGTTTGTTTGTTTCTTGGGTTTACTACTGGTTATGCTAGCATTTGGGTTTGGACTATGTTTTCAATCTATGGATTTTGTGCTGGAGGTCCCATTATAGCTTGTTGGTTCTAATTTGGATATGTTTTTCCTTGCACATAATTTCTAGGGCTCCATCTAGGTTGTGGCCAAGCATAAGGATTTCTTTGACCAACCCAAGGTTGTTGATGTCCTTGAGTATACCAAGATTGACTTGTCCAATCTTGAGGATGCCATGTGGGTTGAGGGGCCCAAGGTGGCTATCCCTAAATTTTTGTTATTGTTTGAGCTACCCATGGCATCATCCAGGGATTAGGAGTTGGTCTTGGCATAAACTATCCTTGGTTAGGTTGTCTTTGAACAAAATTTAATTCTTCTGTGGTGGATGATGTATTGGTTTGTTTGAGCTGATTTTTTATGAGTGGAAGAAGAGAACAAGCATGAGTATCATGTTCTTTAGATTCACAGATAAGACATAATTCCATTTTATCCAAAGGACATTCCCTTATTGCATGTTTCTTCCTGCATCTAGGACAATACATGGCTAATGGTTCAAGTTGGGCATTTACTTTAGCTTGCAATCCATCCATGGTGGAGGTTAATTAAACTAATATGTCTATTTTAAAGTTTACCAATTCATCCATCAATTTTTTCATATCTGGATTCAATTTTTTAACTATTTTCCCTTTTTAAGGTCCACCCCTTATTCTTGAATAGTTTCTACAAATTTTTATGATTTCATCCATTCTTAATTGAGCAATGTTTCATCTGCCAATTAAATTAAGGGTTTCCCTAGATTCATCATCTAGAACTTTAAGAAAAATGATTTTATTTAAATCTTCTTGAAGTACAAATCCACATCTTTTACTTGCAAAGAGGAATCTGTCCAAATAATCTTCCATATTTTCATCTTCTTCCTGTTTGATTTTGAAAAATTCTTCCTTCCAATTTCTTCCTCTACAATAATCTTGATATTTGTCTAGGAAGACAGTTTCCATTTGTTCCCAATTGGTAATAGAATTAGATGTTAATCTCATAAACCACCTCATTGCTGCATCCTTCAGGATAGATGGAAACAACTTCAATTTTTAATTATCTATCTTGTAATCATAAGTCTGACATAGTACTTTAAACTCAAATAGAAATTGGTCAAGATCCTCAGATGACATTCCTCTAAATGTGGGAAAGTGTGTAGGTGAAATGTTTTTCATAGTAGTTTCATCATCCTCGATATGAATGGGATAGGTAAAGGTTCTCTTCCAGCTTCTCGTTCCATCTCTCTAGTATTTTCTAATTCCTTCTCCCAATCAATGTGGTATGTGGTCTGTTTTGGGGATGGTGAAAATTTAGGAGTAGGGGGTTGACTACTCAATTGAGAATCAAAACTTTCCCTCAATGGATATTGAGAAATAATCCTCCTCCCTAAGGTTTTATTTGGTTCTTGTGACTGATCCAAAAATTCTAGAGATGGCAATTTTGCTTGTTATCTTGTAGGAGATAATGGTGCCTCCAATTCTTGCTCAACGTCCTTTCTTAAACTAAAGGATGATGGAATTTCTTGTTCAGATATTTTGGGGAGAAATCTACCCTTAGAATCTCATGGTCTACTCATAAATTAGGGAAAATCTCTTTAATTACTAAATGAATGATTGTTGCTCTTATTGACACATAATTAGAAAATTCTAACTAGTGTTCCCCGGTAACGGTGCCAAAAATGATGGGTGTCGTCATCCCCTTCATTTAATCAACTTTTTGTTGATGTTATATTTAACCAAGGTTGTGTCTAAAGCTATATGCAATACGAGGAATCGTAGAAATTTTGTAATTGAATGGAGGTATTTGTATTTTTGTTGTTTTAGGGGGTTTTTAATGTCTTAAGGATTTCTTGATTAAAACCTTATTGGAATCAAACTATGCAAACCTGCTGGAAATAAACACACTTTGCAGAAATGAAATAGATTACTGGATATAAACACACATTTCAAAAATGAAAATAGATTGCTAGAAACAAACACATGTTGAAAAAATGAAATTGATTGCTAGAAACAAACACACATTGCAAAAATGAAATTGATTACTAGAAACAAGCACACGTTGCAAAAATGAAAATTTAATCTAAAATGCCTGCAGGAACAAATTTACAGCAAATCTTAACTTTAAGGAGTTGGAAGCATTTATAAATTTAACAGAATTACCTATTTACTTTTAGGAATAGAAATATAAATACCGACAAAAATGAAGATCCTGGTTCTTTAGAGGAGTGGGCCCTTGCTCTGCCTAGAACATGATTTGAACAATTTAATTTGCTTTCAAAATATAAATGGCTATTTCATTGATAAAATGTTATGTATTAAAAATTTAATAATCTATCCTTTTCTCTCTATATTCTATATTCTCTATTCCTAGGTTTGTATATATAGATGTTTTGATGGTTGTAACTGTTTCATAGATACGATGGAATTGAATCATACCCAGAATAGATACTGAATCAAGATGTGGCTGGATGTCCAGTTGTGTGATAAATGTCTTGATTCTACAAGTTTGGAAAATTGGGAATCTATTCTTGATTTAATGGGATCATTAATCTGACAAATCACCAATTGTTTTGAATAGATCCTCATCAGTTCCATATCTAGCTGTAAAAGTTCCAAAGCTTATCTATAAGATTACCGGAGCTAAATATAGAGTTCTGGAGCTAAGTCCAAAAATGTGATGACTTGAAATAGTATGGTGGATTTCTAGAACTAATTGTGGTGGTTCTAGAATAGATTCTGTAATTTTCAAAACTAATTGTGATGATTCTAGAATAGATTTTGTAGGTTCTAGAACTAACTATGATGATTCTAGAATAGATTTTGTAGGTTCTGGAACTAATATAAATTGAGTCTAATGCTTCCAAAAACATGCAATCTAGTTCATATTTGTTCTTTAGCCTGATGATGACCTATTTTATTGCAAAACTAGAATTTTCCAACACACTTGTTAGGAATTACAGGCTTTTAAAATATTAGAATCACAATCAACAAAAGATGGATAATCACATCCTAACTCATCTCAGATCAAAATATAAGTTACAAAATTCAATCAAACTTAATATAAATAGAGAGTAAGATGAGGTTATTTATTATACTTTTATTGGGCATATCCTGGCCTCATCAAGCTGGATTATACATATTTATCCAAACAAAAGCAAAACCTATACGGCATGAGAAATAATGAGTAAAAAAACATAGTCAACTTGTTAGAGATTATTCATAAATAAAATTTGACCAATGATTGAAATATTTTTATGAAAATTAATCTCTCTTAGTGTACTATCACCCCCCAATGGCATTTGGTCTAAAACTGCTCCAACTGGTCATACCAAGCGTAAACTTGTTGACTATTTTTATCTGCATGATGGAATGATAGGAGAGCATAATGGTTTTATCTCAAATTTTTCACTTATATAGTATTTAAAATGTGTAAATTATTCTAATAAATCTGAATATCAATCTCACAACCTTATCCCATGTGTCACACTCTCCTATAGGTTGTACAAGTGCCAAACTTCTCTTTTTTCAGTTGGTTTCTTGATTTTCAGTTACGAAACTTGAAATATTTATATGGACTAATATTATTTACTATACATCTAACATATTTTATGTTTTTAATAAAATTAGGACACTTAGACACCTTGGAAACCATGCCACTTTCAGAAATGACCCCAAAATGACCTTTAGGTGAATTAAATTGACATAAGACTTAATTAAACCATGACCAAGTCACAAATGGTATTAAATTACATAAAATATAATATAACACATCCTATGACAAAATATTATGCCCATATATAAGTTTTTACTATAGGGGGTTGACCTATTTTGACTTGTGGTCGAAATGGTCAACATCTTTGGTGATTTCCCAAGGGTGGTATGATTGCTATGCCATGACTAGTTACCTAATCCCATCCATTTTGATATGGAGTCACATGTACACCAATTTTAACACAAAAATTGCCTTGATAAAACACAAAACACAAGAAAACCAACAAGAATCAACACACAAGACAAGAAACTAAGCAAAATCACCCTTGTTTCATTAGGACTTATGGAACACACATAAACCAAACTAAACAAACTCAAAAAAAAACTAACCTGAAAGAAACACTCCCTCCTAGATCAAAGGGGATACTTGAAGACTCTCCTATTTTATGACATGAGGGAATGAAAGAGGCATGTATCCTTTTGATCCTTGACATTTATGCTTCCATATTCTTCATGGTGTTTTCCAATTTCATTGGCATGATGTTAAATGAGAAACAAGTAGCTCCAAATAGGATAGCTATTAAAGTGACCTCTTATTGCATCTAAATATCCTTAATTCTCTCATATGGATCCTCAACTATGAACTCCAATGGTGGTTGAACAAGGCATTTCCATAGTGTCCCCAATAAGATTGGGTTTCTCTTCATCTACAAGTTCTTCAAGCTCATCAAGGAGCTCTAAACATTCCACCCAATATTTTTAATTGTCCTCCATGGAAAACTTTTTCTCCACCTTCTCATGTACTTAGCCCTTAATGTACAATTTTGAAAATATGACAATCCCCTCAGCCTTGTTTTTCTCCTTGACAGATTGTACTTGATGTTTGGAAGCATCAAGCTCTTCTTCTTAATGATATTATACCTTTAGACATGGCTCAATATTAGGTGGGTCTCTTGACTATTCCTAAGGTGCAATAACTTATATCTTTCCCTCACTTTCCATGTCTATAATCTCTTGGACACTAGCATCATCAGATTGCTTTATGATAGCAGACTCTTGATTAGTAGAATGACCTTCATCTTTATGCTTGATGGAATACTTGTCAACATGATCATTAGTATAGTTATCATCCATGTCATTAAATATATAATTTCTTAGAGAAGATATATATTTACCTAGCTTATCAAATTCCTTGCATATGGCATTAAATTTCTTCCATAAATCATCTTCCTCATGAATTTCATCTTCAAGATTTATTTCATCTAGCTTAGTCTCATGAGACTCTCTTAGGTCTACAACTTATTTAGAAGTGACTCAACCTTCCTTCTTGATAGTACACTCCACTTCATGCTTGAGATGGTCATCCACAACTTCATGATTAGACATGGAGTCTTCTTCAAATACCTCTTTCTTTAAGTCTTTACCACATTCCTCATACGCAGTTGTAAAAGAGTCCTCAATATGTTTCTCTTCACTCAAGAAGGTAGGATTGCCTTTTTGTTCACCAAGGGGAGTCCCTATGGTTATTTCTTCCTCATAATCACTCATGACATCTTCTTGGTCAATCATGGCTTGGATTTTCTCCTCTTCACTTGCTTCCCTCAATATGGGCTCTTCCTTGAGAAAGGGTGAGGTGGAAGGTTGATGGATAGGCTCATGTGAAGGAGATACAATATGAGGGGTAGGATAGAGGTTGTCAGTGGATTTATGAAAGAGGAATACACTAGTAATCTCATAGGGAAGTAAATTTTTGGTCTGATTAGAAGGAAGAACACCTACATGAGTAGGATTTACATCTTGCCAATAGTTTTCTTGAATTTTTTAATAGTAGCATGTTTATTTTTTATCTCTTTATCCTCCCACATACTCAGCCCATCTATTTATCATTGAAGACACTTCTTTACCAAGTCCATTTGTTCTTTGATTTCACATTGAGTTCCTTCTATCTCTTCAAATGTCCATAGCTTCTGCATGTAACTTTGGGTAGTACTTCTAAACCATTCCATGAGATTATCAGGGAACATGTCATACTCATCATCCCATATTCTCATATTTTCTTCATTATATATTAATTGTGGTATGGATGCCAACAAATACTTGATATAGGATGTAAAAAATGAAAGAGGAGGAGGATAATAATGGAGATCAAGACCAAATTTATTTTGTTGTATTCTAGTCTATAGGAATCTACATATTTCATTTTAATACCTTTGTGTACAATTAATTTAAACATTTTATTCCTTGTGGCAAGACTCATAGGACTACTCTTGAGGTTCTTAGGCATCATGGTATGGTTGATAGGGCTCATATTAAGATTAATATGGAGGCATTTCTTGATAGGTACCTTTTTTATCTTGCCTCATAGGGTTTTCTAATAACATGGTGTCTATATGGGGGGGGGGGGGGGGGGGGGGAGGGGGGCGGGGCAAATGGAGGATTATAGGTCTACCATGGATCATAGGATTGGTAGCCATTGTGATAGGACTATTGAGGGGTATAATGTGGTTCATAACAAGGCTGATAGGGAGGTTCATGATAGGAATATTCCCCATAGTTATTCATATCAACCTCATATGTTATATGGGATGCAAAAAATAATCAAAAATTCAACTAAATATACCTAGACTGCTTATAACCAGAAGTTATCATTTGGAATCAACATTGGTGTTAGGTTGGTTGCTTCCAAAATTTGATAGAGAAAAGACACACCAAAAATATTTTCACTCTCTTAGACTTGGTCCCACCAAGTGTGTCATAAATATGGTCACCAAATATTGCACCTTAAAAGAGGGTGTTCAAGCCTCTTCTATATTTGGGCAACATGGGAACACTTCTAGGTATATGGGTGTACCTATAGTGGAAGTGAGCCTTTAGATTTATGGGATAGCTCCTTGAATGTGTCTTGAAATGCTCATACCTACTTAACTAGTTACTTATGGGTAAAAGAGTTGTAATTTTCATGAAATTAACCTAACCTAAGGGGGTCATACACCATGACATTTTCCATATGACCATCATACTTTCCTACACTAAGAAACAAGGCATACAAACTAACTTCCAAGTCCTATGGATTCTAACATGAGTATTTCAATATGAAGGTGAGATGAATAAAATATATCCAAGGTAAGTGAACCATAAGATAATTATATACACTAAGGCCCATTATACACTTAAAATATAGGTGCATACACTTGACAACACTTTATATGACCTGTTAGAATAGGAACTCTTTCACAAACATGAAACGATAAGGGAAGAAAGGATAGAAAATTATCACTTTGCATCATCATACATCACTTTCACACTTATAAAATTATTAAGTAACTAAAAAATCAATTTTAATTAATGTTTAAAGGCAAATATGACATCATTATATCAAGGCTTTACCATACATGGAGTAGAATTCCTTTATAAAGGCTAAAATGGCAGTTAATTTTAAAACTTGAGAGAGAAGTGGGAAAATAGAAGTCCAAAGGTCACAAGAACACTTGTCATTATAAGATGAGGAGTTACATGTGTATTATAATGGATTAGGATACATACCATGCAAGGTCTGATAGGACAAATGGCTCTCCAAGTCATGAGACTCATGAAATGTGGTGTAGGAGTTCTCATTCTACACAAGAAAACTATCTTCATCATTAAGCTCTATTTAAACATCCCATAACTAACTAGGGATATATATCATTATTTAAATGAGAGTTATGTGTTTTATACATTCTCCTCCATGCATTGGCTACATCCCTAATCATCTAAAATCTTTTGGAAGTGAGCCATCACTATTTGCAATCAAAGAAACTCCTCCTTCAATCACCCCTTACACTTGGCCTCAAAATTGAATTAAATTTTAAATACAAGTCCATAAAAGGGAGTGAATGACACTTATAAATACCCTCCATGACCTTATATTTCTTAGTTACACCTTAAATAGGCTGCCACTTGAAATTCTCACACTTCTCACTATCTTGTGCACTTTGCCAGTTTTGATTGGCTAAGATGAAGTTTTTGGTAGAAATATTGAGGAGTTTTTTATCTATATAAAATTGTCATAGTGAATTATTTAAGTCCTAATATTCCATACAAAGTAGGTTGCATCTCTTGAAATTCCTTAGAACCTACAAAACACTCAAAACATTCAAAGAAAGCAAATATGTACCATGTCTATACAAGCAAGGATTGCCTCAAGTGTATGGAAAGGGTCTTTAGAGAGTCCTCTATATAATATAATAAATTTCCATGTCATTTTATCCCATTTTGATATCTCTCCATCCTTGTTTTCCTATTTGGGTCCTTATCCAGGGTTTAGTAGGGTTTTAGGCTCATTCTGCTCTTAAGCTTTGTTCATAAAGATGGAACATTAGAACTATAAAAAAATTACAAAAGAGAAATTTTTAAGAATCATGTCAACCTCCAAAAACTCCTTGGATCTCCATGAAATAAGATGTGATCATCTCAGTCTAGCCTATCGATCTTGGTTCCTCATTCTGCACAGGCCTAATGTGAATTTAAGCTCAAAAATGTATCCCTTGTGTTTTTTATACAAGATAGAAGATTATAAAAATCTAAAATATCCCCATAAACATTTCCCATCTCATTTTATTGATCACCTAAGGTTATAAATAAAGTTGACCCCCCATTTACTTTTAGGCCTAAACCATGCCTAATAGGCTTTTTTGCATACTTGGTAGTCTAGACCATATTGTTGAGTTTCTCCCTTCTATGAAAGGTTTATCATGCTTGTTTAGATGTCATACAACTTTTAAAACCTTATTTCAAGTTATAATTAGCTCCTTCTCCACCCTTTTATCCCTACTTTCCAAGACTATAGGGTTTGCTCTTCTAGGGAAGTACCCTCTGTCTGAGACAAAACAGAGGGTACTTCCCCTATTCTCTCAGACAAACTAATTATTGGAGGAGATTATCCAAGTCATAGAGATTATTTTTGAAATATTTGGTGACAATAGGTAGCATTTGGTTATCTCGGGCCTTCTTTAACTTCTTGTAATCATTGGTTTTTAGTGTTGATAAAATGGGTGAAGTACCCCTTTAACCCTCTTAATCGAGCCAAAAAAAGACTTTTGGGAAAGAGATTAGTCAATGATATATCATTTTTTAAAAATTTAAGACATGAAGAATAAAAATATTTAAGATGGTAATAAGGATCACCCTTGCCATTGAATAATTCACACTTAGGTGCAATAAAATCAATAGGAAAAAGGTAGAAAATGACATCATAATCCAACGGATTGAATAATATATCATAATAACTATCTATATGACTTTGTTTTTGAGACCCTTAAATAATTATATTAATTTTTTTTATCTCTTACATGTTTTTAATTGTTTTTTGAAGGAGTTCATCTTGAGAAGTAATAACCAACAAATATTTAACATGTGTAGGAATACACACCTTATTCATTTGGTAAATACTATGATCAAAATATGTAAATTGAAAAATTGGCCTAGAATTAGGAGGCACAAAAGAAGTGTTAAGACCAAGATGAGAAGGAATAGGCATAGTAATTTGAGTAGAAACAATAGGTGGAGACATAATAGTAAAAGCAATAAAATTATTTTCTTTGTTACATGTTACAAAAGGAGAACCTCTAGTAGGTGGAATAGAAGTATTCAAAGATTCATTATTAGTCGAAACATGTGTTTCCTCGCATATAGATTCCTTAGATATTTTACTCTTCTTTTTTTCCTCTCTTACAACATATATCATTACATCAATTTCTTAATGAATTAGTGAAATATATTTTCCAAAGCAAGCTTTCTCATGTGCACTCATAACATGAACATTTGTAGCATTGTCATTCCTAATATTTTTATAAGCATCTATATTTACATCATTTGTATTTTCATCATTAATGTCATTCATGTTTATACCATTTATAATATCATATACGTGTATATCAATACAATTAGCATGAACCTCATTAATAATTTCCATGTTTTCTTTTTCTAATGACCATGAGTACTAAGCAAAGGAATTTGAACAAAATAAATATGTCTACCAATAAATATATCACTTCACTTAGTATGTGTCTTAGATTTAACCTTATTAATTGGAATAAAAGAGATACATAGATAACACAAAAGAAGCTAGGTCTAATGATTGGTCACAACAAGAAAGTGTAACCTTAGATAAATTATATTTGAAATAATTACATCAAAATAAAGCCTAGAGGGGATAAGAACATGAAACCCTAAGGTTGGATGATCGGTTTCACCAAAATGATTTTATGAATAACAACACAAGGCATATTACCCTAATTATAAGTACATTAATCATAAATTAAGGGGAAGATAGACTAAATCTGAGATAAATACAATAAATAAAGACATGCCTATGTTCCTAATGAAATTATCTAAAATTATTAATAACTAAAAATGGGATTTTTAGATGCATGTTTCATGTAAATTTTCACTTTAAGTTCTAAGGAAGAGATAAAATAAACCCAATACGCATGTGGTTAAAAAACCTATTTCTTTGTGCATGCGTTGAATCTAAATGACTGTGAGAGATCCTCTTTAGCTTGGGAGGAAGACCTACAGATAAGAAAGCACTAAAGCAAACTTGTTTGTTAGATAGATAGTTGGGTGGATTACCTAGCGATATCTAGATCCTATAAGTGAGAGCTTCCTTAAGGGTTGTCAATCCACATATTTTAAATAGTTAAGTTCACAAAACTAGAAATAAGGTACTTACATCAAAAATCAAAGGATATTAAAATTAAACACAAGAATTCTTGTTAAGAAAATAGACTAGAAATGATCAAATTAGTGATAAACTAATTAACACTAGTGTTAAAGGGTTGGGATATGCTTCAAAAAATATGAAAAGGGTCTGTGAGTGGTCAAAAACATATAAAATCAAGTTTGATTTAGGTTAAGTGGGTGAAAATAGCTTGTTAGTTTTCACTACCATAATGACCGTTAGTGGTCAAGTTGATCATCGGTGGTTGAGTCAACTATCAACAATGACTATGTAAATTTTAGGTTGATGAATTATTGAATAATAAGATATAATAGATGGATTATAATAGATGGGTAAGGGATAGGCTGATTATGAAATAGAAATAAAGTACATGAATATTGACAAATAAGTACTTGGCTTACCAAAAATTGATTAGGTGAGTGGTTGAATTAGGTAGCTTATTGGTGGAATCTAGCTTGATTTCTACAAAGTAACAGTACCTAAGAGATTGGTTGAGAGTTGATGATAAGTTGGATCTCAATAAGATGGCTAATGATGCTTGATAATGTCGATAATGTTGATTGACCTTCAAAATAAAACTCATAAATCCCTGAGCTCCTAATAATTATTGTAAATGGATTTGACCTCTCAGGCCTCTCTCTTTTATAGGCACAAGCAAGAGGTGGAAGTGAAGCTGTAAGTAGTCCATTTAAATATAATATGTCCATGTAAAGGCTCATAATCAAAATTAGATAATTTATATCTATAAAAGCAACATGGGTGGTTGCATGTTCTTTATTAAGGAGGTAAACCCTGACCATCAATGGTCAATTTTTCCCATGGTGACCGTCGATGGTCACCCTGACTGTCGATGGTTAGCTTCTAAAAAAAAGAGGTCCCAAATGTTAGGTTGAGTCAGTTTGCAAGACTGACTATGGATGAGCTTGGTTGGGTCAGATTGGTATAGATTGGTCCCAAGAGGTTTCTCAATAGGTCCAAGGGGATTTTCAACATTTGAATCATAGGTGTGTGGATTTTTGGTGTCTACATTTTGCCCTTTTTTGTGTGGCTTGTTTGAATGAGCTATAAAACAAAAATGGGGTACGAGTCAAGGGTCTAGTTACCTTGAGAGTAAGAGGATGTGTTCCCCCTCAAACTGGGAGTCGATGAGGAAAAATAAAAATTAGGTACAAGTTTGATAGGTGGTATATGGTTAGTCACAAGGTGGTGACAAAAGGTTGGGTTTTTGAGATGCAAACAATACGTAAAAGTGTGACCAAAAAGTACAATAGCTAAGATTATGTAAAGACTAAAATTACCAAATGTGGTAAAAATAAGGTTCAGTGCTAAGAATAACAAGTGACAAGTGAACCGCATGACCTCTTGTAGGCATGGAAACTAGGAACACTTGTAAACACAAGTCTCATAAGTGATTTTAGTGGTTCTAATGGGTATCCAAGGTAGGAAGTACTCTCAAGGAAAACACAAATAGGTCATGTGTCATGGGTATCTGAGATAGAAAGTGCTCCCAGTGAGACACAGTCAAGTCGGTAAGCACAAGGTGGCATAAAATGTAAAAGGGGTCAACATGGCAATGTTATTATTGCAGTCAAAGGACTAGGCAAAAAGTGTCACCAATTACACACTAGATAGGCCAAAACAAACTAACAGTAAGGTGATGAGCTGGTCAGGTTAGTGGGAGAAGGGCATCTCCAAAAGTGGGTAAGACTTGATTTAAGTGTGCTTAAAAATAGTAGTTTGTGAGGTGAAAAGTAAAAATTGGGGCATCCTAACCATCCCTGGTCTGGGTCCATAAAAGGTGACTGTCGACAGTCACCCTAACCATCAACAGTCAAGGGAAACCTTAAAAATATACTAGGTAAAAAAATTAAAAACATAACTTACTTTTACTTATTGTTACTTTTACTTGGTTGACAAGGCTCTAGCGATTTTGGCATTTATTTGGGCATGTATTCCCCTTGGTAGTTAGGTGTGATTTATGTGATTGAATTTGTGTTAGGAATGTTTGTTATGGGTTGTAATGCCCTAGGTAGGGTTTAGGGGTTTATGGGAAAATTTTTAAGTAAGTCAAAAAAATTAACAGGTGGGGGAGGTGATTTGGGTGGGGTAGGTAAGGGACTAGTCATTTAGGTAGGTTTTGATTTGTTGTTTGTAGGTGGTTAGGGTTTAGATGTTATGGCCATGGAATGCCCATAATGACCATCAATGGTTAGGTCTAACCATTGATGGTTGACACCCTATGAATTAAAGGTCATTAACTATCAGCGGTCACCATGACTGCCAATGATTGGATGGGATAGGTTAGTATTAAGGTTAGGTTTAGGTTTGAGGGTTTCATAGAGATATGGGTTGATAGACTAATCTTAGCTACTATGGTAAATTTAGCTTGGATGAGATAGATAGGTAGGAGTGATAAAATATTAGGGAAAGTGTCCAAAAGCTATGTGTAGACAAGACTAGTGTTAATAATTGAGCCAAGTGTTTGATATGATGTAGGTCAACAATTAGATTCAGATGCATGATTGTGTGTCATGCATATTTCCTAAGGTACACATGTAGATGACTCTAGAGGATTGGGACCATATGAAGGAGGTAGGGTTGGGGGATATTAGGCACTATCATCATGTGCCCTAAGATGCATCTATAGTCATAACACTCATTAAGAGATGGGATCTTACTACAAACACCTTCTTGCTACCGACTAGTGAGATGATTATTCTCTCAGAGGATGTACACTATATTACTCGACTCCCACTACATGGTGAGGAGATATATTAGATCAAACAAGAGGAGCACAAGGATTTTTTTGAGTATTTATATGGGGAGGTGAGAGACTAGGTCTAATGGTATGTTGGAGGATTTAACTACTCAGCATTGTATAAGAGAGTTCCAAGTGAGAGGACACTCATGATGATGCTCATGATTGCGGTGATGTGATTTGGGATCCTATTTTCAAGTAGTGGGAGGTTTCATTATGTGTTATTAGGGATATTGGTGGAGTTACTACTTGGTAGGACAGTGTTTGGTTGGGTCCTAGTTTTTCTTGTACAAATCTATAGGGAACTATGGGGGTTTAGGCACCATAGAAGATATGGCATCAGTGTCGACCTAGTTCTTCATTGTTGGGCCTATGAGCATATTTGGGTGTTGAGACTAGTAGGGTTTCCATGGGCCAATTATACTCAAATAGATTTCCTTGTTGGCTTCATGTGATAGAGGGATGATATGGCTACATCAGGTGTAAGAGGTGGTGCCCATGATGTAGAGTGGTTTAGGGGTGTATTAGGTGCACTAGTGGTTGGAGATATCACTTGGAAGTTGTATGTGCAGTTTTTGATATGGTTGAGTTATAGGAGGTAGACCCTTACCCTTCAGAGCTATAAATGGATAGTGGGATAGTGAGAAGGAGATGTGGAATTAATCCCATTTGATAGGGTGCATCAATAGTTTAGCTTGGTTCAAGGTGTCCCAAGTCCATTTCCTTTGTATAGGAGATAGGATTCGGAGGTTGAATTGCCAATGCCCTAGCCTACTCTGATAGTTTTGGATGGTGGTTATGAGGAGCATCTAGTTTGGGCACCTATAGATGATGTTGGATATGCAGATGGATACATGGCCTAGTACCAACCCATATATGTCATTTTAGATATTGGTGGGGATGATAGAGGTGTGAGGCCTATTTTTGTAGATCTTGCAAGCCATGATAGATAGGCAAGGGTGGCATTAGTTGTAATACAAGCACAAGTATAGGATTTATAGGGATAGGTGGACATATTATAATGTTAGCTTATCATATTGCAGGGTTAGCTTACCACTATTATACATGAGAGGGGTCAAGCATAGGCATCCCTTGGGATAGTCATATAGGAGAGGTACCTACTAAGATAGAGGGCAGGATCAACTATAGTATTAGTAGGACACCAAACATAGTGTCATGGGCATGTTATCTAGCTATTATAGAGAAGCTTAGATATTATGAGGTGATAGTGTTAGACTAATTGCCACAGGTGATGTGGTATGGGGAGTATAGAACTAGTCTGATCAATGAGCCAACTATAGCTACTCCAAGATAGTGGGCTATGATAGTCAGTCAGGTAGGGGTCCCAAGGGAACCCTCCCTAGGTACAGGTATAGGTGCAAGTATAGGTAAGGCTAGTAGTAGTGGTGTAAGAATAGGTGTAGGTATAGGTAAGGCCAACAATAGTGGTGCCCCATGACCATGTTCAAATATTATTTGATAGATTGTTAGTGATAGATGTATACTATTTTGATACCAACCTACATGTCAATGCAGTGAGACATATGGTTTTTTAAGAAAACTTCATACATTATTATATGTATTATCTATGAGTACTAGATGTATATGATGATGATGGTGTAGGATGTTATATATGATGTATGCTTATATTTTATGATGCTTATGTTTATGGGTTATGATCTGTGACATCTTGCATATGAGATTTTTGACTTGTCAGCTTAGGCCTATGATGCTAGAAAAATAGTTGTGATGTTTTGATTTTGTTCATGGATATGATAGGATATGTTATTGATGGGTGTATGTCATATGGTGATGTAATAATTTAATGGATTTAGTTATGGTTATGAGGATGTGTTTTTCATGAGATGTATTGTGGTAATGTTTTATGGATAGATTGGTAGATGACATGTGATATTGTTCATGATGTTTTGATTATTGATTTTTTTTATGCTCATGAGAATGAATTTATGATGATAATATAATATATGTTGCCATGATGTTTTGATGATAGATGGGTAAGATGATTCTTATCATTATACTTTTGATTTGATATATGGTGTTTATGATCATGGGGATAAAATATGAATATTGTTGAGGATGTAATGAAAATACATAAAGTAGGCATATAACAAAATAATTTTTTTGTAAGTCATGAGAGGTACGTCTACATGAACCAATAGAGGATAATAAAAGAAACATGATGCCTTTACATTGGTAAAGAACAAAATGAAACCCAAAGTTAGATTGGCTTAGTGAAAATAAGCCTTTCAAATGCTTCACATTAGCATGCTTAGGCTGATAAATAGGTATCTTGATCATATTGTGTCAAGTAAGCTCATAATCCTATGCATACAGTATATAGAGGGAGGATGGGTGGAATTAGAACCCTTTGTGAGACTAACATGCCTCTTCTGTACACTTCCAAGAGGATAATATAAGCAAGCCTATATACATATATAAAGTGTAGACTAATCGATGCAAGAAGTCTACTAAGGAGAACCAATTGTAGTTGTCCAAAAAAATATTATTGTTAGGAGAGCCAATTGTGACACTTATGATTGTTTTTATTTAGGGGTTTTACTTATGCTGATTTTGCTTAGGGTTGGGGAAGCTAATCATTTCAGGAAGCTTAAAATAAATTATTAACTTTGACAAATGCTTTACTCAATCATCCTTCAAGAGAGTGGTCTAAGTTTATGTGTCTAGTTCAAATTCTTTTGATAGTTATCCTTCAAGGGTTTAGTCCACCTTACATTTTGCAATTTCATAGAAGTTTTTAATAGTTTTCCTTCAAGGGAATAGTCTGTGAATGCTAAGAATGACCCATGATTTGGTTTTGATTTTGATATTGACTTTGCTTTTGTTTGGTTTTACGTGGCATAGACTTTTTTATACGTGCTCAAGGGATTACCTTTATGAAGGCAAAACTAAGGGCACAAGAAGGTTTAGTAGGTGAAAAGAGGTTTAGGTGACAATGACCATGGGAATCTATCCTAAAGAGGGATAGAAAGTACCATGAGAATCATGCCATAGGTAAAGTTATGGTATCCATAGTTCAATATTAGGCTATGACTATGATGGATAATCACATGATTCAATCGTAGTATGTTGTCCCCAAAAGAAGGAAATGAATGTGGTTGTAGGAGATGAGCTTAAGTTAAACCAATGATGATTATGACTCCTATTTAACAATATAAGGGACGTAGATGTGAAACATTGAGAGGCTTAGGTTCTAGTTTGCCTTTGAGAGAGGACAAATGATAAGGTCTTGATCCATGCTTGTGGTTTACGATGTAGGGTCCAAGCCAATTAAAAGAAAATTTTCCCCTTTTACTTTTCTCCATATTAGTTACATGTTGATTGTCCTTGAGGATGAGATCTCCAATATTGAACTCTCACACTTTCAGGTGTTTGTTATAATCATGCTTGATTAATTATTTATAGACACAGAGATGGGAAAGAGTGACCAAAAGATGCTCATCAAGTATCTCAAGTTGGGCTAAATTTTCTTT
Source organism: Torreya grandis (assembly GCA_037957365.1). Lineage (NCBI taxonomy): Eukaryota > Viridiplantae > Streptophyta > Pinopsida > Cupressales > Taxaceae > Torreya > Torreya grandis. Next base: position 1,047,489 of record JARHVA010002111.1, read on the forward strand.
ATGGTAATCATCTTCCAAAATAAGGTCATGTAAATATATGTGAAGAGAGGGTTTGTGGACCTCGAGAGGCAACACAGCTTTAGTTCTAAACATGAGGGAAAAATGTGTATCACATATAGGGGTTCAGATGCTAGTATGATATGCCCATAAGGTGAAAGGGATGTATAAGTGCCAATCCTGATCTAAGGCATTGACTATTTTGGGAAGCATGTTGTTAAGGGTTTTGTTAGAGACCTCTACTTGTCCATTTTTTTGTGGATGATAAGGTGATCAGAAGCTTAGTTTAATACCAAACATGTCAAAAAGGCCTTAAACTTGTTTGTTTTTGAAAAATTTTCCATTTTCACTGATGATCTTATGGGGAACACCAAAGCAACAGATGATATGATGGATGATAAATTCGATAATATTTTTCAGCTTTTGTCAAGACAAGAGGAATGGCCTCTACCCATTTGGTGAAATATTTGGTCACAGTGATGATAGAGTGATGTTACTATGAAGAGTGGGAGTTAATTTAACCAATAAGGTCCAGACCCAATTATAGAAAAGGCTAGAAGTTAGTAGAAACTTGAAGGTTATGGTTTGGTACATGATGCAAATTAACATGTTGTTGACACTTGACACACTTTTTCACATAATCATAATAGTCTTGGTTAAGGTTAGGCCAGTAATAGCCTAGGTAGGGGATGCACTTGGCCATAGTGAGTCCACTAAAGTGACCACCATAGATACTATCATGTGTCTCCTTGATAGCATGAGAGGCTTCTAGACCATAGAGGCAATAGAATAGGAGACCATTAGGACCATGTTTATAGAGGATGCCTCCTAGAATGGTATAACGAGAGGTGATCTAAATAAATGCTCGATGGGAATTCATAGAGAGGCTAGATGGAACTATACCAAGGTTAAGGTAGTTGAAGGTTTGTTGATATCGAAAGTCAGGTTGGGTCCTCTTCACACTAAAAATGGTTGGGGTTTCTGACTTGATGTAGGAAAGTTTGATGAGGTGATGGATAGTGATTGATAACTTTGAATTTGAGGGTGTTGATGGGATCTAGGAAGTGAGAGAAGCCATGGTGTCAGCAAACTTGTTGGTAGATCATGGGGTGGTTTGAATATGGTACTGTTCAAATGATGTCAAGAGTTATATGACTAACTATCTATATAGTTTCAAAATCTCATTATTATACTGGTAGATGCCATTGAATTAATTGACCACAAGTTGGGATTCATCAAATATGTTGATCATTTTGACTCCCAAGGCTAATGTGGTTTAGAGACCTATTACTAGGGCTTTAAATTCAACCATATTGTTGGTACATTAAAATTCAAGTTTAAAAGTTAAAGTAAGTGGTTCATCGATAAGGGGGATAAGGATGATATCAAATCCCCCACCACATTGACATTTGGAACCATCAAAAAACATGGTTACATGATTGGTGAAATTTGCTTGGTATATATTTTTTATAGACTCGTCTAAAAATTCAAGAAGAGGAGGTTGGTTGCATGGAAGGGGTGCATCGACCAACTGGTCAGCAATAACTTACCCCTTAATTGACTTATGTTATAGAAATTCAAGGTCAAACTCAGCTAAAAGCATAAGCCACTTGGCCATATGTTGGTTCTAGTATGGCTTAGAGTGCATGTACTTAACCGGGTTAGTATTGGTTATGACAAAGGTTTTGTGGTTGAGGAGATAGTGGTGAAGCTTGGTGGCCATGAGGACTAGGGCCAGGCATAGTTTTTTGGTATGTGTATACTATTTTTCATAGTCTACAAGGGTATGAATTATGTAATTTACAACTTTCTTTTTATGTTATTCATCTTGATGGGCAAGCATTTCCCCTAAGGAATGGTCAGTGGTGGATATATACAAGTAAAAAGGTTGGTCATCCTTAAGAGGTGTGAGGATAGGTGGAGATAGAAGGTACTCCTTGAGTGCATTAAATGCCTTTTGACAATCAACATTCCACTTGAAAGAGATGTCCTTTTTCAAGAGGTGATGGAGAGGTTGGTACTAATCTAAGAGATGAGAAATGAAGCGGTGAATGGATTGGAGCTACCCCTAAAAAATATGGAGTTACTTAAGATTGATTAGGGGGAGCATATCGAGGATGGCTTTGATTTTGGCTGAATCGACCTTGATTCCTTTAATGTAAATGATGAATCCAAGGAGTTTGCCTAACAAGACCCCAAAAATACATTTTTTGGGATTGAGGCAGGCATGGTAATGGATAAGTCTCTCAAAGTTAATCTTGAGAATAGCTAAGTGGTCCTTGTGAAGTTTGGATTTTTTGAGGAGGTCATCCATATAGTCCTTGATGATTATGTAGATAAGATCATAGAAGATGTAGGTCATAGCATATTGGTAGGTTTTACTAGCATTCTTAAGACCAAAGGGCATGACCCAATAATAGAAAGTTCCCCATGGGGTGATAAAGGTAGTTTTGTGTTGATCTTTAGGGGAAATCAAATTTTGATGATAATCTAAGAAACCATCCATGAGAGATAGCATCACATGGCCTATTTTAAGATCAACAAGTTGGTCGATGCTAGGTAGAGTAAAGTCATCCTTTGGATAGGTGAGGATGAGGTCATGAAAGTCCATACAAACACATAGTCCCCCTATGGATTTTGTGATAGGAATGATGTTTGAAACCCATTGGGGATAATCAATGGGTTGAATGAAGTTGACAGAGAAGAGGTGTTGAAGCTCTTCTTTGATAAGAAGGGCTATGTAAGGATGCATTAGTTGAAGTTTCTATCTAACAGGCTTGACATCACTATTGGTTACAATGTTGTGGTTGGTAATGGTCAGATCAATACTAGGCATTTTAGCATATGACCAGGTGAATATAATGCTACAGTCTTGGAGGAAGATAGAGAAGTCCTATAGTTCCTCAAGAGTGAGATATTGGCCTAGTTTGATGATATGAGGGTTTCTCAAAGTGCCTATATCAATATCTTTATTGGATTCATTTAACATGGTTTAAGTTTTAGGAGGTAAGGATTTGTATATGTAGGAATCAAGGGCACTAATGTAGGTGAGAATCGAATCATCATCTTAGAACTAAACCATGTTAAAGGTAAGAGAATCCTCTCCCACAAGTTTAGGATCGATATGGGTACCCTATCCTTTTGATAAGTTAGGAAGACGAGTGTAATCATGTTGATGGAAAAAAAAGTTAGGTGGGATGATGTCCTCATCCTCATATTCAGGTAGAGGGGGTGTTGGTGAGGAAGGGGTCTCTTCTTCAACAATGGTAACAGTAGTTTGTTTAGCTTTCTTATTATTGGGTAAAATGAAGCCAAGGTCATGCTTCTTGTGAGGACTTTGGGTCTCAATCGAGATCAATGTGTGTGGTATGTGTTTGTATCACCCTAAGTCAAATCCATTCTAGACACACTTGTGGAGGTATACTTTGGCAAAGTATGGGTTGTCCAAGTAAGAGAATGTAAAGGTGAATAGTTGAGGTGAAGAGGGGATGGTAGTAGCACTAAGGGGCTTGTCGATTCCACCATAGATAAAGTGATTTTGATAGCTTGGAGGCCCCAAGGGGGTAATGGCTCTAATGTTAAGATCATAACCTTGTTGATGGTTAACTTTCCCATACTCTTAGGGAGTAGGGAAAGTGTTGAGGGTAAGGAGATGATATTCTCTAAGGGTAAGGCATTGGAATGTAGATTCCAAGGGATCAGTGGTGGGTATTTGTTCCATGGTAATAGATGAATTGGTATATGCCTTCATGGAAGGAAAATCAATGGCTTCATTTTTCATGGATGAGGGCTTGGTGACGGATGCTTGGGGTGGTTTGGTCAAAGGTGGGAGGACATCATTAGGCTCAAGTCAACTTAAATGGTAACAACCTGACCTTCATGCTCAAATTTGACACAATGGTAGATGGTAGATGGTAGAAGGTATGTAACTCATAGTTTGGATCTAAGGTCTCCTTAACAGAATGTTTTACTAAAATTTGCCTTGACCACATAGGTCCAAGCCAAATGTGGAGGAGAATTTTTCCCAAGGTAGTGGTAATGGTGTCATTAAATGAGCAAAGAATAGCTAAATTTTGGGACATGACATTATTTGGTAATTTGAGTTGGTCATAGGCATGGGAGGAAATGATGTTGATGTTGGCTCCCCTATTAATCATAACTTGCTTGGTTTAGGTTTAGTTAATGTGGGTAGTAATAAAGAGAGGAGGATCTGGATCCTCAAGGTGGGTAAAGGGTATCTTCAAGTCTTTGAAAGTAACTAGGGTGGAGAGTTGGAGAGCACCTATGAAGGTCTTTATAGGTGGGGAGTCACCTGGTCTGACCTTGATTACTTGCATAGCCTTGATCATGGCCTTGTGATGGTGGGGTGAGCTGGAAATGAGCTCATAGAGGCTCATCTTAGCTAGAGTTTAGTGAATTTAGCCTCAAAAGTGCCTAAGATGGTAACTTTGGGTTTGGCTGAGGTTGTAGGGGTTTGGATCAGGTTTGATTTAGGATGAGTTGGGGGGTATGTCCATGGAATGGACACTTTGGCCTTATTTTTATCCTATTTTTGTGATCATGTTACCACATTAATGATTTGGATAGAAGAGGAAGGTGTGATGGGAGGTTGGGTATATTCTCCATCACTCTGAGTTGAGAGTGGAGGATGAGGAATGTGGTGGCAAATAACTAGTGGGTGCATTAGTAGAGGAGTCGATGGAAGTTCATCTAGTAAAATATCATCCTCATCATAGAGATGATCGATAATGGCCTATAGAGATTTTCAATCCTTAGTTTCATGCCCAAGTGTCCTATGATAAGAATAGATTTGGTGGTCATTGTACCATGTTGGCTTCAAACCAAGAGGATCAAAAGGTCTAATACGAGGTAATGTGAGATAGAAGGTCTACAATAATCTTTGAATAATGGTCATATAGGATCCTACTAAAGGTGGGGAAGGTGTAGAGTTTTTGGTTTTGGTTGGGAAGATAGGCATGTTGATAGCAATGGATTTGGTGAGAGAAGTTTTAGGTAACGTGGTGTGTCTAGTCAACAGTTTTGATTTGGGTATGCTAGTTTTTGGGGTGTTCAAGGTCAATACTTTGGCTATTGGTAATCTAGGAAGTATCAACACATTATATAGTAGGTGGGTTGGTGTAACCAATGGTAGTGTATGACATATGTTAAAGGGAGCTTGTTTTTTAGGCAAAGTTGAGGGGTAAAGACCTAAGATAGAGGGCAAGGTAGAGGAGGTAGAATCCTAGCCATGTAGATTGTCAATGGTTTCACCCCTTTGGCAGGCTTTGGCCATAATTTGGTTATAGGTTTGGATGGGGTTGATTTCACTTTCAAAGATGGGTGGACCAAGATTCATGTAGGGAAGGCACTAAGAGTTTTGAAAGTTTTGGTTAGTGGTGTGGTCATTGGAGAGGCAGCTGTATTGGTTGACTGAGAAGGTGAGGGGTTGGTAAAAATTTTGATTGGTTTGAGAGATGGTATAAAAATTATGGATTAGTTGGTTAGAGGCATGATATAATGTTCAATCTTGTTGAGGTAAGGAATCCCTAATTGTTTCCAAAAAGTGTTTTTATCCATGTCTAATTTGATAACCGTACATAACTTTTGAACGAGTTTGGAAAAAGGTTTGTATACTGGTCTAGCCTCTTGGGTAGTGGGTGTTAAGTATAAACCTATAAGTTTAAGAGGATTATTAGTAGCCTCATCTATTTTCTCAAGTAATGGATGTAAGTGTGGACTGGGTGGTTGCTTCATAAAGGGTGTTTGTGAAAAAGTTACTCTTGTGGGCATGATGTCCATAGTTGTGGTTTGTCCTACAATTAGAGGAGATGGTTGGTTAGGAATGGTTGTTGGTTCAGATAGGCTATCCAAATAGGTGTTTTATGATTCCAAATCCTCCATGAGAGAATCTAAGGAAAACGGAACCTCCTCAGTTTGGGCCTTCGAAGGAAGGGAAAGTGACTCCGCGACCTTGATAGATGAAGTAGGGGTAAAGCAGGTAGATTGGATGGTAGGCTCCTCATTGACAATTGTATCAAGGACCATATTGATCATGTGGTCATCATGAGAACATCCATCTTGGGTGTCCTTAGTTTTAATAGGGGCAAGGTTGGGAAAATGCTTCCTAAAAATATCAAGAGCTTGATTTTGAGGGGCATTGGGATTATCCAACATGAGTTCCCCCTTATTTATAAGGCTCTAAAAAACATTCTTGAAATTATTACATTGACTAAAATCATGTCCAATTACTCAATGAAAATCACAAAGGTCATTCTCATTGTACCAAGTAGGTGTTGGATGAGAAGAATCAAACTACTGAGGAGGTTTGATGGGGGGACATTGTATGAGGTTAAATTTTAGTAGTTTTTCCAAAATTGAGGCATAAGATTCTCCAAGTGGAGTGAAATGTTTTGGGTTGCTTCAGTTTGGGTTATTTGTGTTTTGTTTAAAGGTAATGAGAGAATTTTTATGATTGACATTTGGTGGAGGGGCGGTTTTAAGGACAACTACATTCACAGTTCCCTTGCCCTTGGTTCTAGTATTGGCTTGGTTGCCTAGTTTAGAGGAAGAGGTTTCATTTGTCTTGAAGGTAGAGTTATTATTTCATAACTTCAATTTTCCCTCATCTATGGCATATTTTTTAAGCTTACGCACCATGGTAGAATCTTCATCAAAAGTTTTGAAGCTTTGGACACGCAGTGTAGAAGATATATGTTTGGCATAGGCTTAAACAAAAAGCTCTGTAAGTTCAGGTTAAGGCAAGGAAAATGAAAGTTGATTAATCAATCTTATCTAATGAGCAAAAAAATTGGAAATGGACTCATCATCAAATTGTATAATATAATAGAGATCAGTGATAGAGACCTTATTGGAAATGTTAATGGAAAAGTGATCCAAGAAGACCTGGGCTAGTTGGGTGAAAGAAAAGATTGAATGCTTGGTGATGGCACTGTACTAGTCAAGTGTCAGGCTAGATAAAGACATGGGAAAGGTTTGAAGGAGAAGGGCATCATCATAATCAATCATGTAACATGCATGCTTGAAATCCCTAAGGTGTTATTGGGGGTCTTCCTTGCTCTAAAATTTGGTAAATTTTAGAAGCTCCCATTGAGGAGGGTAAGGTTTGATAGGGATAGAGGGATGAATAGGTCCATTACAAATTTGATCATAGGGTAGGATGTTATGAGGCCCTAAAATGGATGACTCAAGGTTTGTCATCTTATCCATGAGCATATTCATTTGGTTAGTTTGAGGTGGTGGACCAAAATGATTGTAAGTCTGATATTGTGGTGGAGGTTGGGTAACATATTGGTAATTATTTGACGGTTGAGAGGTTATCACATTTTATAATCTGGATGCTAAAGGTTAGGTAGGTGGTATGTAAGGGTAGGTAGATTATGGTGGTTGGGTAGTGGTTACATACCCTTATGGGTTAGGGATGTAACCTAGGTTGGGTGAAATGGATACCTGTTGAGGGATTCCTATGGATTAGGTATGGGTGGTAGTTAGGTTGGTGATAAGAGGTGAGGTAGTGACCTTTGTGCTAATGGGTGGAAAAGTAGAAAGGATAGATACCCCTAAGCTTGGTAAATGGATATAGACCAATGGGTTAGGTTTGACAGAGGGAAGGTTGGTAGTGCTGGTGGTAGATGCTCCAACAATAAGTGGAGTATGAAGGGGTAATGGTAAGGTTGATCCTAAGGTGGAGGAATCATTGTTAGGGGTGGAAGGCATAAAGGTAGCAGTTGGTTGGGTAGGTTGGTTTTCAGTTATAGCATCAAAGGGGTTAGTAGACAAAGATGCATGGGTAGTTGAAGGTTGGGTGGTGATCATCGCAATAGGGATACCCTTCATAAGGTGGGATGGTATGTCATATGGAGGATCCTGAGGTGGAAATGAAATCAGGATATGGTGAGGGGAGGTGTTAAGGTAGTGCTGGAGGGCAATTAGGTTATTGTCCAAAAAAGTGGTAAAGTTTATCTCTTTGAGAAAATACCCAAGGAAAAGTAGGGCTTCTCAATGGATGAGGTGAGTTTTCTACCTTGTAAATGTACTCCATAGATGAGGAGGTAGAAGAGGTTGGTTTGAGTGATGGGTTCTATTCTACTAGGTCTCTTCGTTGTTGGTGAGTGAGAACCATACAAGAAAGGGGGGGAGAATACAAAAACAAACTCACCACTCAAATAAGAAGACAAGAAAATGATCAAGGCAATCAAGACACATACTAGAAAGTACGTTAAGCCCAGAGGTTAGTTTTAATCTCATTTTTTGATTATGCCTTAGTTTATGAGAATGTGTGATAGAAGTTGGCTTGTATATTAGGTACTATAGAATAAGTCTATGGTTGGTTTCAGGTTGTTTAGGTGCTCAAAATAATATGTATTGGAATTAATAAATGGCTTGGTATTGGACCCTACCCCCTCACTTCACGGTCCCATAGCAATAAGAGTATTGGGTACTTAGCCAATATATATTGATATTCAGATTTTATACTCAACTAAAGAGCTAAGTTAGCTCTCCCCTTGGTAATGACCTCCAAGTAGGATCACCAATAAAGGGTAAGGTGAATGCTATGTGATGAAATCCAAGTCGGGCCTTGTCTCAAATTATTTTGATGTTTAATTGATGAAAGTGGTTTGGATAGTGTGTGAAACAAAAGTGGTGCTACGATAATATTATTTTGCTTTAATTCAAAGTGAACTAATTTAAAAAACAAGCAATAGATGTAGTTGATTTTAATCCCAAAAAAAAAATTAGTTTAAATTATGAGCATAAATAGAGAGAAGAGGATACAAATGCAAATAAAATGCGAGTAAATACTCTAGGTCCCACCGGGCATGCCAAAATGTTTCATGTAAATTTTCAATTTAAGTTCTAGGGAAGAGAGAAAATAAACTCAATACAGGTGTGGTTGAAAAACATGTTTATTTGTGTGTGCATTGAATCCAAATGATTGTGAGAGCTCCTCTTTGGATCAGGAGGAAGACCTGTAGATAAGAAAGCACTAAAGCAAACTTATTTTTTAGACAAATAGTTAGGTGGATTGCCTAGTGATAGCTATATTTTGTAAGTGAGAGCTTCCTTAGGGGTTGTCAATCCACATGTTTTAAATATTCAAGTTCACAAAACTATAAAGAAGGTACTTGCATCAATAATCAAATGATACTAAAATTGAACATAAGAATGCTTACTAAGAAAATAGACTAGAAATGATCAAATTAGTGATAAATTAATTAAAACTAGTGCTAAGGGGTTGGGATATGCTTCAAAAAAATTTAAATGGGTTTATGACTGGTCAAAAACATAAAAAATCTAGTTTGATTTAGGTTAGGTGGGTGAAAATAGCTTGTTGGTTTTCACTACCACAATGACCATCAATGATTAAGGTGACCGTCAGTGGTTAACATGATTATCAATGGTCAAGCTGACCATCGGTGGTTACTGCATAAATTTTAGGTTGATGAATTACTAAAAAATATGATCTGACAAATGGATTCTATGAGATGGGTAAGGGCTAGGTTGATTGTAAAATGGAAAAAAAGTACGTGAATATTGACAAACAAATACTTGGCTTACGAGAAGTCAGTTGGGTGAGTGGTTGAAGTAGTTATCTTATTGGAAGAATCTAGATTAATCTCGATATAGTAATGGTACCTGAGAGCTTAGTTGAGAGGTGATGATAAGTCAGATCTCAATAAGATGGTTGATGATGCTTGATAATGTTGATGATGTTGATTGACTTGCAAAAGAAAACTCTTAAATCCCTGAGCTCCTAATAATTATTGTAGATGGATTTGACCTCCCAGGCCTCTCTCTCTTATAGACACAAGCAAGAGGTAGAATTGAAGGTATAAGTGGGTCATCTAAATATAATACATTTATGCAAAGGCTTATAACTAGAATTAGACAAGTTATATTTAGAAAAGCAACATGGGTGGTTGCATGTTCTTTGTTAAGGAGGTGGACCCTAACTATCGATGGTCAATTTTTCACATGGTGACCATCGAAAATTAGGTTCCAAAGGAAAGAGGTCCAAATTCCAAGTTGAGTCAATTTGTGAGACTGACTGTGGATGACCCTGGTTGGGCCAAATTCATATAGGTTGGTCCCAAGAGGGTCCTTGATAGGTCCAGGGGGATTTTTGACATTTGAAATTGTAAGTGTGTGTATGTTTAGTGTCTACAATGCACACCTAATTGTTTGCTAATCTAAACTTTGAAATAGGCTAAAAGTGTTGAATATAAGTGTAGACACTTCATTTCACTTCGGTGTCATCATTAATCATCGAACTAAATTTATGTATTAATAATAAATTTAAGACCAAATCATTCAAATACCCAAAATTATCAATATAATTACTAGTTTGAACCTGAATCATGATAACATATCCCTTATCCAAAAAATGTGCATCGTCATGATAGCATATTTACCAACAACATTTTGAATTATTTGCTTGCTTTGATAATTCCACCATATTTCAATTAAATTAAATGATTAATCAAAAGGAAACATTACAAAAAATACCAAATCATTTGAATCACTCTTTATTGGCTAATTGACTTTGATTAACTAATTAATCAATCACTAATAGGAAATTACATGGAATGCATGTCATTTTTACCAAAATTTAAATAAATCTTAATTTTGCACATCATTTATCCACATGTAAATTTAAAATCATTTTCTAAAATTCAAATGTCTTTCACAAGGAAAGCTTAATTAAAGGTGAGAAGTGTGCAAGTAAAGTCTATGACATGCACTTACACACTCCACACCCTCATGAATAGGTCTTATTACAAATACTTAAACACTCCATGTCATAGCATTTGATGCTTACCTCTCATTGTAGGATTGATCCACTACCATTGATATTTATATAGATTTAATGATCCACATTGATCTAACGAATCTATAAATTGAGGAACCCTTTCCTCATCCATTGAATCTTTCAATTGACAAAGAAGTGTTATTCAAATATCCCTAAAAAACTTCAACTATCCTCATCACTCGTCATCCAAGTCAACTAATTTGTGAGGGGTTACACTGTTATATTTCCCATGCATATTGGACAAGCCTTTTTACAACTACATTCAATCACATCACTCTTTTCAGCAAGGAGATCGCAAATAAAGGTATAATAATTTTGTTTTATTATTTGTTTATTTAATTATTTCTTAGTCTTGATCAATCAAAGGATACACACCTAAATTAGTGATATGTTTTTAATTATTTTTATTTTATACTAACCCAAAACTAACCTTCATAATCATGCATTACATATGGAATGCCCTATGGGACTAGCATCTCGCAATCAACTTTGAGGACATCTCATCATCATTCTAGGCTAAAATTTAGTCCAAAACTTGAGCTAATTTATCCTATTTTCTTTCAAATTGTCAAAAAATCCATTTCCATCATGGTAGTGGAATCATTCTACTAATTAGCAAAAACACCCCTAAAAACATTAATATCATGACTGAAAATGGCGAAAACACTTTCTACTTTTCTATCTATTAAATAGAATTAGTGGAAACATGACCAAAAAAATATGAAAATAAACTACGCATTAGTGGAAACACCTTTTTACTACATTTTCCAGGATTGGAAAAATTGCTTTTTACAACGGTAAGATCATGTTGTATGGTAGTAGAATCATGGATGTCTTGGCTCATTGTTTATTTTTTAGTATCAGTGGAAATGTGGTCTAAATCACTAAAATCACTCTATAAAGTAGCATTATTGTGACTAGTAATAGCAAAAACATTGTTTAGCACTTTTTGTCTCTTTATTTTTTGTAGTGATGAAATCATAGTTCATAATAGATTAAATATGATTTGTAGTAGAGGAAATGATCTTTATAGTAGCAGTTTTACTAATCTTAATAATGGAAATGTAGTTTTTTTATTTTCTATTTTTGTTTCCTATATAATAGTAAAATCACCTTGCAGAATAGTGGAATCATTCTATAGAATAGTGAAATTGACCTTTAGAATAAAGAAAACACAAATAGAGATCCAAAAAATAACTTTTGAGACCTTATTCACTTGTCAAAGATCACATTTGAGACTAATAACTTGTTTTTTGCATATTTTTGCTTGTCAAAGCAGTGATTATTCAATCAAATACTCATAATATTTTATTTTGGAGATCTAAAAATGACAAATAATTAAAATTGGTATTTAAAATAAATTTTCTTGAGTTTTCTTTTGTGTCTTTATTTATGGTAGTTTGACATGTGTATGCTCTCCCCTTGATCAATTTCAGGCTTGGGTGATCAAAATCACTTATCTTTTCTCCTTCTTAAAGAGACATTATATATGATCTCCTCTTGCCCCTTATGGGACCCTAAATATTAGAAATAGCTTATCTTCCTTTTTTATTTTTGGTTACTTGAGTTGGACCTTGATCACCAACTACGAGTCCTTAGGGTATGGCGACTAGGATTTCATCCCCTAGTGTATGTATCAACTCCACGTTCCAATTGGGTATATAAATTGAGATCAGTTGTTGACATTGACCAAAAAGTTATGTGTTTTAAGGACATTCATGAAGGTAAAGAGTTTATCTTTGACACTAGGCTATTAGACAACACTCTCAAAGAATGATTTTTTATGACACTCCACTGAAATCTTATAGCTAGAGTGGTCATGAAGGGACTAGGCCCTTTCGTGAATCTTGTTATCATCTTCTTCCACAAACTTGGGCCCTATTGTACTACAAGGTATATATGGGATGCACCTAGATAAGCCTAGTTTTACCTAACTTAATACCTTCAGCTATAAAATGATGCTTAGTGCAGGGAAAATAGCATTCTCAAAGATTACCCATCACATACAGATGCTTAGTGAGGGTTGGGAAACCAACCTATTCACCACTTTGCAGGAGTATATTGATAGGCTAGTGGTTGTGTTTCACACCCATTTATCATTAAGCTTAGGGTTAGTATTTGTGTGCTTGCTTATTTGTTGTCAATACCTATATTGTGTATTATCTTATACACCTCAACAATTCTTAATTTATAAATTCCAACCTTGTCACATCCAATTATACCATTACACATTAAGGTGTTACTTTACCGAAATCAATAATCACTTTATCTAATTGTAACTTTATGCTTATGATCCGACGAAGTGATCAAAATCAAACTATCCCAATAGAGGTAGACCAATATTTAATTGTTTCAATAATGACAATTTGTTACAAATGTGGTCATTTAATTCTGATAGTGGTTGTGTAGGCCTAATCAACCTAAAACTCTATGAATCCTTTCATCTATGACAACTTGATAGAAACCTCTCATATATCAGTGAATTGTTATGCAAAATGACTAAAATACCTTCTCCTTTAATCAAGCCTTAAGTTGTGCCGTTAATCCTTGAAAATAAATTAAAAAAATGATTTTTCTCTAGGGCCTTTCTTCTATCATCCTATACTTTTGGATAGGTTAACAATATTATGAAAATCCCATCCCTTATCCTTATAATAGGGTATACAAGATGAAACTAGGGCTATTTTATATGCTCTTACACTAGTCCTTCTATGGGTATAAATATATAAAAATAATTCTTGAATGTAGTAAAAAGAAAGTTATAAATGTGATATTTAGTTGTCTTCTTTGTAATTATGATATACTATGCGATGAGATCACTATATTGTAGCTTCTAAAATGTATTAGGGTGTTTATATATATATATATATATATATATATATATATATATATATATATATATACTTCTTGAACTCAAATTAGGAACTTATTCACACACAAATTGGTATCATGGAAGTAAGAAAATTGATAACCATGGCAAAGGGAAAAATGGTGAAATAGAATGAAGGACCCATGATTGGCATGCCCAAAATTAGAATGGTCTGACACTAGTCACGGCCACTACCAAATTGTTTTGATAATCATGGCAGAGGGGAAAATGGTGAAATGGAATGAAGAACCATGATTGACATGCCCAAAATTAGAATGGTTCGATACTAGTCATGATTACCATCAAAATGTTTTAATAATGCTTAATATCATAAAATATTAAGAATAGAGATCAACGATTTTTTATGAGTGTTGGTGAATATTTATAAATAATTAAATTGCATATCTAAATATTTTTATGAATGAATGATGATAATGAAAAGTTATGCAAAATCTAACATAAATGAAAATGTGTTAATAAGATATTAATTTGAACCAATAATCCATGTATTAAAAAAGTAATAATATTATAATTATAATCCATATACCAAAATTAAATGTCTACACCTCTACAATCCATAATTTATCTTAATATCCATGCATAGATATATGCTAAAATATCTAAAAAAGATACTTCATAAAAAAATATTGTAAATCTCTCACTCAATCCACTTGTTCAAGTTTTATATCTCCATATTCTAATGCATTTCTTGAAAAATCCAAATATTTTGCATCAAACCAATCCTACAACTATTTTTGGATCTGGAACATTATCACCAAATAAGATCTCCATTTACCAACAAAGTTACCAAATAAAATCTCCATTTACAAATGAAAAGGGTTTAAACAATAGAATCAAAATATTTAGTAGTTTATATTTGTTTCCTTATATTTGTAGGTAAGTTGCTTATACCCACTAGATAAAATATTTTTTGTGTTAGTGAAACACTCACTTGAGATGAAAAAAGAAGCCCCATTGGAAATCCTACTTGCACAATTGACCTAACCCTAACCATGACATTCTATGAGTGCATCTATGTATGATAAGTAATTGCATTAAAAAGTAAAGGCACCCATATTCATACATAGCTAAAGTAGACTCAACAAATCACAGGTATTCCCACATAATTAACACGTGTCCCCTATACTCTCGTCATTGTTGTTGTAGGTCCATGTTTCCTTTTCTTTTCTTCACACATCACCTTATTTTCTTCACATTTTGGACTCAACGAAAAATGTTTGTCAAAATCCTTAACATGGGGAAAGAGTATGTCGAAGCCTTATTTTTAAATAGGAATAAAAAGCTTATAATCGATCATTCTCAGTATAAAGTGAACATTTACTTGTCATGAACTCAAATAATCACGCAATTTAAGATCTTTAGCATACAAAACATTAAATAATTAAATAAATAAATATCTTTGTTTATAAATTAGTATAATTATTTTAAATATATCTCTAAAAAAATATAATGTTTATTAATTGTGAAGTATTTATATTATATTTATTATATAATTTTTTCATTAAAAATTTTTACATTTATTAATAATTTTATCATTTTTAAAAAAAATTATGTCCATTAGTGATAAATGATTTCATTTTATTTTCAGTATTTCTTAAATTCCAAAAAAAAAAATCTTAGAAATAAAATTCGTTTGAAACTCCACTATTTGTCCAAAAGATTGTGATTCGTTAATCATATTTTTTATACAAAAAAAAAAAAAAAATTACTGACATCTCACACTATTAGATTCTATGACCTATGGCCACACCCACTGTTTGCCACTTTAAATTATACCTATTAACATAATTAATAGAGTTGATTACCTTCCATTATATTACAATAAAAGTGATATTATTTTAAGGTTTTTCTTACACTATTATTAATATATATTTCAAGTTTCTACAATCCATAATATAATTTTCAAAAGCTTTTATATAAAAAAATATTATTATTCTTGAAGTTCTTGTTTACAACATTATTAATATTATTATTGTTGTTTATTTTTTGTTTTAAAGTAAATTATTTTTAGTAATTCTGAGGCCAACTAATATAATAAATAATAAGCATTAAAATGTGTTTACTTGATTTTTTTAATATTTAGTTTTTAAATTATTTTTTTTAAATTTACAATTTAAAATTTTGTGTACAAATTAAATGTAGTTCTTAAATTATTTCCAATCAATATATCAATTTTGTGTATATGTATACGTTATAAAATAACTTATAACATTTATTTTACATTATTATATGTATTTAATGCATTTACTTATTTATAAGTATTAGTCTAAAATTGATGTTATTGAATTGTTACATGGCAACTTTTAAAGCTTAAAACCCTTTTTGTACATCCATGCGCTTAACTTCTATATCTATTTTATGATTTTCATGTCTTTTGTAAAGCCTATTCATACAATCCTAACATTATAAAAGATCATCCATACAATCCTAGCTTTGTTTCTTGTGCCTCTCTTTTAAATATATAGGCCCATCCACTCGTTTCTTCCTTTCACATTTTTAGGCATTAAAATTTGGCATACACACAAATATTTAAGAAATTTAAATGTATGTCAATTTTAAATATATAATTGTTGAGGTTCATTCATCATTGAGCATTATTATTATCAAATATAATTGAGTACTAATCAATTATTAGCTAGCATTATTTTGGAACGTTATTAAAATATTTGTGTATAGTGTACAATTTATGTCTATTGATATTTTTTAAAGATTTAAAAAAATTAAAAGGATAGCTAAATCTCATTTCAAAAACTAACCTTACTTTACAGACCCTTAAAACCAACCCATACCCAATTCAATTTTACTAATTTTAGGGAGGAAGAAACCAATGCGCACATCCATATTGAATGGGAAAATATATTAAATAAAAATAATAAATTTTAACTATAATTAAAATAATAATAAAGACCATACAATTTACTAGAACTCTTTGTATGGTCATAGCATCTTACTCTTTTCAATTTCAAAATCATAACAACAAGAAAAATAGCTTCAAAGTTAGATTTTCAGGTTTATATGCTTAAACAAACTAATATTCTTCTATCTCCTTATATATTTGATTCACCATTTCATTACGAAAAATTTATTCTATTTTTCATGTCTATAAATGCTTATTTTGAGATAGGAGTATTTATATGCATACATTTTGGTGAACCCAAACTATCTTATACCCCCTGAGGTTTCATCTATGGATAAACCCATTTTGTGCATTCTACTCGATCTAAAATTCAATGATCCTAAATCATAAGTATTTTTAAATTTTTGAACATTTTTTAAACCTTAGTGTTTTTCAAACATGTATGGTTGTTTCATTAAAAATTGGGATAAGATGGAATACTTGAATCCTAATTATGGTAAATTATTGTGTAAAATTGGAAAGTATAGAATAAACATAAATTAAACATTTTTTATTTGAAACTTGTTGTCACTTGGATTTGTACCCTTTGAGGAGATGACAAAACTCTTCTCATCTAAATGGCACAATGGAAACACCTCTAAGCTTGTGGGTAGACTAAGGATGAGGTGAATCTCTAGATAGGGCTAGTTCCCTTGATGTACCACTTCGGATTGCAACTACACCTAAACTTTGGGGGGAAAGGGAGAGAGATAACTGAAAGCAAACTATTATAAGGGAGGTGATATACCAAATAGATTGATGACTTTCAACCAGTTGCATGTTACACTTGAAACCAAGAGACAAACTGAACATACACTTTTCCAATCTGCATCTTCTAACATTAATATTACATTATGAGGTTATGAATGAATATGCAAAGATAGGAGGACTAGACAAGAGGCCTTAAATGGAAATAGTGAATAGACTAAGTCACTCAATCCTTATCATTTTCTAAAACACTTCACATGCCTTGCAAGAAGAAGCTTTCCAACTGCAAATAGGATGAAAGAATGAAACAACATGCTAAGGAATCCATAGTCTTCACTTATGCAAAATCAAACATTCCAAATGAATACACTAATAACAATCATAGAAGAGTTAAAAATTAGTATCCTTATTGATCAAAAGGTATGCAAATGAGCAGAGCTTCACCATACTCGGGTGGAGCATGAGTTACAATGGCCAAAATGGCTATTTCTTATAGAACTTGAAAGAGAAGAGAAGAGAGAAGTATAAAGGTCACAAAGACACTTGTCAAGCTGATAAAATCAATTACTTGTGCATGATAATATGATATGGGATGAAATATGCAAGGTCAAGAAGCCCAAGTGTCCATACAAGTCATTAAACTCTTGTAAAGTGGCATAAAACTTCTTATCTTGGCTCAGAAAAATGCCTTCATAATTTAGCCCTATTTTAACATCCCATAACTAATTAGGGATAGATATGATGACTATAAATAAGGTTAATGATATCATACATTTCTCTCCATGCTTTGGTTTTAGGCTTGGACATATAGAACCTTCCCAAAATGAGTTATCATTAACTTTAGTCCAAAAAACTCCTCCATGCACCTTGCACACTTGTCCTCAAATATGACTTCATTTTATCATAAAAATATATGGGAGGGAGTGGATGAAAATTTTCAAGACCCTACATGGCCTTATAATCATTAGGCATACTTTAAAAACACCCTACTTAAAATTTTCCACCCTTATCACTAGCTTGTTCACTATGCCAGTTTTGACTGACTGAGATGAGAGCTTTTGTTGAGGAACTTAAAAGTTTTTCAAAGGCATTAAATTAATATGGGGATTTATCACAATTCTTAATCTTTCTCCTAAAGTTTTTTTCATTTATTGAAACCTCTTGAAACCTGTATAATGCCCAAAATAGTCAAAAAAACATGTTTTGCATCCCATATGTACAAGTTTGTATAGCTCAATAGGGTGGTAAGTATATTTAGGGAGTTTTATATAAGTTTAAATTATCATCTTGGTCAAACTGGTCCATTAGATTAGCTTTCCAACTCCATCTTCTTAAACTGGTCTTGACTGAGGGTTTGCAAGGGTTTTAGGCCTGTTTGACCTCTTAAGGTTCATTCATAAAGTTATGACATTATAATTGTATAAAAATTCCAAAAATATGATATTTAAGGACCTTATTAACATCTAAAAACACCTTTATCATCCATGTAATGCCTCATGAAAGATATGAGCATTAAACTTGACCTATCGAGCTCTTTTCACCTTTTTGTATAGGTCTGATGTAGTTCTAAGCTCAAAATGGAGTTATTCATTATTCTTCTAAATATTGATAGATTTACCACACTTGGTATGTACATATAATCATGTTACAATAGGCTGAGAATCCTAATTTATGCTAGAAGTGTCAATGGTTATCCATTTGGCTTTAGGCTTAAGTATGCTCAATAGGCTTGCCTATAACCTAAAGCCTAAAATAAATTTATTGATAGATTACCTACATTAAAATATATTATACACATATAATTTTATCTCACATATACTATTTTTCCCATTAAAAACCATTACTAAATTTGGAGATGTCATTGGTCTATCAAATTGGCTCTAGGTCAAACCCTACCCAATGGGCTTGACTGCAACCTTGGGGTTTTAGCACCCTGTCTAGTTTCCTCTCTTTGTGATTGGTTTCCAATATTTTTTTAGGTGTCCCTCATATTTTCATACCTTTATTAATTGTCTCCATATCTTATAGTTACTCCTTATACCCATCTTCCAAAGATTGTAGGTTTCATGCATGAAGGGAGTGCCCTTTATCTAAGACAAAATAGAGGGTACTCCCCTATTTATATAGAAAAATATGAATATTTTAGGGCCTCTCCAATTTCTAAGGACTTTATACACAAAAACCATCCATACACTATGTCATTTGACCCTCTAAAGGCCTCTAAGTCCAAGACAGACCAGTCAGGCAAGGATTGTGTGTGAGCCTCTTCCAAGTGGACTGTATGTGCATCATGAGAACCCTTTTATCTATTTTATTTCTATAATTAAGGATTATAAATACTATCATATTAATTATTTATGTTTCCCATAATCTATTCCTTACTTCAACCTTTCATTTTATTTCCCCATATAATTGTCTAGTCAAGACTGAGTGTCACTTGACTGATTGTGTTTTTCTTGGAAGGGCACCTATACGTGTTCCTAGATTGAATTGTTGGGGATCAACCAACAAGCTTGATTACTATTGTGTAAGCAACTAAAAATATAATTAAACTAGAATAATAAGTAACTAGAATCAGAAATAGCAAAGAATAAGAGATACAAGAAACCACCCTGAAAACTTGTATTAAACTCTTCCAGAAGGAAATACAATGAAGAAAATCACACTTTCTTCTCACACCTCTCAGATGTACAGATCTCTTTCCCTCAAGAGTTTTCTCTCTCAATTACAATCAATTCCAACAACCTAGATTGATACACATATACAATAAATGTCTTGTACTTTTCTTTCTTGCAATAAGCTATGAAGATCTAATCCTATTATATAATATTAGGAAACATGAGCATGCATTCTCCACCGTTAGATATACTTATTAATCAAGGGTTCAAATTAGTCTTGCCAAAAATAGAAACGCAGACTCAATACCAATAGTTAATCTAATCATGCAAACAATATGTTTATCTATGAAAATAGACTTTCTGGACGCACAGGTGACTGACATCGGTCCCTGCCTGTCTGCACATGACCGACGTTGACTGATCCATAACCGATGCCGATAGCTACTGGTCGACTCCTAGCTGTCGTCAGTGACTGTGTAAATCCAACAACTTCAGCATCCACTCATCTGGTGAAGCTTTTAGCTCCACACCTCAACAATCTCCCACTTGGAGATAAACAGCTGCACCAGTACCTGTACAGCAACATCTTCTAGCTTCTCCATCTTCAAGCTCAATCTTGAAGACCAACAAAAGTTGAATGAAGATTCAACTTGTCTTTTGTTACCGACTTTGTTAACATATCAGCAGGGTTCTTATCTGTATGGATCTTTTCCAGCTTCAGCTCACCATCCTCCAATACCTGTCTAATGAAGTGGTACCTAAGCTGTATATGTTTGGTTCTTGAATGAAAGGCTGAATTCTTTGCCAAATGAATTGCACTTTGAATATCACTATATAATTTGAAACTCTCTTGCTCCTTTCCCAACTCTTCCATGAACCGTGTCATCCATATCATCTCTTTGCTAGCCTCTGTGACTGTAATGTATTCTGCCTCTGTAGTAGACAAGGCAACAACCTTCTACAACTTTGAAATCTAGCTAACCATCGTTCCACCAATAGTGAAAACATATCCTGTGGTGCTTCTCCTGCCATCTAAGTCTCCTGCCATATCCGCATCTACATATCCATGTAGAGAAGTGTTTGACCCTCCATAGCATAAATGCCTACTTCTGGTCCCTCTCAGATATCTGAGAATCCACTGAACTGCTTTCCAGTGCTCCTTCCCTGGATTGGCCATAAACTTACTGACAACTCCCACTACTTGGGCAATATCAGGTCTAGTACATACCATTGCATACATCAAGATCCCAACTATTGAAGCATATGGAACTCTACTCATGTACTCTACCTCATCATGTAATTTTGGACACTGATCTTTGCTCAACTCGAAGTGTCCAGCCATATGTGTACTCACCAGTTTTGCATCCTACATATTGAACCTCTCCAACACCTTGTTCACATAATCCTCTTGAGACAAAATCAACCTGTGATTTTTCCTATCTCTCTTGATACTCATGCCAAGGATTTTCTTTGCTACTCCCAAATCCTTCATGGCAAATGTGTGAGCTAATTTCACCTTAAACTCAGAAATATCCTGCATGTGTGAACCTGTAACAAGAATATCATCTACATACAACAATAGGATAATATATCTACTATTATCTAATCTCTTAAAATACACACAATGGTCATATTGACATCTACTGAAACCATGCTCAGTCATAAACCTGTCAAACTTCAAATACCATTGTCTTGGAGCTTGCTTAAGACCATATAAGCTTTTCTTCAACTTGCACACAAGCTTCTCCTTACCTTTGACCTCAAAACCCTCCAGCTGATCCATATATATTTCTTCATCCAAATCTCCATGAAGCAACGCTGTCTTAACATCAAGCTGCTCAAGATGCAAATCCTCAATAGCAACTAAAGACAATACAGTATGAATAGAAGTCATTTTTACTATAGGAGAAAAAATTTCACCAAAATCAATACCTAGTTTCTGTGCAAATCTCTTTACTACCAACCTGGCCTTATGTCTCATCTATCCATTCTCACCTTCCTTTAACCTGTAAACCCATTTGTTCTTCAATGCTATCTTTCCAGCTGGAAACTCAACCAAATCCCACATTTGGTTCTCTTTCAAGGAATCAATCTCCTCATTCATGCCAAGCTCCCATTGTTTTCAAGTTTCTACCTGCATTGCTTCATCAAAACTCTTTGGTTCTCCACTATCAGTGAGCAATAAGTAGAATAATGAAGGGGAATATCGAATTGGAGGTTTACTTACCCTTTCTGACCTCCTAGGCATTTGAGACTCATTTTCTGCTTGTTATTCACCCAAATTCTCTGTCAGTGACCGATCTCGGTCATATCTAGGCCTGTACCTGACCGACGTCGGTTCCACCAAACTGACGTTGATTCCTGTCTGACCGACATCAGTGACTATCTGACCGACATCAGTTCCTATTTGACCTATCTGACTGACGTCAGTTCCTTCCTGATCGACGTCGGTGTCTATGTTTTTTTGGAAGTGATTTCCTGTGAGCTCATTTTGGATTACAATCTCGTCTAAATCTCCATTGCCCTGCTCAAAATCCTTTAGCTTCTTGAGCTGATCACTGTACATCACCTTCTCATTGAAAACAACATCACGGCTTCTAATTATTTTGTTAGTTCCTAGATTCCACAACCAGAATCCAAAATCTTCATAGCCATAACCAATAAAAGTGCACCTCATAGACTTAGCTTCCAGCTTCTTTCTATTTTCTTTATCAACGTGCACAAAAGCTTCAGAACCAAAAACTTTGAGAAATGAAAGATCTACCTTTTTACCTGTCCAAGCCTCTTCTGGAATTCCACCATCCAGAGCTGTAGAGGGTCCTCTGTTAATCAGGTAAACTGTAGTATCTATAGCTTCTACCCAAAACTATAAGGGCAAACCAGCATGTAATCTCATACTCCATGCACGCTCCAATATTGTTTTGTTCATCCTTTCAGCAACTCCATTTTGTTGAGGCGTCCTTGGAACCATCCTTTCCCTGCATATTCCATACATAGAATAGTAACTCCTAAACTTATTGCTGCAGTACTCACCACCATTGTCAGATTTAAGGCACTTCAATCTCAAACTTGTTTCATTCTCAACAAAAGCTTTCCAATTCCTAAATGTGTCAAAAACATCAGATTTCTTCTTTATGCAATAGACCCATACCTTTCTTGTAGCATCATCAATGAAAGTAACATAATACTATGATCCTCCAATAGAAGCTACCTGAGCTGGTCCCCACACGTCTGTGTGAACAAGCTCCAACTTGTGCTTCCTCTTTGTTGACCCAGTTTTGATAAATCTTACTCTCTTCTGTTTTCTAAAAACACAATGCTCACAGAAATCTAGATCTATGCTTTTCAAATCTGAAAGCTTACCTTTTGACTTAAGAATTTTCATTCCCTTCTCACTCATGTGGTTGAGCCTACAGTGCCATAACTTAGCATCCACATCTGAAGTAGATAATATAGGAGAATAATCAGTAATACAATTACATAAATAGAGAGTACCTACTCTCTTACCTCTGACTAATACAAGTGCACCCTTGGTAACCTTCCAAGATTCAGCTGTGAGAGTTACTGTACAACCCTCATCACCCAACTTTCTTACAAAAATCAGATTCTGCTTCAGGGCTGGGACATGCATGACATCCTTCAACACCCATGTGTTTCCATTCTGCAATTTTAGCTACACTTTTCCTTTGCCAACAATTTTACAAGGCTCATCATCCCTAAATAAACTTTTCCAAAACCTCCCTGGACATAATCATTGAAAATTTCTCTATTTGGGGTAGCATGGAAAGAGGCCCCAGACTCTAAAACTCAAGATTCTATTTTATTATGCAAAGAAAGTGAAAGATCATCTTGTGCAACAATACTTGCAACTTTTGCTTCTTCATTACCTTCATGCTGATTCTCTTCATTAACCTTCAACCAGCAATCTTTCTTTGCATGTCCTCTCTTTCCACAATTCAAGCAGGTTATTTTTCTTTTTCTATTTCTGGATTTGGATCTATTTCTCATCTTTGATTTAGACCTTGATCTCCCTTGCTTGCTCTTCTATCTTTGCCTTCCCCTACTTTCAATACTTAAAGCATTACCTGATGTTTCCCCTGTGCTTTTCCTGCGAGTTTCTTCATTCAAGATTACACTAACAACATCATCTACTTTCAAGATATTTGTAGCAGATGCAGTATTACTAACTGCCATTACCAAGCTATGCCAACTTTCAGGTAAAGAGCATAATATTAAAAGAGCCTTAATTTCATCATCAAAAACTATTTTGACTGAATTTAATTGATTTACAATTCCATGGAAATCATTAAGATGATTAGATACAGATCCACCTTCCTGCATTTGCAAATTAAATAATTGCTTCATAAGATATACCTTATTTGAAGCTGAGGGATTTTCATATAAATTTGCTAAAGTATCCATTAACTCTACCGTTGTCTTTGCCTATGACAAGTTAGAAATCACAGTAGATGCCAGACTCAATCTTATAGATCCAAGAGCCTTTCTATCAAGAACTTCCCATTCTTCATCTTCCATGTCTGTGGGCTTCTTTGAAATCCCACCTAACAGTAAGTATAGATCTTTCTGATACAGATAATCTTCTATCTACATTCTCCATAATTGGTAATTCTTGCCATTGAACTTCTCCATTCTTAGTTTACTTTCTTCTGCGATTGCTTCTCCCACTCAAACAGAAACCCCTGTGAGTGACCTGTAATCAACAAACACTAACCAGATCTGAAACACCTGTTAGTCAACCTGAGCTCTGATACCACTTGTTGGGGATCAACCAACAAGCTTGATTACTATTGTGTAAGCAATTAAACACGGAATTAAACCAGAATAATAAGTAAATAAAATCAAAAATAGCAAAGAATAAGAGATACAAAAAACCACCCTGAAAACTTGTATTAAACTCTTTTAGAAGGAAATACAATGAAGAAAATCACACTTTCTTCTCACACCTCTCAAATGTACAGATCTCTTTCCCTCAAGAGTTTTCTCTCTCAATTACAATCAATTCCAACAACCTGGATTGATACACATATAAAATAAATGTCTTGTATTGTTCTTTCTTACAATAAGCTATGAAGATCTAATCCTATTATATAATATTAGGAAACATGAGCATGCATTCTCCACCGTTAGATATACCTCTTAATCAAGGGTTCAAATCAGTCCTACCAAAAATAGAAATGTGGACTCAATACCAAAAGTTAATCTAATCATGCAAACAATCTGTTCATCCATGAAAATAGACTTTCTAAATGCGCAGGTGATCGACATCAGTCCCTATCTGTCTGCACATGACCGATGTCAGCCGATCCATAACTGACGCCGGCAGCTACTGGTCGACTCCTTGCCGTCGTCGGTGACTGTGTAAATCCAGTAACTTCAGCATCCGCTCATCTAGTGAAGCTTTTAGCTCCACACCTCAACATGAATTTAGATTTGGATCATTGCATAAGCCTTTCCTTCATTATTACATGGTCACTTATAATTTTTTTACCCATTCTTCACTTCCATATTCACTTCCAATGCCCTTACTCGCCAAAATTGCTCACTATCTTCTCACAGTCACTTCCAGCTGACTATGTGGGAGTATTTAAGGTCTTGTAGGTTTCCTTAGCTTGAATTTGGATTTGTATATATACCTCAGACATTTAATAAACTTATTATATAATTGTATGTGTTTATATATTTCCACTCATGTTTGGAGAGTACCAATCAACAAGGAACCTCTCTCTAATTCATTGTTTGCTTGTCCTGATGTAGGTGAATGTTAAGGTTGTTATACGGATTGTAGGTGCATGGGAGTTGAAAAAATAGTATATCATCCCTCTCCTAATGTCATCTATGTTCCTTAGTGTTCCTTTTACTCACTAATTCCATTCAAACCATGTAAGTATGCTTTGTTATCACCTTGAATTACTAAGGTCACTTTTTAGTTCAAAGCATGTAAAATTTACTACCTGGAAATAGTGTTTTTATAGGCAACTTTAGGCCTCTCAATCACCATCTTTGTCTGGTCATTATTTCCCCAAATATTGCATGGAACTTGTCCTATGTAGTTACTACCAACCAAGATCATTATAATGCATCAAAATCTCATGTAACCATATCATATTTTTCTCACAAAATGCCTTTGGACCACTATTATGTTGTTTTAGGGAAAAGATCCTTGAGTCAGTCAATGAATTTTAGGAAGTGATCAATATTGCCATTTGCCATCTCTGCCTTAAAATTAGGCTATATATGATTTTCTCAATGAATTATAACTCTAGGGAAGGTCTCACCTCATGCCACAACACTCCAAAATGACACTAAAGCTCTTTACCAAGTCACCGGTAGATGTTGATTTTTAGTATATACAGGCAATGGATAGAATGTGGACAATATGCATTAATTTAAGCCTCTCATTAATAGTACAGCCATCACAAAAACTTCAAATGTATTCCTCACACCTCCAAGAACTTTAAACCACTATAAAGGCTTTCATCATGTCATGACATCAACAATGAAGGTTGTAGGTGCATGGTGAAGTGTATACAGGCAAGGAGCATGGGACAGTCCATGTATTGAAATAAATGCCTAAAATAGTCAATTAATTTCCCATCAATGGTGTTTCAATGAAACTTTAGTATGATTCAAACTCAAGACAATATCCTATATTTCCCTTTCAACATTGAGAAACCTCCATGAAATCACCTGTAGATGTATTTTCCTGTCACATGATTGTATGACACTCAAAAACTACATTTTCATGGATATTTTTCCTTAGAGAATTAAATTTAAAGATTATTTAACCAATAATATGTCTAATAAATTGAAACAAAGCTATCACAACCCTAGAATCATCATCAAAATATGAATATTCTACAAATAGAGGAAAAGTTGTCTGCAACACAGAGTGGTGCTTCTCTTGCAACTTTGAGTTATTTGACTCATCTAAACACATTTAAACATGAAACAAAGAATGGGGAAAATTATATAATGAATCCAACATCCTCTATATTTAACATCACCAACTGGTTCGTACAGACTTGCCCAAAATGGAGCAAAACCCATAGGGTGCATGAAATAACATGCAAACAAGTATAGTCAACTTCATGAGGATGGTTCATGAAGCACAGGCCACCATTATTCAAAATATTTAAATTTAAATTAATTTATTTTATTTTAATATAACCTCCCAAAATTATTTGACTTGAAACCTCTTTAGTTGTCCGTACTGAGCAAAAAACTTGTAGGTCATTTCTGTGTGTCTAAGAAAGCAAGAAAGGATCAGAATGGTTTTGGGAAATTTTTTACACTTCCAAAGTGTGTCAATAATTTATATGAGTTTAATTAATATTAAAATATTTTCCATGATCTTTTTCCATGTGGCACACTTCCCCATGATCTGTACAAGTGCCAAAATCTCTTCCTTTCTCAAGAAAATTGCCCTTTCTAATGAAGAACCTACCACTTTTCAGTTATGTCAATGAATAAGACCCTTAATGACACAAGGGATGTGAAATCATATTTTTTAACCTTCACACTTCTCAATAAATCTATACAACTTATTAAATACTTGATTTTGACCCTTAAAATGACTCAAAAGGACATGTTGGCTAATAATATTAATGACCACAGATAATGTAACATTAAATGACATATGATATACCTTGTTACAAAATATTAAACCCCCTAAAACACTTAAAAGTCAAGTTTTTACCTAGGGGTGCCCCAATTTTACCTAAAATTCAAATTTGATCAACAAACTGGTGACTCATAGGGGTAGTATGCCTGCTATACTGACTAGAATAGTAGCCTTATCATTACATTGGAATTAGGGGGTCATTAAAATTCTAAAACAAAACAAAGAGACCTTTGACCACAAGCTTTTATCAAGACAAGACCACTTGATTACCTCAAACACAAAAACAAAGGACACACACCAACAAAACAAACACACCAACAAGACACACACACATGTGCTCAAGGCACTTAGGGAATTAAAAAAAACTATTACACATAATTAAAAAATAATCATACCTCATTTCCAAGATCAAAAGGAAAATTTCTTAAATCACCTTCTTCATGAGAAGAATCATAGTGCCAAGCATGTTTTTCCTTGGATTGAATGCTTTGTAGACCAAACCTACTCCTTAGCACTTCACTTAATATGCCCTCAAGTATATCATCCTTAAATAGGTCTCCAATGTAGATATATTTCCCTTAAACATGTTCACATACTTCATACTACTGCCCACTCTTCATTTCATGATCGATTTATATCTTCTTGGTAGGCATGGCTTCAATAGGAGTAGTTTCATGTTTCTTAGAAGATTGAGGCTAATAGGAGCTTGTTCCATCCTTCAAGAGCCAATGTGTTTCTCCCAAATAATTGAGAGGATTATATCCCATCTTGATGACTTCAAACATGTCATCATGGAATGTATATGCTTCTTGAAAGGACAAATTTGAAAGGTTACCTTTCTTTTGCATACTTAATTGAGTGCCAAGGTTGCCTTCTCCATCTTTGACCGAATCATAGCCTCCTTTAAGAGGATTATATCCTTCTCTAATGACATCAAACATATTATCCCAATAATGATTAAGAACTTATCCTTTCCTATCCATGGTATCTTGCATAGTGATGGAAGAACCAAGGACTATTTCTTCCTCTTTGGCAAAGGGAAAACATTCTTCCTTATCAATGCAATCAAAAATTTCCACAAAATAAATCACTTATTATTCATAATATAATACCTATTTATGGATCTCAAGTTGCATCTCAACTACCACATCATTAATTTTATTCTCAAGGGCTTCAAGATCTTCCATCTCCTTCTTTGTGATTCCAAGACTAGGCATCCTGAAGTCATGTGACTTAGTCCAATGAGGCTGCCAAGAAGTTAGACTTTATTCAAGCAAGAATTATGAGTTTTTATCAACCAAATACTCCTCATTATGTTCCCATACCATATTTATATCAAGGTAAATGGTGATGGGGTGAGGACATGATGAACTAGTTGGTGGAGGTAGCACATAGAACTCAAAATCAGATTGAGAGTGAAAAGTAGGAGACTCTTTTGGAAGCTCTTGAGGAAGGGGAGGAACACTTTGCGATAAAACAACTTGGTTTTATTCCTTACACTTTAAAATCACTTCATTCACATCTGATTTATATTTTTCACTCTCTTTAGGAAGGGTGGATTGGGTGTGCTTAGGCATAGGATCTTCTTTTGGGTCTAAACCTTCCATCACACCTTGACTTAGCATCTTCATTTTTGACTCTAAGTCTTCAATTTTCTTGGATAGGTTCTCTTGGAAAGGTATCTCTTGAAGTTTATATTATTCTTCATGAGAAGGAGGAGTAAAATAGGGCTAACATGGAACACAAGAAGCTTCTTGAGGAAGGGTGGGAGGGACTTGCAAAGGATCAACTTCATTCTCAACATCAAACTCCGTAACAATGATTATATCTTCTTTCTTTCCCCATGATTCCACTATATTACTCTAGCTTAGGATGTTAGGATTATAATTATTTTATTGAGGAAGTATGGGAGGGGTTTGTATAGGATCAAGATCCTTCTCAACTTCACACTCTTTATCAAGACTCTTCTCCTCTTTCTTTCCCTGTGACTCCACTATCTTATTCCAGCTTAGAATGTTAGGATTAGAAGTCTCTTTTTGAGGTGGTAGGGATGTAAGGTGAGAGGGAAATGATGGATTTAAATCCACTTCCTTTTCTTAAAACATGGACTACTACATATGCATATTACCCAACTCAATTTACCTATCAAGATTGGATTCAAAAACAAGGTTTCTCTTTTCAACTCTCTCTTCCAATTGATTGGGCAAAGGATGACTTTGATATCCTTAATTGGGCTCATGATTAAGGATTGAATATGGATGATAAGAAACTTTGGGAATTGGATATGAAGGCTGATAGGTTTGTTGAGGTTACCTTTCATGAACTCCTAGCTTATCCTCTAAGGAAGAAACTAGGCCACTCACATCAAGTATCTCACTTGTGAGACTTTGCCAATTGGATCTCTCAATAGGTACCCACTCTCTTTTGACCAAATCTAATGCATCTCTCACTTTATTAATAATATGAATAGGAACCTCTTGACCACATCCCCTTAGAGTATCAAACTCCAACATGTACTTCTCATATCCCAAGAGTGTCTTCTTGAAGGTGGAAATGGATTGAGTTGAGAAGTGTTTAGGTTGACTAGGGTGAGCAAGACATTAAGGAGGCAGACTATAGAACTGGTAATAATCATGAGAAGGATAATAATGGCCATGTGGGAGTTTATATGGATCATAACCATATTGGTAAGGATCACACCAAGGCTGATTAAGAACTTGATCTTGTTGATAGGGAATGGCACAAGCTTGAAATGTCTCACCAACTTGTGTAACAAGTAACTCAACACCAAAATTAGCCATGAAACATCATTAAAATCAAAAACACAAAGAAATATATTAAAATAATCCTAAAAAATAAACTTTGGATACTTGACTAGCTAATGTATCTTTGAAGCCATTGATGCTTTGATAGATGCCTCTAAAGGTTGATTATTGAAAGACAACACCAAAAATATTTCAACTTCTTGGACCAAGAGTCCCGGGAACCAGGTATACCAAAAACTTTTGTCACTTAGATTTTCACCCTTTGAGGAGATGGAAAATATCTCCTCATCCAAGTGTCATACTAGAAACACCTCAAGGCTTATGGGTAACCTAAGGATGGGGTGATCTCTAGGTAGGGCTAGCTCCCTTGATGTACCACTTCGGATTGCAACTACACCTAAACTTTATGGGGGGAGGAAGGAGAGAAATAACTCAAAGAAAAATATTCTAAGGGAGGTGATACACCAAAAATATTGATGAATTCTAACCAATTACATGTTACACTTGAAACCAAGAGACAAACTAAACATTCACTTCTCTAAATCTTCATCTTCTCACATCAATGTTACATTATGAGGTTATGGATGAATGTGCAAAGCTACGAAGACTAGATAAGAGGCATTGAATGGCACTACTGAATAAACTAACTCATTCAATCCTTGACATTTCTTAAAACACTTCACATGCCCTACAAGAAGAAGCTTTCCAACTGTAAATAAGATGAAAGAATGAAACAACATGCTAAGGAATCTATAGTCTTCAATTATTCAAAATCAAACATTCCAAATAACCAAACTATAAATAGTTATGGAAGAGGTAAAAATCAGTAGTTTTATTTATAAAAAGGTATGAAAATGATCAAGGCTTTACCATACTTAGGTGGAGCATGAGTTATAATGGCCAAAATGGCTAGTTCTTATAGAACTTGAGAGAGAGAGGAGAAGAAAGAAGTCCAAGGGTTAAAATAACACTTTTCAAGATATGGTAATTAGTTACTTGTGCATGAGAAGAGAATATGGGATGAACCATGCAAGGTCAGGAATCCCAAGTGTCCATATAAGTCATTAAACTCTTGCAAAGTGGTATAAAACTCCATGTCTTGGCTCAAAAAATTGCCTTCATAATTTGGAACTATTTGAACATCTTATAAATTATTAGTGAAAAGTTTGATGATTGGAAATAATTTTAATGCTATCAAACATGCCTCTCCATGCCTTGGTTGTAGGCTTAGACATATAGAACCTTCCTAAAATGAGCTATCATCATCTATAGTCTAAAAAAATCCTCCTTCACGTACCCTACACACTTGTCCTCAAATTTAGCTTTAGTTGCTCATGAAAATCCATGGGACAGAGTTTATGGCAAGTTTAAAGACCCTCCATGGCCTTAAAATTATCATGCGCACTTTAAAAACATCCCACTTGAAGTTTTCCACCCTTTTCACTAGCTTATCCAATATGCTAGTTTTGACTGGATGAGATGAGATCTCCTATTGAGGAACTTATGAGTTATCATGAGGCATGAAATTAACGTGGAGAGATATAAAAAGTCTTAATCATTTCCCCAAATTTAGTTTCATCTCTTGGAACCTCCTATAACCTACATAATGCATAAAATAATAAAAAACCATGTTTTACACCCCATCTATACAAGTCTGTACAACTTAAGTGGGTGGGGATTAGCTTGAGGTAGTCTCCTGAAATTTTCTATTATCATATTGGTCAAATTTGTCTATTATATTATCTTTCCAACTCTATCTTCTCAAACAAGTCTTGACTGACAATTTGTAAGTGTTTTAGGCCTTTTTAACCTCTTAAGGTTCATTCATAAAGTTCTGACATTGGAATTACATACAAATTCCAAAAATATTATCTTCAAGGACCATATTAACATCTCCAAACTCTTTTGACATCCATGTAATTCCTCATGAAATATATGAGCATTAAAAATTGACCTATCAAGTTCTTTTCAACTTCTTGCATAGGCCTGATGTAGTTATTAGCTCAAAATGGAGTTTTTCATTCTACCTCTAAAGAGTTATATATTTAACACACTTTTTATGTCCATATAATCATGCTCCAATAGGATAAGAATCCTATTTTATTCTATAAGTGTAAATGGTTATCCATTTGGCTTTACACTTAAGTATGCTCAATAGGCCTGCATGCAACCTAAAGCCTAAAATGAATTTATTGATAACTTAAATGCATTACAATAGATTATACACACCTAATTTTATCCCATAGACATTATTTTTCCCATTATAAACCATTACTAAAGTTGGAGATGTCATTGGTCTATCAAATTGGCTCTAGGTCAAACCCTACCCAATGGGCTTGACTATAACCTTAGGGCCCTGTCTGGTGTCCTCTCTATTTTATTGGCTTCCAATATTGTGTTAGGTCTCCCTCATCTTTCCATACCTTTTTTAATCATCTCCTTAGCTTCTGTTACTCTTTCTACCCATCTTTCAAATATTGCAGGTTTCATGCAGGAGGGGAGTGTCCTCTATCTAAGATAAAATAGAGGGCACTCCCCTATTTCCCCAAAAAAATATGAATATTTTATGGGCCTCTCCAAGTTTTAAGTATTTTAGACGTAAAAAATCATCCCTCCACTAGGTCATTTGACCCTCTAAAGGCCTCAAATTCCAAGACAGACCAGTCAAGCAAAAATTATGTGTGAGACTTCTCCAAGTGGACTGTATGTGCATCATGAAAACCCTTTTCTCTATTTGATTTATGTAATAAATTATTATAAATAATATCATATTACTTATGTAGGTTTCCCATCATCTATGATTTAATTCAACCTTCCATTTTACTTCCCCATACAATTGTCTAGTCAGGATTGAGTGTCACTTGACTGATTGTGTTTTGCTTGTAAGGGCACCTGTAGGTGTTCCTAGCTTGAATTTAGATTTGGATCATTTCATAAGACTTTACTTCATTATTCCATGGTCACTTATAATTTTTTTTACCCATTATTCACTTCCATATTCACTGTCAATGCCCTTACTCACCAAAATTGTTCATTGTCTGCTCATAGTCACTTCTAGCTGACGTGTGTGAGTCTTTAGGGTCCTGTAGGTTTCCTTAGCTTGAATTTATATTTGGATATATACCTCAAAAAATTCATGACCTTCTTAGATCATGTTATGTGTTTATACCTTTTCACTCATGTTTGGAGAGTACCAACCAACAAGGAACCTCTCTCTAGCTCACTGTCTGCTTGCCCTAATGTAGGTGATTGCTAACGTTGTTGTACAGATTGTAAGTGTATGGGAGTTGAAAAAATAGTATATAATCCATCTCATAATGTTATTTATGTTCCTTAGTGTGATTTTCACTCACTAAGTCCATTTAAAACATGTAATTATGCTTTGTTATCACCCTGAAGTACTAAGGTCACTTTGTACTTCAAAGCTTATAGAATTTACTACCTAGAAATAGTGTTTTTATAGGCAACTTTAGGCCTCTCAATCACCATCTTCCTCTATTAATTATTTCCCCAAATATTGCATGGAACTTGTCCTATGTAGGGACTACCAGCCAAGATCATTATTATATATAAAAATCTCATGTAACCATATCATATGTTTCTCACAAAATGCCTTTGGACCATTGTTTTGTTGTTTTAGGGAAAAGATCCCTGAGTCAGTCAATGAATTCTAGAAAGTGATCAATATTGCCATTTACCATCTTTGTATTTCAAGTAGGCTAGCTATGATTTTTTCAATGCATTATAACTCTAGGAAAGGTCTCACCTTATACCATAACACTCCAAAATGACACTAAAGCTCTCTGCCAAGTCACCTGTAGATGTTGATTTTTAGTATATATAGGCAATGGGAAAAATGTGGACAATATGCATTGATTTAGACCTCTCATGAATAGTAAATCCACCCCAAAAACTTCAAATGTATTATTCACACGTTCAATAACTTGAAACTACTATAAATTCTTTCATCATGTCATGACATCAATGAAGGTTGTAGGTGCATGGTGAATTGTATACATGCAGGGAACATGGCACAGTCCATGTATTAAAGGAAATGCCTAAAATATTAAATTAATTTCCCATAAATGGTGTTGCAATGAAACTTTAGTATGATTCAAACTCAATACAAGATCATAGATTTCCCTTTCGATGTTGAGAAGCCTCCATGAAAGCACCTGTAGGTGTATTTTCCTATCACATTACTGTATGACACTCAAAATTTTCATTTTCATGGAGATTTTTCCTTAGAGAATGAAATTTAAATATTATGGGACAAATAATATATTGAATAAATTTAAATAATTCTATCATAACCTTGGAATCATGATCAAAACATGAAGATTCTACAAATAGAGGAAAAGTTACTTGCAACGCAGAATGGCGCTTCTCTTATAACTTTGAGCTATTTAACTCATCAAAACACCTTGAAACATTAATAAAATAATTTTAAACATTATATAATGAATCAAACATCCTTTATATTCAACATCACTAATTTATTTGTATGGACTTGCCCAAAATGTAATAAAACCCATAAGGAGCATGAAACATCAAGCAAAAAAGTAAAGTCAACTTCATGAGGATAATTCATGAAGAAATATCCACCACTATTCAAAATATTTATATCTAAATTAATTTATTTAATTTTACTACAAATTCCTAGAAACATTTGACTTGAAACCTCTTCAGTTGTCCGTATTGAGCAAAAAATCTGCAGGTCACTTCTGTGTGTCTAGAAAAGCAAGAAAGGAGCAAAATAGTTTTGGGCCATTTTTGACACTTTAAAATCATTTCAATCACTAATATTAGTTTCATTAATATTAAATGATGTTCCATGATATTTTCCCATGTGGCACACTTCCCCATGAGTCGTATAAGTGCCAAAATCTTTTCCTTTCTAAAAAAAACTACCCTTTCTACTAAAAAACCTACCACTTTTCATTTATGTTATTTAATAAGACCTATAAGGACATATAGGATGTTACATCACATTTTTTAACATTTACACTTCCCAATAAATCCATACAACTCATTAAATACTCAATTTTGACCCCTAAAATGACTCAAAAAGACATGTTGGTTAATAAAATAATGACCAAGGCTAATATAACATTGAATGACCTATGATATACCTTATGACCAAATATTAAACTCCATAAAACACTTAAAATTCAAATTTTTACCTAGGGGTGCCCCAATTTGACCTAAAAGTCAAATTTGGTCAACAAAACTTATTATATATGAAAATATTCTAAAAAAATAAAATACATAGACAAATAACTTAGTTGTAACTTGGGTTTGATAGATAGTAATAGAGATTATGTTGTTGATAGTCTGATGGTGTTGTAAATTAGGAATAAGGCTCCGATCGAGTTTGGGACAAGGTTAGCCTATGATGGTATAAGGCACGATGATATCCAATATGATTTTTTCCCTCTATATGAAATATGATATGGTTTTCACATATGGGTAATGTGTTGTGATCGGGGTTTCTTGATTCAACATAAAAATCATTGTGTGCATTTTTCTTCACTTAAAACTCTAGCTAAATCGATAATGAGGAATAAATAAAATAAATAGGATAAATAGGTTAGTGGCTAAAGTTGTGCTCAACCTCAACACCTACTGTGTTGAGTGTTTTATACATATCAATACTTTGAAGAGGAATCAAACTCCAATTATTTCTCCCATACTATGATAATGTGTGTGAAATATGACATGTGTTTTTTACATATGGGTAATGTGTGTGTGATCGGGGTTACTTGATTCACTATGGAAATCATTGTGTGCATTTTTATTCACTTAAAACTCTAGCTAAATAGATAGTGAGGAATAAATAAAATAAATAATAAAAATAGGTTAGTGGTTAAATTTGTGTTTGACCTCAACACCCACTGTGTTAAATGTTTCCTACATACCAATACTTTGAAGAGGAATCAAACTCCAAGTATTTCTCCCATACTATGATGATGTGTGTGAAATATTAGTATAATGTTATATGCTAGTGCAAGTCTTGGTGTAATTATGTGCTTCAACAATGACTAATGACCTTGGATGTGTACTCAAAATTAGCACAGGGTTACTTGGGTTATATGAACTTAGAGTTGGAAAGAATAAGTGTCTTCATCTCAATGTGCAATTGGATATCTAGTGTTTATCAATCATATGAACCTCTAGTGAATAATGGCTAGAAAATCAAAAAATGTAGCTTTATAGTAGTGTTTTTATAAATTTATCAAATGGGACTTATGAAACATGCGAGACGACCCATCAAGTGAATTTAAATTTGAGAAATTAGACATTATTTTATGGGAGGACATGGTCGATAGATTTAGACACTACTGGAAAGAGGGGTAGTCTTGAAGAAGCCTTGTCTGAGAAGCAAAAATAACTAATCTAGAGTAAAGAGATGAGCTTAGGCTATTTGGAAGGTGAATAGGAATATTTAGAATCAAAAAATACTTAAAGATAAGGATCCCCTACATAGCGATATAGGAATAGAAGTTCAAAACCATGGAATTTAGCCTTGGCTAAGTGTGTATAAGGAGTGGTCACAAGTGCATTATTTTAGTATTAAATGTTAATTTTAATGTCTATAATAGTGTTATTTATTTCATGTTTAATTTCATACTATGTTACCAAAATTGAAACAAATTGAGATTCCAATTAGAAGAATTTATAGGTTTATGTTAAGAATATAGAATGTAGAGAAATAATAATGAAATAAAGATAGAATTAAAATTCAAAAAACACAATAGAATAGAGACATAGATTTAATGTGGTTCACCCAATATGGGCTACGTCCACACAAAAACTACCAATCCTTCTTATTATTCAGTCCAACAAATAAAGGGAAAAACCTGTAATACATCTATTACAATATCCTCTTCACTCTCTCTCCCTTTTTGCCTAATTAAAATGCCCTCATATCAAAGGAGGGTTACAAATTAGGTAAAAAATGCACTAAATTAATTTATATCGTTTGATACAAAACCTAATAGTAAATAGTCTAGATTAACTATAAAATTATAATATTTTATAATGTATTTTTCACAAAATTTTGCTTTAGGGATGCTACCCCTGAACCCCCACTAGGGGGGCTCTAAAATAGATTGTCTCCCATCTGTACCCCATGGTGACCCTAGTGGGGGGGTGTTGCCCCCCCCCCCATACCCCCTATTGGGAACTGGGCATTAAAATAAAATCAGGCTCCACCATCCAATAGATTAATCAAACAGAAAAAGTATTATTGAAGACTCCTGGTCAAATATAAGATAGGGTTGAAAAATAAAATGGAATATTAAAAAAAATTGAAATTTAATGTGTTTTTGTAAAATAATTTCCCTCCTCAAATATAAAATTCAAAAATATGCATGTGTAAGATGATGGGTTTCTTCTTTGGACATGAATGATAATAATGTGCCTTTGAATAATTATATGATTCCTTCTTTAAATGTAAAGCTTCATAATATATATTTTCTTAATGATGTAGATGAAATTCATAAACATTTTGATTGTTTTTTATATTTGAGTACTCAAGTCAATCATATTATTAAAAGAATTCAAGAAAGTCAAAATGGTTCAAATATTACACTTGAGTCAGATGATTTTACTAGTGTGTAATTTAAAAAGTTCTTATTAGAAGGCCATCACGATGGTGTCAAAATAAAATATGTTTTAAAATAAATTACATGTGTAAATTTGTCTTCGTGATGTTGTAATTTCAAAATCATTTTCTAATCCTCTCATGTCCCAATAATTTATTAATCGTTCAATATCAAAAACCCTTTCATACACACAAGTCTCTTCCCAACCTTAACCAATTTCTTCCTAACCCAAATTGAAAGTATCACTATCCCCTATATCTATCATGACTTATGCTTATTCTTCACATATTATTACTATGTCAATCCTCATATACATCCTTTTTCACATTCCACTTATTTGCATGCATTTAGACAATAAAATATAGTATTATACACTTTAAATTATCAATCTTGACCAATTTATGGCTTACATGACTTGTGTATACACATGAATATTGTATATCCTTCTCTTTTATTCACTTGCCTTCTATAAGCTCAAACTTCTCAATTTTATATCAGTCACCTACTATAATTCCCTAGTCTATGTCTAACCTAATAAAATCATAAATAGACTATTTCCTTATCATCATATTATTGTTTCTAATTTTCAAAAGACTTTTTCAGAGCTTAGACATCTTCAAAATTCTAAATATGTCCAACTCTATTAGACTTGACCCCACACCAAGCAACTATCATTTTCTAAATTTAAATCATCTTTATGGTTCAGCCCGTACATTTTATATGTTAGTGACATGATAAACTACCCAAAGATTTATCTATTTGCACATAATAGGTTTAATCATATTTCCTTATAGAGCATATATCTAACAAACACATAGTACCTATCAAAAACACATCTTTATACATTATCACATTAAGAGGGAATAGCCTAATCTTCCCAAATTAGAAATTAGTCATAAGGACCAAACCTTGGCCAAGTCTAAAATCACTTAATGCAAGTCAAATTACAATTATTAAGTATCAAAAGCTAGATCACAAGATGCATTCATGCTAGTGGATCAAGACTCCACACATTCACTTAAAGGGAAGAACTATGTGTGGTTTGATGTCCCTCCTCAAAATATTAGATGCATAGGCATTGTTAAGTTATTCATTGAGGTGGTTGGGGTCATCTCAACCCATCATTCTTCCCCATTTTTATAAATTAACTTAGTTTCAAAAGTAGAGCTAGGATTTCTAAGTGAAGGAGATACATTTTATAGATTTTCACACAACAAGCAATTGATTTCAAACAAAACAATAAGGCAAAGTTCATAGGGACGAATCCAATAGTATCAAACACCTTCATCCTAACTCAGGCATCTAGATTATGACTGACTCAACCACGTAGATCTAAATACTCAATTTTTTTATCCAAGTGACTCCCAATCTATTTTCATCCCTTTTTATCACACCATTCTCAGTCTATATATAGACTTGAAACAATCCAAGTATCTTAATCCTCTTAGTGTTTTATATGAATAGTAAATTATAATATTTTAATCATACTTTGTTGTAACATTTAGGTTTGTGTATTATTTCCATATATTCTACAATATGAATAGTCCAAATTTTTATCTTTTTTAGTTTCACTTAATCAAAATTAAATTAAACATATTGGTGAACCTGATCCTCATATTAATCATGTCAAACCCTTCATTTTCCCTTAGGGTTTCATCCTTATTTATTAGGTTTTCAATTTTTTATCTTATGGTTTTAGATCTGA
Organism: Torreya grandis; assembly: GCA_037957365.1. Taxonomy (NCBI): domain Eukaryota; kingdom Viridiplantae; phylum Streptophyta; class Pinopsida; order Cupressales; family Taxaceae; genus Torreya; species Torreya grandis. The sequence goes on from JARHVA010002111.1 coordinate 1,087,145, forward strand.
TTTTTGAGTTCCCCATACATCAAGGAAATAAACTCATTTCACCTTAGCTCTAGCCTTCTACATATTTTCATGATTTCATTATATGCCATGTAATTAGGCTAGCTCCCTTTTCCTCAAATTGAAGTGCTAGGTTAATTGGTTTCCATATTGCTCATAATCAAATTCTTTTGGTCTATCTAGAATGGCTAAAATAAATGAGATGAGCATTCATTCTTCTTCTTCTTCTTTTGATACAAATGTTGTTAATGAATATATAAAAATTGGGGATAATATTTTTAATAATTAAATGCCTTATTTATAAAATGATAATAAAAATAATAATTAATACTAAGATAGAATCCATCATGATCATTTTAAAAGAGAGAATCTTATACAAGTTCAAGCATTTTATAATTTCCAAAATCAAATTTATTAACCACCTTATAACATGGATAAGGTCTTAAAGTTAATCCTAGAATATTAAAATGCATAGAAGGCTAAGGCTGTCACATATAAGGAACAAAAACATTATCCATTTATTGATACACATATGCTTTTTATAGGTATAATTTATACCATAGGTGTTTAGAGTACTACTATTCCTATGTTTACATGTTTGGAAACACATATGATCCGACCCATAATGTGGAAGAAACACAATTTTTTCCTCAATTTTTAGTGTCTATTCCTACATAGGAAACTTATGTTCATCCTAATATCTAAAATCATGTTACTTCATCATCCATACGTATTGCACAATCTCTCATGCAGACTCTTATAGATCTATAAGCTAAGGTGTTACAGTTAGACCAGTGTGCTTCTAGAGTGATTCATTCAAATAATTCTCATGAATTGATTCATAATCCATTATCCCCAAATATTTCATATTTTATTTTACCTATAGGTTTCATAGCTCATAATCTTAAACTATATATGATGGTAAATATGATCTAGGGCAACACCTAAGAGCAATTCATGAAACATGTATAGACTATGCCTCCAGTGACAACTTGTTGACTAAATTATTTCCACAGAGCATTAAGGACTATGTTTTTTATGGTTCTATGATTTACTATTCCAATAATTTCATTCATTTAATCCTTTGGCATATCATTTCTAACACATTTTTCAATTAAAATCAGTAAAAAATTATCTTATGCTCAAATTATAATTCTTAAGAAAGGACCTAATGAGCCAATAAGTGACTATATTCTTTGATGACAAATACTATGGCTAAAAATGAGTTACAAGACATATTCAAAAAAAAAACTTTTCCCTCTCCATAAGTCTACTATGTTTATAAGTTTCAAATCATTTGATGACTTATTGCATACACTTAAGGATCAAAAAATCAAGATCATATCTATGATTAAGCTAAAAATATAGTTTATCCTTAAAATACTTCAAATATAAAGTTTTAAAGCAAACTAAATTACAAGGAAAATTTGAATGATAATAATAATGAAGTAAAGACAACAATTAACACAATATAACAACCCACTAATCTACTTGTCTTATCTAGTCCACAAAGGAAGCATTATTTATACTTATTGAACCTCCTTCATAAGCTATTACATAAGTAAATAGAGTGAAACCTCGTATCTCTCCCTTCTTCAAAAGAATATAATATGAGTATGCCTCTATATAAGGGATATGACAGTGATGCATATTTTGTTTATCATAGATGCATAGGGTGTAGAAATTACTCCAAATTGGAGAATTTCTTAAATGGTGAAAGAGTCGAAGCTCAGGTGTGCACAACATAATTTTGAGGGTCAATAAACTTCATTACTTATTCATTGAAATGTATTACAATATATAACTTATTTTTCTTTTATAAATAATGAGTCAACATTTATTCTTTTATCTACTACATCTTTCCTTTATTCTCTCCTAGAGTTCCTCACTCAATCTATCTTCTACGTGAGTTACATTATCAACTCACTTTATTACATTATTATTTATCACTCATAAATACTTAAGCTACCCCTTACAATAGTATTGCTCATCATGTGAGCACTAATACATTTATTTCCTAACATTTGCCCCCTTAGTGAAAACATGGAGAAGGAATCAAACATCTAATCCCCCCCTCTCCCACCCTTGCCCCCAAATTTTGATATGTGAACATAGTGTTTGCCCGATAATACGTCTGGTGCTAAATACAAGATTATTATTTTGGAGAGGAGATTATTACATAAAATATTATTGAACTTTATTTCTGAAAAAAAAAAAACCTTTGAAAGCTTATTTATAATTTACGATGCAAAATTGGAGTGACGCTCACAAGACTTTGACTCCAACACTTAAAACACTATAGACTCTAAATAAAAAATAAAATCAAATAATTATGATGATAAATTTTTAAAATGATGACATTGACTTAGACCACTATAAAGGACTAGGAAACATGAAAAACAAATCTAGCAATTAAATCTAAAACTATATAAAATAAAATAAACTAGAGTCATTAAAAGCAAAAAAAATAAAACATATTAATATTAAACAAAGATTTACAATAATAAAAAATTTAAAAAATAAAAATATTAACAATATCTTGAAAAACAAATTAAACATAAAAGTTAGAAAAATATTAAAAAAGACTACATACTATGTATTAAGACCTAATACAACTAAACTAAAAACCATCAATCAATAAAAACCATGAAATTCAAAAATAAAACCATGGATCTTTTTAAAAATTACCTAAAAACTATACCAAAACGTAAAATCATAAAACAAAAGTTAAAACCATAATAATAATAACAACAACAATGACAATAAAAATTTTAAAAAAAAATCATGGGTTTGAAAACCATGAATTAAAAAGAAAACTATGGATATACCAAAACATAAAATCATAAAACAAAAGTTAAAACCATAATAATAATAACAACAACAATCACAATAAAAATAATAATAATAATCATGGGTTTGAAAACCACGAATTAAAAAGAAAGCTATGGATATATCAAAATGTAAAATCATAAAACAAAAGTTAAAACCATAATAATAATAATAACAACGACAATAAAAATAATAATAAAAATCATGGGTTTGAAAACCATGAATTAAAAAGAAAACAATGGAGTTGAAACCAAATACTTAAAACTACGAGCTTAAATGATAAAAGCTACGACTGCTAAAAAAGGATGAGACCACAGTTTTGGATAGCTCACCGAAGGAAAAAGCAGAGAAAATGCACATTCTGAGATGAATCTAGAGATATTGCGACTAAGGGAGAGGATTGTGAGCATATCAACGCTTAATGATCCAAACAAGCAAAATAAAAATCTTCTTCTCTGGAAGATCATAGCCAAACACTTGTGTCGAGCTTGAAGATTGAATGTAGTCTGGAAGCTACATGTTATGTTCAAGTTGGATGGCAGTTTAGCATTGGGAGGAGCTAAGGAGCAGTAAGAGGTGGTTAGGGGTGCGATTTTCTAGTTGTGATCACCTATGGAATCTATTTGGAGTACATTTTTGTTGATCATTGCATCAAAATTAAACTATTGTATAACTCAGTAAGTAGGACTGAAATGTCAAATACAAAGCCAATGATGTCGAATCAACAGAATCAAAAAAACTATAGGTAGTAAAATGATGTAAAGACAAAGTGATTCAATCAATGCAATCATAATGTAAAATAAGATGTTCCATTGTTGCATGTGTCGAGAGGCTCGAATTTGATCAGGGTCACCTTGAGTGTGGTATGGTACAGCCAATACACACCAAAAAATTGTATAGCATCCTATAAATACTATAATAACATGTAAACATAAAATAAAAACTACATCAAATTTTCATGAAGTTGTGTCCAGAAAAGAATGTGATTGCACTCCAAGATTGAATTTGTTTGTTTGTTTTCTTCTACTGCAACTCTGATACTTTCTACAAGATGCAAAATATTTTTGTTTTTTTTGTTTTTTTTTTTTTGTATGCAACTATGAACAACATGGTATGAAAATCGTGGATAGAGATGAACAGGTTGGAAGACAGAGAATTATGCAAGTGGAAGATGAATGATAATGAATTTTTACATGGTCTACATCAAAAATTATTTTCAATGTGAAAGTAAGAGTGGATGGACCAACATGGATTTTGAAATTATCCTACACTGCATATCAATAAACTATATTGCTGCAAAAACTATTGAATCGAGGTCAAAAGAAAGGTCTAAGGGAAAACTTGCTTAGATACCAGAAGTAGAAATTACTCCATATTAGAGAATTTCTTAAATTTTAAAAGAACCAAATCCCAAGTGTGCATAGCATAATTTTGGGGATCAATCAACTTCATTACTTATTCATTGAAATATATTACAATATATAGGATATGTTTATCCTAAAGGAGTTAACACTTATTCTTTTATCCCCTACATCTCTCATTTATTCTCTCCTAGAGTTCCTCACTCAACCTATCTTCTATGTGAGTCGCATTATCAATTCACTTTATTACATTATTATTTATCAAAAACAAATATTTAAACTACCCTTTATAATAGTATTGATCATCATGTGAGCACTAATACATTTATTTCCAAACATAGGGCACTCTACAAATAGATTAAGACATAATATTCAGGATCTCATTGATGATAACACTATTGAGCTTAATAATAGCAGTACACCTATGAATGATTTGAGACCATAATCAAATGGGAAGCAAAGTTGAAAATCTTTTTCGAACCCTTTTAAAATCATGTGACAACAAAAACTATGGCTAATTTTTTAGTGCACATGACTTATATTGCACATCATCCTCATGTAATATATGAGCACCCATTGGATGGTATTATTGGTACACTCACAAGCATATATGTATAATGACTTGCAATTACAGTTGATGACATTGTGATTATGGATGATGATCCTACATATAAATCATTATTCATATGTGCCCACATTGATTCATAACCTATACATAGTGTCATGGTAGATAATGATTCAAGTGAAAATATTTTTACTATTACACTTATTAATACTCTTGGAAATACACAAGGATTTAATGGATACAACAATATAGTCAAAATATTTTATGGCAAGAGACAAAACCTTCTTGGGCATATTGTGATACCACTTAAGGTGGTTCCTACAGTAGTTAGTACTTTATTATTAGTCTTATTGAGTATAGGGGCATTTAACATGTTTTTAGGATGTCCTTGGATACATAGGCTTTGTGAAATACCATCTTCAGTACATAAATATGTAAATTATATACATGGAATTATGGTGGTCATAGTGTTGGGTATTCCATATGAATATTCCATTTAGCTATATATGTTTCCTCCTCCACCCCTAACACCACCACAATCAGTTATACAACCTACTAAGATTCATTTTATGAAGATAGTTTAGAGGAAGTAGTTGACTTTCCTAGATAACTAGGACTTCAATGCATGCTACATTAGAGGTTTATTCAAGACTCATAGTATCGATTACCCAATCCTTCATGTCATAGGCTCTATTATAGATAATTTAATGTGTTATCTAGAAACACAAACACATGCCTCTATTATTAAATGGATTACACCAAATACTATGGATGTTATAGATACATATCATATGCAGGATCATATGATTAATGATGATAATGATGGATTTACTACACCATGAGACTACTCTTGGATTTAGATATATATATGGAATTACTCATTCATGAGAAGTGACCATTGCAAAATTTTATAGAGGGACTACATGTGAGCATCCCCTTAATGGTAGCATATAATCATAAAATATTTAAAAATAAATAAAAAATAAAAAACACTACCAAAGCATAACACGTTATTGATAGTTATTACATTGATGTATGTCATTTATAAAATGTGTGGTAGACATACACACATGCATTTCATTATATATAATATGAGTGATAATTAGGACATAAATGCACGACATTCTTATACCCAGTGGCCATGCCAATGTTGGGGGCATCTCATTGCATAGGTTATATTGTTACAAGGTATATCTTTCTATGACCTTTCCATTTATCATGTTGAGATAAATTGATTGTTTACATGTGCCTTATTCTTGCCTATATTTTTTATAGTGTTACCTTTCATGGATATGTTATTTTGTTATGTTATGACTTGGACATGGATTAATGGTGTAGACTAGTTTTACTTGTTATATGATTCATTGTTGCTATCTCAATTCTTATATGTTAATCATTGAGATGATTTGTGTGGGGTGTTTTCCTTAGTATGTGACGTTGTTTGATTAATTTTTTCATTATACGACTCTTTCTTTGGCCCTTGCCTTCTTCTAAGATTTTTTATTAGTTCAATGTATCATTATATGGCTCTTTCTTTATGTGGTCCTTATCTTGTTGTGTGGCATTTGATTGTCAATTATGTATGCATTTTTCCTTGTGTGACATTTTATTGTCCATTGCATGTGGATCTTACCTTATGTGACATTTGATTATCTATTGAGTGTGGATCTTTCCTTGTGTGACATTGAGTGATTTTACATTTAATTTATTGTGTGTCATAGTTATGACATTATGTGCTTATGAGTGGATATATCCAAGATTTTATGTTAAAATTGTGATGTTATGATACATATCACACCCCTTTCTACTTGACTATGGTGCCATTATCCATATCATGCACATTCCTTCATAGATTACTATGCATTGCTTATATTTATGATGATTACCACTACATACCTAATTGTTATATACATATTGACATGACACTTGTATACCTTAGGAAATATGTTTCATATATTCTTTGATGATCTACTCAAACTATGATGGCATATTATTCACATGTTAGTTCATGCTTAAAATGCTTATATCTTTATATATAAACTAATGTGTTTAGTTTTTTTATTTTGAGATGAGTAATTCATAAGCTACATTCATCACTTAAAATGGGGACATATTAGTAGGATTCTGATAGATATTAATCCTACACAGAGAGATAATTTAGAATTTTGGGTCAGATTATTAGTTGGATTCAGATTATGGGATAGGTGGTTACATGTTGAGATAGATTTGGAGGAATATGCAACACATGTAAATATTTTTATAGATACATGAGTGCCAAGTTTTTAGATATATATTAGATATGGGGAAGAATGCCATACAAATCTTATGGTTTTCATATTAAACAAGTACATTTGGATTAGATTATGGGGCATGAACATTGTTCATGCACACACTATTACAAATTTTTTATTTTCAAGTTAACATTTTTAATCAATAAGTATGTCTACAGTAGTTGATTTAGTTGACATGAGTCCTAGGACTCCATCCATCAAATCTTGAGTTTCAATAATTAGTTGACATGAGCCTACTATGGAATCTACCCTCAAATATTTAGGTTCAATTATTTGTGAAATGGGTAGTGCAATTGAGATTAAAATTATACTCAATGTCCTAACACTACTCCTTTACAAGGGTTGGGGCATTCATCTTCCCAATCCATGGTTTTAATAGTAGCAATTTCCTTGGGGCATAATCACCCTATGATATTCTCCAATGGGGCATGACCACCCTAATCTTTAATGCTTAAAAATAAATCACATCTCCAACACTTATATGGTAGCACAATTCACCCACTTACGTGTGTATTCCTCATTTCTCTTTAAATTTCAATTGTTTCAATTTATTTCAACTTTCATTTCATATATGGACATTGATTGATGTATGTTTCATTATAGGTTTTCATAGAGCAAGTTGCACACTTGGATCCATCTTCCAAAGATAAAATGTTTATACACATTAAAGTATATTTATTTCTCCTTTTAGTCTAGCATTATTTTATGTCAATACTATAATAAAATGGGGCCATTTATAAACACTAAAATATTGTATTAGACACTTGAAAATGTTATTTTTTGACTTATCCCTATCTCATATGACTTGTGTATCTGCATAAGACTCTTTTACACCCTTCTTTCCTATTCGATTACCTTTAGGGGCTCGATCTTCCTCATTTTATATCAGTCACCTATGAAAATTATATAGTTTGTGTCTAACCTATTTAAAACCATAATTATAATATCTCAAAAATATCATATTATTGTTCTTATTTTCAAGACGAGTCTATCAGAACTCAAATAACTTCAGAATTTTGAAAGCATTCAAATTTGACAGACCTGACCAAGTGCCAATAAAATGTCATTTTCTAAATTCAAAACACATTTATGGGTCATCCCATATGTTTTCATGTCACTAGCATGAAAATTTACCCAAAGCTTCATCTATTTATACATAATAGGTCTAAGCATATTTCCTTATCAAGCATCTATCTAAGAAGCACCTAGTACCTATCAAGAACACATATTTATACATTTTTACATTGAAAGGGACTACCCTAAGCTTCTAAAAACATAAATTAGTCACAAGGAACAAGCCCTAGTCAAGATGAAGCACCTAGCTAAGTTAAATTACCATTTTCAAGTGTCAAAATTTGGATCACATGATGCATTCATACTAATGGATCACAAGTGCACACTTTCAATTAAAGGGAATAACTATGTGTAATTTGATTTCCCTCCTTAGAATATTGGATACATAGGTAGTACTAATCCATTCATTAGGGAGTGGTTGAGGTCATCTCAACCTAGAATTCTTCCAACTTTTTTACAGATTAACCTAGTGTCAAAAATGGAGCTATGGTTTTGAAGTGAAGGAGACATGTTTTATGGATTTGCACACACAACAAGCAATTGATATCACACATAAATATGGTCTTCAATTAGGTGTATCAACCTATGCCAAAATAGTGAGGCACAGTTCATAGGGACAAATCTGACAGTAGTAGATGACTCTTTCCTAACATGGGCATCTAAATTCTCACAGACTCATCTAGGTAGATTATGAGAGTAATAAATTTTATATTAGCCAATGAGATGTGGGTGATTTCATTAAGTGGCTTGTTTATTCATGCCATACTCCAGTTCAAATCTCTGGAAAGGTATGTGAGGTAAGTTGTGGTCATTGGTTTTATTTTCAAGGCCGTTAATGGTCATTGGTTATGCTCAATATCAATGGTGGTTGTTGTTGGTAATAGTTGGTATACATCCAGTAGTATCTAGTATACAGATGGCATTGAGATGGTTAATAAATTACATAGGGATTTAGGGCCCTAATTATGTCCCAGACTAGTCTCTGCTCCAATCAAAAACCATCATCAATAAAAAATATTAAATTTAAAAATTATTAAATTAAAATTTCTTAAATATTAATAAAATTAATACTTAATCTTGTAGTATTGTTATTTTAATTAAAATTTATATCGACATTGGTAATGTCAAGATTATTTTTCTACAAGGACTATGAAAGAATAAAATAATGACAGAAGCCATCGAGATTGAGAAAAGGCATAGAAAGTTAAATAGTGATGATAATTTTAAACTAAACCATACATTTAAGCCTTGTATCCATAAAATACACCAAAAATGATTAAACCAAATTTCATATTACTTAATTTGACATTTCTTTAATTTATTATCGCCTATTTAACCAATTAAATTAACATGGTATTTAATTAAACAAATGAATTAATTACTCAATGCTTGACCTCATTTTTCAATTAACCCATTTATCTTACCTATTCCTTCAATGAGTTCACTTATTTTAACTATTTTTACAGGAATCTATTTATTAGAGTTGATCCTCTACTATCTCTCAAGGACAAGATTGAGATATTTTATCCATGATGACGAAACTGGTAGACAAACTTGAAATGTTAAGAGAATACATTTTCCACATAGTTTTACTAAGATTATTTCATGCAACATTTGTGATTATGTGAATTCCAACTAGATAAATGAAGTTAATAGTTTACATATTATTTTGGTACCAGAACAAGTTTAGTCTTTAGTTATTATAGATAGTTTTTGGTTGATTTATAAGACAATAATAAGATCAAATCAAGAAGAGCTGCTACATTATGAACCTAATATTTATAAAAGGAAATGGAATCAACATGTGAAGGAAATATTCAAAGAAAGTGAAGACAAACTTTCTAAGAGGTTTTTTTTCCTTTTAAGGTAAGTACAAATTATGTGCTTTAGCCAATAAGTTTGATATAAGAGAAGAGAAATCCGATAAAGATGACAAATAATAATTCATCATAAACAAGTAAAAATTATAAAAGATAAGGTAAATCTCAGGTAAAATCATCCTATCATATCAAGCATTTAAACTTGAAACTAAATTTGATATTAAGACTTTTGAAGGGAAGTATCCAGTTAGATACGACACCAAGTTGTACAAGTGTGAGGCCACCTAATTACAGATTCCCTTAGTCTATTAAAAAGGGCTTTTGAGGGGAAACTATGTTTTGAATTACCAGATAAATCACTGATTAAAATGAAGGTTCATTTTAGTGTGCATAATGTTAGTGGGAATAATATATTTGTTTTGAGCATCTCAAAATGGAAGGGTGTGCTCTAATTTGGTGGTAAAGTTATCTAGTCTATTCTTGAAATAAGAAGTCAATTGTAACTATATGAGTTGAATTCAAAGAATTGTTGTGAAATAATTTTTATCCGATTGGACATAAAAATGATCAAAATATTAAGTGGCACTATTTTAATGGTAGTATTTTTGGTAAGGAGTTGATCAAATTGTGCAAGATTATACAACAAAATTACACATACAAGCTATAAATGGGCTTGGACTTGGAAGGTGAAGGTAACTTGACCAAGTACATGAGAGGTCTACATTTGTGCATGAGGTGAAAATTCATATCAAATAAGAAAAATAATGTGACGAGGTATGTGTGCAATCATAATACATTAAGGAATAGAAGCAACAAGGAGAAGAGGAATCCTCAAAGAAAATTTAACCAACAAATTGGTCCAAGAAAGATCAAATTCAACCTTTCAAAACCTAGACCAAGACTAAGTAGAGAGGTAAGAAAAATTTCACTCATTTACATGTTTGTAAAATTCAAAGAATCATTACAATTATTATGTTAGAGATACAGATATTGGCTTAAAATGTTAGAAGTTGCATCCAAAGATTCATCCCAAGGAGGATTATAAGCATTACATGGTATCTTTTAGATAGAAATTAAGGACAGTTTGAATGTTGATGATAAAAATTAAGTATAGTTTGAATGTTGATGATAAATTAAGTTGCACGGATACCAATATATATAACATTGAAGAATAGAGCATAGAATATCAGTGTTTTACAAATCCATATCTAAATGAAGAAGGCAAATATAAATGCACATGTTGATACCTTCCCAAACTCTAGTTTTATTTTAGATGAAGAATGTAAGAGGGTTAGTTTGAAAATTTTTGATCATCATCTTCCATATCCCTTGGGTTGGGTAAAGACGGTTATAGAGATTCATGTAACCAAAAAGTATAGTTTTAAAATTAGTACTAACCCATAATATGTTGAGATAAAGTAGATATAATTATGCTTAATGCATTGGATGTGGTGTGTGGAATTACTTGCTTGTATCTTAGGGATATTGTTTTCACGAGGGATAGAAAATATAGATAGGTCAAGGATGGGACCAGATATATCATCAAATCAAACCCAATCTTGAAATGATAAGTGCCTACCAAGCCAAAATATTCATTCAACCACATAAAAAAAATTGTTTACTTATGTTGGATGATGAGAAACATGATGGGGTAGAAATTTGTGAAGTTGATTGTGCTGAAAAGGGGTTGAAATATTTGGATGAGTTGTAGTTTTTCAAGTAATGTTCTAAAATCCTAAAGTTTTGTCACCAAAATTAAAAATAGAGCATGAAATTTCATTTTTTTCCAAACCTCCTTTATTAATAATGGTTTGTACATGTAATCACTTTTGGAGAGTAATAAAGTGAAAAAATAAATTCAAGGGTTGTTATAATAAGGGGTTATACATAAAAGTAATTTATTGTGTATGTCACTAATTGTGAATGTATACTACACTTTGTGTGTTACCCATTTTGATTGTATAAAATAACGGATGACTCTTTAAAAATGTATATAGATTATAGTTGCTAGACAAGATTATCATAAAAATCATATATCCTATCTCATATATTGATGAATTTTTGGACCAACTTCACCATACCAAATACTTTACAAAGTTGGATCTAAAATCTAGGTACCATCAAATCTAGATAAAGGATGAGGACATATAGAAGAAAACATTCATAAAAATAAGTTTGTATGAATTGTTAGATCTTCTAATTGGGTTATGTAATGCACATTATACTTTCATGAGAATGATGAATGATGTATTGAAGCCTTTCATAGACACAAGCCATAATGTACCTATATGATAATTAAGTTTTACATGGAAATAACATCTAGCTTATTTGATGCAAGCATTGTAAGTTTTTAAATAAAAATAACTTTTGCATAATATGAAGAAATGTGAGTTTGACTTTTATACATTCAATTTTGGAACATTGTGGTCTTGTTTCTATTTTTGGGGTTCTTATTGACATCTCACATTATTTATCTACCTCCTCTCACCTTTCTTGGTTGTCATTAAAAGTTATGTTTATTGACGTAATAATCATTCTTATTAAATATCCATGTGAAGGGAAACATAAAAGCAAGTTCATCACAAAAATTTAGGGTGGGGTAGAGATGAGGGTAAATTCCATTTTCACAAAGTATTTCATATTTATAATTTTGAAGGAAGACAAACATACTTTGTAGATTGCTTAAGTTTTGTATAAATAAAGTACTAGCACCTTCATGGTGGCATTACAAGAATTCAAGTGAACATGATTAGTGAGGAATAACTTGGCAAGTCATTTTGAATGATAATTTTGTAACTATTACATTTTTGGCTTGGAATTAAATTTTGGAATTTTATGAGATTCAAATTTTATCTCATAGATACACAATGCATTATAGTTGTTGGAAAAGTTTTGGACATACAAATGTAAGCCTTCATGTTATAGTAAAGGAACTTTAAGTAAGCAACTTTAGATTACTCAAAGCATGTTGATAAGGCTTTCTATCAATAAATTTTTGGCGGACTAATATACTAGAAAATTACTCTTCTATAACTTGGTTATATGGGTAACAGTGTATCTAGATTTGTAAAGGTTCTAAAATTTAATAATCAAAACGTAATAAAAATAATTTATGTGAAAAAAAATAGTGAACTTCAAAATCAAATAAGTTTAATGCCTATAAATTAACAAGGTATACAATTTCTAATTAAATATAAAAAGTAATGCAACAAATATTTTGAAGTAATGTTTTAAGCATAAACCTAACTAATGGAACATTTTTTTTTATTGACAAGACACAATCAAACATGGTAAAATTATTAACAAATACTTAATTTAAGGCCATCCTGAATACTACTCAATAATAAACATGGTACAAGAGAGTCTTAATTTAGTTTCAACCCCATGGGAGGATAATATGTTTAGTTTTGTGGCAATTAAAGAGAAAATAAATTTAAATTTAAAAATCCAACTATCATGTTATACAAAGCATGTATAAATTCATTTACAACTCATTGGAGTCCTCTATTTTATAATTCATTAGAGTCCTCCATTGGAAAAATATGCAAGGTAAAATAGTTGAATCCACATATTCCACAACATAAGATCAACTAGAGAATATATTTAAGGTATGTGTAACCCAAAAAAAAAATAATAATAATGTTCAAAACAAAGTTAGATTTTTGCCTAATCATTATCGATTTTTGTCTAATATGACCATTATATACTTTTACCTATGATGATCATTATAAGGGTGCTCAAAATAATATACCCTTACAAGATAATAGTCACATAAATTACAAATTTAAGAGGAATAAAATATTATCATGTTGAATTTGTAGAAAAATTGTATTTATATTGTAGATCCAATATTTAAGAAAAGCTTTATTGTAATAAAGATTAAAATGTGTTGAATCCTTCAACAAAGCTTATTGGTCGGTTTCGCATTGGTCAATTTCTATGTTAATTGTATGCATCTAAATTCACTCGCCTACATTATCGTCATTAATATTACTATTAGTCGACACTAATTCCGTTCATCTCATCTATTCTAATTTATTCTATTAATTTATTCCCCCTTCCTAATCATTTATCTAATGTCCCCTTTCTATATTTCTTCATCTACAAACCTTATTCCATCCCCACCAATCAATTAATTTATCTTAAATCCCCATTATCCCATCCTAATCCCACTTATCTATTATTTAGAAATTTTAAATTACCAATGGCACACTTAGTAGCCTATTCCTAGGCTCTCCTACAACCCTAGTCTCTAATCATCCACATAATCCCTATCTAAGCCTAATTAATCCCTAAGAGGATTCTAGAATCCTCTCTATTCTAACCCCTCCTCTCTAGAAGCATCTAAATCTAGAGGCTTCCAAGAAATTTTAAATTCCTTGGATAATCCCCAACCCTTGATCTCCTTCATCCAAGTTTGAATCTCCACCATAGATCTTTCCCTCCTCTTTCTATTTAAACAACTCCTCTCCTCCATAGAAGGCCAATGAGTAGCTATCTAACTTCTCCATCCCAATTTAGTCATTGAATCCTTCAGCGAACATCCTTATCATGCCATTATAATGTCACAAATCTGAGTCAAGGTATATCAATCCAATCTCAATATCTTTTTATTTTGCATTCCGTTTGATCATGGTGTAGAGTACTTAGCTTTAGGATTCTAATATTTTTTTGAATTGGTTTTATTCATCCATTCCATTTGGTCTTAATGCCTCTATCACTTTAACTAGGTAGCTGGTTATTTAGGTTGATTGAATTGTATGATTTAATCCATAAAACTTAAAAATCATCTACATTTTCATGACCACAGTGGGACAATCCCTCCCAATTAATCATTTTATTTGTTAGAAGTGTTTTTGATAGCCTACAAGATCAATTGGTGGAAGCAAAATCTTAGATTTTTAAAATTTTCCATGCATAGGTGAAATTTGTGATATTGCACTGGTATTCGTAACCTTGTAGTTGTGGCTTTGTCCTCGTAATTCATGGTTTTGTATTGGCCATTTTACTTAATTTCTAACTATTTGTCTAACCATGACAGGGTTCAGCCCTTCCAAAAAATCGTAACCTATGACTCGTGACTTTATCTAGAGAGTTTTGATTTTGTTTACAGAGTTGTGACTTTGCTTTAAACTGCTAACAATTTATTTTGCAGGTTCTTGTCTTTTGGTAAAACCATAACTTCATGATCTGTGACTTTGTATTGTCAATTAAGATTTTGCCCTGTTGACTTGAAATTATACAGGTTCCAGGGGCAGGCTAACTTTAAGCTACAAAAACGCTAATCCTAGAGTCACAACCTTGTCTTGTGAATCATGATTTTACAGTCAAAAGTTGTGATATTGTATTTTTGGATAAAACCCTACTAGTTGTTCATTATCCTGATGGTTCTATCCTAAAAATTTTGTTTTTGTAGGGGAATCAACATTATATAGTCTACCATCTAATACTTTTGAAATCTAATGGGTTTTTGGCTTTAAATGTATGCCTATTGACTAACCCCATTTTTGTAATAAGGTCTTATCTCTATGAATTTTATTGTGTGAGCTATGTGATTTTTAGGTTCAAATAGGAGGGAGGCAAGGCAAAGAAGAACATCTACAGGCAAAACTCAAAACACAGTCCTCGACCTTTTTTCCATATTTTCACAAAACCATAGGTCAAAAAATTTATAATCATGATTTTGCACTATGCATTAGCAATTTTGTCTTGACACTAGTGATTTTTTCTTTCTATTAAAAATTTTTCATTTTGAACCTTTATTCTGTCTACTGGCTGTCATTCTTAAAACTATAAGGCATATATAGGATAACATCTAATTGGCAAACAATTTTTTCTTAGATTATTCAGAACCTTGGAACATTTTATTAAATACTTGTTTATAAAATTTTGAATAAATTAACGGTTTTTAATCTATCTATAAATAATCATCTTTGGACATATAGGCATCTGAATAATTTTTCATCACCTATGTAGACATCTATTTCTATCAAATAGTTAAAATCGTAAGGTTTTGTAGTTTATCACAAAATTGCTAATCCCAATTTATAGTCAATAGCGATCATGTCATTTATTGTCATGGTTTTGTCTAATGTCATGATTTTACAGTCTAACTGTCGCAATTAAGCTAACTACTGTAAAATCATAACTCGTGATTTGTGATTTTGCACTAGATTTGTGGTTTTGTACTTTTTGATTCTGATTTTACACTGTGTAATTATGATTTTGCATTTGATTTTGTCCTTTTTTAGTGCAATTTTCTAGTCATTTTTAGTGATTTTTTAGTCATTTTGAGTCTCTCACAAGGCCCAAATTACCTTTGGAATTGGGTGCTCCGCCCCTTGACCTACCCTTTACTGTGATAAGGAACGTGTAAGGGGTGTTGCCCCTTGACCCCACTGGGGGATGCCACCCCCAGACCCCCACGTCATGGTCAGCTCACCCCAAAGTAATTATAGAGACAAATCATGATTTTTTTTTTAGTGTTTTTCTTAAGGCTTATTAGACTAATATATTGTTCCTTGTAGGGGCAAATCTAGAGGCTATTTCATCTTTCTAACATCATCTTTTGCAGGTCATATTTCAGTCTAATATCTTGTCTTGCAGGTTACCCCTCAAGATTATCAGTCAAAGTACTAATCCTTGTCTTGTAGGATACTTCTTTTGAATGTCAAATCAAAAACTACTAACTATTTACTTGTAGGATGCCTGTCAAAGACTCATTTTGGCATTTTAAAATTGTTTTTGTCTTGTACATATCTCTTTAAACATTTTGTCTTGTATATATCATTTTCATCATTTTATCTTGTAAATATATCACACATCTTAATCTAATCAGTTAATTAATATTTTTGGTTTGCATATTTATCTCTCAGGGTTATGGTTGGTGTATGCTCTCCTCCTTGCATCCTTGCAGTGATTCTTGGAGAATTAAAAACCACTTATAAACCCTCCATCTTTTTTATTTTCTAGGGGGATAGTGATCGTGGATTTTAGCACCACGCACTAGTCCAAACTTTGTGTTTCGACAGAGTCTAAAAATCAGGAGAGTTGTCATTTAGTGCCAAAGAGAAATTCCCCATAAAGGGTTGTATGGAGTGAGGGGCATTTAAGCTCCATGATACAAGGTGGTTAGACAGCATCATATATGGACTTGGGCCCTACTGTACCTTCATGTATATAGAGATGCACCTAGAAACCCTTATGTATACTCAGATTAGGAGCTTTCATCCATAACAAGTGTACTATTGTAGGAGTTAGTATCAGCTTTGAATTATCCATTGAGTGCGAGCAAGATTGAGAGGGTTCAAAATATTTTGTAACAAGTCATTGGCCTACAGCCTCACCCATGAAGCCGTTAGATGGTACGAGAATCGGTTTACACATCCTTATCAATTGACTAATTTAGGATCCATGATTGTGTGTTTTATTTGAGTGTTGTGTTAGACTCATATTATATGTGAGTCGAGACAACGTACACCCAAACCTATACACTCCTATCTATATCTTTTGCACATCATCTTGTATATCCTTGCCTCATCATTCTATCATTTTTTACATCCTTATCCCATCACATTTTTGTACATATCATCCTATATATCCCTGCATCTTGTACATCCTTGTCATCATCCCATTGTACATGTTTTCATTTTGTACATCCTTTTATCTCCCATCACCATCTTGTTTTAATTTTTGCCTAGTTTCACTACATCCACCTATCATTAGTCATATCCCACTTATCACATATCCTAGTCACACCTTGTCATCCACGTGTTATCCTACATTATCCTAATCATTCCTATAACATCTTGTCTCATTCCTTTTATCCCCTTGTATATCCTTGTCTTACCCTCTTATACATAGATTTATTCTCTTGTACATCATTTTAGTCGTACCCTATCACTAGACCTACCTATCATTT
This sequence comes from Torreya grandis, assembly GCA_037957365.1. Classification (NCBI taxonomy): domain Eukaryota; kingdom Viridiplantae; phylum Streptophyta; class Pinopsida; order Cupressales; family Taxaceae; genus Torreya; species Torreya grandis. The sequence continues at coordinate 1,105,003 of JARHVA010002111.1, forward strand.
GTATATCCTAAACATCATCTTGTATATCCCTTCATCTTGAACATCCTTATCATCATCCCCTTGTACATCATTTGTTCTTTTGTGTGTCCTTATTTCATCATCCCATTCTACATATTGTTCTTTGTACATCCTTTTAATATCACATCCTATTCTAGATTCAACAATCATTAGTCATACTCCATCACATATCCTAATCATACCTTGTATATCCTTGTTAACATCCCCATTGTACATATTATCCTTTGTTATTGTTCTTTGTATATCTTTTACATCTTCAATCTTCTCCTAGTTTAACTATATCCTACATGTCATCTTATCACCCACATCTTGTTCTAAGTCCATAATCAAACATTTGTCTTGACCTTGTCTCCATCAACCATGTAACATAACCTCATCATATCCTATCCTAGTTAGCTCTTTCAGTCATATATGGGTCCGATCTATCCCCATCTCATTTACACTACCCCTAGTCATCTCATCATCACCTATCATCATACTTGTCCTAGTCACATTATCTTATCATCCATCACATAATCATACCCCATCCCATCTTGAGAAAATTACTCCAAGGCTTGAGCTAGTCCTTTTATCATCTCATATAATCCTAGTCCATTATCGCCCATCCTTTTAGTCAGATCTCATACCCTAGTTGGTATTTTGATAGCATCTTATCACTTTGTCAGTCTCAATCTAGAAAAACCCATAAATCATCAATCTAGTCATCTCTATTCAAATCACCTTGCCTATTCATAACTAGCACCTATCACATTATCCTCTTGCTAGTTTAAATATAGGCACCCATCAAATCCTCAATCCTTTTGCTAGCTTGAAAACTAGACATTATTGATAGATAGTCATCACCTATTGCACTATCGATCTAAAATCTAATCTTAGTCTTACATCATCTCCATCTTATCCTCATCATCACCTGTCATACTAGCTCAGTCATTCGGACCTACTTTGTTCATATAACCATCTCTAATCCTTAGTCTAACTTCACATCATTATCCATCTTTCCCCATAGATTTGGAACCGTTTCTTGTAGACCAATACATCCTAGTGAACAAGGATAAAGTAATTTTGTGGGCACTAGAGTTGGGTGCTCACCTACCCTTAGATCTTGATCCCATTCACCCCAAATCACTATCCCAAAGCCCATCAAAATCAGTACCAACATTCCTTGATGCGGTCACCTTAATCAATCAACACACCGCATAAAATAAATATGAATTCCTCTTACAGCTATGAAATATGGGTGCCCGCTTTCCCAATGATTTTGACCCCATGAGCCTTAAGTCACCTCCCAAATAAATCCACCATCCAACCTTATCCTCATCCCATCCCCTTCTACCATCCATTAGCCCTATCCAAATCCCCTTAGCCCCAATTTATACTTGTCCACAGTCAAATCCTCCATTTACTAATCATAATCCATCACCACTCCCTCATCCTACTGGAAAAGGAAGACCCGACTTGTCAATCTCATCATCCACCAATAAGATGACATCACCATCACCTTCTTCCAATTCCAACACTTCCAAATCCAACTCTCAAGCCCAGCAAGCCACCCATCCTTTATCACCCACCACCATGAAGTTGGACCCTACTCTCATAAACCAATACATCTTTGCCAACAAGGATGAGATCTTTATGCATTTCCTTATGATGGGTGTACCACTTCTCGAAGGTGTTGATCCCCTTCAACTCATTGCACCCCTAGTCCAAACCCCTTCGTTTGAGTCTCCTTCCAATCCCCCATCCACTAGTCATAGTCAGTCATCTACTCCATCCTATACTAGCAAAAGGAATCATATCCTAGCCACCTCGCCTGCTACCCAATCATCCACCCAGTCACATCAAACACCATCTGATCTAAATTCCAATGCTTTCACATCTCAGATCAAAGTGGTTCCTTACACTCCCCTTCCTATGTCCTTGGAAGCACTTTTCCAACAACTTTTCACCACTAACATGATTGTTTATCCACCTATATGACATCTTGATCCCACTAAGCCTAAGCCCTCCTGGTATAAATCAAATTGATACTATGTATATCATTGAACCTAGGGGCATTCAATTAAATGATGTCAAAACTTTCGAGACTATGTCCAAGACCTCATCAACAGTGGTGACATAGTAATTGAAGATGAAACAGATGAATTTAAATCCCTGGGTGAACAAAAAGAGGAATGCTAAGATTCCATTCCCAATCATGATCAATCCCTTCCCCTTCCAAGCCAAGGTCAAGACATCCTATCCCTCTTCCATGATCCCCCCATCATCGACCAACCCTCCATCACACACAAGCCCATTTCTCATACACCTAGCCCTCCTATATCTCATAACACCTTCCATGGGCCTATTTTTGCTCAATCCATTATTCATCCATCATCTCCCTCTCACCCATCACTACCCCATGTTGAGAGGACAATCATGGACAATCATCTCTCTACTCGTAACATCACGTCTTATACCTCAGAACCAGCATCAAAGCCAACATAAGTTTTATCTACCTCATGATCATGTTTTGTATCAACATCTAAACTAGATTCCTCATTAGAATCATCATCCCTCATCAATATTGTAGCAGATGATGATAATGCCTGCTCTTTTGAAGATCCCACTCAGGATGATGGCATCATAACCAACTTCTTGAATGTTTTATCTGATTTTTAAAGTGGATCTAATCCTACCTCGAATGCATGTATTAGTAATCCTTTGGAGAGTCTTGAGGACACTTTCTCCAACATTGAGGCTAAAGCTCCTAGTGACCTTTATGAGGACTATGTTGCCCATTATCCCCTTAATCCATCATCCAACATTACTCATCCACCTCGCCTTCATAATCACTATATGCCACTCCATGAAGGGAATAAACAGGAGCATGCATCATTGGATTCCCCTCTGCATTCCATATCATGTGCCACAAATATCAAGATCCAAGACCATTATCCAATAATCACAAGTCATGATCAAATTGTCTTTGATATTATCAAGAAAAATCAAATCATCAGCCTAATCAAAAAAATCTTCCCCTAATGAAGCCCAAAATCTGGCACTAGGGGAATATCAAAGTCAAAATAATCATATATCAAGTCAAAAATCAATCTCCTTTGGTGAAGCCAGAATTAGGCAACAGGGGGCAATCAAAGTCAAATCCAGTCAGCAATTCAAAAAAATGTCAAAAATTATAATCACAGGGTCGATCATCCTATTAATACTTGGTTCAAAAAATCAACAAATAAAAAGTCTTGAATCCCTTACTCTCATGGCACCAATCTAAAGAATCCCCTCCACCATATCCAATGGTGTATACAATTGTTGAACCCCATTTTCACTCCCCATCCCATCATATTATCCATTCTGATCATATTCCTCATTCCCATCCTAAATCCCATCATCCAAATCATGACATCATCCCATCCATACCATATCTCAAATCCTTGGGCAACATTGTCACTCACAGGGGTTACAAAGACACCTAGTCAAAACGTCTAGAGGACACTAAATCAAGAATTAATAAAGGCCACTGAGACATAATATTAGCATCACGTATCTCTAGAATAGGCATCAGTTAAAGATCATAACAATGTTGACATCTTGCATCTCACCCTTTTCCAATAAATTGAGATGCCCAATAAAAATCAAAAATAAAATAAAATAAATCATTCGTTCAATGGTGAAAACCAATCTTATGGCACCTTGGGCAAGTACCATGATGAAAACTAGTTTTTGGCTTCATGGTAGAATAATCCATTGTCTGCATTGTACCTCCACACTTGGGGGAAACATTCATCCATCCCTTGTCAATCGATCGATACTTGTCTCATCCCTTGTCAACTTTGTCTATATAACCCATCGCATCATCCTTATCCATCTTATCCCTTAGTCCATTGTTCCTACCCATCATCTTCCATCATATCACATTCCTTCCCATCTTGACAATTCGTAAGGAAGTGGAAGATGTCTTGAGAAATGTTCCTGAATCATCTTGACATATCCTCCAATGAACACTCAAGAAACTAAACATTTGGTTCTTCCACAATGTTGTCATTAGCAATCCTTAGTCCATTCTTCCTTGGTCATCATCCCCTTTTCTGCATCACCCTCATCCTCTTGTCATTCATCCATCATTTCGTTTGTCTTTATCTTGGTTGCTAGGCTTGGTATTCCCTTTGCTAGTAAACCCCATTTGTACAATATATATATATATACATATTCCAAAAAGCCCTAAAATTTGAAATATGTCCAAAAAACCCTAAAAATCATAAAATTTAAAAAAGCCAAAAATAATCCATGATGTCTTGTCTTATGCCTAATTCCCTAGTAACATCCATCTCCATCTGTCTCATAGTTTCCCATTTTTTGATACCACATTCCGTCTTGTAACCAAATCGGAGTGGTCACCCATCTCCCCATATCTTCCTCATCCTTTTGACTAAGTGTTATTAACTCACATATCCTTGTCAAAGAATTTAATGTGGTACCCATCACTTCTTATCAGTTGCCTTTTCATATCTAGCACCCATCAACTCACTCTTTTGCTAGTATGGAAGGTACTTGATCCCATCACTTTCCTTATCATTGCCTTTTCATACCTAGCACCCATCCAATCACTCTTTGCTAGTATAAAAGGTATTTGATCCCATCATCTCCTAGTCTCCTTGCTAGATCGGATTCTTGTAGGGCTTTGTCTATTGGTAATCCTTGGTCATCATTTTTCTAAAACACCTTTCTTGGCCACTTTTTTAATTCGATTTCAAGATCAAATCAATATTCAAATACATTATCACGTCATCCATCCTTCTATCATAAACTAGGGGCAACACCTCATCCTAATCCTAATCATGATCATCCTATCTCAATCCAAGTCCCCAATCATCATCATAACCAACTTAGTCCAATTACTCATCCCATCCTTAGACAAGACATTGGAACACTACATGTAGATACTTGTGTGTGTTGTTTGTTTTGTCTTGTTTGCATGAATTTTATCATGTATATATCTTGTTTGTCTTATTTTTTGTTTGCATCATCTCTTTTTGTCTATTGGGCAATGAATGGGGATGCTATGAGGTCACCCAAAGCTATAATAATGTTTTTAGGTGCCCTTGATGATGTAGACTTCGCCATTTTCCCATGCACTTTGGCACAATGTCCTCTTGGTCATACCTATATCATGGGGCACACTGCCAAGTGCCATACTTATAGGATTGCTTAAGACTATGATGAGTCTTATGACATTTGTGATTGCTTGATCACCCACGCCCTCATCATTTATATAATCATCTCATCAACCTCATCACTAATTTAACCCTCTTGACCCATTCAACTAACTTCCAACATTTTATCATCATCCCATCATCTGAATCATATCCTCTAATCAATATCATCACCCTCTAATCACTAATCCTCAACATCATCATCATCAATTCAGAACTACATCAATCTAAGGTCTTTCCAAACTTGTAGGCAGCACTTGGCCACATTTATGTGCCCAAGGATAGCTCGGCCACTATCTCTCTCATCTATCCTCATCTCCTAGTCTTTTGGTCACTTGATCATATCACTATTCTCTCTTATCCTCCTCATCATATTAATCGATTTAGCTTTAAGCTACACCCATCATTAATCTCATCAAATCACTCTTATCTTGACCTACAGCTCTCCCTTGCATGCGTCCTTGCTTGGGATACGTTTAAAGTTTGTGGCCTTTTAATCCTATCATCATCATGTTACGGTTGATTCTCCCTTGGGATGTGTCGATAATTGTGACACCCATCATCTTTATTTCCTATGCATGTGTCTTTGCCAGAGGCATCATCAATATGTAGCTCATTGCTCAAGTCAAATTCGTCTTCCTCATCTTCTATCTTACATCTAACATCCCAACCCCTTGTCTATCCATCTCATCCACCCCTCGCTTCTTCTTTCGAGTGGCCATCCGTCTCATTTTTCCCTGCATGTCTCCTCGAGGGGGCATCATATCCCCTAACATCATCTACTGACATTCATCCATGAAATGATTTTTCTTTGAAAGACCATTACTCCCACTTTGCTCCACTCGCAATGCCCTTTCAAAGAGGGGCAAAATGTATGCATCTAAATTTGCTCGCATACATTATCATCACTAATATTACTATTAGTCGACACTAATTTCGTTCATCTCATTTATTCTAATTTATCCCACTAATTTATCCTCCCTTCCTAATCATTTATCTAATGTCCCCTTTCTATATTTCTTCATCCACTAACCTTTTTCATCCCCACCAATCAATTAATTTATCCTAAATCCCCATTATCCCATCTTAATCCCACTTATCTATTATTTGAAAAGTTTAAATTCCCAATGACCCATCTACTAGCCTATTCCTAGGCTCTCCTACACCCCTAATCCCTAATCATCCACCTAATCCCTATATAATCCCCTATCTAAACCTAATTAATCCCTAAGATGATTCTAGAATTAGATGCTTCTAAAATCCTCTCTATTCTAATCCCTCCTCTCTAAAAGCCTCTAAATCTAGAGGCTTCCAAAAAAAATTAAATTCTTTGGATAATCCCCAACCCTTGATCTCCTTCATCCAAGTTTGAATCTCCACCATAGATCTTTCCCTCCTCTTTCTATTTAAACAACTTCTCTCCTCCATGGAAGGCCAATGAGCAGCTATCTAACTTCTCCATCCCAATATAGTCATTGAATTCTTCATCAAACATCTTTATCATGCTATCATAATGTCACAAATCTAAGACAAGGTATATCAATCCAATCTCGATCTCTTTTTATTTGCATTCCGTTTGATCATGGTGTAGAGCACTTAGCTTTAATATTATAATGTTGTTTTGAATTGGTTTTATTCATCCATTGCATTTGGTCTTAATGGCTCCATCACTTTAACTAGGTAGGTTGTTATTTGGGTTGATTGAATTGCATGATTTAACCCATATAACTCAAAAATCATCTACATTAATATTTATAGGTGGCAAACCAAGTTTAATATTTGATGTTTAAAACAATTTTTGAGTTTTACTTGATATGATCACTAACATGGTGGTGCAAACATTTTCCTTTGACAATCAATGAAATATTTCATATTCATCCCAATAGAATTTATTTTAGATAGATGTATTTAAGATATCCAATGCTACATGCAATCAATTATTTCAATGAATGCGATTTCTTCATATTATGGTTGGTGAATCCATGAATAGTATTATTAAAGTTTTATTTAGTTGTTGGATCTAATGTACTATCATTTTTCCTCATCAGTTATCGAATGTGCATCTCTACACTTTGTGAGAAATTGACAAAACCTTTGTTGGTCCTCGTTTTCTCCTTTCTATCTAAATTCCTTGTCCAAAGTAACAATTGTTTTAAATTCTTCTCATAATAATTATGCACTTCTGCTACTACTGTCCAACAGTTTATTGCTCGCATCACACGATTGTCCCAATTTTCCTACCCACATGATTGATCTACCTCCAAAATTCATGTTAGCGTTTTTTAGAAATCCTTAACAAAGAGCCACGAGTTTGTTTTGTGACGCTTGTTTTGTCAATCAATGTGTGTTTTATAAGTTGGATATCTCCTTGGAAACTTGTTAGTATTGATCATTCTAATTCAACAAATTTTGCAACTAGGATTCGAAGTATTCACTGGATCATTGGCATACCAATATTGAATGTACAACTACAATTGGTGCAAAAAATAGCATAGGACAATGTTGTGGTGATGATTCATTTTGAATAGCTTCACGAATGGCACCAATTAAATATGATTTTCTTGTCGTGTTTACTAATTTACATTGCTATGCTAAACACCTCTCATGAAACATTCAAGTAACAAACACAATTGCGCTTCACGCACAAATACACTTATGCTTCATGCACATATTCCATATAATTTACACTCTATTTTAGTTTTTCTTGAACACAATCACATCGTATGGCTCTCATACTTTATTTTCTATAAAATCAAGTGTTCTTTACATTTTTTGTAAGTATCTAGAATTCTAAGGGTTATGCAATCATATACTTTGTTCTTAATTTAGCATTTATTTTCAAATAACCAAAAACTTCACATTTTTTCAATTTAATTATAATTTTTACAATAATATAAACCAACTCATAATTTTACTAAAATAATCCATGATTTATTACCATTTCAACTTATTGTTTTTACAATAATAAAAAACATCTCATGATCTTAAATAAAAACTCATATTATTTTGCCATACCATATATATAAACTTTTTTTTTTATAATTTTAAATATTTTCTTTTTTTCTTTTTTCTTTTTTTTAAAGACATCCACTGCTTTTTTCTTTTTTTTAAAGATGTCCGCTGCTTTTTTTCAGGTCAGCACTTTAACAATTTCAAGTATAATTTTTCTTCTTTTTTTATCATTGTTTTTACAATAATAAAAAACATCTCATGATCTTAAATAAAAACTCATATTACTTTACCATACTATATATTTAAACTTTTTTTTTTTATAATTTTAAATATATTCTTTTTTTTCTTTTTACTTTTTTTAAAGATGTCCGCTGATTTTTTTCATGTCAGCACTTTAATAACAATTTCAAGTATATTTTTTCTTTTTTTTTTTCAACACCATTCCCATAATTATAAAATTTTACCTACTATAACCACTGTAGATTTTTATCAATTATGACAATTATAAATGTGTTTATAATAATGACAATTATAAATGTGTTTAAAATAATATGCCGTTACAAGATAATAGCCGCACAGATTACTAATTTAGCATAAATAAACTAGTATATAAAAGTTTGTATAAAATAAATGTTAAAAACAAAATATTAAGAATAATGCAACGTAAAATGAAAGCCACAGACTATTTATGAACCTCAAGTTTACATTGTAAATACGATCACTGATAAAAGTTCCATTGTAATAAAAAATTAAGTTGTATTGAATCTTTCAACAAAGCTAAGATTGATCTCTCTCTGGTCGCTTCGTATGTTAGCATTTACACATGTCAAGCCAAGTTCAATTCCCAAAGGGCAAGCAAATCTCAAGTTTACATTTTCTACCATACCTGCTTGAAGTTCTTCAAAAAATTAAATTGTATTGAATCTTTCAACAAAGCTTAGAGGCTGGTCTCACACTCTGGTCACTTTGTTATGTTAGCATTTACAGGTGTCAAACCAAGTTCAATTCCCAGAAAGAGCAGGCTCCTATGTTTTTTCATGAAAGTGAATAGTTGCAATGTCTATCAAGCGAAAACTGTGGATACAAGTTGAAGATGATTAATGATGAAATGCATGCCCTGGGAAAGCAGCGCCTAAATCCAGGATAAACCAACTAGCAAACAGGGCGATTTACCAGACAAACAAAAAGACTTAAGCAGCCAAAACCTCCTAGAAACAATTCTTGCAGTGCCCATTGATAACTGAACTTAAAGGCTAACCAAAAAAAACTAGGGTTAAACTAAATCTAACTACTTCATCATAAACCACGGTAGAAAATATTATTCCCCTCTATGCCTATACACATCCTCCCCTAATGTTATAAACCTACTCTAGAACAAACTCCAGCGAAAACAAAACAAACTTCCGGCAGTGGGGAACACAAGCTTTATCATAATTGACAATATTAAATGCATATAAAGTGTTACATTTAGTTGCTTGCAAAATCAAAAGTCTGCATTTAGTGACCTGTAAAATCAAATGTTACGTTTGATGACCCTGTTAAAACATTAGAACACGCTATATCAGTGAATCAACACAAACAGAAAGCAGAAAAGCTTGTGATTCATAATCGTCTATAAACAATGCCTTTCCAAGAGTGCCTTCATACTTGGTTTGCAAATGAAAAATGATTCAGATGTCTGCTATAAAAAAATTCAGATGTTATCTAGTAAAAGAACAGCAGCTAATATGGTGTATCAAAATATGTCTTGGCCAAACCAAAACCTACAAAAAAATATCAAGTTGGCATCATTTAGTGCAGCCAAATCAAAAGCATTGCTAGTTTTAAACCCTACTTGTTGACTAGCTTAAGCAGCCTATTAGTTTCTCTATCAGGGCTCACATTATCAGTTGCCATTTCCTCCAATACATTGGTCGCAGTGTTACCAGCCTTGGCATACGTTGAAAGAAGTGAGTTGTACATCTCTGTGGTTAAACATTTAAAACGTCTAAGAAGTTTCAAAAACTCCTTTGCATCTTCAACGTTGCGCTGCTCCTCAAAATGTTTTAGAATGCCCATGACATTTTCAGAATTCGGTTGCCAATCTTTAGGATTCCCTTTAGTTAGAGCTTCTTTCATGCTTACAACTGCTTTTGACATCTGATTGCTTTCTAAATAACCCTCTGTTAGAATTTCCCAAGATTTGCCATTTAGAAAACCTTTTTTCTGTAAGATGTCACCATGAAATTTTTCAGCCTTCTCCAACATGCCCTTTTTTACATAGGCATCAAGAAGTATATTGGATAATTTGCAATTAACTGCTGAATTCAAAGATTCCCATTCATGGAAAATTTTCTCAGCTCCTTCAATGTCCCCAATCTTGGCCAATGAACGAACCACAGATATATAAATTGAAAAAGGTGTTTTCTTGAAGTCTGTTTTTACGGATTGCCATAGCCTATGCACGTCTTCTTTATTACCAAGAGCACCATGATGAGTAAAAAGAAAATGATATGCATCACTGTTTTTGGGAGGAACCCTTTTTTCTGTTTCTTTCAATACAGAATTTGCTTTATCTAGAAGACCAGCCCTGATGTATATGTTTGTTAAGGTGCTATATGTTGTCCAATCTATATTATCTTCACCACCAGCTCTCAGTTCATCTAAAATCTTCTCTACCCCATCAATGTCAGACATTGCAGCACATGCACTCATCCATATATTATAATGTAGTCTATCTGGCAGCACATTCATTTCCTTCATATGCTTAACTGTCGAAAGAGCCTTTTCTGTCTGGCCAATTGCCATATAGAGGGTCATCATCTCATCAAAGGAATGTGCTGTTGCAAGGCCCAACTCTTTTATCTTTTTGAATTGTTGCTCTGCTTTGTCAATCAATTTCTCTTGCACATAACAATGGAGAAGAACACCATGGGTCTGTCCATTCTTTAATTCATTGGGGAGATCCGCAAAATACTTTTCAGCACTAGCTATGCCATGCACTTTAGCTATTAAGTCTATGTGGACAGCATGATCACCTGTTTCAAGCTCAAATTCTTTGCGCTTTTGCATCCACTCAGAAACCTGAAATCAAATTCAGAAATTGATTATTATAAAACATATCGGTTAGACTCTAAGAAATTAATATTACTTAAATCCATGCAATCTAAACATCTATGACTGCATGACACATTTACTTAAATCTTTCCAGCTGAAAAACCAAAGAACAAATTACGAAACTCTAAATCAGTATTTCACATTTTCAAATTATTTAACTGTTAGAGATCCTTCTTCAAAATGAATGACGAGGGCAATGATTAGATTCTTACAGCCTGCAAACAAAACATGCCACTGATGCATATCCATGCAATTATTATGACTTCATGATAGATATTATAAGTCATATTGAAGTCCTTAAGATCAATACTGAAGATATTAAAGGCATAGAATTATACATCCACCACCTCAATGATAGCATTTGAGGTCCCACCACCTCTATGGATTCGATGAGGATGTTGGCAATAAATGACCTTCAAAAACATTGTGCCTTTAGGGTACACTGTAACCACATTGATCAAAAGCCTATTTTTTACATTTTTCCATCCATCGGAAACAATGGAAACCCCCATTTCAGTTCACAAATCTCTGATTGGCTTCAAAGAATCTTCAACATGTTTTCTCTCCCTTGTCAATAAGGTGGTGCGGAGTTTCTCAAACCTTGACCTTTGTAATCTTTTGGGGCCTCATTGATCATTCTTACCATTTCTTGCCAATATGATGATCGAACCACATTGATAGAAAATCCATTTGCATACACACATTGTGTGATATGTTGATCTGCAATATCATTGCTCTGATTTTGATAAGACCTTTCAAATGATCATTTTGTTCTTTTGTTTAAAACAAGAGAAACCTCTTTGTGCATGGAAGGTGCTGCCAAAAATGAATGTCTTCCAATGGGCACAAGTGGAGAACCGCCAAGTGGAGTTGCGGAAACTGGTGGCTTCCTCGATCCTTTGTATCTTTGCTAGAGGGTGACCTAATCTCATGGGATAGGCGGCATCTATGTCTTCTTGCTCGTTGATGTATTCAAGGATTTTTTATTTTGGCACTGGACAATTATACTTCCCCGTGCAACCTTTGATGTTGGCAACAGAGATGTGACATAAATGGACTTTCACCTAACTATATGAGCTTGTAAATTGACAGTCACAAGTATATTGCATTTACAAATATATGCCCCACCACCAGAAACTTGTTCTACTAGTGTCACATATTTCCAAAGCAGTGAGTGTGCATCCATTTTGTGTCGGCTTTGGCCAACGGAAGAACTAAAATGCATTGTAGTATATATAACTACAAGTTTAAAAACAAACACAATTACAAAAAAAAATCAAAAACAAGCCCTAATGCAGCAACTTGTAAAAAAATGACAAAAAAAAAACCGATAAAACAATACAAGCTAAAACAAAGAAGTTTGAAATCCTAGGTTGACAACAAATGGGCTCCTCAATCAGCGTAGGAAAATGATTAAAATGATGTTTGATGAAGTTTCAACCCTACACAAACAATGGAAGGCAAATCTACAATGAGAAAAATGAAAGGCAAGTGATTTTGCTTGTATGTTTTGTTTTTATCATTTGTGTTGTTTTAGCTTTTGCTTTTGTCTTTCACTTGCCTTAGGGTTTAGAAACGCGTTTTTTATTATTTTAAGTCATTGCTTTTTGTGAAAAAATGATAAAAAATTCCCATCACTGACCATTTTTTATTGTTTAAGCGTGCAAATTCTGCTCCCAACGCCCAAGGTTCGTCCTAGGCACCCGGGTTCGCTCAAGGTCTTCTGGCAAAAGAACCCAAGCAACCCTGAATGCCCCAAGACAAACCCTAGGTGTTGGGGACCTTTTTTCTAACCCGCCCCAAATCCCAACGCAAATGAGATGGAAGAACCCAAACAAACCCTTGTATACAAGACAAACCCTAGGTGTCGGGGGTGCATTTCAAACCCATACCAGAACCTGATGCAAACTAGACCCTTATATGCAGGGAAAAACCCACGAACTAGTAACGTAGATTCTACCCATCAATCTCTTTAATCAATGTTCTTGCTCTCTCACACTTCCACCTCTAACTTTCTTGTTCTCTGCCCAACTATCAAGATGGAGAACTACTATTTGCATCCTCTTCCCATTGCTCACTTAGTGGAGAATGTACCCACTACTCACTTAGATGAGGATGTACCTTCAGTTCCCAATCCACCTATGCAAGGAGAACAACTCTCTTTTCACTATACTCTTGTCCTTTACCCGTTCTTTCTTCATGAAGAAAATATTTCAAAACTCTCTTAATCAACCTAGACACCTCTGATACCACAGGATGCAGTCAAGGTCAGGGGTCCAAATCAATGGATGCCTTAACCTTGCAGCCGAAAATTAACTTCCTCCAGCTATGGACACAATTATAAAATTCAAAGTCACGTGAGTCATTTAAATGCACATCTGGGCCTCCTCATTGCGCTTATTTCACCTTGCGTTGTTGTGATATTGTGCCACGTGTCACTATCCACTCCCACACTTCACAAACTGCGATACTTCGCACTCTACGCAAACTACTTCAAGCTGCAATGTGTCGCTATGTGGCATCCACTTGGCAATCATACACTAATCTTTGTGAGACCTACGACCATTTACTCAATTCGCAAAAGTGTTCATTTGGACACTCATGACACAAGTGCAATTGAATATAAAGGGTGAAACAAAACTGTGCCTCACAAATTTGGGATAAGTCCATTGTTTTCCAACACCATGGTGCATGTTATTCCACCGACTGCCATGAAACCTAAAACACGACTCCCAGAATGCATTCCCCTCTTCCATCTATGCATAACAGCCTCCTAAGCCTTTGCAGACATCCCAAAGCACAAGCTTCTTTGTTGTTTACCCAAATTTCTCTGCACGCCTATATGCCAAGGAAACTTGGGAACCAGTTTTACATAATTGCTCCATCGTTTTTCCAGACCCTCGAACTCATGAGAACACCAGAGTGATTCTTAAAAGCCAACTTTTTATTTTTATTTCTACAACCAAATTAATTTCACACTTCACGACAGTTCGAACTTCAACTCTTCTTCACGTTTTCAGCACTCTTCCGATTTTCAAGCACTTCCTGTTCTATTTTAAGATTTCAGTTTTTCAAAATTTCAGTTCATATGCATCTTAAGTTCATTTTCAGCTGTTCAAGATGATTACATAAATGGTACTCATTTTCTCCATCATTAGGTCTTCAATTCAAACATTCATACATATTAATAATTTTAAAAGTAAAATCAGATTTGCATTTAAGTGGGTTCCCACAAGATGTGTCTATGAGATAGCAGTAGACATCATAACATGCACCTCGAATATATGTCCCTGCTATATGTCTCTGGTATCAAAGACGAGGACACCCGTACCAATGACTGGGAGACACATTTAAACATAGCATGGCTTATAGCTTAGGCTTGCAAGCTTAACACAAACAATTACAATGAAGATTTTGAAAGCAAGTCAATTTAATAGTATTATGATGTTCAATATTAATTCTCAAGAGGATAACGTTTTATACATAGACCTTGTTTGTAATTTATATTTGTAGTGTTCTTAAATTTTGGAGGCAAGCTCCTTGACTTTGATAACCAAGCTGCTTGTAGTTCCCCTCCAACCTTGCAATAAAGATTGTCTTTTTCATAATATCTAGCAGGGTAACATTAATTACATCTTGGAAGGTGGAATTTCAATCCTTGCACGAACTCTAATGTGAGGACTCTTTTGCCAATTTAGGTAGTTTAGTAAATGTCTTCATTTTGTCACCTAAATACTGAACAAAGTCATTGTGTTTCAATGGCTCGAACTCGCAATTCAATTCGTTTACATCATTCTTCCACGAATGTGTTAATCAATATCATCCTTATCTCAATGGTAATCTATATATGATTCCACCAATCTCAATGTATTTCAATGGCTTGAACACACAATTTATATTAGGCACATCATTCTACAACAGATATGTTTTAATCAATGGTGTTCTTATCTCAATAATAATCTAAAATGATTCTAAAACTCCTCCTTGAGTCCTTCTAGAGAGACAATGACCATAGAGACTTCATCTCAGCTTTGTTTGTTGATTTGAAGGCTACTTCAATAAAACTCAACCTTTCCATTCTATGACTCATTAATTTATAGCAAGGTCAATCATTTGACGCAATTCCTCTATAACGCAAGATTGCTCCTTCTAGTTTGCCTTATGTTCTTGTATATTAGACCCTCCTTTTATAAAATCCTCGCCTTCTATAGTTAATGTGTCAATTTCAAGTTGCTTGCATTGACATTTTCCCTCATATCGATTTAAACACACTTTTTTTTCATATTTGGCAAGCACTTCAAAATTCAAATAGTTTATATTTTAAAAAAATCGGTATGAAATAGATCTTGCCATTGAACATTCTACAACCTATCTCATGGTGAAAGTCCCAAATTATTTTCATTTTCTCTTCCATTTTCAACAATAAAAAGGCAACGTCATGGTTAAAGATCGCCTTTCCCTCAAGTATAATATGAAGGTTAAAGATTAAAAAATGTAAGTAGAATTAGTGTAAATACAAATCTAATTAAGCACCAAGTGTATGACTTAGAGATTCATCCAATCTATCTTGCACAAAAGAATTTCTTTAGGCACAGGGCTAGCTTTAATTTTCAAAAAGTAGTTGTAGCATAATCAATCTTCAGCTCAATGATCATGATTACTCACACCTAACACCAACTATTTGCAACATTCATTTGTAGCTCAAAGTCAATGTTGAGTAGGTCACCATTCAGGTATTCAGGTCCACAAGAACACAACTAAGTGGCCACATAGTCATCTAGTGATAAAAGCATCACAAGACAATCATGCAACATGCTGGCCATAAAAACTAGACTTCTTTGAAGCTATAACCTAGAAAAATATCAAATGTAGTGACGAAGATAATCATTCATTAGTAAATTCCTATATGAATCCACAATGAGACCCAGGCATAAACCATAAATGGAAATTCAACCAGCCAGCTTCCTACAATATGATTTATCATGTTTGACGCCTTGCAAATAGCTTTTGTACTTTAGTAATCCTTGTTATAACTCCAAATGTCGTTGATGATAATGATGATGTTGATTTTTATCATCCCACTGAGATTTAACGAACCTATATAAGAAAAAATAGTCAAGCTTTAAAACATTGCTTCCATCCGTGAGAACATCGAAAATATAATCTCAAATATTCTTCTGATTTCTGATTCATATAGCCAAAAAAATTCGAAAGTTGTAACAATATATAAGTTTAGAAAATCGTTTGCAAAGACAAATTGGCAAGGCTAAAATTGTTTGTCTTATCCAAGGTGTTGTCGAGTAGCAATGGTGGGGGGCAATGCATAAGAGTGCACCCCAAGTCTAAATCACTCTCACTAAAAATAAGGAATCAATGACCCCAAAGGACATATGGCAAGGTTATGGGGCAAAAAATATTGGCTACATTTGAGTGCTAACCCAAATTAAATCTAAAAAATGTGACCCAAGCTCACCATAACCTAAAAGAGGGCTTAAACTTACCCACCAGATCAAAGGCAAATCACAAACTCACCTAAGACTTACCAAGAAAAAGAATACATATATTTGACTTCAATTTCCTTGATATCAAAAGTTTTGCCTAGCCATACTTCCAAAGACGTTATCCTCATGCACGTGTACTGGTTACATTCGTTGTGCTGCAGGAATTGCATTTCTATTACTAAATTTACGATCATTAAAGTGTAAATAGGTTATCTTAATGGTTAATCATAAATAACTTGTCTTAACCATCATGGTCAAGCATTATTTTCCAACCCCTGGTACCAGGATTCATTGGGTCCTTGAGCTACACACAAGTCCCTAGATATGAAAAAAAGGTTCAGACTATTATGAACAAACTTCTGCAACTAGAGTTGTAAAACCCTTGGGCAAATCCATAGAACTGCAACAAAAGTTGTAAAACCCCAGGGAAGAAACCCTAGGACTACAGAGATCTGAAAACCAAGAGTAAAAACTATACAAAAAACTAAAACTGACACATGACATAAAATTTGTGATCTGGCAATAAAAACATGAATTTTTTACCATTGAAAGACGGGAAATAGTTTTAAAACAGAAATCTGGAAATTTAAAACACAATAGAATCAACTCTTTTCTGCTACTGAACAACCAAAGCTCAGTGGCGAGCCACTCCCAATTAGAGAATACATCCAATCTTCAAGGTTTTTGTACTCATTCCAATTTTTATGAGAAGAAATCCTCAATCCCATATCTTCCCAAATTTCTTGAGAGAAGGAAATCACCTCATTCAAACATCCTAAGCTATTGCTAGCCATGCATGACTTTGTTTACTTTATATTAAAATAATTGTTGCCTAAATTGCTTCCACATAACTAGACCTTATTTCATAACTTAGATAAGAACATGCAAGAAATACAAATAACTAACTAAACTAGAACAAATTCTTATCTTTATATCAGACAAACTTTTCCTTTATTTGCATGGGATATTATCTCTAGTATCCTTTCATTCTTTTCTGCATTAGGACTATCAATTTCATGTTTAATTCTTATTCTGATCTTCTTGTGAGATGTATTTAAATCGTTACAATTCCATCCTGCCTGAATGAATTGATCCACAGTTATTGTATAGTGAAGGGAGGCGTATCTTTCTATTGCACCAAATATTCTACCTAGTTACTTAGCCTTCTATCTCTATCTGAGGGCCATTTATCTTCAAGAAAGGAACCAGATTGAGTTGCAACTCAAATGATGTATCTGTCCTCTCATTGTAGTACATGGCAAACAATGATAGCAGGCCTTGGCCAACCGATTTCCACTATCAAAATCAATGCTTTAGTGGTTTCAAACAAACAAATGATAGTATCTGCTGCATGTATCAGAATTTTCCCAATGATCATATTAAATCCATGAAATTGGGTAAAATATTGCATCCAACTTGATGAAAGTGGCATTCCCCCACATATAAAGTCATAGGTGAACTTGTCAGAAAAAATATCCCTTGGCAGTGGCAGCTAAGCTGAAGGTTACCCCAAAAAAGGGGTATTTACCAAATCAAAAATGAAAGAATTTTCAAAATTAAAATGTGCAAACTAATTAAGAAGTCACCAATAAAGGAATTCACGGGTGAATTTATAGAAAAAGTTATCCCTCAACCATGGCAACTAAGTCAAAGGTTACCCCAAAAAAGGGGAATTTAACAAATCAAACACAAAGATTTCCAAAATTAAAATGATGAAATTTGGTAAATAATGTATCCAACTAGGTAGATATGGCATACCCTAATGGACCAAGCTGGATGTCATTTTCTCAGATTTTTCAGATAAGACACCTCTCGATCGTGTAACAAAGTTGAATATTTCTAAATAGGGTGAGTTTACTATTGACCTTTAAAGTCACCATGACCTTGAACTCCTCTAATACGATGGGTGCGCACACAAGGAGAAAGACCACCCTCTAACTCAGCTCAGTGCTTCATGGAGCACGGTTCCTCAAGGTTCACAAGGAGTTCGCAGAGGCTAGATTAAAAAAGAATCAAGATTTCGAGCTTTCCTAAGGATTTGGCCGTCACAAGGATCCGTGCCAACGGACGAATGCCCAAAGACAAGGGCATGAGGGAGTGTGCGCGTCCGAAATAGATTTAGGACCGCCGCACAAGTAATCAGTAAACACAACCCAGTACCTGTTCGAGCCTAGTGGCCATTCAAGCCCAATGCTCGTTTGAGCATTGTGCCCATTCGCGCCCAATACTTGGCAGTGAAAGCCACTTGGATGGGTGATTAAGCAATAACTGTCAAGTGTCAAACCCAACCCAAAAGGACAAATCCGATCTGATTTGCAGAAATAGAGGCGATCAGCTCCGACTAACATAATAATTGAATCGATGACTAATAAGACAAAAGAGCATGGCCGAGGAACAAATCCCAATATAGATCTCAGCGAACCTCTGATACGAGCATTCAATTCAATTAGTTGCATGAGTATGGGGCCCTGTAACAAACGATAGGACATGATGTCCAACAAATCCCAAGGAATCCTCCAACTACCTTCACGTCCAAATTGCAATCAAAATTCAATAAGCATGGGCTTTGACTTCTATTTAATCTTATCATCTGCATTTCTCCAATGTAATTAATGACCCATGGGCTTCTCGTATCTATAAAGGGAAGGTCTTTCATTGTAGAAGGGGGAACATTTTTTAGGCACAAAAATGCTGCTAAAATTTGTCCTCCATGAGCCCTTTGTTGCCTAAACCCAATGACCAATGAAAAGATTGAGTTTACCTCTCTCCATGATTCTTGCATTTTGTGTGTATTTTAATGGTTGTTGATCATTGTTTGTGGACATATTTCCCCTTGCATTGTTGTCCATCCATTCGCACCCATGTAGAACTTGGCTCTCTCTTGCATGTCGTATTATGTGTGCACTCGAGTCTATGCACGCCCTGTTTGTGGACCATTTGTCGTCCCCATGTGATGCGCATTGCGCTCCCACACCTCCATACAAAATACTTAGGCAAGTAGTGTCCATTTTGGGGACTGTGTAATAATTTCTCATTTTCTGCAGTTGCCTCGTGTTCTTTAAGGTCGTAGGGGTGCACGTTCTTTTCTCGGTGCATCACCACTTTTCCTTTTAACAAACCCCTCACCCTCTCTCACCCTTGTTCCTTTGTCAAGATTAGGTTTAGCATTAGTAGTAGATTTACTTTCTGCTCTTTGTAGGTCTAAGTAATGGTCCTAAACCAAATGCACTTAGATTAGAAGGACGTCCCAAGGAGTGCAAGAGTCCCACGCCTTGGAGGATGATCCCATTGTTGCACCGAAGCCTCGAACTATTCACACGGCTGGGAGGTCTCAAACACGCCCAATGCTCGTTTGTGCCCAATGCCCATTTGTGATCAATACTTTTGTACCCCATGCCAAGCACTCGCGCCAAGCTCTAAACACTTCTGCGCCATGAATTACTCAAGAGTGCAAGCTTTCAAGGGATAACAGTTTCTGGCATGCCCGACGGGACCACTTTATACAGTTCAACTAAGAGCTTAGTGCGGCCCTTAGAAAGTTTGCAATGTTAAAGACACCCTTCAAGCCCCTGGGGACTCCAAGTATACCTAGTTCTCAAGAGATCAGTTTTCCATCCTATGCCAAGACAAACAAGTTCATCTTCAAAAGGTACTAACTTCCTGTTTATTGAACTGGGTTCCGCGCCCAGAAAAAGAAGGGTTAAAGCATTCTTATCTCTTTTTAAGAGAGCAAGCAATTCAAGACATTCATCTCCAAGAGCTCGGTCTACTTCGCCTTTGGGTAGATTTCCCCAACCAAGAGCAAGGCTATTTCCCATTCCCTTCATGGCTGTCCCAAGAGCTTTTGTGACCTTTAATGGGCACAATCCTTTGGCTCTAGCTCAATACGAGGATATCCCAGTTGCAGCTCTTAAGAGCTTACCATACTTCACTAGTGAGAATGCAACTACTCCCATAGAGCACATCCAAGATATTGCTAACATATGTTCGATGCACCATATCACTGAATACAATGTAATGGTTAGGCTCCTTGCCACTTCTTTGAAAGGAAAGGCTCTCCAATGGTACAAGTTTTTGAGGCCTAATTCCATTCACAACTAAGAAGAGCTGGGAGAGCAATTATATAATCGATTTGAAGACAAAAGTGATCACCAACCTCACCACCATCAAGAGAGCCCCACATGACCTAATGGTTGACTCTAATTTCAAATTATAAAATGTCTGGGACAGTATACCACCTTTGTTGAAACCATCTCTAAATAGTGATATAGCTGTAATGGTCCAATCCATGGGAGGTGTTGTACTTCTTGATGCTTATGACATTGTTATAAGAGCTGAGAACTGTTTACTACAAGCCGGAAAGATTGCTCCCAGACCTCCAATGCCTCTCTTTCCAAAATTACAGCATAGCCAACCTACTCTAGCGCCCATCCCTATATCAGTTAGCCCACCAACCCCACCTGCTGCCCCTAGTGAATTACATGAAGTCAAGGCATTGTTGTAGAGCTTTGGGAACAAGCTAGTAGCTTGAAAGAGGCATCAAGCCCAGCACTCTAGACCATACCAGCCATTTAATCAGCCTTATCAGCATGTTAGGGACCCCTATCAAGACAACACGCAAACCCAAAGTCAGCTCCCATATGTTAGGCCACCCTACACACAAAGTGCCAATGCCACCAGTGCTTCCAAAGCTCTCGTGCCCATGCAAAATAACTTGGTGCAAGACCATGAGTGGTGTTTGCCTTGCAATCAGCCACATAATCAAACTACTTGCACAAATGGAGTGTTGAACCAAACCCTTATGGTACAAAGCATATCATATCCCCGCGAGCCAGCAAAGGAGCCAACCTCACAAGGAGAGGGGGTACATGTACATATGCAAATACAAGGTGAAGCCACTTCGGCGAATTGGCACGAGAATGACTTATGCGTAGTAAATCAGAATCAAGTACCGACAATCAATAATCCGATGGCATATTACACAAGATTCAAAAGGAAGGCGACAGAAATGGAACCATCTCCTTCAGCTAGTTGGCCTTCTACTTCCCAATCTCCAAGTGAAGCTACTAGAGGAAAGATTAACACCGAGACAGCCCACGCACAAGCAAGCCCAGCTGCTCAAAAGGGGAGTTAGCCTCAAGCCAACCAAATCGCAAAGGAGCATGTTGCCGCCTCAAAGTCTCAACCAAACGGGGCGCAGATCCCTTTTAACATAGTAGACCAGATGAAAAAATCAAACCTCAATGTAACCATGTGGGAGGCTCTTTCCATCCCTTCTTAAAGGGATTTGTTGCAAAAAGCATTGAAGGCCTTCCACCCACACGAGCCAACAAAGGGCACTTCAATTGTTTCCACAAGTCTGTGTCAACTGAAAAGAGAGTCCAGCAAAAACTGCATGCCACCACCATTTTATATCTCCTTGATCATCAACCAACACCTTGTCCATAATCGTATGATTGATTTGGGTGCAAGTAGTTTATTAATGCCTAAGAAGATTGTTGACATGTTAGGCATAGAATATGCCTCAATTACAAAAGGTGTTGTCCAATTAGATGACATAGATGTTAAAACAGTCAAGATCATTAAGGACCTGAGCCTTACTCTACATGCATGTCCTAGCCTCTCCATCACCCAAGACATCTTTGTTATAGACCTCCCTCCTTATTTTGCCATTTATCTCTCAAGGGACTTCACTGCAAAAATGGGTGGGTACTTGTCATTTGACTGGTCATACATGTTGCTGAGGACCAGATATGGGACCAAGGTAACCATCAAAGTTGAGCCTATTTGTAGGGATCATATAGAGCCATACTCACCTAATCCCATCGACATGAATTGTATAATGCATATACCAGACAATAGTGCAGTCCTACATAAAACTACCACGCCTTTAGAGGAGGTTCCCGATGTAGCACTAGACGAGTGGGCTAATGAGCATCATGGGTTTGATCCATATACTTGTATAGAAGAAATAGGGTTGGGAACTTATTGCATCCATGAGGAGAAACGTTTTGCCAAACCTCATGAAAGGTCAAAAGGACCTTGAAGGAATGTGGTAATTATATTTTAATGGCTCTAGGAGTAGGAATTGCACGGGAGCAGGCGTTGTACCGATCTCCCCTCAAAATGAAAAGTACTTTCACACATACAGGTTGTAGTTCCGCTGCACCAACAATGTGTCCGAATATGAGGCACAAACCCAAGGCCTCCAATTGGCGCAAAAGAAGGCGATTAAAGCACTACAAGTGTCTGGGGACAATGAGCTGATTGTGAACCAAATTAGAGCCCAAAATGTCTCCAAGAATCCCTTGTTAAAAGCATACAAACACAGGGTCTAGGATCTAATTGAGGACTTCAGCGCTTTCAATATCCAAGCCACCCAAGGGCATAGAATGTTGATGCTAAGAGACTTGCAACAATGAGCTACCAGTACAATTTGCCTTAGGAGGTTATGGATAGTTTGTCCAGCCAAACAACACATGCAATTGGCAAGTATTCGACAATGATGAGCAAATCGACAATTTCCTACAAGATGAGGCAAAGTTCTCCATGAGGAACTCGTCACAGTTACAAGACTAATATAAAGATCAAATCATTAAGTTGAAAAGCAACAAGCTACCCAAGGGATTGGTCACCTTGGAGAACATCTTCAACGTCAACAATCAGCTCCAAGTTGAACCTATTTGTAGGGATCATATAGAGCCATACTCACCTAAACCCATCAACATGAATTATACGATGCATAACCCAAAGGATAGTGCAGTCCTACACAAAACTACCACACCTTTAGAGGAGGTTCTCGATGTAGCACTAGACGAGTTGGCTAATGAGCATTATGGGTTTGATCCATATAATTGTACACAAGAAACGAGGTTGGGCACTTATCGCATCCATGAGAACCCTATTTTGCCAAACCTCATGAAGGGTCAGGGGAACCTTGAAGGAATGTGGCAATTATATTTTGATGGCTCTAGGAGTAGGAATGGCGCAGAAGCAGGGGTTGTATTGATCTCCCCTCAAAAGGAAAAGTACTTTCACGCATACAAGCTGCAGTTCAGCTACACCAACAATGTGGCCAAATATGAGGCTCAAACCCAAGGCCTCCAATGGTGCAACATAAGGGGATTAAGGCGCTGCAAGTGTTTGGGGACAATGAGTTGATTGTGAATCAAGTTAAAGCCCAAAATGTCTTCAAGAATCCCTTGTTAAAAGCATACAAACACAAAGTCTGGGATCTAATTGAAGACTTCATCACTTTCAATATCCAAGCCACCCCAAGGGCATAGAATGTTGATGCTGACAGACTTGCAATAGTGGGCTGCCAATACAATTTGCCTCAACGGGTTATGAAAGGATCAAGACAGCGTGTCAAGCTCGTAGTAAGACCAACAATACCAAACAGCGCATGCAATTGGCAAGTATTCGATAGTGATGAGCAAATCGTCAATTTCCTACATGATGAGGCAGAGTTCTTCGTGAGGAACCAGTCACAGTTACAAGCCCAATATGAAGATCAAATCATTCAGTTGAAAAGCAACAAGCTGCCCAAGCGATTGATCACCTTCAAGAACATCTTCAACACCGACGATCAGCTCAAGGGCGAAAAGAAGAACATAACGGTCAAAGAGGATAATTGTGAGCAAGTGGTCATCTCTAATGTCAAGCTTTTAAAGACTGGAAAGATATGTACTCAGCCTAAAAAAGAAGAGTTTACCCACCTTTGTAGAAACTATGATGACATATTCGCATGGAGTTACCAGGACCTCAAGGGTTTCGACCCAACCTTGGCCCTAGCACACAATTGAGCTAGATCCCGACACCAAAGCAATTAAGCAAAAGCAAAGGCCTATAAACCCCAAGCTCGAGCCCTTGATGAGGAAGGAGCTAGCCAAACTCATAGAGGCCAATATCATATTTCCAACCAAGCACTCCTCTTGGGTAGCTAATTTGGTTCCAATTAGAAAGAAAAGCGGGGAAATTAGGTTGTGTGGACTTTAAGAACTTAAATAGAGTGTCCCTCAAAGACCACTATCCTCTTCCACCCATGGAGAAAATCCTTCAAACAGTAATAGGCACTCAGAGGTTTTCACTTCTTGATGGCTATTTGGGCTACAATCAGATAGTTGCACAAGAGTCGAATCAATTCAAGACCACATTCACTACCAAGTGGGGCACCTATGCATATAGGAAGATGCCCCTTTGGGTTCACAAACATTGGCGCAACCTTCCAAAGAGCTATGGATATGGCCTTTAAGGGTCTCATCAACAATATGATCTTGATTTACCTTGATGATATCATTGTCTTCTCCAAGCATGCAGCCGATCATGTGAGCCATTTGAAGTAGGTCTTCAACATCTACAGCGAGTTTAGGGTATCCTAAAACCCAAGCAAGTGTGTGTTCATTGTCCACGAGGGCCAGTTATTGGGGCACATTGTTTCCAAAGAAGGGCTCACCATTGATCTAGAACGGGTGGAACCTATCTTGTCGCTTTCCCTTTCGCACCACAAGAACCTACAGAGCTTCTTAGGGAGGATAAATTTTGTAAGGTTTATACTAGACTTCGATACCCTGGTCAAGCCACTTATCTCTATGCTCAAGAAGAACGC
The DNA here is from genome assembly GCA_037957365.1 of Torreya grandis. Classification (NCBI taxonomy): domain Eukaryota; kingdom Viridiplantae; phylum Streptophyta; class Pinopsida; order Cupressales; family Taxaceae; genus Torreya; species Torreya grandis. Next base: position 1,130,382 of record JARHVA010002111.1, read on the forward strand.
CATTTTCAGTTGGTCCAAATAAGGAAGGAGTAGCTTTGAAGAAACTACAAGAGCCATCTCTCAAGCTCTTACACTTGGAAATTCACCCTATGATAGGGACTTCATCCTCTATACTTTTGGAGGAGATGAAGGTGTCTTAGCTATCCTAGTACAACAAAATGATGATCAAATGGAACAGCCCATTGCCTTTTTAAGCCAAACACTCAAGGATTATGAGCTGAGGTATACTTTTGTGGTAAAGCAAGTCCTTGCAATCATAAGATCCCTTAAGAAGTTTAGACACATGCTCTCTAACAACAAAATTCAGCTAATGGTCTCACACCCAAGTGTAACGAAGTTCCTATTGGGTAGAAACATGAGCAAGAAAAGAGCTGGTTGGATTGTACGACCTTGACATTAAAATCACCAGACTCGTAAGGGGTAAGGTTTATGCAAGCAAATGGGAGCAGAGTCAGGCGCTCACAACAAGGTAGTCCTTGTGCTTCAAGAGGACCAACCAATAATCATGATTCCCCTAGTTGGACCCAAAGCATGAAGGCTTTCCTCCAGACAAACGCATTTCCATTGGGTCTCGACAAGGCACAAAGGAAGCACATCAGGTTGCAAGCCATTCCCTGTGTGCTTGTTAATGATGTGTTATTCATAAAGGACATCAATGGAGTCCTATTGAGATGTATAGAGCAAGTTCAAATTGACAAAGTCCTTCAAGAGTTCCATGATGGACTATCAGGAGATCAATACTCATCAAAGACCACTATTGTAAAGATTATGAGAGCTGACTATTATTGGCCAAACTTCTTTCAAGATGCCCATAGGTGGTTAAGGAACTGCAAGAAGTGCGTCTTCTTTGAAGGCAAGCAGCAACTAGCCTCCCTTCCCTTGCGCCCAATAAAAGTTGATCAGCGCTTTGCCCAATGGGACCTAGACTTCATTGGCATGATCAACCCTCGCTCAAGCACCAGACACAAATGGATCCTTACAACCACAGAGTATTTCACAAGATGGATAGAGACAGTGGCATTCAAAGAGGCAAATGAGACATCTATACTGGACTTCTATGAAGGTATAGTCACTAGATTTGGTGTTCTAGCCACCATTATCTCAGAGAACGCTATGGCCTTCATTGGGACCAGAATCAGCGAATGGGTCGTCAAGTATGGCATTTATTTGAGCAAATCCTCGAACTATTACCCTCAAGCTAATGGTTTTGCCGAATCCACCAACAAGGACCTAATCCGTATCATCAAGCGAACCTTGGAGAAGAATCAAAAGACTTGGCACACCAAGCTCAAAACAACCTTATGCCAAAAAGAGCGATAGGCAACTCCCCTTTCATGTTAGTTTATGGGAGAGAAGTAATGCTGCCATGTCACTTGATTTGCCATCATTGGAGCTTGCCCACCAACTAGAGCTAATTGAGAATGATCCTGTGTCAGTAAGGCTAGTGGAATTAATGGCATTGGAAGAGACTAGGAATCAAGCAATGGATACTTTGGAGCTTCAACAGGGGCAAATGAAGAAGACCTTTGATAAAAAGGCTGCTGACAGAAGTTTCAACGTAGGGGACCTACTGCTCAAGTGGGATGAAGACAAAGCAAAGGCTAGGAGGCACACAAAGTTTGATGCCATATGGAGTGGTCCTTATGTCATAACTAGTTGCAAGCAGGTCAATGCCTTTCAGCTCTCAAGGCTAAACGAAGAGGCATTGCACATCCCAGTCAATGGGATCTATCTCAAGCACTACTCCTAAAAGTTCCCAGAGTTTTGTATATAGAAGATTAGCTACTTTTCTTTCATCTAAGTGCTTCTGGACAGTAGTTAGTTGTTTTTCATTCCCTAAGCGCTTTCGCACATTGTTGTCGTTCCTTGCTTTCTTGTTTTGTTTTGGGAAGGCCTCAATTCCTCAAATTATTCAACGATGGGCCAAGGATTTATCAAACTCTAGCACGTGCGGAATTTACACTTTCAAAACAAGCAAATCTCCCAAGCTTCAATGACTCTGTGTCCAATGGATTGCTCACAAACTACTAGTCCCCACTTAGCAGACAAGCGGCCCGCAAAAGTCACAAGAATGTTGACCTTTCAAGTCACCATGATCTTGAACTCCTCTAACATGATGGGTGTACACGCAAGGTGTGCACAAAGAGAAAGACCACCCCCAGACTTAGATCAGTGCTTCATGGAGCACGGTTCCTCAAGGTTCACAGGGAGTTCGCGAAGGAGACTAGATTAAAAGGAATAAAGATTTTGCACTTTGCTAAGGTTTTGGCCTTATCAAGGATCCGTACCCAACGACAAATGCCCAATTACAAGGGCACGAGGGAGCGCGAGGTCCAAAAGGGAGTTGGGACCGTCGCGCAAGTACTCAGTAAATGCAACCCAGTGCCTGTTCGCGCCCAGTGCCCGTGTGTGCCAGTTCCTGGATTGGCGATTAAGCAGTAACTGTCAAATGTCAGAGCATGCCCAAAACAACAAATCTGATTTGATTCACAAAATCAAAAGTGATCAGCTCCAACTGACATAATAATTGAACTAGCGGCTAATAGGACAAAAGAGCCTTGTCAAGGAATGAATCCTAATGTAGATCTCAACCACCCTCTAATACAAGCATTCAATTCCATTAGTCGCATGAGTATGGGGACCTGCAACAAACGACAAGACATTATGTCCAACAGATCCCAAGGAATCCCTCCAACTACCTTCACATACAAATTGCAATTGGAATTCAATAAGCTTGGGCTCTAACTTCTATTTAATCTTCTCATATGTATTTCTCCAATGTAATTAATGACCCATGGGCTTCCTGTATCTATCAAAGCCGAGTCTTTCATTGTATAAGAGGGAACACTTTTTAGGCATAGAAATGCTGCTAAGATTTGTCCTCCATGAGCCCTTTGTTGCCTGAACTCAGTGACTAATGATAAGATTGAGTTTACCTCTCCATGATTCTTGCATTTTGTGTGTATTTTAATGGTTATTGATTTTTGTTTGTGGACATATTTTCCCTCGCGATGTTGTCCATCCATTCGCATAGGTGTAGAACTTGGCTCTCTCTTGCATGTCATATTCTTTGCGCACCCAAGTCTATGCAAGCCTTGTTTGTGGACCATTTGTCGTCCTGATAGTGTTGCATTGTGCTCCTGCACCTCCATGCGAATTACTTATGCAAGTATATCCATTTTAGGGACTATGCACTAGTTTCTCGTTTCCTGCAGTTGCTTCGTGTTCTTTAAGGCCGTAGGTATGCTCACTCTTTGCTTGGTGCATCGTCACTTTTCCTTTAAGCAAACCCCTCACCCTCTCTCCCTTGTTCCTTTTTCGAGATTAGGTTTAGCATTAGCAGTAGATTTCCTTTCTACTCTTTATAGGTCTGCATGCTGGTCCTAAACCAGATGCACTTAGATTAAAAGGAAGTCGGCCTTCCCCTGAGGTTTGTCCTAAGGAGCTCAAGAGTCCCACACCTTTGGGGGCGATCCCATTGTTGCACCGAAGCCTCGAACTATTTGTGCGTGCAGAAAGTCTCAAACACGCCTAGTGCCCTTTCGCTCCCAATGCTCATTCGCACCCAATGCCCATTCGAGCTCAGTGCCCGTGCGCGATCAATACTTTCGTGCCCCATGCCAAGCACTCACACCAAATACTAAACACTTCCATGCCAAGAATTACTCAAGGGTGCAAGCTTTTGGGTGATAACATTTACCAATTAGAAAATTGGGATTTCCAAAATTAGAGTGTTGAAATTAGGTAAAATATTGTATCCAACTCGTTGAATGTGGCATACCCCAACATACCAAGCCATGGCAACTCGTTAATTTTCTTAAAAAGATACCCCTCAGCGATGGCAACTAAACTGAATATTACTAGAAAGGGGGAAATTTACCAAATCCAAAAAAAATTGGGTTTCCAAATTAAAGTGTTAAATTTTGGTTAGAAAAATTATATCCAACTCGCTCTCTATGGCATGTCAAAACAGACCAATTTGATTCTGAAGCCAAAAGTTACCCCAATAAGAAAGGAAGTTACCAAATCAAAAATAAATGGAATTTCCAAAATTAAAATGTTGAACTTAGATTACACAACATATTCAACTTGGCAACTAAAACCAACGAACCACGTGACAAGTAAATTTCTTTCAAAATATACCCCTCAACCATGGAAACTAGGCCCAAAGTTACTTCAAAAAAGGGGAATTTACCCCATAAAAAATAATAGGACTTTTGAAAATTAAAATGTTGAAATTAAGTTAAATATTGTATCTAACTCACTTGGAGGTGATTTTGTTGCAAAAGATTCCCCTCAGGGATGGCCCAAAAAAAAGAATTTACCAAATTAAAAAAATATGATTTCCAAATATAGAATGCGGAAATTAAGAAAAATATTGTATCCAAAGGTTAATCCAAAAAGGGAATTTAGTAATTTACAAAAACACATTTTAAAAACCAAGGTTAAGGATAAACGATGGCACTGAGGTTTACAAATCTGTAAAGCAAACTTAAATAGTTTATTTCATCAAAGCATGTGAATAATGTGTTGGATATCCGCTTTGACAAATTCTCTCCATTCATCCACCCACACCTACAACGCCTTGGCTGCTCTGTATGTATTAAAAGATACTCGCCAAACAAATCTTGTTCTGGCAATCGTTTTCACAGATTCTAGCATCAACAACGAAATGAAGAGAAAATAAACCGATAAACTATTTTAGGAGGAACAATGCTTATAGAATCTAAAGCTATAACAGAAAAAAAAATGGCACACACGATATACAATATTTTCACTTGGGTAACCCCTTTCTAAAAAAAACCAACACTATAACCTTCTATATTGCATTGACTCAACAGTTTACAACACAATAACATACTTCAAAGTTTTGCTTTACCCTAATACATGTGCAAGTATTTGTAAGCACATCAATAGGAAACCATCTAAACAGTATTACAATACAATGGGTACCAAAACCATGGGCTTATAATCCATGGGTCATAAACCATGGGCCAAACCCACCAATGCCAATCCAAAAAACCATATATATGGTACACAAAACCCTGAACCCCATTTGTCGAGTCGGCTATATAGTACTTCAAGAGTGTTAATCATGCAAACCACAAAACAAATATCCAACATACACCTCCTTTGATACAAAGTCCTCCTCACTAACCTTGTCTTCAACAAATGTTTTTGATGATAATGCCCTAGAAAAAAGAGAAATTTTCTTCTCATGCTTTGGTTACACAACTTATTTTCTCTTTTTGCGATAAGTGTCGCTCGCAATTTGCTCCTTCAAACCTTGGTAGAAAATTCTAGGCTTGAGTTTACTAAGCATTTTGTATGTATTTGGCTTGTGTATGTATTTCAAAAGACTGTGGAATGCAAAAAGACTCCTTCAAGCTTGAACTGAAAATATAGAATATGAAGCGACAGAGCATTGTAAGTTCTATATATAGTGATCAATTGTAAAGGAAAAGGGTTATAAAGTATACAAATCAGATGATGTGTTTTCTGAATGTCTTTTTGTACTAGTTTTGTGCACAATGTATAACCTGTTTTGCTTACATTTGTATAATTATATAACAATAATGAATGTTTTGTGTAAATCAAGTATGTGTTTCTCTGATAAACATGTAATTTTGAACCGAATAAATACTCAAACTTTCTATATTTTTGTCTATGTTCTGAACATGTATCCTGCTTCGCATAGAAACACAAATTATGTTTTGACTCTGTATCCTACCTCTTATATTTATGTCTACGTTTTGATGGGGTTTTCCAACAACCTCTACTAACAATGGTGCAATGAGCATGAAACTTTGAAACATGCTAAAATAGTTACTTGGACAAAGAGATTTGGAGTGATTGTTCGATGAGAGAATTCACAATTTCATAGAAGAGGCGGCAAAGAAGATAAAAAGCTTTGTGATAGAGAGGTTATAAGCATAGTCACTGCATTCGACACATTTGAAGGTTAAAATTCAAAATTCACCGAACCTAAAAAAAATGATAAAAATTGTTGAAATTCGTCGCGAATTTCTAGACAAATTTAATAAAGAAAAAACTTTGAAAATCATTAAAATTCGCCAAAACATTGTTAAAAAAAATTTAGGGTTTCGTTAAAAAATTTACTTGTTTTGTTGATCGAGCCTCTTCCATTTGCCGCAGCTCCACTTCATGATTTGTGTTTTGCCTGCGTAGCGATTTGTGTTCTTCCACCGTCCAACGCCAAACCTGCAGTGTTTTAACTTCAAGGCTTCAATGCCAATGGCGAACTTCGAAGTGACTATCAGTGCCTTCAACACCAACTACGAACTTCCTGAGTGAGTCGTGACTACAGTTTTGAGTCTCAGACAAGCTTTTATCAACACCAACTTCCAAGTCCAACTGCAAAGTGTGAAGTGAATCATGATATTCAGTATTCAACATGTTTTTCATAGTATTTATAAAGTTATACTGTAAGTTTTAGTTGTAAGTTTGTTGTTTTTAGATCGGATTTCATTCTCTGTTGTTTTCAAGTTATAAACTTATAACCAATACATTTGTTTTCATTCTCTCTGATGTTTTTTTAATGGTGGATTGGTATATTTTAAAAAATAAGTATATTTTTATTAGTCGAATTTAATCTCAAAATTTTTAGTTCCGATTTTTTTCCTCAGTGAATTTGAACACAAATTCGAATGCGGTGACTATGGTTATAAGTGGGCATATACATGGCAAGATATACGAAATATTTTGGTGCGAATTGTTTGAGGTGCTAGCTGCAGAGTTGTTGACAATTAAGCATTATTGCTTCCAATCGAGATTGACAAAGCACTTTGTTTGGACTGAGGAAAAGATATAAACACTCCAAAATATAGACACCAATTGGACGCACACAATAGATCGTTGGCTAAAGACTACCATTGACAGATATATCACTGTGTTTGCTATGGAAGGGTACATCACGTTCGAAGTTGGGCAAAATGTATTTGTAAAAGACAACTGGGGGAAATTTCTACAACTACCTACCATGCTTAAAATGTTGGTTGTGAAAAGGACCATGGTGCATATTTCGGCGAACATGGAGTAGTCACCTTGGGCATTATGGGGATGTGTGCAATGATGAAGTGAATGACGAACTAAAAGGAGACACTTGAACCTAAAACCAGAAGGACGATGCAGAGAAATAAAACAAAAAGCAAATATTGGGACTAGAGCAAGCCCTGTAACAACAGAGGACATGGAATAAACATAACAACCCTACTATAGTTGCAAGTAGAAAGTTTAATGAAAGCTCGAGGAGGAGCTAGAGATTATGGAGATATGGAAATGGGAGGACCCAAAAGAGGAGAAGGTGCAAATGAGAGTGCATAAATGGATAGAGAGTGGAAAAAGGATACAAACGAGATGGAAGAGAGTAGAGAGAGCAAAGGTGTACTTAGATCAGTTAGAAGGTAGTTTTAAATCGCAGTTACAAGAGAGAATATTGTTTGGAGTAGAGAAGGAACGATATTTTGAAGAAGTCATGTTAAATCGTAGGATGAAAGCAAGTTCAAATTCAAACGAAGTAGGAGTCACAGGCAGGGATCATTCATTTCAAGGGTACATATACCTTGTGCCTAATTTATCAACAAAGAGTAGAGAAAAAAAGTGCAGACGCTGATAAAGATAGTATGTGGTTTGATTGTTTTACAAATAAATTTGGAAAATATAGTGAAGCCATTAAGAAAATGTTGGATAAGAATAAATTGATCGAGGCAACAAGTTTTAAGACATCGGTAAAGTCTAGTCACAGCAGCCAATGATTTTAAATGCGAGTGGGGGAAGCGTGGCTCTCACTACAAGAATTTGCACTTTTGCACCATATGATGGGTCTACTAACTTCAAACAATACTTGTTAACATGTGAGATGAAATGGTGTAACTACAAATGATGCAAAAAGTACAAGCGGAGCCTTGGCAAGAAGAGCTCTAGAGTTCATGTTCAAAAGGGATTTTACCACATGGAGCTTTCAGGATGTCAATAATCAGCTTATAGGAGAATTTAAAATGAAGAAATGTACGAGTCAAAAAATACAAGATCTAAAAGAGATTCGCCAAAAATCAAGCGAGTCAGTATGGGACTATGATCGCAAGTTCTTTGATGTAATGAACAGAGTGGATTTCAAGATACAGATAAAGCGCATGGTTTATAGGTCTACAACCTCATATTAGGTTTGCCATTGCTCAAACTCATTTCATTTACAAAGCAGATGCTCAAGTAGCTACACTCCTTGTGGAGTAGATAGAAGACAATGGGGACAATCCACAATCTACTACGAAAATTGGCGCAACGATAGATGTTTTGTGCAAGATACATGAGTTGTGTGAAAGTAACAAGTCCAAGCTAGGATTGTGGTGTATGGAGTGCAAAAAAGAGGGGCACCACAAGAATGAGTGCCCAAAAGTCAAAACAGAGTTCTATGAGATTTGTCGGGTAGTTAGGCATGTGATTGCAAAATGTCAATCTCTTACAACAATATACCCAACAATCTCAAAATCTATCCTATATTTTTTGCAAGTTGCACAATCAAGATAAAAATTGCAGAGCTCTCAAACAATTGAAAGACATCACTAAGAAGTATTTGTAGTAACAATGCAACAAATCCCTGTTACGAAACCACAGATTCTGAGCCCAGATGTAGAAGTGACAATTGTGACTCAATGTCAGTGTCAAGGCTTAGCAGGGTGGACACCATTGTCTTCGCAGTCCCGGATAGGATGGACTCCACCATCTCTTCAATATGAACAGTCAAGGAACACTATGTCGCCCCAACAACAGCAAACAAGATGGACCCCATCTTCTCCCCAAGGCCCATAAGGGGGATATGATGGTCAACAACAACAAGGGTGTTCATTGCAACGACAAGGAGGATATGATAGTCAACAACAAGAAGATTGGAGTTTTCAACAGAGACAAGGAGGATATAGAGGTGGCTACCTAAGCAAATACCATGGAGGTAATCGCATTCGATATAAGAGAGAGGGTTGACAACTGATTATCTGTTATCTGTGTGGAGAATACATACTTCGCACGGAATTGTCCAACCAATCTACAAAGACAGGTCTACAATGCATATTATAGAGTCCCAAGCAACATCATATAGAAAAAGAGAAGAAAAACCATTGCAAAATGTAAACATGGTGAATTTACACCCGAGGGAACCTACATGCATACAAGTAGTCACCCAACATCAGCACGCAAAACATGGATTACCAACCTTAGAGATGTAACAGTACAAATATCTTGATCCCACAAGAGAAAAAGGCCCTGAGGTATTAGGCAGTACATATATTGTAGAATATACAACCCCAGACTTTGTCTGAGAGTGATGCTGCAATCATCGATGCACATATGTATGGTCAAATTGTGCAAATTCTAACAAGATGGAGCAGTTATTGCCTTGACAGATCTACTCAAATTGGTCGGCACTCTGCAAAATGAAGATATATTGTAAAACATCACAAATCTTCTACATAATCTATTAGACTGCACACTAAGAGAACAGTAGTGCACTGATACGGTGGTATGATATATAAAGACCAAGAAACTATGGGATGTTGACTCTCGGATGGATATCAAATTGGCAAGATATTAAGTTCCAAATGTTTTATTTGACTTTGGAAGTATAGTAAATATGATCCCTCGGTCAACATGGAAATCCATTGGATGACTTGCTCTCAATTACAACCCAGTTACATTAAGTCTCGCAAACTACAAAAGGGTAGATCCTATTAGGCAACTATACGATGTACAAATCAAAGTTGTTGATCTAAGTCTACAAGGCAATTTCGAAGTCATGGATATGATGACTGATGAAACACACTACCCTACGTTGATCGGCAAGAAGTGGGCATTTGATGGACAGATGACCATCAACACAATGTGTATTTAGTTGGAGGTGCACCATGGGGATAAAATTATCATCATACCTCTAAATAAAGCTAAAAGCAAGCCTTACATCATTCCTAAATAACCTGAATTACCCTATGAATATGAGGAACAACAAGTTTAAGGTTGACACAGAGCCTAAACACAATGCACTACGAGCTATAGAGTTCAACTTTTTCCATCCAAGGACATAACCATTTCCACTATTACAGCAAACAAAGTAGCCTTCATCTAGACCTGTAATAACAAAAGAACAAGTTCCACAATTCCATATATAGGGGAATGCAAGTGTCCATCTGTGTAATCACCAAAAAGGTCCGAAGTAGATTTGATATATCAAGTGGGTGTGACAGACATGGCTAACAACAAACCAACTCAGGTAGTTGTTCTACCTTGGGAAGCTACATCTTTCAGTAAGCAGGGATTCAGATACCCATATGCTAAATTGGGTGAGAGGAGACAATAAGGTGGGACCAATGAGAATGCTTTTTGCTATAGAGCAACAATTACCTCAATACATTAAAATCGAGGACTTGGACCAATTTATTTCCAAAATAGAACATGTTTCAAAATTAGATTAGTGAGTCAATGCATTGAATTATGCTCTGAAGAGCACTATTGCCACATGGTGGGCAGTACATAGGTCAAATTAGTTGCACTGGGAAGATGCTTGTGAATTGCTATGAGCTCGATTTCAAATAACCCCTAAGATCACAAGTCAGTGGCCATTTTTCCTATTAGGATAGTGTCCTAAAATGCATAATCATAAATGTGTCGATGTATGGTCATTGCAAGGTGTAGAACCCAAATACTGGATACATGTTTTCAAGTATACTCTAGCACCTCTTCCAACAACATGGTACATGCACCAGGAACACAAGCAAGAAACTAAAAATTGGCCACAAGTTCAACAGGATTTTATTCAACCCTGTCTTTGGGGATGAGAATCCCCTAGTGCAAAACGATCTTAAGAAGTTGAATATCTTTTTGTCATGGGCGAGAAGAGGATCTAAACATTGCGACGAACATCTCTTTGTAGGAAGCAACAATTAGAGATTTGAATATAGCTATCAAAAATACAAGGCCAATAAACAGAAAGAGCAATTTTTGGTGCAACCCTGCAATAGAATCATGGATGACAGAGAACAAACATAATCCAGTGAGAGCAATGAGGACTTGGACTTGAATGGTTTCTTCAAAGCTGAGCAAGAAGTAGAACCAAAAGCCAAAATTGCAAAGAAAAATGAAGATGTGCAACTACGAAATTTGAACATTCAAGAACAAGAAGGGTAGAGGACACTACGAGACTATGCCAAAGGGTTGCAACAAGATATATCAAGAACCGTTAAAGAAATATTTAAGGAACATTAGTACCAAGGATGCACCAAAGCTTGCAACTTTGAGTAATTATTAGACACAAGAGATATCAGAAGGCTTGCAATTGCTACGAGATTATCAAGATGTGTTCCCAACAAAGTTTTCAAAAGTCAAGGGTGTAGATCCTTCATTAGGAGAGATGCACATAGAACTCAAAGAGTGTGCATGACCTATTAGGAAATAGAGATACATGTTAAATCTCAATATGAAGCTTAAAGTCAAGGCTATTGACAACTTGCAAGAAGCAGGGATTATCTATCCAATAGAAAAGGTAGAGTGGGCAAGTCCAATGGTGGTGCAACCTAAAAAGTCAAGAAATCAAAATATGTGGGGACCACAGGGCATTGAATGTTGCCTGCTTAAATGACCCATTTCCAATTGCCTTTACAGACGAATTTATAGAGTCAATCGCAAGGCACGAATCTATTCCTTCACAAATGGCTTCAGTCGCTATCACTAGATACCGATCGTAGTCAACGATCAGGCTAAAACCACATTTGCAACAGAATGGGGCTGATTTGCATACAAGGTAATGTCTTTTGATCTCAAGAATGCTCCTGCTGATTTTTCTAGGTTTGTGGTCATCGCATTCAAATATTTCATCCATGACTTCCTGGAATTCTATCTTGATGATTGGGTTGTATTTTCTTTCTTCAAAGAACACTTATCTAAGTTGCGACTCATGTTAGAACGATGTCAAGCTTTGTGCATCGCGTTGAATTTGAAAAAGTGTTTGTTCTCTACACCGTTTGGTGTTTCTCTTGGACCACATAGTGTGCAACAATAGTATTTTGGTTGATCCAACTAAAATCACAATCATTATGAGTATGCCACCTCCTACAAACTCTACCGAAGTGAGATCCTTCCTCGAACATACATGATCTTATCGCAAGTTCATCAAAAGGTACACAACTATATATGCAACAATGGAGAGATTATTACGCAGAGATACGAAGTTTGATTGGACTAATTTGTGCCTAGCATCTTTTGTGGATTTGAAACAAAAGTTGGTAACAGCTCCGATTTTGGTGTTCCCCAATTGGATTAAAGTCATTTCATGTGCATGTAGATGCTTCAAGAACCACAATATAAGTTGTATTGGCTCAACCAGGAGATAAAGGTTTGGATCACCCCATTCACTTCGCAAGTAGAAAGTTGTTTGCAATAGAGAAGAATTACTCAACAAAGCGAGAGGCCTTGGATATGGTGTTTGTGATTCAGAAATTTAGGCACTATCTCTTAACAACACCATTTGAATTCTTGACAAATCCCCAGATGTTATGTTACCTAGTGAATGAGCATATGCTAGGCGGAAGGATCTCTAGGTGGTTAATGTTATTCCAAGAATTTCAGTTTAAGATCAATGTGAAATCAGGGAAAGAAAATGTGGGACCAGATCAAGTTAACCGAATAAGGAATGATACAGACCCAGAAGAATTGCAAGATGAGTCATCAGATGCACACTTATTCAGAATCTATGTGATTCCAGAGAATATGGACATAGCCATTTTTTTGGAACAAGGAGTTTTTCCTACACTAGGTCGAAAAAGATAAAAAACAACATATCATATGAGCCATACCTTTCAGTATTATCAATGGCTTTCTGTACAAAATGAGCAAGGATGATGAGTTGCGTAGAGTAGCCTTGGAGGACGAGAGACCGCAATTACTAGAAGCACACCAAGGAATTGCAAGACACTTCGCAGGGGAATTGACTGCGAGGAAGATATTACAGCATGGCCTATAGTGGCCTACCTTGTTCTTGGCTACACCTAGTCGCAAAGCATTGTGATGTTTTTCAAACAATAGGAAGGCCAAATCAAACGAATAAAATGCCTTTGAATATGATTTTAGCAATGCAACCTTTTCAGCAATGTGGAGTTGACTTTGTAGGACCTATTATTCTGCGAAGCAAATGCAATCAGGGGAAATGTCCCTAATCGGACATTTTTAAACAATTCTAGATTTATCGAAAAACACTAAGGTAATAATAATATCTAAATTTTATTGCAACAAACCCTTGAAACAAAACACCATATGGTTTGGAAATCATTGATAAACCCACTGGATATTTTGATTTGATTTCAAAGGTCAAATATACAAGATGGAATCAAAGACAACTCAAAACAGATTTTATTCATTTATTTTCCACATCAAAACCATAGAGAAATACCCAAAGGCTAATTACCACAGTTCCTCCACAAATGATGCTTTAGATGAGAAGTTAGGACCAAAAGATAATCATGCAAACTAGAACCACAAAGATCTACCCACCGAAATGACGCCAACAATAAAATGTGTTCCCAAAGGGTGACATCAGCACTTAATCAAGCCCGAAATGGGCTCCAAAAACTGGAATTGATGATGCCCTAGCAGTATTGTGCCCTAAGTGAACTGAAAACTGAATATCTCTAACTGAAGCACAACTACAACCCCTGGATGTAGTTACCCTGGAGAGATGAGAGGGTTTTCGTCCTCAAATCCATCTGCAAATGAGAGTTTTCATCCTTTATTGCTATAGTTGAAGTGTTTGCATCAAACATACATGAGAAAGTAATATGAATTTTCAAGATGATCTCCAAAAGAAACCCCCATGCTGCCTTTTATTATTTTTCGTTTGCCTTTCCCAAGTGGGGCGCTCCACTTTGGGCCTTTTCTTTATTTTTAATAAATTAACGCTTATATTTCTATTTTAGCGCTAAGACTTTATTTGACATTAAAATTTGTCTTTTTAATTATTATTTAATAATGAAACGTAAGTTGCCTTTAATATAACGTAAAGTTACTTTTTGGCTAGCTTAGTCATTATTATTTTAAATATTCACAAATACTTTTCATTTTAATAATAATAATATTAAATTGCCCAAATGATTAGAAATGATCGAACCCAGCTTAAATAATATTATTAATTATTTTAATCTAGAAAAGAGGACATGACAATCTGCCATTCCCATAATTTGTTTGCCCTCAAGCAAATGCAAACCTGAATGCTTCAGTATCACCATGCCAATATGATAAATTGGGTTGTAATGTCCATTGAGCGTAGATCCTATACCTGTCAAATCAAGCAACTCCTACCAAAAAGCATTATAAAATCCACTCTCCATCATCCCATTTTTATGCAATTCATGTAACTTGATCACTTCTTTACATAATAATTTGGCTTCCCATCGTTCACTTGGATTAGGCAACAAATGCAAGCAACTCACAACATGCTCCTCTTTGATGTGGCCACCGATGATGCCTTCTTCCCAGAGCTTAAGAACGTCCTTGAATTCCCAGAAGGCCAAGGGCTGCCTTATGATCTTGTCACCATGTTTTCGTTGTGCCACTTTGTTACCACTATGAACTGAAGAATCTAGAACCTCCTACTGAGCCACATAATAACTTCCTTGAGCTCCAATAGCTCGTACAATTGTACTATAGGCAGAAACCCTCATGAATTTGTACCACTCAACTTGTATGGAAGCTGGAACGAAGTTGCAGCAATCATAGTTCATTCGAAACCATCCCCAAAATAGCAGTATGACAGCTAGAGTTATTGCTTTCTGCAGCTCCAATGGTTAAAACCCTTAACAAATAGCATGATACACAAAAAAATCCTTAAAGTTTGCAAACTAGGTGTTGAATGTGACTCATAACCATAATCCAAAATCAATAACCCTGAAAATCAGCAGTATAAGAATGGTACAACCACTGCAAAACTGAAAATCCTTCGCAAAATTCAACAATGTCAGTAATATTGAGGCTGGTAACAACCATACAATGACTGAAAATACTTCAATAGCAGCAACAAACAGAAAACCACTCAATTCTATGACTGAAACCACTTGTATGGCTACAAATGATGTAATATAGCAGCTGGAAATGGTGATGGTATTAGCCCTAAAGCTGGAAACTATGATGATAACAGTCCCTAATAAGTTTCCTTTGCAACATAATTGCAATATGCTATCACTGCCCTCCCCTTTTATGCCTTGTTTGTAATCCTTCATAAGCATATCTGAATGTGAAACTGTTCTACCAAGCTTATGTTCAGCTACTCTGACATTCATGTGAACTGCCCCTTTAAACGTTCTTGTGGTGCTCAAAACTTCCTCAATAGGGAAGATAAATCCAACACAACTCCTTTCTGACTTTTGTTGGTGCTCTTTACTTAATGGCAATCTTGAAAGTGCAAAATCAAACATCATACAAAGCTTCATGATGCAAGGAATGGTGAAATCACCTTGTAGTAGCTTGATTCCAACAACACCATACCATGCTGATCCAAAACAGACAAAATGCCATCATGATCAAATGTCTGACCTATGGATGAAATCATGGTTATCATCAATTGATATTCCATCCATTTAGCCATGACAACTCTTGGAGCTCCATTGATGCCTCGAAGCACTACCATTTTTCCCTTGGATTTCAACTCCATAGTGAACTTTCCAATAGAATGTAACCTTTGCATGCCCAACTCTCCTAGTTTTGTTGTTACATTGATTACCTTGGACTCCAATTGTTGCTTCCATGCTGCCCAGATCAGACCCTCTAATTGCTCATATTGGAATTGTAGTGGCTGGAAACCATCTTCTATCAGCTGCAAACACTTCACTAATGACAATAGGTGAGGAATGCATCTTCACTGAGATATAGGTCATGTATGGCTGCAAATAAAATGTTGGGCATATAAATAGTTGTGGCTTAAGTCTTACTACCAATGATCTCTATTTATCTCGTGTTGAAAATTGAATGGGTGATAAGTTGCACTATGTAGTTAGGGTTTTTGTTTCATTTACATTTTTTTGTCTTTTTATAGGTTTGTAGTGTAGCTGTGTATAGTGCGATCTCTATATCGCAAGTTATTGGATCATAATTTGAAAAGTCAAAATCACAGAGTATTAAAGGAAAGCAACAAAACAATGAAGGAGCAAGCGAAGAAAAGTCCACACGAGGTCAACACAAGATCAAGCAATTAAGTCCGAGAACGAAGCGACGACAAAAGGGGTATAGAGAAGGGTAACAAACAGTCATTAACAAAGCAGTTAGTGACGAAACACTTCAAAGATTGCATCTTTCCCGAAGTTGATTGAAATGTTAGACTCAAGTTATGTACATTAAAGGAAAGTTTTAGAAGGCAGGCGACAAGTCACATCAAAGAATGTCCTAAACCAAAACAATTAATCTGTTCAATGAAGTGCAAAGGTTCCATCACAACAATCAATGGTAATTAAACCAAGAGCATTAGCGCATGAAAACAGCTCAACGAAATTCAACGTGAAGTGTTCGACATATGGAGTGAAGCAAAGTTATATTAACGAAGGGCATACAGAACATTAGAGCACACAAGCCTTTTGTGATTTGAAGCTTTAACTATTTACCTAAGCACAAAGCCCTCCAAGTTTCCAACACAACATAGCAAAGATGAGCTGATCCGAGCTTCTCACACCATTGAATGACATGCAGGAAGAGGAAATGGGAATATGGTTAGCATTTAAGACAAACAAGGTACCATGATCCCGACGCCTTTGATTATTTTGATGCAACAGAAACAACCTAGTTTGGCGTTGATCCCACATCTGCTACCCAACCAAGAGCCCTAGCTATGCAAAATCAGGGAAGCATCAGTTGCTAAATGATTGATCAAGCTCCCAACTGCTGGGCACCTAGAAGAGGTGTTGATGACACTCTTAAGTCGATATAATGAAGGGGAAATAAACTTGTCCAAGGATGTGACCATACACATCAACACAACAACACTGGCAAAGGCAACAAGACTTCCTTCACGAGGCAAATCTCTCCTGCCATACATAATCAAGGCCCCTCCGATTCCCTCAAACACAAGGGTCAATTATGCCAGAGGATCCAAGGGATTCCCTCTTGTTTCAGTACAAGATGTTGTAGTGTCAGTGCTCTCTGATTGCATTGCACACAAGGTCTGGCAAGCCACCAAGAGTGTTTGCCAAGCAACGAAAGGGGTAATTGGCATTGCCTATCGAATGCTCCAGTTGCACTAGAATTTCAATTGACTAGTGTTCATGGTGGCTGGTCTAATTTACAACTTGGAAAAGATTGTTTCAATCGCGTCGCACACTTTTCAATACCAATTTTTGATATTGTTGCTCTACTACGCAATATAAGTCTCTCGATGGCCTTATCACAACAAATGGAGGTTTTTGGTCTGCGACCGCTTTGCATAATCTGGCCTACACCAAAATAATACACACAGTTGGCTCGCTTCAATCAATGGTGGATTGAAGTGCAAGCGCTCATAGCATCAAATCCTAGGGTTCCCACTGATGTGATGCAGTAGCTTGAACCCCATGCAAAAATCACCAAAGTTCGTGATGGAGTGCAGGTGCGACTTCATGGACTTGCAAAGCATCACACGTCCCATTATCGTTCTTCATCACCATGTTGGATGCACAAGCATAGGTTCTAAGGCAACAAGACTTACTGGTAAGAACAATGACACCTCTGCATTCTATGGCCCTCGAAGCACAAGAGCCAGTGATGCACCCACAAGTGGAAGCACAAGCACCCAATAGCAAGCACCAACTCAGACATCAACGACCCAAAAGAGATTGCTAAGGGGAAAACAAAGGCATAGACGCAAAGGGCAACACCACCTTCCTCCAACGAGGAAGACTTCTGGAACCAACCCCTGGCTTAGTAACACATGTGTCCAATATTGCTACAGAGTATGATCTCGCACAGCTTGGCACCACCGAGGAAGATGTATATAAGTCTGTGTTGGATGACATAGGCACATAGCTATATGAGGAAGAAGAAAAATAACTTTTCTTCTGGAAAGCAGTGCACATTTTCCAAGTGCGCAACATCCCAAAAAATCTAATGGTTGATATTCCCACAACTCCGGCTTCAATCATAGTCAACACTATTGTTGAGGAAGAAGAGAGCAAACGCAGAACAGCAACCATCTTCCAAGGCATAGTAGGAGAAGAATCATACACAATGGAAGCTACCCAACCACAACCAAAGGCAGCACAAGGCAAATAACAACAAGCAAGCACTCAACAACCATTAATACACATACCTAGAAGGCACACAACACCGCAGACCTCTCCTTGCATATGGGCTCATTTGTCACACCACCAGTGATGGAAGAGATTGAATCCAAAGAAAAACAAGCTACAGAGCAATAGCCTACTACAATGGTTCACACCTATAAGTGCTTGAAGAAGGTTCTTGTTCCACCTGCCCGCACAAAAGCTCCAATAAGTTGGTACACAGTGGTGACGTCTTCTCCCTCCTCTTCCCCTATTCATTCATCCCCTTCACCCCTCCATCCCCTCATTCCCCATCTCATCCTCAGCAAGAGCACATCAAATCAAAGTTGTGCAAGCCAAAATAGAGTAAGAGAAGGCTTAGAAGGAAGCAATGAAAATGGCCAAACAGGAAGAAAAGAAAAACAAAGAAGTTGAGTGCAAGATCCAAGAAGAAGACTAGCGGAAGAAACAAGACACACAAGGGAAGCAAAGGGAAGAAGAAACTGCTACAAAGAAGCGACACAAAAAAAAGCAAGACGAAGAAGAGGAGCAAAAGAAGAAACAAGAAGAAGAAGAATCTGCAAAAAAGGAAAAGGAACAAGGAGATAAGGCCGTGCAAGAGGAGCAGAGAAAAAAGGCCAAGGCTGATGCAGCAGCCAAAGATGAGCAGGAGAAAAAGAGGGAAGCTTTGCGAAAGCAAGAAGAGAGCAAGAAAAAGGCCCAGGAGCAAGCTACCAAGGATGTCGCACAACAAGCTAAACAAACAACAAAGGAGCAAGCAGAGGCAACTACCAAAGCAAAACAAGAGTTGGAGACAAAGAAGGTTGAAGTCACATCTTATACCAAGAAGGCCGAGCAACTAGAGCAACATGTGAAACCAACAATGGAACTCCAATAAAAACCGATTCTTGAGGCCCCACAACCTTCCAACACGTCGCAACGCTCAAGATCAGCACTAGGGAGGCGCACAAGAAGAGGCGTCGTAGGATAGGCCTCAAACAACCAATCAATGGTTATGGGAAGTGCAAGCCCACCCCTGTGATGAACAACATTCACACTCCTAGTTGGACAAATCTGGCAATAGGCAACCCTAGCCACAACTGTTGCAACTTCTTTTGCTTGACCACAAGTCGGGAGGCATCACTTGATGTGACCCATCTAACATTGGCAAAGTAGGTTGGGGGTGTAACCGCATTTCAAGAGTCCACAACGCAGAAGGCTCTTGAGATGGAACAAGACAACCTCCAACTAAGGGAGGAAAACATAGATCTGCTTGATCGGTTGGCCAAGGCCCACATGATCATAGATAATACTTGTCCATCATCGATGGTCCAAGTCTTGGGAGACCAACTAAAGTTCAAAGAGGCAATTCACTGTGTTGCTTTATCGACTCACCAACAATTAGGTGGCTGCGTAAAAACTTACGCAACTTCAAGCGCAAGGGCAACACCTAGAAATAGAAACAAAAATCCTCATCTAGCTCATTGAGGAGTATGAGCAAGTGTTGGACACTGTTGTGCAGCAAGCCACCCAAACTGATCACAATATGCTCGACTAGAAGCAGGATTTACAGGATTCACTCAACAAGGTGCAGTCCAATTTATCAAAGGTGGACAAAGCCAAAACCATCATGGGCGATCAAGTGGCCACGTCAGACCTCATGGATGTTGCGCTTAAGGAGTCTCTTAACTCAAAAGACACAGTTATTTAAAATATGACTGCACGACAAAATGAGATGCTTCGCAACACGTTTGTTGGCATCCAGACCCAACAATATGCAGATAGACTAAAGGAAATGACATAAGACATTCAATTGAAGCTCTCAGAGAATAGGGCTATTATTGCCACCGCAAAGGATGACGATATTCAGGGAATCATGCAGTGCCAAGCTCTCTTGTGCTCTTTGATCAACAAGGTCCAAGATGCATTAGTTGATTGAAAACAACTCAAACAAGATCTTTCACACCTGGATAGCTCGATTGTTGCATTTGTTGAAGAGCCACAATTCAACCCACCAACCAAACTCACACAAGATTTGCAAAGCAAAAAAGCAGCCAAACCAATGCAGACACAACCTCCAGTACCTGACTTTCAAGCTACATCACCTTCAATGACGATTTCTACAACACCATTCTCTTCGACATCTTCTAACATAGCACTAGTCGCACCGCCATCTTCACAGCCTCCTCCAACTCCAATAGCACACTCCATGCCTCCATCTCTATTGGTATTATGCAATCCCAATTTTGTAAAATTTTGAAGAAATTTGATGTAGGTAATGCTAAAAGCATTAAGGCGTTGGGTCAGAATGGTTGAAAACCCATTAAGAACAACCTCCTAGTTATGCCAAACTATTGAAACCCCACAAGGGCGGTAGATTGGTACGTTGCTTAGTTGCAAACCTGAGAGGGTGGCTAAGTAGTGCGCAAGAGGTGAAAACCGGTAAACAACACCTTGAACGATTACTACAAGCAATGTTTTCTGGACCAACCCCTTAGCGCAGGAAATTCTACCAATTCTAGAAGTAGGCATACATCTTGCGACTTTCTCGAGACAAAACAATGTGGATAGTAGATTTAGAACTACAAAATTGCAATGTAGATGCATCACAAGTGTGCAATGTAGAACATTGTGTATTGTATATCATTTTGTATGTATTGGGCTTATCTATGTATTCCAAAAGACTTCGGAATGCGAAAAGACTCCTTCAAGCTTGAACTGAAAAAATAGAATGCGAAGCGACAGAGCTTTGTAAGTTATATATATATATATAGTGATCAATGGTAAAGGAAAAGCGTTCTGAAATATAGATATTAATATAGAGATCAAATGATGGATTTTCTAAATGTCTTTTTGTACTTGTTTTGTGCACAGTGTATACTCTGTTTTGCTTACATTTGTATAATTACATAGAAATAATGAACATTTCGTATAATTCAAGTTTGTGTTTCTCTTAATAAACATGTAATTCTGAAATAAATGAATACTTGAACTTTCTATATTTATGTATGTGTTTTGAACTTGTATCGTACTTCGCACAAAAACACACATTAGCATGTTTTAATGGGTTTTCCAAGAACCTTTGCTAACACTTAGAGATGAGGAGGATGGGGACATCTTTGAAGTCTCAAAGACTTTGTTTGGAACCACCTGCATTTCCTAGGGGCAGGCATCTCTTAAAATAAAATATAAAATATTTTTTTTTAATATTAAAACTTAAAACTTTAAATATAAACATGAAATCAAATAATAAAAAACACTGCAACATCTCCACTCATCTCATTGTTCTTCATTTGCATCCAAAAATAAAGAATACAAAGCAGGATACATATCACTATACTTAATTCCCTGTATTTTAGTTTTTAGAAATTTAAATATATAAATATTTTTATTTTATTTCTTTGGGCTTCTCAAGTACCCCATACCCAATGTCTAAAAATTGGCATCCTTGTCTTCAAGACCCATCCCTATCTCCTATTGACTATGGTTTTTTATAATGATTCATTACAAATGATTGAAATGATTTTATTTAGGTTTAGAGGACCCAATTCCCCTTGGGGTCTTACACTTCAAATTGGTGTTTAGCTTGGCACAAAATTTACCTTTACTAACTTTTATAGTTTTCACAAATGTTAACGAGTAATTCATAAGAAGAACAATGGTTATTTTAGAAGTAAATTGATGATCTCATGGAGGAGGTCAACCAGATTTAGCTAGGACAGTTCTGCAAATAAATTTTAGGAGATTTTACATTTAAACTTGGTCTTATGCACTTCTCAAATATTCTTCTATTTTGGTTGAGCCTACACAAAGACTATTTCTTGAAATTTCTTGAAAATTAGCATGAAAAATGTACTCATTGAAATGTTAGCCATGCATATCTTGCCACTTGATAAAATTTATTGCTACAAAAACAAAACACCTATTTTTCTGCCAAATATTCTCTTTTTTTTCTATTATCATTCATGAGACCATCCTTGGAGGGAAAGGAGGGGTGACATCCCATGTGAGATCCCCTCCTAATTGGAGCTTTGCCAACATAATTTTGAGGAATTTTGAACTTTGTCGAGAATTTAATACTCAAGCAATCTTGTCAAGTGATTGTTGGTCCATTGGTGAAGTCCCCTTGTCTCACAAAGAGCACACCAAGGATCAATTCTTGTTGAGTGCAAAAGCTCCAAACAAAAAGGGATGAAAACAAGTTTGATTTGAGTATTGAGCGAATTTGGTGGGATGGATACCCCTCAGTCCCAACACCATAAGGGATGAGGTTGGGCTCAAATCCTAGGTGAATTTGGCAAAATGGATAATCCTGAGTCCTTGGCACCAAGTCGAAGAAGGTCAATTATCCGTGCATCTGCAATGGGATGCTTCTCCTTTAAATATATATATATATATATATATATCGAAGAAGGTCAATTATCCGTGCATCTGCAATGGGATGCTTCTCCTTTTTGTGTGTGTGTGTGTGTGTGTGTGTGTGTGTGTGTGTGTGGAATGTTATTTTTGCTATGACATTTCACTAATATGGAATGTTCAGAATCGTAGGGTGAGGCAACCTACAAAGTACACAGTATCTCTATGCAATATTTCTTGTACAAGAGCTGCTTATTCTTTCAATTGATTTAGATTATGATTTTTTTATTCTTTCTTTGGTAGAGAGTTTCAATATAATGTCCACTCTTAATGACTGTGTATGCCTATCCCTGGAAGTCATCATGAATTGTGTATTACAATGAAATGTTTCTTTGTTTTTTTTTGCTCTTGCAGTGATGAATAAACACATTCTATCTTCGCAATCATCCTTACATATTTCCCAACTACATGTCTTGCACTAGAGCTTGTGCAAACTAGTCATGACCTTGTTTTTGTTATACAAGTATTTTCTCCCTCTATTTGATTTATCCATCAACATACCCCTTCTCATAATGTTCATAAGTGGAATTGAATTCCAAGTGATAGTGTGTTTAGATACAAATGTCAAATATATAGAAATATAACAAAAATACACAATACAAGAGATGTATGGAGGGCCAATATGCCCTAATCTTCAATATACCTAGAAGTAGATATAGAAATGCCCTTAAGGTAGGTCTGCACCATACAACGTTATTTAAAGAGGGTACCACTCCAAGATATTTCCCACTATGAGATCCAAACTGGCTATCTTCATGTGTATTTTACTACTTTATAGAAGTGATCCATAATTAATGCTCCATATGATAATATGGAGTAATATATGTCAGCCACTTAACAAAGGTGGGGAAGTGTAAACCCTTTAAACATTAGGCCAACCGATAAGCAAATATAATTCATCCACAAATTACTTATATCATTACAAAAGTTAATCATTATGTGCATCCTATCTAGACATGAGTAATATGCACAAGTCAACTACTCCATAACCCCAACACATCATATTACAATGGCCCAAGGTATATAACATCCCATCCCCGTAACATATTCTGCCCACTACGGATGAGAAGAGATCAAGTAGTAATACTTCCAAAAGTATGCACACACTTGACACTATGTTTGATAACCCATTCATCTATACATGATCTGGAGAGTGATAGCCCTTGCTGATGCCATGTCTTGTATGTGCTACTTTGATTTTGAACTTCGATAGTTTCAGCTCCTTTGACATTATGCACAACTATAATTGTTGCTTCTTTGAGTCCATGTACATCTAGAGTCATTGCTCTTCTGATATCATGCATGGCAACTGAACTGAAGGTTTGTCTTTAATTTCAGTTCCTTTGACGTTATGCACAACCATAATTGTTGCTTCTTTAAGTCCACGTATGTCAATAGTCATTGCACTTCTTATATCAAGTATGGCAACTAAAATGAAGTTTACCCAAGAGTTTACCCAATCAAACACAAAAGGATTTCCAAAATTGAAATAATGAAATTTGGTAAAATACTCTACCAGACTACCTTGGATATGGAATACCCCAACAGACCAAACCATGGGTGATTTTTTCACATTTTTCAGATAAGACAGCTCTTGGCTATGGCAACTAAGCCGAATGTTACTAAATTGAGGGAAATTACCAAATTAAAAAATGGAATTTCCAGAATTATAGTACTAATATTAGGTAAAATGGCATATCCAAAGCGTTGAATGTGGTATACCCCAACAGACCAAGCCACAACAGAAGTTTTTCGAAAAGATACAACTCAGTTGTGGCAACTAAGCTGATTAATAATAAAGGGGGACTTTACCAAATTAAAAAGAGGATTTCAAAATAAAAATATTAAAAAATGATTAAAATTTTGTATAAACTCCCCTTGGCTGCAGTAATAAAGCTGAAAGTCCAAATCAAATAAAAATGAATTTCCAAAATTAAAATGTTTAAATTACATTAAGTAATGTATCCAGCTTGCTAGGTGTGACATACCCTAATGGACCAAGTCACTAGTGAATTTCTCAGAAAATATACCCTTCAACCAAGATTACCAAGCCCAAGGTTACTTAAAATAAGGGCAATTCGCCCAATTTTTAAAAATATGGTTTTTCAAAATTAAAATGTTGAATTTAGGTAAAAATTTGTATCAAACATGCTTGATGTGGTGCAGACAAAGCCTCTAAATTATTTTGTTGAAAAACCTCGAGCCATGGCAACGCCAAAGGTTACCAAGCAAAAAAGAGAAATTATAAACTAAAAAGACAGAATTTCCATAATTAAAATGTTTAACTAAAATATTGTATCCAACTCCCTTGATGTGCCATAACCTGAAGCCATAGCAACTAGGCGAAATATCATTGCAAAAAAGGAGTTTACCAATTTGATAAAAGGATTTGCAAAGCTAACTGCAGGGATAAAAGGGGAGTAATAAGGTTTTCAGACATATAAAGAAAACTTAAATAGATTATATTTTTAAAGTGTGTGAATAATGCGTTAGACATTTGCTTTAACCAATTATCTCCCTTTATCCACCCACTCCCACAACATTGCAACTACTCTTTGCCTCTTGAAAGTACTTGCCAAACAAATTCTTTCTTGGAATTCCTTTTCCCAAATTCTAGCTCTGGTGACAGCCCCTTCAACTCATTTTAATTGTCATTGTTAACCTTGTTGTCGACAAACGTTTCTGACGAAAATGATTTGGAAAATAAGGGCAGATTTATTATACAAATTTCATTATACAAACTTCTGTCTTTCTGTTATAAATGTCACTTGCAGGTCCCCAATTTGAAGCCAGGTAGGAAACCCTAGGTTTGACTAAGCATTGTGCCCTATGGCTTGCAAACCTACGAATTGAATGTATTTCCTTAGAAGCAAAAAAAAAGAATTTAACACAGTGATATTGGAATAAATTTAACAAAATGAGTAGGTATTTTGAGGGTTTTGATAAATTTAGTTGGCCGCAATCTTACCATTTCCAGCCATTTGAGGAATCCTTGACCTTATTGTAACTTTGCTACCACAGGGTTGGTTGCCCCATTGAAGATGTTGCTTTCATTTAGAAGCAAGGATCGGTGGGCAATCTAGGGTTCTAATATATTTAGGGTTTTGACCAATTTAGCGACAATCTTGCCATTAGAAAGTGCTTAAATCTTCATTTGCTTTGATAAAATATGATGGTAGATTAGCATGAAGGGTTTTATTAGGGTTTAAACATTGATCTTCATTTCCACATTTTTCAGATATTTTTTGAAATATGTCTTGTGAGTGTTGGGATGGTTTTTGATAGTGTTGCAGATATTTGGGTTTAGGAGACCTCATCCTCCTTGGGATCTCATACATCAAATTATGTTTTGCTTGGGATTGACCTTGAAAGAGGGTAGAAGTTGCAAAGATAAAAGCAGCCAATTACATCTACCGATTCTCTTTATTAACAAATGCTTAAGGTGTTTGTTGTAATGTCTTAAAAAGGTTGCATAAACTTTATTTTATGTTAATTGTGTCAATTTTGTACATTGTTTATGTATAGTTAATTGGGTCCGAATTGAGTGATATTGGGATTCATGGACTTTTGAAGCCTAAAGCCTCCTTTGTGCATCCCTAGAGCACCCTTCATCTGATCTTTTGGTCCCTATAGTCACTATCTACACTATATTGTATTGTCCTGACAATTTTCATGCACCAAACCATATTGTCCCAATACTTTGTTTGCACCTAACCATATAATCTTGACATTTTTTTTGCACTGAACTGCACAGTCCAGACAATGGTTCCACTCTCCCATTTTGATTTAGATCCCATGATGTTTGAGGAACAACACTCTAAATGATGATCTAAATGTGTTATATGCATATGTCAAAGCAAAATGAATAACATGGAGAATCGTCAAAGTAATAGAACTAAATCAAAAAACTATATTAATGTTTTATGTGCATGGAATACTCTAAAGAAAAATGTATGATTGTCTACCTTCTACTATTTGCTCGTTGTCTAAAGGTACAAATATGTATATACAGATTACAAAGACATGAAGGCTAAAGAACCGTTATGGAAGTCGTACCGTTTGAGCTAACACATGTTACTCTTCACCTTCTATTGCTTACATAGCTTACCTCTAGATGTGCAGTATGCTAACAGGGGTTATGTCATGGAAGAAACTCTGGGAGTGCCATTTGCCATGGCACAGCGTGGCACAATATCTCCACAGGGCAATTTGTGTGTTTTGCATGTTGTGTTCTTCATTTCCATCTCATAATACTTATCGTGGCATAGGCAAGCACAAGAAGGTACTATACAATAATTGTACCATGTGATCTACATCCAATATTACCGGCCCAAGTCATAATATTAATAGGGTAGTTAAGTCATCACCTATGAACTTAATTGAGAACTCACAGGCTATAAGATTAATACAATCGAACACATCCTCTTATGCGATAAAAGTGTAGCAATGCTTGTGGCTAAACAAAGTTCAATTTAACAACAATTAATCATGTTACTATGATACAAGTTTACTGATTCAATTTAAGGCAGAAGGAATTCCATATGGTTCAATGTTCTAATAGATTTAATTAGAAGTTAACCCATTCCCAATAGCCAATCCCACCATATAGGTTATCCCTATGACTTAAAGCCATATAACTTAACAGTTAGTGATAATTGTAATCCATAAACTCAAGTAATCTTAATGGATTTGGAGGATAAGAAAGATGGTGAAGTTTCTCTTTTTGGAGTCTCATAAGCGGTTTGCTCTTAACGCATCTTCAAGCAATGAATGCAATTAAACCACATGTATTGATGGAATTAAAGACTAGCAAAACAAAAAAATATCAGTAGACAATACTCAAAATTTTGTGAAAACATTATCTGTATTGATTCACCTCGAATAAATAAAAGCATTACATAAAAGTCTTTTAAATAAACGTCAACTTGAAATTGAAGTTGACATGCGAAATTAAAAAATCTAAAAAAACAATAAACTACCTAGAGTTAATTGCCCCCACTATAAATAGCAACTTGTTTTTCATAATAACTTTTGCATGTAAGTTCAGATGAGCCTAAAATTTTAAACAATATCCTCTATATACTATAGTCTTAATGTTGGATGAGTTTCAACCCAAGTTCATGTCTAGTTACAAAGTTATCTAATTTTTGTTATTTTTAGCATGACTACAAATACTAGAATGCAATTTCGGACCCTTAGATGATCTTGTATGACGCTCCAAACATATTGGAATTGGCCTTAACCTGTGAAGCAGGTTGTGGGTGCATGCTTCTTTCTTTCATCTTCGTTTTGTCACGAATGAGAGCTCAATCAAGTTAACGAGTCAAAAGCTATGGCCTCTTGAAGATAGGTATGTGCATCATTCTCCTCTAAGTGAAAATAACTCGACTCCTACGAGTTGTCCTAATTATATTACTGTCATTTATTCTTGTCAATATTTTTCACCTCCCAATTTGAAATCCAAGTGTTGTCTTCATGTTGTAGTCCTTCCCACAATACCAAATACCTGTTATAACTTCATTGTCTTGGGTTCATTGTCTTCTTATCCAGAGCCTGTACTATCTTTTCTTTCTTCTTCCTTGGTATCTGTTGCTTCCAATCCACTTCTTCATCTTCTTCACCTTCACCATCTTCTCCATGAAAATCATATAAATCTAGAACATTAAATATTAAAGAGATATCAAAATCATGTCGCAAACTCATCTCATAAGCATTGTCATTGATTTTCTTCACAATTGGTCATGGATCAATTTTATTTAATTTCAAATTGTTGTAAGTTCCTTTGAGAAATCTTTCTTTCCTAAAATACACCATCACCGAATATTCTTCATACCTTTGACCTTCTTGTTACATATGTTGTTGCTTCATACTTTTCATTTCTTTCTTGTGGCTTTTTTTTTACTACTTGCAATTGTATGTGCTCTGCAAAAGCTTATGAATCATCAATAACTTGTTTTGCAATTGGTAACTACACCAAATCTAAAATACTCATAGGATTTCTACCATAATCTATCTGAAACAGTGATTTCACTATAAATCTGTTCACTTAACTATTATAGGCAAACTTAGCTTGCTGTACAACGAAGTCCCATTGTTTCGACTTCTTTCCAACCATGCATCTCAATAAATTTCCCAAGTTCATGTTTACTACTTTCATTTGTCCATTTGTTTGTGGTATGCACTACTAAATTGTAGTTTAGTTCCTAGATTCTTCCATAGAGTCCTCCAAAAATGACTTAAAAATTGTGTCCCTATCTAATGTAATGGTTTTTGAAACACTATGCAATCTCACAACATACTTGAAAAACAATTTTACTACTCTAGTGGCATCATTGTTTTTTTTTGCATGCAATAAAGTGAGCCATTTCAAAAAACCTATCTACAACAACAAAAATTGAATCATTATCTTTGTGTTCAGCAACCCCAACACAAAGTCCATACTTAAATTTGTCCATGGTCCTTTTGGAACTGGTAATAACATGTACAGCGTTGAATTTTGTGCATGGCTTTTAACCACTTGGCATATCCTGCATCTTGAAACATACTTTGCCATATCTCTCATCATCTTTGGCCAAAAATGCTTCTCCTCTACCAAAGCTACTATCTTAGTCTTACCGAAGTGTCCATCCAAACCACCACTGTGCAATTCTCTTATAATAATCTCTTAGAGACCCAACTAGAATACGTAATTGTTTTCCCTTAACGAGATAACCATCATGTTTAAGGCACTCATCATAAATAGTACTTTTCTCACTTGATAACAGATTCTTGCATTGCTCAACTATCTTGCCAAAATTTGGATCAATGTCATATAATTCCTTAACAACTTCAAATCCAACTACTTCACTCACCATAGTAGTTAACATTGCCAATCTCTTGCTCAAAGCTTCAGCTACCTGATTCTATTTTTCAAATTTATGTTTCAAAACAAAAATATATCCCTGCAAGAAAGACACTCACTTTGTATGTCTACTATTTAAATTAATTTGAGTGTTAACATGCATCAAAGCCTTGTGATCTCTAAATAGAATAAACTCCCTAGGCACTAGGTAATGCCTCCAATGTTTTAATGTTTGTATAATGGCATAAAATTCAACATCATATGCAGAATACTTCTTTCTTACCTCATTCAATTTTTCACTAAATATGTTATTGGCCTTCTTCTTGACTCAACATAACACCAATTTCCACGTGTGAAGCATCATAATCTACCTCAAACACTTTGTTAAAATTTAGTAATGCTGAAATAGATTTTTCTGTAATTTTCTTCTTCAACAATTGAAAATTTTGTTGTTGTCTTTGTCCACACAAATTATTTTCCTCTCATGCAATTTGTTATTGGTGCAACAATACTACTAACATTCTTAATGAACTTTTTGTAAAAAGTTGTTAAACCATGGAAACTTATTATCTCTATGATATTATTTGGAATAAGACACTCAACAATTGCCTTTACCTTTTTTTCATCCATTCTAACACCATCTGTTGAAATTACAAACCCCAAAAATACCAAAGTATTTTGCATAAACTTGCATTTCTTCATATTTGTATAAAGCTTCTTTCTTCTTAACAATTATAATACCATTCCCAAATGCCTTAAGTGTTCTTCTTGACTCTTACTGAATATCAAAATAAACCACTACAAACTTATCAATGTAATCTCACGGCATTGCGTTCATCACCCTCATAAACATGTCGGATGCATTAGATAATCCGAATAGCATCACCATCCACTCATATAAGCCATCCATGTTCTTGAATATTGTATTCCATTCATCTCCTTCAAAAAATCTAAATCTGATAGTATCCACTCTTTAGGTCAATGTTAGTAAATTATTTTGCCCCTGCAAACACATTCATCATATCATCTAAACAAAGTATAGGAAATATGTATTTGATAGTTATTTTGTTGACTGCTCTACTATCCACACACGTCCTCCATGTCCAATCTTTCTTTGGAGTTACCAATGTTGGTGGTGCATATGGACACATGCTCCCCCTTACTACACCCTTTCTCACCAACTCAATAACCTATTTATTCAATTATGCATGTTTTGTTGGACTCATACTATAAGCTATTTGATTGGGTAGAATTGATCCTAGAATCAAATAAATATAGTGTTGAATGTCTCTCTTTGATGCTAAACCATCTGGGAACTCGTCAGGTATAACATTTGCATATCATTTCAACACTTGTGTTGCTTCTACTGGTATTTGCACCACTTATGTCCTTTCTTTCTTTGTTATTAATGCATAACAGCAACATGTCATCTCCATGTCTTTGATAAATTATTTCGTGAACAAAATACTTTGTCTACCCTTCTTCTTTAAGAGGTTAATAAAACTACCTTTGTACCACCTTTCCAAAAAGTATATTTATTATTTGCTCCATCATGAATTGCTTTTGTCATATTACCATGGCCTTCCCGACAACAAATGGCATACATCCTTTGGAATAACACCACATCATATTTCATCTCTATAAGTTTTTCCTATAGAAAACTTTATTAAACACCTTTTATTTACTATAATTTCATTCCATTTTTTAAACCATGAAATCTGTAATAATAAGGATGTTTTCATGTTGCAAAACTAGTTTCTCTACCATTTCTTTAGAAACCATAATTTCACAACTACCACTATCTATAATTATTTTGCATATCATATCTCCAGAAGTGCACCTTGTTCAAAAAATATTTGTACGTGACCATGAATCACCACCTTCTTTATTCTACACTTGTTCTTTCATTGAAGCTATCATTGTTCTCCTCATCATGATATTTTCTCATGTTTGGAACTGCAACTTTTATATTTGATTACTCTGTTTCAGCCTCCACCAAATTTACTCATGGATGATCCTCTTGCCTCCTTGTTCATGATAGTGTGGACACTCAAATGCTCTGTGTCCTTCTCCACACTTGTAACAAACATAAGGTCTACGTGGACCATTCCAGCCTTTACCATCAACAATAGCCTCTACCTCTTTGAAATCCTCTCTCTTTGTTGATATTGAAACCGTTGTCTATTGTCTTTCTGTACAAGGGGGCGATCCTCCTCTAATAGATTAAACCCACATCGCCCCCTTATTGAAAGTAATTGTCCTCTTTTTGGCCTAGTTGATCTTCTAAAACCCTATTTATTTTATTTTTCTTCCCTTTAAAGCTAATTAATAAGCCTCTTCCATGCAAAGTATTTTATTCAATGTAATCTCACAACATTGGTTTCATCACCCTCATAGAAGTGTCGAATGCATTAGATAATCCGAATAGCATCACCATCCACTCATATAAGCCATCCATGTTCTTGAATGTTGTTTTCCATTCATCTCCTTCACAAATATAAATCCGATAGTATTCACTCCTTAAGTCAATCTTAGTAAATTATTTTGCTCCTACAAGCACATTCATCATATCATCTAAACAAGGTATAGGAGATATGTATTTGATAGTTATTTTATTGATTGCTCTACTATCCACACGTCCTCTATGTCCAATCTTTCTTTGGAGTTAGCAATGTTGGTGGTGCACATGGACGCATGCTCTCCCTTACTACACTCTTTCTCACCAACTCAATAACCTATTTATTCAATTATGCATGTTTTGTTGGACTCATACTATAAGCTATTTGATTGGGTAGAATTGATCCTAGAATCAAATAAATATAGTGTTGAATGTCTCTCTTTGATGGTAAACCATCTGGGAACTCGTCAAGTACAACATTTGCATATCACTTCAACACTTTTGTTGCTTCTACTGGTATTTGCACCACTTATGTGTCTTCTTTCTTTGTTATTAATGCATAACAGCAACATGTCATCTCCATGTCTTTGATACATTATTTCGTGAACAAAATACTTTGTCTGCCCTTCTTCTTTAAGAGGTTAATAAAACTACCTTTGTACCACCTTTCCAAAAAGTATATTTATTATTTGCTCCATCATGAATTGCTTTTGTCATATTACCATGGCCTTCCCGACAACAAATGGCATACATCCCTTGGAATAACATCACATCATATTTCATCTCTATAAGTTTTTCCTATAGAAAACTTCTTTAAACACCTTTTATTTACTGTAATTTCATTCCATTTTTTAAACCATGAAATCCGTAAGAATAAGGATGTTTTCATGTTGCAAACCTAGTTTCTCTACCATTTCTTTAGAAACCATAATTTCACAACTACCACTATCTATAATTATTTTGCATATCGTATCTCCAGAAGTGCACCTTGTTCAGAAAATATTTGTACGTGACCATGAATCACCACCTTCTTTATTATGCACTTGTTCTTTCATTGGAGCTATCATTGTTCTCCTCATCGTGATATTTTCTCATGTTTGGAACTACAACTTCTGCATTTGGTTCTTTTGTTTCAGCCTCCACCAAATTTACTCGTGGATGATCCCCTTGCCTCCTTGTTCATGATAGTGCAGACACTCAAATGCTCTGTGTCCTTCTCCACACTTGTAACAAACATAAGGTCTACGTGGACCATTCCAACCTTTACCATCAGCAATAGCCTCTACCTCTTTGAAATCCTCTTCCTAGATATTGAAACCCTTGTCTATTATCTTGTCTTTCTGTACTAGAGGGCAATCCTCCTCTAATAGAATTAAACCCACATCGGCCCCTTATTGGAGGTGATTGTCCTCTTTTTGGCCTAGTTGATCTTCTAAAACCCTATTTATTTTGTTTTTCTCCCCTTCGAAGCTAATTAATAAGTCTCTTCCATGCAAAGTATTTTATGCATGCTCAATTCATCTTGAATAGAAAACTTCAAACCATTTACATACCTTGCAAACATCTCTTGTTTTGTTTCGTCATGCTCCAGTCGTATGGAAAACTTGTAAAACTCATTTGCATATTCTTATATATTGTGATCCTTTTGCGTTGAATTCTAGAATCTTTTGGATAGGTTTTGTGCATAATCTACAAGAAAAAAAATTCTCCCTTGGCTTCTCCATCTCGCTCCAAGTGTTGATCTTTTCTTTACCCTTTCTCTATCTTTCTTTCTACAAGTGATCCTACCAAATAGTTGCATGACCCTTCAATTTCGTGCATGCAAACTTTACTTTCTTGTCTTCTTTCAGACTATTCCATTCAGAAAACTTTCATATGTTATTTAACCAGTCTGTCAACTCCTCTGGTTTTAAACTTCCTCCATACTTTGAAACTTCAACCTTGATTCCTTCGTTTCTTCCCTCTGAAGCTTAAACCATCCTTTCTTCCATTGATGTTGGTGGTTCTTGTTCTTCCTCATTTTGCTGAAATTCTTTGTCACGATCCGTTTCTTTCTTTGTTTCCTCTCCCTCTTGCAATTGTCTTTTTTTGGTGACAATTGCAATTAATTATTCCACTTGTCTCTATAGTTGTTGCATAGTAATGTTCAAATGTGCAATTCCTCCCCATCCTCTTGGCATCTTTACACGTGTTATTCGATCATAGAATATTCTCCCAAAATATAATGTCAAGCCCCAATACAAATTCACAAAGATATTACCTCCAAGAGTCGAACTTGCTGTAATACCAAATGATGGAACCACAGACTAGCAAAGCAAAAGTATGTCAATAAGCACAATACTCATAATTTCGTGAAACCATAATCTTTATTGATTCACCTTGAATGAATAAAAGCATTACATAAAAATCTTTTAAATAAACCTCAACTCGAAATTGGAGTTGACATGCAAAATTAAAAAACCTGAAAAAAACAATAAACTACCTAGAGTTAATTGCCCTTGTTATAAATAGCGATTTACTTTTCATAATAGCTTTTGCATGCAAGGTCAAATGGGCCTAAAATTTTAAACATGTCCTCTAAATACTAAAGTCACAAGGTTGGACGAGGTTCAACCCATGTTCACATTCGGATACAAAGTTATCCGATTTCTACCATTTTTAGCATGACTAAAAATCTTGTACTCCTATGGAGATGATGATAAATCATGGCAAATTGATCATGCCTTGTATTGAAAACAGATTATGAACATTGTTATGGAAATTGCTTTAACCAAGCTAAGTGTTATCTGCTAATCAATTTCATTCCGTTTAGAGGAGTTGTCTTCTCAAATCCCAAAACTATTGATATGAAGACTTTATTATAAAAAATATATCAAAAAAAATGGGTTGTGTTTTGAGGTACATTATATTGTTTGTGTTGTGGGGGGGTGCCACACTTGGTATCGGAGTGCAATAGAATACGCATTTCATACTGATAAGACAACCCCATAGGGCAAGGAAAATGCCCAACTCTAAAGGAAATAACTTCACCCAGAGGATAATATATTTATTGTGTATAAAACAAACATTCAAATCTGAATATCACACATAATTCTACAACCTGAAATAGAGATTAGAGTATGGAAGAATAACCATGCCTCTCAAGAGATAGAGCATTGTTCCTAGCTGCTTATTGATCAAGAACATCCTCCACTTATTGTGCACCTTTTCTCTGCAGCTTTTTCCATGTTTATCTCTTGCTGAGCATGGAGAATAAAAGCACTAGAATTGCCATAACCTCTTCCCAAGGCATCTAACTGGCCTACCACACTTATGATTGTCTTTGCCTTGTAAGGCACAATGAAACATTCATTTCCCTTTTTCCAAAATGTAATTAAAGAAAATCTTAGCAAATATTGTTGTTTACAAGATACCCAAGGCATTAAACTTCCCCCTTTTAGCATTTAAAAGCAAGGTTTTACATGGTTAAGATTTCGAATCAATCGATGTCCATGCCAAATGTTTGCTTCCATCATTTTACAATCAAAAGGTGAAATCAGGATGTGTGAGCCGCACGCCTTCAAAGCAGAATTGTGGTCTTTTGCTACAAGGAGGTTGAGTCAAAATGTCCAATATGATAGGACAACGATCAGATAAAGTAGAATCATTGACCCAGGTATTGATAAGTCGATGTGAAATGATCTAGTGAACTAAAACAAAAATTCTATCAATTCTTTTTTTTTTGCAGATTTACAAATTTTTCAATTGATGAGGATATCAAGATCATCACAAGCGTATTAACACATGGGTTGTTATTCTCATATCCCCCCAATCTATTTTGAATTGATTATATTGAGTAAAGTAACTTGATCGAACATAGATTTGGAGTTGTGGAGAGGTATGTTGATGGTGCACAAACTGAGGATGTTGCACAAGGGTTGTGTGCATGGCATAATGAGACACAGTGTTGGGCAAGCCTAGTAGGATGCATTGGTGTCGTTCTACACAAATGATAAGTTGCACAGAACGACAAAAAGATTGATCATCAAAAAATTGGTGCAAGCCAAATGTTTGCTTCCATCATTTTGCAATCAAAAGGTGACATCAGGGTGTGTGAGCCACATACTTTCAAAGCAAAATTGTGGTCTTTTGCTACAAGGAGGTTGAATCAAAATGTTCACCCTGATAGGTCAATGATCAGATAAAGTAGAATCATTGACCCAGGTATTAATGAGTCGATGTGAAATGATATAGTGAACTAAAACAAAAATCACGTCAACTCTTTTTTTTCAAGAAATACAAATTTCTCAATTGATGAGGATATCAAGATCATCACAAGTGTCTTAACACATGGTTTGTTATTCACATATCCCCCCAAAATATCACAAATCGGTTATATAGAGTAAAGTAAGTTGATCAGACATAGATTTGGAGTTGTGGAGAGAACTGTTGATGGTGCACGAACCGAGGATGTTGCGCAAGGGTTGCATGAATGGCATAGTGAGACATAGTGTTACGCAAGCTTTATAGGGTGCATTTGGGTTGTTTTGTGCAAATGATGAGTTGTGCAAAACAACGAAAAGATTGATCATCAAAAAATTGGTGCGCAAGGCGTTGCCCCTCAACCCCATATAGACTAAGCCCTTGAAAATTAAGCACATGATGTTGGGAGTTGCATGAAGGTGCCCGGAGCACGTAGTGGCAAAGAGATGAACAAGCAACCAAAACACTCAAGGTAGCAGCGCGAGTTTGCATGCATGCACACAAATCATTCACCCTCTCTTGAGAAGCAATCGAGATTAAGACTAGGAAGCAAGTGTGGCATTTAGGCTTCTAGTTGATATCTAGTGAACCATTTACCTTGGGGATTGTTTTGACCCACCATGACAACTTTGTATGCTAGATTAGACAAATCGCAAATGTACATGACTACCATAATCTAATTTGTTTCTACCAGTTGACGTTGTGCTACTATAGGCAATAAGAGTGACGCAATCTTCTCAAGAGTTCATGCAACATGATTAGAGCATGGAATCACTTCAAGAATCCGATATCTCTCACTACCCACTAATATTATGATACTCTGACGATTGGATATGTCTACACCATGGTTATAACACATGTATGAATGACCAAGGATTATATCACAAGCATCAATTGGCAGTACATCACAAACTAGCTCATCTTTGAAAGGATGGATAGCATATGAGAAATGACATTGGTGAGTGATTTGCATAACTTTGGCGTTTCAAGAACTGATCCATCCCAAATAATAAGGACATGAATAAGGCATGGTTAGAAGATTCAACACTTAAAGATTAATTTTGAAATGAAAGTCTTCATGCTACCGCCATCAATCAAAAAATGTAATGGCTGCCGTTCCACCCACATTTGCAAATGGAAGAGGCATTGTGTTTCATCAACTAGCAATACTAGTGCAATTGTTGCGCTAAGACTAATGGTCTCTAGGTCTATGTCTATTGCTTCTAGAAATGACTAAAATTATGGACCCTCCACTTCTACACACACATGCAAGATTTTTTATGCTTGGCACACTCTGAGTTGGAGTGGTTGTTGGTTTTGTGTTTGTCGCACCATTTATGTGTCTTAGACGGTTAACTTGTTGGAAGGTGTCTTCTTTAGCACAAAAGATGTGTTCCACTTTCCTTTTAGCATCGACTCTTCCTCAATGATTGTCGCAAAGTAATAGACTTCACCTAGCGTCTTGACCTTAGCTAGCTTTGATTTGGGACTAAATGAATGGTCGTAGACCACTGCAAAATTTGTGGACTCTATGTTGCTCTAACTCAAATGAGTTTACTGTTGTATGCAGATCATCAAAGTCATCAATGTATACTTGGAACGGCTAGTCATGTCCTTGTCGTAGTTGTTGCCATTGAATATAGTAGTCATCATAGACATCTTCAGGATAATATTCATCCTTGAAGGCTTCCTAGAAGTTTTCCTAAGTTGGCTCATACTCATCTTCTATTTGGTCTTTCTCCCACAAAGTATGGGCTTGCCACCACTTCTTGATGGGTGAACTTTCAGAAGTGCAATCTTGATCTTCTCTTCATCAAAAAAGTCATTCATAGAAAAATGACTAACTAAACTAAATAGTTATCTACTGCATTTGCATTTATATTCCCCTCAAGCACATGAATGTACTTGATTTTTTTTTTTTTTTTGGAGGGGGAGGTGGGGGATCTTGACCACCACCAAAAGCTTTACCTAATGTTTGACCCAATGGAACCACTCGTTTGAAGACTTCTACGAACTGGTTGAACAGAAATGTCTTTTGCTCTTAAAGATCCTTTGTAATCTCATTCTTGATGATTGCATGGACTTTATCTTGCACTTCATTGTTCCTCTCCCTCTGAAATTTATAGAAATGACACAGTAAATAGTTTGAGCAATCTCGTGGTTTGATGTCGAGCTTCAAATACTCCGGCCTCGTTCAATGGAACATGCAAGATGAACCGCTTTAGATTCTTCAGCGTTGTTCAATGGAACATGCAAGATGAACCACTATGATATCAATGATCTCATTCCCAGGAGGTCCAGGGGACAGTACTATAAATTAGGATCACGACATGTTATATGATTGTAAAGGAGTAACATTGAGTAAGATGGAGAATAGAGAACGTATTAGAATTGGAACATAACATTATATTAATGTGTTTTTTGTACAAGGCATATTGTTGAGAAACATTTATGGTTGTCCACCTTCTAATATCTACCTACTTCTATTGCTACAGATATCTATACATAGATTTAAAAACATGAAGGCTAAAGAACTGTTATAGAGTTTGAACCATTTGAGCTTCCACATGTGACTTCACCTTTCAATGGTTATGTAGCTTAACCTCCGTATGTATGGTATGTTAACAGGTGTCATGTCATGGAACGAGCTTTGAGAGTGCCATATGTCATGGTGCAACGTGACACAGTATCTCCACGTGGACATGTGTGTGTTTTGAGCGTTGCGCATAGATTCAGAATTGTGTGCAGGATTGCGAATGGTGTGTGAATCGAGAATATTGCACAAGGGTTGTGTGCATGGCAAATTCAGGCACAGTGTTGCACAAGCTTTGTAGGGTGTGTTGATGTCGTGCCACATGTAACATCGAGTTCCACAAAACAACAAAAAGATTGTTCATCAAAAAATTGGTGCAGGGCATTGTCCCTCAACCCCTCAAGGGCTAAGCCCTTGACACTTACGTGTTTTGCACCTATCAAGTGGAGTGTGCATTGTTGTTTTTTCCGTTGTGTGCCATGTTTTCTAAAGTTGCGCAAGACACGCATGTTGTTGGGAATTGTGCAAATGTGCTTGAGGAATTCTAGATAATAATACTATTTTGCACGATTCACTTTTCATCAAAAGGGCTCCCATGTCCTTTGTTTTTTTCCCGTTTCTAACCACTAAAAGTTGGCATGCAAGCAAACATTGAGACATTTTAATTCAAAGTTACCTATAAAAAAACAAGTGTTATAATTCATTTGAGCAGAAGGCAACCTCTTATTCTCTAGCTAGCAGTCTATTGTGGAGCACTTATGGCACACATTCTAAAGTTACTTTTGTTATGAAATTTGTGTTTTTCTACATCCTTATTCCCATCCTAAGCATTAATCAATTTTTTTATGAGATGAGATCAAATGGTGATACTTCCAAAAGCATGTGTACACTTGACACTATGCTTGATAACCCATCTGTCTAGATGATGCAATATTTTGTATGCGCTACTTTGATTCCAAACATGTTGACAGTTTCGGCTCCTTTGATATTGTGCACAACTATAATTTGTGTCTTTGAGTCCATGTATGTCCATGGTCATTGCTCTTCTTATATCAAGCATGGCACATAAACTAAAGGTTTTTCCATAGTTTCTGCTACTTTAATGTGGGGCACAACCATAATTGTTGCTTCTTTGGGTCCATGTATGTCAATAGACATTGCTCTTCTTATATCAATCATGGCAACTAAACTAAAGGTTACCCCAAATAAGCAGGAATTTACCAAGGATTTCCAAAATTCAAATAAGAAAATTTAATAAAATATTCTATCCAACTAGTTGGATATGGCATATCCTGCAAGTTATTTTTTCAGATTTTTTAGATCAAACACCTCTTGGTCATGGCAACTAAGCCGAATGTTACAAACTTAGGGAATATACCAAATTAAAAAAAGGGACTTCCAAAATGATGTATCCAAAATGATAAATGTGGCATACAATACACCCCAATAGACCAAGCCACAACAGAAGTTTTCAAAAAATATACCTCTTGGCCATGGCAACTACACCAAATATTAACTAGTACATATATCTTAAATACATCTATCTAAAATATGCCGATAGATATCGTTCCGAGGTTTTTATCTTGGATTTTTCACATACCACATTTATTAATGACTTGTTACCTTCTCTTCCAATTTCACACTAAATGGTGACAATGGCATCTATCTACCTACACTAATTTGTAGGGCTTGAAAAGATCTTTCCAAACTCCTTCATAAGGCCAAAATATTCTGATTTTTCAATTGACTTCTCCAAGAAAAAAGAAAAAACTCCTAGGTGATGGTCAAATGGACATCAAATTTAAGGTTGAAAAAGACATGATGGTCAAATAGATATCAAATTTGAGGTCAAACATAAAAGTAAACAACTCACTCCATTACACTCCCCTCCACCATTGCCATCGTAGAATGCCTATGAACATGATAAAAATGGGGAAATTTACTAGATTGAAATGTTAAAATTGAAGAGAAAATAGACTAATAAACTAATATAGGAGAAGCAATGCTTATAGAAATCTAAATCTATAACAGAAATAAAAATGGCACACACATACAAGATACACAATTTCTTCCCCTGGAAAACCCTTTTGGGAAAGAACCTAGCACACTAACCTTTTGCTTTATTGCATTAACTCAATTGTTAACAATAAAATAACATTCTTTAAAAAAATTGAGTTACTCTATTATATATGTGAGTATATGTAGACACATCAATAGGTAACCGTCTAAGCAATATTACAATACCATGGATACCAAAACCATGGGCCAAGAATACAACCCATAACGGTTCCCATAAACCATGGGTAATACAAGCATGGGTTAAAACTAACCACCAGGACCTGAAACTACATGTAAGAACTCAAAAACATTGTGGGAGCTTGTGTATTTAAAGTCAAGACGAATATGAATCGTGCAAAAAATACAACACATTTCCAACAAAAGTTTCGTTAAAATTTTGTATCCAATTCACCTTGGTTGTGACAATAAAACCAAAAGTTATCCCAATAAGGGGAAGTTACCAATTCAAATTAAAAAGGAATTTTGAAAATTAAAATGCTTGAATTAGGTTAAGCAATGTATCCAGCTTGCTAGATGTGACATACCCCAGCAGAACAAGTCACGGGTTAATTTCTCAGAAAAGATACCATTCAACCATGGCAACTAAGTCTAGGGTCAAGGGGAATTCACCCAATTTTTTGAAAAAAAAAATTCAAATTTAAAATGCTTGAATTAGATTAAATATTGTATCCAACACATTTGACGTGGCACAGACAAAGCCTCCGGATGGTTTTGTGAGGAAAAAATACCCCTCAGCCATGGCAACTAAGCCAAAGGTCATTGAGCAAAAAAGACAATTTAATAAATAAAAGCAAAAAAGACTATTTAATACATAAAAACGTAAAAATTCTTAAATTAGAATGTTGAACTAAGATACTGTATCCAACTCCCTGGATGTGCCACGCCCGAAGCCGTGGCAACTAAGCCAAAGATTACCCCAACAAAAAGGGAATCTACTAATTTCATAAATAAGGATTTCCAAAGCTAAGTTCAGGGATAAAAGCGGAGCGATAAGATTTTCAAACCTGTAAGGCAAACTTAAATAGTTTATTTCTTCGAAGATGGCGAATAATGCGCTGGACGTCCGTTTTAACCAATTCTCCCCCTTCATCAACCCACTCCTGCAATGCCGCAACTGCTTTCCGCCTCTTGAAAGGTACTCGCCGGACAAAGTCGATCTTAGAAAGCTTTTTCCCAGAATCCGGCTCCGGCGACGCCTCCTCCAGCTCATTGTGATCCTCATCGCTAACCTTGCTGTCGACAAATGTTTCTGACGAAAATGCTCTGGAAAAGAAGGGCAAATTTGTTATCCGGCTTTCGTTATACAAACTTCTTTGTCTTTCCGCTATAAACGTAGCTTGCAAGTCGCCGGTTCGAACCCAAGTAGGAAACCTTGGGCTTGAATCTGCTAAGCACTGTACCCTCTGGCTTGCAAGCCTGCAAATAAAATGTATTTCATTAGAAGCGGAAAAAAAATAAAAGTGAGAGACTTTAAACACGGTTGTATTCAGATGAATTTAACAAGATGAGTAGTATTTTGAGGGTTTTGATAAATTTAGTTAACAGCGATCTTACCATTTCCAGCCGTTTGAGAGAATCCTTGACCTCATTTTAACTGTGATACTACAAGCTTGGCTGTGCCACTGAAGATGTGGCTTGCATTTAGAAGTGCTGATCAGTGGGTAATCGATGGTTCTGATATATTCAGGGTTTTGACAAATATAGCGGCGATGTTGCCATTTGAAAGCGTTTAGGGTTCTGATATACCTGTTCTCACAAAATATGATTGCATTTTAGCAGAAAGGGTTTTTCTAGGGTTTAAGCAGTGGTCATTGTTTCCGCAAATTTTAAGATATTTTTTCTAGTGCTGGGATGGGTTTTTATTTAGGTTTAGAAGACCTAAAACCCGCAGGGATGGTTTTTTGGCTTGGGATTGACCTCGAAAGAGGCTAGAAAGTGCGATTTTAGAAGTGGCGGATTACATTTATCGAATCTTTTTAAGTGATAAATGTTTTACGCTGTTCGTTGGAGTGTTTTAAAATGGTTATGTGGCTTTTATTTTATGTTAATTTGTATCGGTTTTGTATATTTGTTTATATATAGTTAATTGGGTTTAAATGGAGTGATATGGAATTTATGTTGTCTTTTAAATTTTGAAACTTTTTTGCACATCTTTAAAGTATCTTTTATCTAATATTTGTGTTCTTTTGATCCTATTATTTGGATCGTATTGTACAGTCTTAATAGTTTGTCTATATTAAACTATATGATCTTAATAGTTTGTCTACTATGAACTATATAGTCTTTGATAGTTTATCTATATTGAATTATACAATCCAAAAAGGGGTTCTCGTCTCCTCTTTTCATCAAAAAGGCCTATTTGTCCTTTTTTAATTTTCCCATTTCTAATCATTGAAAGTCGGCATGCGCCAATGTTGCAAATTTGAATTTAAACTTGCCCATAAATAAACAAATGTTAGTAAGCTCTTAATTTTTAGGTAGCAATGTATTGTGGAGCACTTTTGATGCATATTCTAAAATTAC
The DNA here is from genome assembly GCA_037957365.1 of Torreya grandis. Taxonomy (NCBI): domain Eukaryota; kingdom Viridiplantae; phylum Streptophyta; class Pinopsida; order Cupressales; family Taxaceae; genus Torreya; species Torreya grandis. The sequence continues at coordinate 1,173,689 of JARHVA010002111.1, forward strand.
TTATCTTATGTATTACATCGATGGGCATTCTACAATGGCAACAAGGGAGTGTAATGGAGTGAGTTGTTCACAAATATGTTTGATCTTAAATTTGACATCCATTTGACCGTCACATGGAAATTACAACCTTAAATTTGACATCTATTTATGTCACACCCCATTTTTGTTATTAGACCATTTATTGTTTGCATTGACGTGGGTGCCATGTAGACTTATTTAGTTGGAATCTAAAATGCTTTTAGAATTGTTCATATAATTGTTATCCCTGCTTTGAACAAAAATAATGTTTAGATAAAATGTATTTTCTTATATTATGTTATTTTTAATTAATGTCATGTATAAATGCTTTTGAAATCAATGTATTTAATGTCAAATATTTTATTGATTAAATGCTAGATGGCATGTTTATGACAATGAATTGCATAGTTTTGTTGATATGTATCAAGCAAATGTAACACTAATGGCAAGTGGATTTTGAAACTACCGATTTGTTTTTGTTAACATCAAAAGTAATGGCATGATTTTAATGTTTAGCATTGAATGGATTCATTATTATAATTCACAAATGTATTTGATGTATATATTGAAATTATTTATTTATAATCCACATAACCGCTTAACGAGTTTTGTTGAGAGTTTTGCAGCGCATGTTTCTTTCCCTACAAAGAGGGAGGATGTCATCAAGGATATATGGGGTATTAGAGGACAAGAAAGAGAATGTGTTAATTGCAGGTGTAGACACCTAAAATCGAACACTTTATGTTCATTTTAACTATCCGCTAACATTGATTCACATCACTTCCCATTGTTAATTAACCTTTGTTAATTAGCTTAATCATCCTCTAATGGAAAATTCCATAGCTTTTGGAAATTCTTTTTTTTTAAATTCATAAATTCCTAATTTCTTCATCACACAACAATCTGCCAATTAAAAATTCATTAAATCTTCCTTTTTTCCCAGGGCAATTGAAGGGAATTGGGTAGTGTGTGAGCAAGGTTTATGACAAGCTCTTACATTTCCTTTCACATCCAATCCCTACTTCTACACTCCATTTCCCTCATTTATGAGCACGGACCACTGAGCCTCATCCATAGATCTTCTATTTGATCCAATGGTCCATATTCATCATCCAAGTCTATAAATTGGAGGGCTTCCTTCTCATTCCAACATGACCAAATAATACAATGAAGCTCTACCAAATCCTAAGGCCATCATCCATTACGCATCAACCATTATCAAATAAATCATCCATGGTACAAGGGAAAATGTTGCCCATGTGACCATGCCTTGTTGATCAAATCCTTTTACAATTACATCTATGTTAATCCAAACTTGAATTCCAACTACAAGGAGACATCCATGAGCAAGGTATAATCATTTGATTTTGTCTTCTATTTATTTGTTTTCACTTCTCATACCTTACCCATTTCGAGGGCATGCGCTTAGGATGTTAGTTTTGTATGGTTTTGGTTTGATTTTCATGCTTACAAGAAACTAATCTCTTTCGTAATCATGTGATCGTAGCAAGTTAAAAGTTATTAATAATAAGCTATGTGATGGGTGAATAATTCAATTGAGTCATTATTATTCTTAGTCACTTGTTATGTGTGTTAATGTTGTTAAATGATAAGCATCAAGAGTCACATGTTATTAACCTTCTTATTCTCACCCCTATTAATCCATTCAAGTAGGCAAGATGAAATGTAGAGAAATTTTTTGTAACACAATATATAATAACTTGTCCTCTTTTACGATAAGATAAATGAATGTTTATCACTTTCTTTAATCACAAACTCTTTATTGGAGAGTTGTCAGTGATGTCATGATGATGCCATAGAAGTGTCCAAGTGAGTGGATGAAGTGCCTTGATAGTCTAAGTGATAATGACAAAGTGTGCAATGTGCTTGTCCTAGTATGCTTGAAGTATATTTGATTGATCTTTAGTTTTGGCTTGGTTAGAGATGTTCAAGGATGAGTACGGTGATTTGAGCATGTGCAAGAGGTCCCTAAGATGTTTTATATGCTATAAGTATTTGTGTGCATGTGTAGATTTTATTTGGTTGATCATTGTTGTCATCTAGACATTTTGGGTCTAGTGGCAGAAAATCTGAGTAGGCAGTTTAATGATGTCACCATTGCCATGTGTGATGAGTCAAGGGGAGTTGGTCATATGGTTTTGATCATATTTATTCCTAGATCTTATGCACTAAATTTCAGATCACGCACTAAAGCACGTCAAAAGATACGTAAGTGCAAAGTTGGGCTCCTAGGTATTTTGGCAGTGTTTTCCCATAACCAAATTTACACTATGGCAAGAAGAGTTAAGTAAGCATATTGATGAAGTTATATCTCACACGTGTGGAGATTTAAAGAGAAGGTAATTATATGGGTTTGTTTAATTTTTTACTTAATTGATTTGTACTAACTTTTAGGTTAAGCATTAGAGCGCGACAAAAGATATGCATGTTCAAAGTTGGCCTCCTAGACAAGTTTTTGACATAGTTGGCTATGTGGCAAAAAAATATGAGTGAGCCTTTTAATGTCATTATAGCTCACATGTGTGAGGGTTCCAAGAGTATATTGACACATGGTTGGATTCTCTTATGTAAGGAGATCATATAGTCTAAATTTTAGAACATGTGCTTGAGCAAAGCAAAAGGCATGGAGGTACAAAGTTGGCCTTCCAAGCAGATAAGCAAGGTTCCCATATTTAGTTAAATTTGCACGAGATAAAGTTTGAGCAACATCAACAGAGTGTGTTTACTCCAAGATGTCAGGATGATACGATATGGTACCAAGTTTTTGATGCTTAATGTTGAGCAGAGATAAAGATCGAGCTTCTTCTAAGGATCAATGGTTCGTAGAAGTTCGTACATCTAGATCTATGGTGCATAGTAAATCAAATGGGTCAAAGTGTTTGATGCTTAAATTGAGTAAAGATCAAGTTCCTTATAAAATGATCAATGTAGTGTGTTCATTCCAAGATGTCTAGAAGCAACGAGATAAGCACAAGTGTTCGATGTTTAACATCAAGCAGGGATAAAGACCAAGCTACGTACAGGAGATTGATGAAGCACATTAAGTCGAATAGTCAAGATGAAGATCCAATGATGAACATTTAAAGGTAAAGGTAGATTTCCTTATAATTAGATCAAAGGTGCATGATTGATCTAAGCAATTAAGACATGAGATGTGAGCAAAGTAATTGAGGTTTAACTGTGACCGTTTGCATTTGAATATTTGAATTTAACAAAGGGAAAAAATTGTGATATGTATTTTGGCCATATCTTTCGACCTATGCCAAATTTTCTCATGGTGTAAAAAGAGAATTTGTAGAGGACTCTAAGGTGCATCTATAAATATAAATTTTAAGGTTTTATTATTTTTATAATCAAATATATTGAGGTTCAAATTTGAATATGTGTTTGTGCATGTTATGCAAGTAACCTAAGAAGGGTATTTGAGCTCGTTTTGATGTTGTTTCAATATCTCATGATGAATTAGCTATTTGGGAGTGTTGTAGAATTCGTGAGGATGATCTATGTGCATTATGAAATTTTTACTAATCATATTCAATATAAACAAAAGTTTAGAAGTCGACTGTGTGTTCATTCATGGTAACTGTGTGCACAGAATGTTGTTTGAGCAAATTATGCTTAAGTATAAGGGTATTGTGATGGTTGTTGGCACTTAAGGAATACCTATAAATCATGTATAATGGGTTTATATAATTGGAAAATGTTCTTGTATTTCTTAGTTTGCTTGGATAAGTGTCAAAAAGTTGAATGTGTCTCCATAGGACCTAAAAGTGACTTAGGCTTATTTGAAAGTATATTATGCTTAAGTGTGATCCATGTTAGATGCTTTAAGAGTGAAGGCATGTGTTGTTGTTGACAATAAATATTGTGATCTTGTTAATTCATGATTTTTCTATAAATGGTGAAACCAAATGTGTTAGTTTCTAGACTTATGTGTGAGACTTGTGAGTGAGACAAGTGCAAGGTGTATGTGAGAATTATGGAGTGAAGGAGAGGTAGAGTGCCTAGTTGATGAGTTAATGAGTAGAGTAGATTAAGGACTATATATATGACTTTTAGGTCATATTTTTTATATCAAAATAGTGCTCTTATAGTTTGAGGATATGTGAAGAGGTCTGAGTGTGCATATGAGGATAGTTGAGTGAAGAAGGAGAGAGATTGTGGCATGTTTATGTAAGAGACATGTATGAGATAGAGAGAGTTTGTGCAGGGGTTATAAAACAAATATATATAATCAAGTGTTGAAGACATTAGTTCTAAGGTGGAGGTGTTCAAAGGAGGGTCTAAAAAACTTGATCTTCCTTAGGGGCAGTTGCTCCTTGTAAAACAGGTGTTTCACTAAAGGCTTTTAGTCAGGAGGATATGACTAAGGCTTGATGATCTAAAGGAGTTTATCAGTCTCTTGTTTATAATTTTTTATAGGACAACAATTCATGTGTTGTAGTCTTGAGAGTGGGTTTTATTCTCCATGAGGTTTTTCCATAGGAACAATGTGTTTGATCTTGTGTATGCATTGAATGAAAGAGTTGTTTTATTAATGTTGTTTGATCAAGTTGATATATGTTAATTATTTAATAGTTTGAAAGGACTAAAATTGAAATAAAAATATGTGGGCTCATTGATTCACCCCCACTCTCCCTCTCAGTGATTGTACCTCTAATAATTGGTATTAGAGAAGGTCCTTTGGTAAAGGCTTGATAACTTGAATGTGATCCAAGGTACAATATGGGTAGTCATCAAGGAGGTTTCTCTACTAAGCAAGCACCAATGTTCAATGGATTCAATTATATTTTTTGAAGTGCAAAGATGAGGACATACATCATGTCCCTAGGGTTTGACATTTGGAAATCTATTGTGGATGGTTATACTACACCCATTATTTCTTCATCTAGTACTGTAAACAAGAAGCTGTTTGAGAATAATTCTAAGGCAATGAATGCTATCACTTGTGGTCTTACAGAGACTGAGTTCACCAAGGTAATCTATTATAAATCTGATAAAGAGATATGGGACAAAATACTATACATTTATGAAGGAGATTCAAAGGTCAAGCTTGCTAAGTTATAGACTCACATAAGGCAATTTGAAAGTCTTAAAATGAAGGAAGAAGATACTATGAGATCCTTTCTATAGAGAGTTGATGAGATTATGAACATCATCAGAGGTATTGGAGAGAACCTTGAAGAAGCTATTGTAGTTCAAAAGGTATTAAGGTCCTTATCCCTCAATTTTGATCCTAAAGTATTTATCGTAGAAGAAATTCATGATCTTACTTAGCTGAAGTTGGATGAACTGCATGGCATCCTTACTGCCTATGAGATGAGGAAGAATGATGATATAACATCAACGAAGAAAGCAACTTTCAAAACTGAAATGAAGCCAAAGAATAAATTTTGAGGTAAGAAACTCAAAGAGGATGAGATTTTTGATATAGATCAATATGAATTAATTGCTTTGATTTCAAAAAAATTGAGAACAGATTCAGGCAAGTATAAAGGTAAACTACTCCTCAATTGCTTCAATTGTGGTGAGACAGGTCATTTTGCAAATAAGTGTCATCATAAGTATAAGAAGGATGATGATGAATAGCATGATCAAAGTCATGATGATGGAAAGAGATCATTCAGGTCTGAAAAAAAAAAAAGGATTCAGAATGTTTGATAATAAGAATAAGTACTTCAAGGACAAGAAGAGTCTCTACACTAAAGAAGATTATAGTTCATCATACGAGAGTGAAGTCAGTGACTCAAAGTATGATCATGAAGATGATGATCATGTTGAAGATGAATTTATGTTCATGGCTAAGGAAGGTAGTTGGTCAAATCAAAAGGAGTTTATTTGGTGTGATTCAGATGATGATGAAAATGAGATGGACTATGAGACTACATTGACAAATGCTCATGAAGAACTGAATATTAAGAAGAAGATCAATAAGAAGATGAAATATAAACTCAAATACTTTGAGGAGAAATTTAGTGTGTTTAAGGCAAGATTGGTTGAATATACCAAGGAGCATGAAGATAAGTTCAAGCGTCTCAGTTGTTAATTGAAAATTCTGTCTACAAGCCTAAAAGCTAAAGAAGATGAATGTGCAAGGTATGTAATTGAAAATGAGTCATTGAAATCTGAGTTAGAGAAGATATCTAGTAAGGTAATGTCATTTGTGAGATTTGAAAAGATTTCAAGTGATCTAGACAATATTTTGAATGATCAAAAGCATGCAAGTGATAAAACTGGTCTTAGATACAAATAAGAACCCACTAGTAGAATTTGGCAAATAAATAACCACGTGACTAAAACTTTTAGTTGTGACAACTAAAAATAACTAAATTCTATTAATTTTTTACAACACAAATATAAATGACTAATTTGATCATCGGATAAAAAACACAACTAAATAGTTAGTCACACAAATAAAAATTAGATATTGTGATATTAAAGTGGGCAATTAAAAAGGTGTTTAGAGATGTAGCTCACGGATGCAAAGACCTAATTATTTCTATTACTGAGACTATATTATACACATGACTAGACTAAGTCCATATGCCACTACGTCAAACTGGTTCTGTTTTACTACTAAAATTTTGCTAACTAAATAAATTAATTAATTAAACATTAAAAATTCAATTTCATAAGTGATATGTTAAGCAACTAATAATCATTATTTTCGAATACTTCAATATTATTTACATTACCTTAAAAATATTAATAATAATTACATTACGGTACGAATTCGACTATTGAGGTGTCATTAAATTAAGTATATTAAAATATTTAGATAATATTTAGTAATTATCATTTTCAATCAAATAATTAAAAGACACCTTATAAGGAACAATTCCCAAAGGGCAGAAAATGGTGATGGTGACCTCGTTGCTCTGATCTATGTTATCTTGGACTGTGATGAAAATGGCAAAAAGAGAGAAGGAAGGCGCACGGGGGAAGGAGGGCGCAAAGGGGGAGAGCGCAAGTCGCAGCTATAGGGCGGCGTTGGGAGTGCAGCACTCGGCTCAGGGAGTGCAGCAGTCGGCCCAGAGCCTGACGACTGTTGGAATGGTTTTCCCCCCACTGTTTCCAAGTCCATGTGATGCTGAAGAGCCAACTGGCATGAGACTTCCCAAGGTCAATGGATGCCTGGAAAGATGCAAGGAGAGGCCCAAATTGGTCATACCTATGGACATGATTGCTGAGGATATCGAATATTATACAAATCATTCTCTGTATTGCAAGTTTTTGGGGCTCATGACTTCGTTCTAGTTCTTGGAAGCATGGGCTCAGAGGACATGGGCTCCAGAAGGAGAAATGGATATCACAATGTTAGCCAACAATTATTTTATGGTCACTTTTACCTGCTTGACTGACTGTAGCAGAGTCTTTGTTGGAGGTCCATACTTTCACAATCAGGTGGGGTTGTTTATCAAGCCGTGGCATGCTGGTTTTATACCTTCAGAGGAATTACCAAACCGTGTTCCGGTGTGGGTGCAACTGCCTCGCTTTTCAGTGGAATGTTGTCGTAAAGATACCCTATAATTGCTTGTATCCCTCCTAGGAAGGCCAGTCGATTCATCAATGTCAATCCTTGGGAAAAAGGTAATGACTTATGCCTGCATTTGTGTTGAAATTGATCTTAGTAAGCCAATACCTAATGTTGTTGAAATGAGTGCGGGACCCTTTTCCTGGGTACAACAATTGGATTATGAAACTCTTTCCTTTCACTGTCGTCTTTGCCATGCTTATGGTCACTTGCAACGATGATGTCCCAAATCTAAAACCTTTGAATCTCAACCTGTTCAACCTGCTCGTAATCTGCTTGAAACTGACAAAGGGAAGGGCCCAATTCCATGTGAGGCACCAGAAACCGATGGTTTTATCTTGGTTAAAGGGTGATATAGAAGCAGGGGTCACAAACGGTCTTTGAAGGAAAGATAGGTAGATGACTCACTTAACAGATTTGAAATTCTATATGACCTTAACCAACAGGAGGTGAACCCAAGGTTGATGATTTTGGATCAGCAGATTGAGGGCCCAGCCCAGGAGAACAATGTTTTAGTTGATTTAACTGAATCACAGGATGTTGGGGATGGGCACATGGATATGGACCAACAGATGTTGATATCGGATGTTTTGACTTCCTCAGTTGTTCCCTCTAAAGAAGATGGGAACTTATCTTTAACAGGGAAATCTGGGGAATTAGGAGTAGCAAGGAGTAGTAAATATTCTCCTCACTCGGGACTTTTGCAAAAAGACCTTGAGAAGGGTAGGGGGAGAAATCGGTCAAGCTTGGCAGGAAAAAAGACTTGGAAAAGATGAAACTAATGGGAGAGACTTTGGTGGAGTTAGGGTCAGTGAAGACTCTGGATGCTCACTTTCTAAATCCTTTGAAATGATTGTACTATCCTGGAATGTAAGGGGTTTGAACAACAGCCCTAGCCAAAATGTTGTTCACAACTTGATTAGAAGTTAAAGACCTGATGTCCTTTTTTGGCAGGAGACTAAGCTTTCAGTAGATGCTATGTCCAAATTAGCGCCTAAGTTGTGGAGACAAGGGGACTATCAATGCATTGGGGCTACCGAATCTTCAAGAAGATTAGCTTGCCTTTGGAACCCTTGCAAGATCGGCCTCATAAGATGGTTGTCCTCTAAGTTTTCCTTGACTATGATGGCTTCCAGCTTTGAGACGGGGGAAGTCATTCTTATATCCAATGTCTATGCCCCTACTGACTGGTGGGGTAAACAATCCCTATGGGGCCACATTAGTTTTGTCTGCAACTTGGCTCCCCTCCAACCTTGGATATGGCTGGAGATTTTAATGCTATTTTGGATTTGACTGAAAAACGTAGTGGTATGACAAAGCTTGACCCCTCTGCTTTGCTTATGCGAAATTACATTGAAGTTTTTAATTTAGTCGACATTCAACCCAACAACGGACAATTTACTTGGAATAATCGGAGGACTGGCCAACATTTCATTACTGAGAGACTGGATCATTTTTTGGTTTTTGGCTATTGGGTCGGGGGTATGTGGTCTACAAGGTCTGAAATTTTGGACTGGAGAGGATAAGATCATTGGCCTATTACGCTAAATAGTGTTTCAAAGTACCAGCCTCGCTCTCCTTTTAGATTCCAACTCATGTGGCTGCGAGGTCAGTCATTGTTCGAATGTGTGGCTAACTGGTGGAGGTGGGGCAGGCCTGCCCATGGTACGACGATGTATATTTTTGCTAAATCCCTGTAGTTTGTGAAGTATAAGCTTAAACAGTGGAATCATCAAAGCTTTGGGAATATTTTTCATGCTAAGGCTGATGCGCAGGCTAAGCTTAATGGTATCACGAGAACAATTAGGGAGGAAGGATTGACTAAAATCTTACTTCAAGACGAAGCTCAGGCTGTGAAAGACCTAGAAGAATGCGAGCTATGGGAGGAAGTGTTTTGGAAGCAGAAAGCTCAGATAAAATGGCTCCAAGAAGGTGACAAAAATACTTCTTTTTTCTTTCAATCGTCCAAAGCCAGGAGGCACGACAAATCTATCTCGGTCCTGGTCAATGAAAAAGGTGAGCGGCTTAATTCCTTTCCTGTAATGTTAGAAGAGGTGGTGCAGTATTTCTCCACTCTTTTTAGGGAAGATGCGAATGAGGAATTACCAGAAGAAGCCCAGGTTCTCTACTGCATTTCGCCCTTGGTGACGCATGAAATGAATGAGAATTTAATGAAGGATATCACACTTGGGGAGCTTGAGGCGACAATTTCCCAAATGAAAAAGGGGAAAGCGACTGGTCCTGATGGCTTCCCAATTGAATTCTATCAAGAATTTTGGGATATTATCAAATTGGATCTTTTAGCTGTTGTTCAAGAATCTCAGCAAAATAAGCAAATGCTTAAGGCTTCAAATGCGACTTATCTCGCCCTCATACCGAAATGCGAAGGCGCTGATAAGCTAAGTCAGTTTCGCCCTATATCTCTTTGTAATGTTATTTATAAAATCATATCTAAAATCATTGCAAAAAGGTTAAAAACTGGGCTTAGCGATGTGATTTCTAAAGAACATAGTGGTTTTGTGGAAGACAGGCAAATTCTTGATGGTATTGTCATAGTGGTTGAGTCCATTCACTCCATGGCCAACTCCAAGGATAAGGCAATGTTTATTAAGCTGGATATGGCCAAGGCTTTTGATAGGGTCAGATGGTCATTCCTGTGGAAGGTTCTCAAAGCTTTTGGTTTTGCGGACGAATGGACCCAATGGGTCATGAGCTGCATTTCCTCGATTTCTTTTTCGGTGCCTATCAATGGGGAACATACAGAGTTATTTGGTGCCTTTAGGGGGCTGCGACAAGGAGATCCCTTGTCTCCGTATCTCTTTCTTCTTCTTGCTGAAGGCTTGGGGAGGATGATCAAAAGGAACAGAGAGGATGGGCATATTCAAGGCTGGCAATGGGGGGGGTGAACTGTTGGTGTAGTCTCACTTGCAATTTACTGATGACATTGTTTTGATGGGCATGGCCACAATGAGTGAAGCCGCCAATTTGTGCAGGGTGTTGGATGTTTATCTAACGACCTCGGGGCAAAAGTTCAACGAAGATAAGTCATCCATCTTCTTCTTTAATACACCGACTCCCATACAATAGTGAATTGCTCAGACTATGCATTTCCAGATTGGGACTCTCCCCTTGATTTATCTGGGTATTCCTATTACAGTTGGCCGTATATGCAAAGAATGCTGGCATAATATTTTGGATAAATTTCGAGCGAAGGTGAATCATTGGACTCACAGGTGGCTTTCTTTTGCGGGCCGTGTTCAATTAATTCAATCTGTGGTGCAGGCTTTGCCCATTTACAGATGTATGCTTCAGGTTGCCCCAATGGGAATTATTAAGGAATTTGACTCGATTACTAGGCAATTTTTATGGGCTGGTACTTTGATGACCTCAAAATGGAGCTTAGTTAGATGGGAGATGGTCTATAGCCCCAAATAACATGGGGGGCTTGGCCTAAGGCAGACAGACTTAAATAGAGTTGCTTTGGCGGCTAAGCTTTATTGGCACTGGTGTAATGAACAAGACAAGGCCTGAGCCAGAATTCTCTCTCAGAAGTACTATTCGGGGGCCACTCAGAGTGATATTCCTTGTTATCCACTCATTGAGAAAGGCTCAGCGATATGGAAGACTCTCAAAAAAGGGGCTACTCTTATTAAGGAAGGCTTATTATAGATTTGTAAGCGGGGATCCAAGGCTCTCTTTTGGACTGATTCTTGGGACGATAACCCTCCCATTATTTCTCAGTTCCTTAATCTGTCGAACCTTTGCTAGAGATTCCTTGATGCTGGTTGGTCTCGGGTGAGTGACTTTAAATCATACATTTCCTGCGGACAGCTGGAGGTGGCAAAATAGAAAGCGCTTGAGGTTTGGCTGGTTGTTGGAACATAGGAGGAGCATGATGAGCTATTAAACCTCCTTTCCAGATGCCAATGTAGCTCCCTCCAAGAGGAAGATGAGCTTGCTTGGTCTCCCAATCCTAAAGGAAATTACACAATTGCTTCTGGATATCAGGCTTTATTATTTCAGAGATTGGGCAGGGGAGAAGTGCAATGGTGGAGACACGTCTGGAATAAATTCTCATGGCCAAAATGCAACTACTTTATTTGGTTGTTGGCTTGGAACAGGTGCTTGACCTGGGATAATCTCTGAAAAAGAGGCTTCTAATGCCCATCTATTTGTGTTATGTGCGGAGCGGCTAAGGAGGATTCTGCTCACCTATTTTTTCGTTACTCCTTTGCTTTGCAACTCTGGCATTATTGGTGGGATGTATGGTAGCGCCCCTGTCTCCATGTTTCATCCTTGGTCAATTTTTGGAGTGGCGTGGGAGAACCCCCCTCAAGGATAGCTTTTTTGCAGAATGTTTGGTTAGGGGGGCCCATATTTTTGCTGTGGCAGCTCTGGTTGGAGAGAAATAGGCGAATATTCTGGAATGAGAGGACTATGGCACAACAAGTATGGTAGAAAGTCGTAGGGATGATTCAGGAGACTATGCAGGCCAAGAGTGAGGTTTGTCTCCCTTTATCCAAATAGGACACTGAGGTGGTGGCGTGCCTAGGAATCTAGCGATTTGCAGGTAATTCAGCTTGTGTCAGGAGAGGTCGACAGGGCAAAGAAAAGATTCATAGGGACGGTCAGTGGCAGTACCCTCCTAATGGGTTTCTCAAGATCAATACGGATGGCTCTTCCAGGGGCAATCCCAGCCTTGCGAGTACTGGTGGGATAGGCAGAGACTCTGAAGGTACGGTGATTTTTCTCTTTGCAGTCCATGAGGGGATGCAAACCAACAACATGATGGAAGGCCAGGCTATTCTCTATGCTCTTGAGAAGGCTCAGGCGTTGGGTTGGCGTAGGATCATTTGCGAATTGGATTATCAAGTCGTGATCAACCTGCTTGTTAAGAGGAAAGTGTTGGATGTCAATTGGCAATTGGCTAGGATTGTGCAGCAGATTTTGAGGATTAGCTCGCTCATGGATACAATTAGGTTTGTTCATATTCCTCGTGAATGGAATAGAGTAGTGGATTGTTTGGCAAAATGGGCGTCCGAACATTTAGATGGTGGTAATTCTGAGGATTGGGAGTCTCTCTCCCCGGAGCTTCGCTTTAATCTGGAACATATTTTGGAGGAAGATAGGAAGGCTCATATCAACATATAGGTGGGTTCGTCCCTAGTTTTTTTGCGCTTGTTGTTTTCCTTTGGGGATTTCGGTCCCCCATTCTTCTTATAATGCTCTTGTTCTTTTATTAATATATTTTTACTATTTTTATTAAAAAAAAAGACACCTTATAAAAATCAATGAAGATGGTTAATTATTTTTAACTTATAAAAATTTATCCATTTAAAAAAAAAAAAAATCTAACTAACAAAATCAAAAAATAACTTTAATAAACTAATTGATAATATTTAATTTCAAATTTAATATAAAAATCAAAATATATTTACCGTTAATAATTAAAGGTTACTCGTGAAATAATTAAATAAAATATATTTCAACCCATTTTTTTAATACTTAATTATTAACTTTTACAAGTCTACAAAAAATGATTAAATTTTAAAGTCAAAAGTTTTTTTTCCTCTCATTTGCAAACAGAGGAATAAGTGAGAGCCATATGATTAAACTAATTTAAACCTTAGGATCTAGGGATTTTTAGAAAACCCTAAATTTTCTTATGACCCAAATAAAAATTATTATTTTTAAACCCATTTCTCATTTTTTACTTTGTTTTCTTTCACAAGTTTGCATATATAAACTCAACTCAATATAAATGTATTTTCTTACTTTCTTTTAAAAAAAAATATTACTTTTAAATCCATATTATTTATATATATATTTAATTATCAAAATCAAATATTTCTCATATATGTAAAACCCTATATATTATACATATATACACATACATATATAATATAAAATAAAAATAATAAATTATATATATAAAATAATATTTTATAATTTTTTTTTAATTTTTTTAATTTTTTAATTTTTGTTTAATAAAAAAATACATTTGAGGATTTTATTTTATATTTGTTTCTTTAATAAAAAATTACATGGTCCATGGGCCGATCCAGGCCTACGACCTTGGCATCGGCCACGACCCTTTCTTGAATCTGTTGGGGGTGGGGCGGTCGACTGACCGAGTTCCCTTTCCTCCATCTTTTTTTTATTATTATTTTTATTTTATTTATTTTTTAATATAATTTTTAATTTATTTATTTTTATTTTTTAATTTATAAATATATATATATATATATATATATATATATATATATATATATATATATATATGTATTTATTTTTTATTATTATAATATGTATGTATTTATTTATTATTATTATATGTATTTATTTATTTTTAAATTATTTTATTAGTCTTAATAATTAATTTATATATATTATTGAAAGTATAAAAATTATATATGATATGTATTTATTTATTTTAGAATAAAATTTTATGGTTTTAAATAGTAATATATATTTTTGGGATATATATATATATATAATAGTTTTGGTCAAAATATATATATAAAGATAGAAATGAATTTTGTTTTACAAGATGAGTTATTATGAGCTGCAACATCGATGTGTAGGGTAACTAGTCAAGTATCATACATTAACTACATTTTAATAAACTCTAAGTCATTTGAGGTGAGCATAAACATAAATAAATTTTGATGAGACAACCAACATGTAGGAGTGAACAGTAAAATAATGATTAAAATGACTAAATATACTACCAATGAATGAAAATTAGTTAATACAAATGACTAAATATACTACCAATGAACATAAATTAGTGAATAAAAATGATTAAATATACTACCAATTGACGATAATTAATGATTACAATGACTAAATAAATAACCACCATGACTAAATAAATGACTAGTTAACAATAATCAATGACTAAATATACTACCAAATTGATCAATCAAAATAACCAATAAACGACTAAAAATGTTTTAGTCGTCAATTTGATCGCGTTATAAATGACTGACAATAAACTACTAATAGTCACGTGATCATGTTTGGTCATTTATATGCAGTTTTTAGTAGTTTTTAAATCATATATTGTTGTTTCTATACTAGTGACCAGAGACTACAACTCAAGACAAGATGAAGACTAATGTGAACAAAGACAATCAATCTTTGATGATAAATCATCAGCTAAGGAATGATGATTCAAATAGATTGAATATAAATCAAATTAGATAGCCAAATGCTATGAGGTATTTAAGTTCCAATGGTTATTGTTACACATGTAATCAATTTGGTTATGGGGTCAGAGAATGCAAGAGCCCTATTAGAATTGAATTTGCTTGGAACTATGATGGGGGTAATCAATCAAAAGGTGTGAGCAAGGTTGAGTGCTTCAACTATCATGATGTGGGACACTTTTTAAACCATTATCCATTTAAGGTAAGGCAAGTTGAATTTCCTTCAAGAAATATTGAGTGCTACAGTTGTTATGAACTAGAACACATTGCAAGATTTTATCTAAATTTGGTAAAATAGAATGAGCTTCTTGCAAAAGGTATGATGTGCTTCAATTATCAAAAGAGAGGTCACATTACTAGATTTTATAAACAGAGGTCTAGAAATCAGAATAGGTTCAATCAGGTTCTTAAAGTGCAAAGAAGAAGGCAAGTTAACTCATGGGAGCCAAAGGTGATAAATGATAAGTCTACAAGTCCAAATAATGTGTTTGTTATGGTGGAGAATGCTTCAAAATTTGACGAGTCTCAAGAGGTCTCATTTTCTGCTCATTTTGAGAATGAAGAGACCAAGCTCAAGGAGAAGATTAAGGTGTTAGTTGAGGCTAGTTCTGAGATGTGTATGGATCCAAGTGAACATCATACAAATTCTAAGTGTGTATCATACAAAGAATATCAATTGTCAGTGCCTAATGATGAGGTTTCTAACTGTAAGGTGGATTCCTCAGATGAAAAGGTATGTCATGAATCTATGTTGTCTCCATGTATTGTCAATCCAATCCTAGAAAAAAAAAGGAATGTTGTAGTGGTTGAGCATGTTACTTCTCTTAAGCCTAAGAATAAGAAGAAGTACAAGTATCAGATGACCAAGGACGATAAAAAATATGAAGAGTTGTGAACAACTCTTCGTTTCACATTGTTCTAAGACATTGTGAAATAGGATGTCTCTATCTATGCTTTTTAAGAGACTCCTTTTAATGAAGAAGCAAGTGTTGTGGTGTTCTTGAGATGGTCCTAGAAGGATAGAGATGAGTGTTCTCAGTTGGAGTAGGTATGTTCAAGTGAAAGATATGTTATGGTGGTGTCATGATGTTGATAACTGAATATGGTTAGTCTACAGAGTCAAATTGAAGGTTTTCTAGTGGTAAAAGAGGATTTATGATTTGTCAAGATTATCTTTTTGCATAGACAGGTCTATTGACCTTATTCTATTATTCTCCAAGTGGTTTTGTAGTTTGAAGGTACGTTGAAATCAAATTGGAGATTTTTGTTTACTCTTGGGTTTTTTAGTTTGTGCTTAAGGGTAAGTAGACCTTAAAAATGGGTTATAAGATGTATGGGTTCCCAAAGATGTAAAAGCTCAATTCTTGATCCATAAATGTGTAATAATTATCTCCAGGTGTACAAGAAGTTTCAGAGGTGAATGTTGACCAGAAAGAAGTTTATTGACCTTGTTGTTTTTGAGATTCTAGGGTTTTAAGCTATGCTAGAAAAGTGGTTTGCTTTATGAGTCGAGGTTTGAGGCTTTATAATAATCTGAATGGGCTAAATGGGTTATCAAATCAAGCTTCATATAGATTTGAAGGTTTGTGGTTCTCAAGTTATTCAATTTTTTGTCAAGTTGGAGGCCTAATTGGCAAGTTAGTTTGTGAAGGATGTATATTACATAGATTGATCTAGGTGTTGCAAATTGTTGTGCTTGAGGGGGGAAAGAAGTTTATTGACCTTGCTATTTTTGAGATTCTAGGGTTTTAGGGTATGCTAGAAAAGTGGTTTGCTTTATGAGTCGAGGTTTGAGGCTTTATAATAATCTGAATGGACTAAATGGGTTATCAAATCAAGCTTCATAGAGATTTGAAGGTTTGTGGTTCTCAAGTTATTCAAGTTTTTGTCAAGTTGGAGGCCTAATTGGCAAGTTAGTTTATGAAGGATGTATATTACAGAGATTGATCTAGGTGTTGCAAACTGTTGTACTTGAGGGGGCATATGAGAGGAATTTTTAGGTCTTATGAAAGTTGTGGGCTCTACAAGTTCTAGGTAGGGTTACAAGGAGACTAGATAGGCCTAGTGAGAAGAATGTTTTTTTATTCAGATTCTCCAAAAGAGCAAGGTATGTTTCATGGTGAGTTCTTAGGTTGTTTTAGAGCATGTTTCCTATTTGGTGAGTGGCATGAAGTTCTGTTGGTGGTCCTTGAGGTGGTTTGAGAGAGAAGGTTAGTAACCCTTTATGATGGTTCTTCATGATGTATGGAGATATGAAGATGCTCAAGTGATGTATTGACTCAAAAATATTAGGGGGAGTCTCTCTCAGATGTTTCTTAGTGAGTTTCATGAGATATTAGTACTTTTGTGTATTCTTTCTTCATTAGTTTTAATGCTTGGTTGAAGAGAGTGTTGGCATGGAGCAAGAAAGATGTTGTCAAGAAAAGAAGAGGTATGTTCAATGTCGTGTCGTGGAGCTTATTTCTAAATTACAATGTATTTTTAAATACTATATATTTAAAATGTACTATACACTCTATATGTATTCTCGCTGAGGTTTAGAAAAGCTCAGGGGAGACTTCTACATCAGGGGATGCTTTGGCGATGGAAAGTAGAGAGAGACAAAAGTTTAGAGGAAAAAGAAAGTGTGGAAAGTTAAATGGTCCTGGAAGGTCAAAATCAAGGGCCAGGATGGTATGCTGGCACTGTGAAAATACTAGGCATGTGAAGAAGGATTATTGGTCTCTTCAGAACATGAATAAAAATCAGGAAGACACTAAGGAGGTGAATGTGTCAACAGGTAATATTTGTCAAGATACATTAATTCTCTCCATTGACAATATTGTTGAGTCTTGGGTTTTAGATTTAGGGGCTTCTTTTCATGATACACCATATAGGCATTGTTTTATTAATTATGTTCAAGGGGATTTTGGACATGTTTACCTTGATGATGATGAGCCTTGCAACATAGTAAAAAAAGGAAGTGTTCAGATCAAGATGCAAAATGAGAATACTTGGTTACTGAAGGATGTCAGGCATGTGCCTAAGTTAAGACAAAATTTGGTATTCACATGACAACTAGGTAGTGAAGGTTGTATGGTGACATTTACAGTAGATTCTTAGAAGGTGACCAAGGATGATCTTGTGATAGCATGAGGTAAGAAGGTTGGTACCCTATATTTATCAAGTAGTACTTATTATTATAATCTAGTTGTTGTAGATGTAGATGCAACTTTGTGGTGCAATAGGCTCGATCACATGAGCCAAAAGGGTATGCAAATTTTGAAGGATCGGTTGCCTAGATTAAAAGGATATGATTTAGATTTTTGTGAAGACCATGTGTATGGAAAATAGAAAAGGGAAAGTTTCTCAAGGTTAGACCTATGAGGAAGGACAATAAGTTGGAGCTGGTTCATTCAAATGTATGGGGGCCGACTTAGGTATCTTCTATTGGTGGGTCTTCTTATTATGTCAATTTTATTGATGATGCAACTTAAAAAGTTTGGTTGTATGGCATTAGGAGAAAAATTGATGTGTTTGATATGTTTAAAAGATGGAAAGCCTTAGTTGAGAATGAAACAGGTCTCAAGTTAAAATGTCTCTGGTCAAATAATGGTGGGGAATATTGCAGCAATGCATTTTTTGATTACTATTCAAAGAATAGAATTTGTAAACAGAGGATAGTTCTAAGAACTCCACAAAAAAAAGGAGTCTTAGAAAGGATGAACAAGACTATCATGTAGAGTGCTAGGAGCATGAAGTTACATGCAGGACTACCTCTTTAGTTTTGGGTAGAAGCAGTAAACACAGTTGTATATCTAACAAATAGAGGTCCTTCATCTGCTTTGGATGGAGGCATACCTAAGTAAGCTTGGTCTAGTAAGAAGCTTGATTATTCATTTATTATAATATTTGGCTATGAATCCTTTGTTCATATTGATAAGAATGATAGGACCAAGTTCGAGGCTAAGTCTGAAAAAATGAACCTTTATACGTTATGATGAGGATGAATTTGGTTTCTAGATTTAGAATTTTAAGGACAAGAAAATATTTAGGTCTAGGGATGTTGCCTTTAATGAAAAATTCATGTATAAACAATAGCTGCAAGATCAAAAAGAGGATTCCAGAAAATAGTACACAGTACTGGAGGACATTATAGATGATAAAGTGTCAAAACAACTAGTTCAGGTACCTACTCCACAAGAACCCTAAACTCTTGCGATGAGAAGGTTTATTAGGGTAAGAAGGCAACCTAAACATTTTTCTTTATATCTTAATTATTTATTACTCATTGACAATGGATAGCTAGAGTGTTTTGAAGAAGCAATGCAGGTAGATGTCAAGAAGAAGTGGGAGCAAGCTATGGATGAGGAACATCAGTCTCTCATGGAACATTAGACTTGAGATTTGGTAAAACCACCTGAAGGTAAAAGAGTATTGCAGAATAAGTGGGTGTATAGAGTTAAAGAAGATGATGGCAACAAGAAAAAGTACAAATCCCAGTTGGTGGTAAAGGGGATTACATAAAAAAAGATA
This sequence comes from Torreya grandis, assembly GCA_037957365.1. Classification (NCBI taxonomy): domain Eukaryota; kingdom Viridiplantae; phylum Streptophyta; class Pinopsida; order Cupressales; family Taxaceae; genus Torreya; species Torreya grandis. The sequence goes on from JARHVA010002111.1 coordinate 1,192,988, forward strand.
ATTGATTTTGATGAGATTTTTCCCTAGTGGTAAAGATGACTTCTATTAAGACTGATCTTGGGATAGTGGGAACAAAAGACTTGCACTTAGAGTATCTAGATGTGAAGACTACGTTCTTTCATGGTGATTTGAAGGAGGACTTGTATATGGAGCATCCATAGGGATCTGAGGTCATAAGGAAGAAGACCATGGTGTGAAATTTGAAGAAAAGCTTGTATGGTCTGAAACAAGCTCCACAAAAGCGGTACATAAAATTTGACAGTTTTATGGTGGAGTAGGGATACTCCAGGTGTCATTCAAACCATTACATATATATCAAGAAAATTGATGATGCTGATTACATTATCTTTTGTCTGTATGTGGATAACATGGTTGCAATTAAGAACATGCAAGAAATAAAGGTACTCAAGGAACAACTTAGTAATTCTTTTGCTATAAAGGATTTGGGAGAAACAAAACAAATCCTTGGTATGAGAGTAACTTATGATAAGAAGGAACAAATACTGAATTTATCCTAGGAAGAGTACATCAAAAAGGTATTGGAGAGGTTTAGTATGCAGGATGCTAAACTGGTTGGGACTCCTTTAGCAGGTCATTTCAAGTTATCAAAGGAGCAGTGTCCCAAGACAGAGGAGGAGAGATTCCAGATGTCACATGTACCTTACTCATCAATTATTGGTAGCTTGATGTATGCCATGGTGTGTACTAGGCCAGATATTGCCCATGCAATGGGAGTAATAAGTAGGTACATGAGTAATCTAGGTAGAGAACATTGGAAGGCAGTGAAGTGGATCTTTCAGTATTTAAGAGGGACTATGGGGATAATTTAAAGCTATGATGGATTAGACACCACTTTGCATGGAGATTTAGATAGTATAAGTTCAAAAAGATATGTATTTACTATAGGTGACACAATGGTGAGATGGATTTCACAACTGTAGAAATTTGTAGCTTTGTCAACCACAGACACTGAGTATGTTGCTGCTATAGAGGCAAACAAAGAAATGATTTGGTTACAATAGTTGTTTGAAGAGTTGGGGCATAAGTAAAAGAAAGGGAATCTATATAAAGATTGTCAGAGTGATATACATTTGGCAAATAACTCCACTTCCATTCTAAGATGAAGCATATACAATGAGGTACCATTTCATCAAGATAGCTTTGGAAGAAGAGAAGTTTAAGCTAATAAGATTCATACCAGTCAAAATCCTACATACATGATGACCAAGGTGGTCAAAATAGAGAAATTGAAGCTATGTTCAATTTTGGTTGGCCTTCATAGTTGTAGTGAAGGGTCGAGAAGCTGCTCAGAGGAAATCAATCTCCAAGTGGGAGATTGTTGTGTTGTGGAGCCTATTTCTAAATTACAATGTATTTTCAAATACTATACATTTTAAATGTACTGTACACTCTATATGTATTCTCACTGAGGTTCAGGGTCAGGCTGGGCCCTGAGCAGGTGTTCTGGGGTAGAAGCTCCCAATAAGCAGGGGTTTGGGGGTGGCATCCCCCAACAAACAGGGTTTTGAGGGTCTAAATTTTTTTCTAGACCCCGTTTAATGAGAAATTATTTTAAGTTGACTTTGCCCATGGTTTTGGTATGCATTATTTTTTAATATCACTTTGTTGATGTATTATGTATAGATAGATATTTAGTAGGTAATACGTCATGAGAACAGGGGTTTGAGAATGAAGAACAAAGTGTGTGAATTCAGGTGCAAATTCAAGAGGGTTTATTGAGCACCTCTCCAAATAATATTTGTGCATTGTAACTATAAAGATAGATTTGAGAGTGATTTTAATCTGGTAGCTTGTAATAAAATCTGAGCAAGTGTTTCTTGGTGTATGTATCCCACATTGGGTGAACCACGTTAAATCCGGTCTTCTTATTGTGCATGCTTATTTCTATTCTCTATGCATTTCTAATCAAATATATTATTATGATTCTGTGAAATTGTTCCACATCAATTTTTGTATTTATTCGTAACACTCAAGATAAGGGGGAGTTTGTATCATATTTTTTGAGGTGGTCCTCTCCTGTTGATGGTCTTTTCAAGTCCTCAAGATTAGTTGATGCCCACTTTGTCATTGTGTTAAAGGGGGAAAAAGTTCCTATTATGAGAGTGCATGAAGAGAGAGAAGGTGAGCTAAATGATGTTTGTTGACATAAATGACAAAGGGGGAGATTATTGGAGAGTTTTTAATGATGTCATATAAGTGTCCAAGTGAGTGGATGAAGTGCCTCGACAGTCTAAGTGATAATGACAAAGTGTGCAATGTGTTGTCCTAGTATGCTTGATTAATCTTTAGTTTTGACTTGGTTAGAGATGTTCATGGATGAGTATGGAGATTTAAACATGTGAAAGAGGCCCTTAAGATGTTTTCTATGATTTGAGTGCTTGTGTGGATTTCATCTGGTTGATCTATGTTGTCATCTAGACATTTTGGGTTTAGTGGTAAAAAATCTGATTAGGTAGTTTGATGGCATCACCATTGCCACATGTGGATGAGTCAAGGGGAGTTGGTCATATGGTTGTCATCACATTTTTGCTTAGATATTATGCCCTAAATTTAAGATCATGAATCAAAGTACGTAAAAAGATATGCAAGTGAAAAGTTGGGCTCCCAAGCATTTTGACAATGTTTTCCCATACTTAGCCAAATTTGCAATATGGCAAGAAGAGTCGAGTAAGCATATTGATAAAATTATATCTCACACATGTGGATGTTTTAGGATAATATCATATGGGTTTATTTAGTTTTGTACCTAGTTGATTTGTGCTAACTTTTTGATCAAGCACTGGAGTGCGATAAAAGATATGCATGTTCAAAGTTGGCCTCCCAGACAAGTTTTTGACATAGTTGGCTCTGTGGTAGAAAAATCTAAGTGAAAATTTTAATGTCATTATATCTCACATGTGTGAGGGTTTTAGGATAAAATTGACACATTGTTGGATTATCCTATGTAAAAATATCATATGGTCCAAAATTTAGAAAATGTGCTTGAGCGAAGCAAAAGATATGGAGGTGCAAAGTTGGCCTTCCAGGTAGATAAGCAAGGTTCCCATACTTAGTCAAATTTGCACAAAGTAAAGTTCAAGCAGCATCAATAGAGCATGTTTACTCTAAGATGTTAGGATGTTGTGAGATGGTGCTAAGTGTTCGATTTTTAACATTGAGCAGAGATAAAGATCAAGCTTCTTCCAAGAATCAACGGTTCACGGGAGTTCATACATCTAGATCTACAGTGCACAATAAGTTAAATGGGTCAAAGTGTTTGATTCCTAAACTAAGTAAAGATCAATTTACTTAAAAAAGGATCAATATGTCATGTTCATTCCAGGATGTCTAGAAGCAGTGAGATGAGGACAAGTGTTCGATGTTTAACGTCAAACAAAGATAAAGACCGAGCTACGTACAAGAGATTGATGGAGCGCATTAAGTCAAATAGTCAAGATGAAGATCTAACGATGAAAGATAAAAGGTAAAGTTTGAATTCATTAAAATTATATTGATGGTGCATGATTGATATAAGTAGTGAGGAAATGAGATGCGAACAAAGTGACCGAGGTTTAATTGTGACTGTTTGCATTTGAATATTTGAATTTAACAAAGAAAAAACCAGTGCTTTGTATTTTGACCATATATTTCGATATATGCTAAATTTGCTCATGGTGTAAAAAGAGAATTTGTAGATAAATCTAAGGTGCATTTGGAAATATAAATTTTATGGTTTTATTATGTGTATAATCAAATATATTAAGGTTTAAAGTTGACTATGTGTTCGTACATGTTTTGCAAGTAACCTGAGAAGGGTATTTGAGCTCGTTCTGATATTATTTTGATATCTCATGATGAATTAGCTATTTGGGAGTGTTGTAGAATCCATGAGGATGAATTTTGTGTATTATAAAGGTTTTAACTATCATATTCAGTATGAACAAAGGTTTAGAAGTTGAGTGTGTGTTCATTCATGGTGACTGTGTGCACAAAATGTTGTTTGAGCAAATTATGCTTAAGCAAAAGGGTAATGTGATGGTTGTTGGCACTCAAGGAGGACATATAGATTGTGTGTAATGAGTCCATGCATTCTTAAAGTGTTCCTATGTTTCTTATTTTTCTCAGAGAAGTGTCAAAGAGCTGAATGGGTCTCCATAGGACGTAAAAGTGACTTAGGCTTATTTGAAAGTATGTTGTGCTTAAGTATGACCCATGTTAGATGCATTAAGGGTGAAGAAATGTGTTGTGGCTGAAAAGAAATATTGTGATATTTTTAATTCATTATTTCTCTATAAATGGTGAAAACATATGCAAGGTATATGGTTTCTAGACTTGTGTGTGAGACTTATGAGTGAGACAAGTGTAAGGTATATGTGAGAATTGTGGAGTGAAGGAGAAGTAGAGTGCCCAGTTGATGAGTTAATGAGTAGAGAAAATTGAGGATTGTGTGTATAACCTATAGGTCATATTTCTAATTTCCAAATAGTGCTCTTGTAATTTGAGGATATGCGAAGAGGTTCGACTGTGCATATGAGGACAATTTGAGTGAAGGAAGAGAGAGATCGTGGCATGCCTATGTGAGAGTCTTGTATGAGATAGAGTTTGTGCAGGGGTTAGAAAATAGAGATCCATCATCAAGTGTTAAAGACATAAGCTCTAAGGTGGAGGTGTTCAAAGGAGGGTCTAAAGGACTTGATCTTCCTTAAGGGCAGTTGTTCTTTGTGAAATAGGTGTTTCACTAAAGGCATTTGGTCAAGAGGATATGATCAAGTCTTGTTGGTCTAAAGGAGTTGATTAGTCTCTTATTTATAATTTATTATAGGATATTAGTCCATGTGTTATAGGCTTGAGAGTGGGTTTTATTCCCCATGAGGGTTTCCCATAGGAACTATGTGTTATATGTTTGATCTTGTGTATGTATGAACAAATGAGCTCTCTTGTTAATGTTGCTTGATCGAGTTGATATATGTTGCTTGTTTAATAGTTTGAAAGGATTGAAATTGAAATAGAAATATGTGGGCTCACTAATTGAACCCCCCCTTCTCAGTGATTGTACCTCTAACACTCTTAACCTTGCCCATATGCTATTTCCTCAACATTAGTTTATAGTCACTGAGCTTTTCTTGATCGTGATAGGCATTTGTTCCCCTTACAGTGTTGAGTTAGTCATTGTAGCCAGACCACATGTTTAAGTCGCCAAGGTATGCAATATTTATTAAAGTTAGTTAAATACAAATTTTAATTAATAATCACAAATATTAAATTGTAAAAAGAGGTCACTCATGGTAGCAAATTATAAATTTTATAAACTTTCTTCTAACTAACTTTGGTATAAAAAGTTGATATTTGTCTTAATCATATTTTTTAGACCCCATGATTATTTGGCAACAATATTAAATGGAGATTTATTAAATCTACGCAACAACTATTTACTCATTTCATAAAAATAAAAACATTATAATATTACATTAAATTTTCATTAATCTCGTGACTAGAATAAATTATTTAGTGAATAAAATCAAAACCCAGTATTAGTTGACTAACTTTTAAGAGCGAGGTTAGAAATTTTGAGTTTTTGCTTCTGCATGAGCTACGCCATAGTTGATCCAAGGAGTTATGTGTGTTTTAGACTTTTTTAGCTATTAATTCATCCACTAATGGACTTTAAATCCAATAGTTGTGCCCTCCTTATGAATAGCAGAATGGGTGAAGACATGTAATGAGAGCAGCTCAAAAAATTAGCTATAAATAGGTGTTTTCCTCAAACTAAGTTGTGGGAGAACCATATGGAGGATGCCTCACTCAACTAACATCACGTTGGAGTAAGAAGCAACATGTTGGCCTTAGGAAAAGGGTGCCATCCATAGATAAACACAACTAGAAAGGATTGAAATACCCTATGAAGGATAAAGAATAAAGAAGGGAAAATTTTAAGCAAGGGAAGAGGATGCCCTATGGGAAAATTAATAGCTACAAAGTTAAGTTTTGCCACTTTTGAATCCATTGTGTTGCCTCTTAGTTGGAAATATATAAGATCTATGTTGTTGTAATCTATTATCCCTAAACAAGTCTCTAATATGCATGTTTTTTTAATTTGTGTTTGAAATCAGAGTTTATAAAATAATGCATGTACAATTATTAATAACATAAAATAATTGAGATAAAAACCCCACCAAGAGGTAGGATGCTACTATTTAGGAATAAATTTTTGAAAAATGGTGCCAAAAGAATGCATTGAGTTGCATAGGCGCAATGTGTAAGGCATGACATCTGAACTATTAGCTACATAGGAGCAATGCTAAGGGCATATCATCCTAACTGCTTCCACTTCAACATCTTGGCTGACGAATATAATATTATTTAAAATTATTATTAATTATCAGATCTATATAGTAACAATAATACCAATAAAATGTGGAAATTAAATTTGGATGTTTATAGTTTTCAAAGATGATTGTCATAATATCTTACACAATCCCATTGACCACACACCATCTAGATTTTCACTGTTAGAATGGACTAAGTTTTATATTTTTATGAATTGTGATTTACTTTCAAAATGGGCAAACTTGATCTTAATAGATGGTTGTGCTAAACATATCAATAATGTCTTTTTAAAGCTAAAATCTTATGTAGACCCTACATTTAACCTTGTATCTAGCCTTGTACATCATTGATACACTAACACAACCATCATATAGCCCTAGACAACATTGAGTTTTCAATGAAGAAAATGTGTCTCAAATAAGACAAAGACTCTTGTTCAATGATGAATATAGTGATATTTATTTTTCAAAACTTAACAAGCAATAATTATCCCATATAGATGTGGAATAGTCTTGGTTGAATATTTTTATTGTGTCCTTATACTTTGATGTGTCTATGAGAGAACAAGGTAGTTGGGCCAAGTAGTAAGAAAATACATGTGGATTATTGGTGAGGTAATTTTAATTAGAGTAGCATCTAAGTATAAATGGAACTCTACAAATTGGCACTTTATCTCGATATAAGTTGTCTACATCAAAATATAAAAAAATGTGCAGTATCAAAATATTGAAAACTTATAAATGTCATGAAATTGAGATTGGTGGTGATGGAAATAAAATTAATTAAATCATAGGAGTAGTGAATTGTTAATCAATATGCTATCACAACACCAATGGTTATCTTCAATGGCACTCTACCGTAAATTGTCCCAACAATGAAGAATTGAGTAGTGCATGTTTGATAGATTAATAAATTAACAAAGGTATATTCAATGAATAAATATAGTTGCATAGGCATTTTTTTATTTGATTGGGTAAAATGCTTTTAACTAAAGTTATAAACCAAGTTTGGGACACAAAAGGAGGCCTAATCACTGACAATAAGAAGATGCAAAGATAATGAAAGGAAGAAAGTAACTAGCATAGATGATAAAACACTTACTGCGATAAAAAAGTCAAGTTTGAGAAAACAAGACAAAAACAACAGGACAACATACCTTAGCTAATAGTTCATAATAAAGCCAAAAGAGAAAGCCTTCAAAAAAACTTCAACCAGTCCAACATGAAAACAAAAGCCATCCAAAGTAAGCTCAAACTAAGATGGCTTAATTCAACCACAAGTAATATCATCTTCTTTCTTGTCTTGAAAGATCTTTCAGTATCCATTGGGATGCCTCTCTCACTAGTGCTTTCACCTCAGATCTCAACCTTTCCACCTTAGAGTATCTGCCTTTGTTCTTTGCAGTGGATCCACATAAGATTTAAGTTTCCCAACATGCTTAAGCAGAAAGACCATAATAGGAGAGGGGAAAAGATGCAGGAGGGGGGAGACATTAAGGGAGAACCCTGAGAGGATAAGAGGGCATGACAAACTTGGTGAGAGGGGAGAAGGGGGAGGGGAAAGGAGGTGGGAAGGACAATAACTCAACATCCATGTTTAATTGCTCCATAGTCAAACCATGACTGTGTCTAAAATAAGTGTCTTTTGCAATTGAAGGAATAGGCCCAAGAGGGTAGGACAAAGGTACCTACACAAGAGTTGAATGCATATAGGGAGAATACCCCTCCTTTAGATAGTTCTCCATAATAACCTCCCTAAAATAAGGTTGAATAAAGAATTTGTCATGATTGCATCGCATGAAATCTCCAATGGGAATCCCAGCTTTCTTCTCCCAAAATTGAAGGGACTTGGGAACAAAGTGGCCTTTTGGCTTGGTAGGACACCCAACGATCCGATGACCAAGAAGATTGCAATAGAAACAACAAAAGGGGAGACCTTCATAATTCAGAAAATTGAGTCCATGTGTTGTGCAAAGAGAGCAAATTCAACCAACAATGCATAGGCATTTTTATTAGAGACATTTGATTTAATATTTATACCTCTTCCAAATATTCTCTATGATTTAATCAAACAAATATTATTAAAATGGAAATACTCTTATACATTTAAATGGGTGACAATGAAAAATCTAAGAACATAATTTTGATTTTTTTTACAAAACTCTTTATCGAGTCTTATTTTAAAACATATATGAAGAGAATCATGTTAAGTGGATTGTTAAATTAGGGTTATTAATTTTGATGTTTCCATAATCTATCAACTAAAAACTTACATAATTACCGCACATCAATATATTATTTAGGTGATCTTTTTTCAAATAGTGAATGCGATACCATCTTGCGGGTGTGGTATGGGACACCCGTACAAAATGTTATTTCGTGCACACTTTTCAAATATCATGATGGTTTGTTTTCCTTAGATATCATTCGATGCTAAGCTAATGTTAGGATGGATAGGTTGGGGAAACCTAGGAATCAAGTTTTGAACTTTAATACATGAACATTAAGTGATGGGATAAATCTTAGTTAGTCTCACTATGACTCAACATATCTCTGAGTTTTAGATATGACAAGGAGGACTCATTAAATATAGACTTATGAACATAAGAAATGTATACACGAAGTTTATCATTTATTTGCATACATTAAGAATGTACCAATTGCTTTCTTGATTCATTATCATATTTGCATCGTGGTACATGGAGTAGCTACAATATTGACTTACACATTGATCTCTTTCTTGTTTTCAGATCTGTATCCATCCTTATCGGGAAGGGTAGGGCCACTTTCAATAGACAATAAGTGTGTAAGATATCTAAAAGGCTTTGTGATTTGAGTTAAATCCCTCTATGATAATTTCCATGTATGCATCATTGTTGTTGGCCTCAGTGATGATCATTTACTCTCTCATTATTTGTATTAAAGAAACAATTTGTTGATTATGTATAATTATATTGTATATGTATTTATTTGGAAAATATTTATTCACATGATGCATTACTACAACGTTATGAGGACTATGAATGATGTAATCTAGAATTGAGTAATTATAATAAATCTCACTTTTGAATATGATCAAATATAGATATTGATTCACCAATGTTTAATTTTTATTTGTATAATTTGATGATTTCCATGTTCAAGGAAGGAATAAATGCTATGGGAATGTGTACTTGATAAATTAGTGATAGAAGTTATTACACTTAATCAAATTGATGTTAGTAGAATTTTCTATACTTTTGCAATTCCTTCTTATTGTTGTAATTAATAAGCATGATATAATTCATAATAGTTAAGAAAACCTTCAAGAAAATTATATTAAAAAAAATACCATTTTCGAGTGTACCTCGAAGGGGTTCTTACAATTTAATTGTCATGAAAAAGTTTTTTCTTTTTACTTGGAGAATTCAATAAAAAATTCATATCTTAAGCATACGGTGGAGTTTGGAGCCCCCTTTTTTTCCAAAAATATGTGTGGCTAGATTGATGTCATTTACAACCAACAAGTGAGAAATTCCCAGAGAAGGTAATGAAATTATTAATCAATGTAGTATGTGAAAAGCCTAAGATAAGAAAATGGAGATTGATATATCTCAATGTATATCAGATATATGTATTTAAGATATTTTTACTAGTTTACTATTTTTTTGACATCCTTGTCCCCATCCTAGGGCATAAATTTGTTTTATCAAAATTGTGAATTAAGAGAAATTTGATCCTAATTAGACAAACTGATGCATACAATTAGAATGCCATAGATATGAAATAAATGACACACCAATTTCAAACTTACTAAATTTATAAACATGCTAAAAATGAAAAGTGCCAAAGAAATACAACTTAGTAGGGAAAATGATGTGTAGGATTGTGATTGCAATTGTGGATATGAATGTATGACTATGTGATGACATTGTGAATCAGGGACAAGGCTTCATTTAAATTTTTGACAACGCCATTGGAATCAGATAGGGGTAGCTTGCACTGGTGTCCTTAAGGTGTGATGACCTCTATTAGGGTTTTAACAATCTATGAAAGTTTAAACCTATACACCTTCATCTGTTTACTCTATGCGTGTGATCGAACATGTGTGATTCATTGTATAAGTTGGTATATACCTTCTTCTTCACTTGAAATCCTAGCTCAATAAGTCATGAGGAAAAACATAATAAAGAGGAAAAAGGGGTTAGTGGTTGAAGTTGTATTTGACCTCAACACCCTCTATGCAGACTACAACCTACATATCGATAATATGAATAGGGATCAAACTCCATGTAATTATCCCATGATATGATGGTGTGTGTTAAAGACTGGTGTAATTCTAAATGTTTTTACAATTCTATTGTGATTAAGTGATTCAATAATGACCTGTGACCTTGGAGGTATATTCAGACTTAGCTTAGGGCTATTAGGGCTATGTGGACTCTAAATTAGGAAACATAGATTTTTTTCTCAATGTACAATCAAATATTATGGTGTTTTTCAATCACATTAGCTTCTAGTGAATAAATGGTCTAAAAACATGGAATTATAGTGATCATTTTAGAATTCCTTCAGATGGGCCTTGTGAAATATGTGGTATGACCCATTGTGTGAATTTAATTTGAATAACTAACCATTATTTGGTGGGAGGATGTGATCGATAGATCTAGACAATATCGGTGAATGGGATTGCCTTGAAAGAGTGACCTTGGTTGAGGAGCAAATACAATTGAGATGGAAGTCTGGATCAATTAAAGGGTAAGATTGAGTTATTTTGAATGAGAAATAGGGACATTTTATGATCATTAGCTACTTGGAGGAACAAGTCATCCACATAAAATTAAAGGAATGACCGTCAAGGATCATGGAATCAAGCATAAACTGAGTATGTATAAGGAGTGGTCACAAATGCATTTTTTAAAAATAAATGTTAATTTATGTGTGTACATTTACCCCCATTTCATTCTAGTAATGCAACAAAGTGGAAGTATTAGAGTAAAAGGAAAATAGTTATACCTGGACTTATCTACGAATGACAATATCGAATGTAGGCCACACGCTACATTATGCTTCATAAAAATATGCAATGAAACATATAGAAATCAATCCTTGCTTAATATGAGAATATGAAAGTAAAGATAATAAAATTATAGATCAAATAACAAGGAGTGAATACACCTAATTAGGTACAAGAACCATTATGTTTTCTGGCACGAAACTAGGATTTTAGAGGGTATGACCCTTGAGATTTTATTCTTCACTAAAACACTTGGATTGGACTATACATGTCCCATTCTTCAATGATAGAAGAGTGTGCTTAAGAACTCAAGGTGTGTTTGACTCCATTATTACATATCCAAAATAATATAGTAGCTTGAAATTCTTATATAATTTCCAATATATCATTCTGGTGCAAAAAGCTGAATCAACCACTGTAGACAGAATAAGATTCATTTCTGGTGTAAAACTACAAAAATCTAGTGCAAAAATAATGTAAAAATAACATAATATGAGGCTGGTCTATACAACATAGATATTGACATGAATTATCATTCTTTCTATGAAACTGGTTCAAAACTTAGCAAGGAGGTGATCATGTGTCACGCACATGCCCCCAATCTGATATCTAGGTTTATATGGATTTTGAAACTATTAATATCATGTGATTTTTTTAGAAAAATATCTATGCAGACTCTGGAACACATATCATGCATGATGCCCCTAATCTAATCAAAATATGAGATAAACCTAAGTATTAAACTATGCAAATTTCCATGATGCAAGTCGTTCGAAAGAGAAACTTCTGGATACATCATGTTGGAAGAATATAGAACTAACATTTTAAACACCATATGTGTGCCCATCTTTAGGGGAAAAAAGAGATAAGTTGAAGTTGATAAATAAATTTGAGAATACATCCTACCACCACCAACCATAAATAGAGATGAAAAGCATGAAATAACAAGAAATGGTCGGATACCACCCTAAAGAATAAATATGCCAAGGAAAAATCAAAAGAATTTATCATGTGTAGGCATATTTAAATTTTTATATTCTAATATGGTTTAAAATAGGTCTCCAAGACTCATCGATACCTAACCCATTATCACAATTTAAATTACTCGATATTTTTTCTATTTCTCTCACCTTCCTTTCCCAACAATCCTCTTCATTTACTATTATTTTTGATTGATAAAATCAAATAAGGTGCTTAGTGAGAAAAGAGTGTTCAATAAGAGTAGAGTTACTTATACATGATTGATAAATATCTCTATTATGTTCTTTAATCCTTGTATGTAGAGATCTACCAGTTTCTCCCACATAAGGGACACCACATGAACATGGAACTAAGTAAACCCCTTTTTTCGATAAAGGATCCACAACATACTTGGTATAATCTAAAGAAGTTCGAAGGGTGTTATTGAGTTTGAAAATAGTATGAATACTAGCTTTTCTCATAATCCTTGATATTTTATCTAAAATTCCTTGAACATAAGGAATGGTAAATTTAGATATATCTGGATCGGTATTCAAATGTCTATGATTATGATTGCTCATCTTATGAAAAGCCTTTTTTAATTTATCATCTATTATAACCATTCTCCATTAAAACTTTGAAAAAGTGATCTTTTTTTTTGTTGAAGGTGATCTTGATCTGACATTTTTAGAGTCCTCAAGGTTAAGGAATAAAGAACAATGGCTTTATGGCAAGGGTGATGATGCGAGTTAGCTTGTAAATAAAGATCAATGTGAATCTTCTTTCTATAAATCATATGAGATAAAGAGCCATCAGGTCTTTTTGAGATATTAACATCAAGGAAAGGTAAAATACTATCTTCTTGTATTTCCATCGTAAATTGAATTTGATTCGAAATCCCATTACGATAAGTTAAGAATTTATCCAATTCATCATTACCATGAGGCCATTTTGCATTAGTATCATCTACAAACCTATCCCACCAATCAAGTTTTAGTGGGTAAGATTCTAAGGCATGTGACTCAAAGTGTTCCATGAATAAATTCGTAATTATTGGAGAAAGCAGAGACCCCATTGTAACTACATGTATTCATCTGAAACAATTTTGTATGCCTGTTGTAGAATATTCAATAACTACATGTGATTCTAAGAAATTGTAGAAATCATTATTTTATCATTTCTAGGACAACAATAAATTGTTTTAGACATGACCAACTTGCTCCCATATTTATATGGAGCATTTTTGTCTAAAACTGCTTTCTGGGTAATTTATGAGTATGGATTGTGATCAACTAAGTAACATTTACAATTTTATATTTGTGTGGTGTGTTGTTGTAACTTAGACTTTCTAACAAGCCATTGTGTATGCCCCCTATTTTGAGGTGAGTTGTGAACCCTATGTAATAACTTAGCTGAAAGGAAGAAATTTATGTGAATGATGTTATATAAAAGATTAAAATCTAGAGTAATAATGATAACATTGGAGATCATGGCATCATCATAAATAAAATAAGTAATATATTAACATATGATGCATGTAGAACCAAGCATACATAGTGTCATGTTTAGATAGATGTTAGCAATGAGTAATATAATGAGTAATTATCATATATTGAGCATGTGAAACTAAATATAACAACTCCAGGAGGATGCATGATATCCATCATGGCATCAAAAAAATTGGGAATATACATGATATCCATCATGACATTGAAAACAGAGCAAACTGAGAAAACAAGTGTCATGGCCATGATTCATACACAAAGAGCACACACAAAAGCACACAAAGCATGCAAGAGAAGGCCAAGGGACCACATATAAGGGACATGTTCAAATTTCACTCACATGTATATAAGCACACAATGAAGGACATATTCAAATGTCCATAATCCAAACAAGTTGAATACACATATAGGGCATGAAACAATAAAATAAACATGAAAAACATGCATTAATAAGTGAATTTTATCTATATCATGAACTTATAACATTACTATATTCAACAATTCAAGTATCTAGTGATCTAGCAATGTGAAAGTAAGTGAGGTAATAAATCACATAATGTAATTTCCCAAAATATGAACACTAGGGATAATCATAGAATGATACAACCTGTGTAAAGGGATGCCCCAAATGAACTTGTTGTGATATAGATAAGATACAGAGAACTTATGAGTTGTTTTAATTTTAAAAATTAGAGCATGTGCTCACTAGGATAAGTCTGCTAGAATCAGACAAGATCATAATGTGTTACTATCTGGATTATAGTGGTTTTATCTATGTAAATTTTTTGGGTTTAAGATAGTATCACCACCTATAACTACATCTAAAAATGACAACCTGTATGTTATACAACACACTCAAGTACACTTGTGAATCATATTTGATATAAAATTAGATATAAAAATTATTGCATATGCTAAGCACAAATCAACTAATGTAAATGAACTAAACACAACATGCATAGGTCTTTATTTCTAGAATTTTCTAAAATATTTATTTTTTTCTTACATTTATGAAAACTGAAAAGGAACATACTAACCAATGACTCCTACAAGAGCCTCATAATCAATAGGTATTGTATCAAGCATATGAAGGATGACCTCTCACAAATGGAAAGTATTATGTTATTGTGAAAGAACTAATCATAACTTAGAATCTAAAAACTGATCTAACTCTAAAACATGAGTACCATTGTCATGACAATAATCTGTAGTATAACTTATGTATGTTGTTTAGCATGATGAACTCTAGGACTCTTTGGGACCCATATTAAAGTGTATGAACTTTGTGTTTATGTCCTTTGTAGATCGCTCTTAGTATTTTGTAGTACCAATCTAGGATGTGGTGGAGTAGAGAGTGGCTTTTTAGAACATGCAACAAATCTTTGATTTAGTGGTTTTTCACATATAAGTCTCCTTAGAGAATATACCACCTACTTTTGAATTATTTGTGTAGGTTAAACTTTTTTAGGTTGTTGAACTGCAACATATTATGTAGGAACAATGATATTTGGTTGTAGGGGGTATTCATATGGAATACCATGAATTATGATAACCTCATTAGCAAAAATGCATTTCAAACATATGTCTACTATAGAAGGAACTGTACAAAGTTGTTGAATCCAATGGTATCCTAATAACACATCGAAGAGCCTTGCACTAGGTACTATTACAAACTTGGTGGCCACATGTGTTAGACCAACTTGTAGTAGCTATGTGATCTCACCAATATAACTCTAAATATGACCATCAAACCCCTTGATTATTGTTATTTTAGGATGTATATCATGATATGGCTATCCAAGATGAGAGAGAAGTGTTATAGTGCACATATTCACACTTGAATCATCATCAACCATGACATCATGTATAGGTTGATGATTGATGTAAGCTTGAATGAAAAAAGAGTGTAAGCCAAAATAATCATCAAATATCTCATGCTTTGTGAAAGCTATAAGTGGTCTAGATGGCATTAAAGTATGCTATGTACCAATCATTCCATTCAAAGGATGTTTTGACTCGATATGAGGATAATAATAAGCTGGTGGAGGATGTGCATTATATATGTAATTCACTCTTGATTTATATGTTGTTTCATGACATGTATGCTTAGGGAAAGGATCACTGAATGTATTCATCATTCTACTCTCCCTTCATTGTCACTGTGTACTTTCATTAGGTACACTCACATCAATGATGTTATCATCTATCAGATTTTGGATCTTATGTCCTAATTGATGCATTTGTTGGTAGTATGCCTTGGTGCTCTATGATAGTCATAAAAAACATTATGATGAAATACCTTAGGAAGAGGTTTAGTCATATCAACCTCTTTAATGTGAGGTATCGATATGATGTTACATACTAATACATTTTATCATGCCTTGTAGGGAGGTTCTAGTAAATTGGTAAACTATCTCCTTGGAGGAGTTTATAATACAATACATGGAGTAGGTTGTGAGACTACATTGGTTGTTGCCTTTTGATCATTCTTATTCTCAATTAGTCTCATTGTGTATGGTAGCTTACTCATATTTTTAACATGGGAAGTAGAAATTGGATTTATTGCATACTTAAGCTTGTTCAATACCAATAACTTGACCTCTCTTTCCTTAACTATATGACATAAGTTCATGAATGATAGAAATGTATTGAACATAATAGACTCATGTAGGGGTGGAAGTAAACTTTATTTGAATATGTCTTACAATTCCTTATTTACCATAGGATTTGTCATCTTAGATAGCATGGTCTTATACCTTAAGACATATTTTACAATAGGCTCATAGGATTCTTGTTTGAGTTGAGCAATCTAAGCATATGAAATTTTTTCACTAATGTTGATTGAGAAATGTGCAATTAAAAATGTGCCAAATGATTAAATGCATGGATTGACTGATGTGGTAAATCATAAAACCATCTGAGTGCATATTCTTTTAAACTTTGGGAAATAACTTGGTCAACAACCTATCATTGGATTCATATCCAAACATGTTGCATGCAATTCTCTCAAATGTTGCTCGAGATCACCTTTTCCATCATACAATGTAATCTTAGGTGGCACAAAACTAGTTTGTAAAGGATATGCTACAATATATTGAACCAATGGAGTATGCAATAAAGTTTGAATCAAGTGTTTGATTAGGTTTTGAAGCACATTTTGACAAATGTAACACCTTAGTTTTTAGAGCTTAAACCTATTACATAAGGGATTGTACATCGAGTTTAGAATGTGTGATAACCAAAAGAGGTTTCATAAATTACCGAGTAGGAATGAGCACATTGATTAGTGGAAACCCTTTGGTTTCCCCCATAGTAAACGACAGTAAATAAAGTTGTATCAAATGTAGTAGAGAAAGGTAAGAAATCCATAATAGTTTATGTTTCCTCAAATTTATTATGGATTTTGTCTCTAACAATCTTGATAAACACATTTTGCATATCTTAATTTTTAGAAAGAAACCATTTTAACTATTGTTTATTTATGTCATCAAATCAATTACAATACTATGCCATTATGGTGTTATGTATTAAAATATGGAAATGCTTAACTTGAGTATTTTTGATATAATATGTCTTCTAAGATACGTATAAATAACTTTATTAGATTTCTTAAAATATGAAATATAAACTTGGAATATTGTTGCTATCAAATAAGTTACCAAATATGAAAACCCTAAAGCAACAATTGAAAATAACAAAAAGAAGGAAAGAAACTCTTATAATAAGAATGGTTAGGGTTTTGAAATATTCAATCAATAGACGAGTTCACCAATATGTTTAATCAAATTTGTGCATTAAAGAGTTTTAATCCTAATTAGATAAAATGTTTCATAAAATCATAATGCTAAAAATATGCAATAAATGACACATACTTATTTAGAACTTACTAAATTTAAAAAATTACTAAAAAGGGAAAGTATCAAATAAATGTAACTTAGCTAGAAATCAGATGTACATGAGTGTGAAACTAACTATATGACTATGTGATGAAGTTATAAATTAGGAATAGGCTTCACTTTAATCTGAGACAAGGCCATTAGAATCGAATAGTGGTAGCCTATGATTATGTCCTTCGAACATGTCAGTGTCTGATAGGGTTTTAACATTCGATGAATGTTTGGGCATATACACCTTCACCTATTGACTTAGTTCATGTGATAACATCTACATGATTCATTATAGAAGCCAATGTATACCTTCTTTTTCACTTGAAACCCTAGATCAATAGGTCATGAGGGAAAATAAAATAAATGGGAAAAATGGGTTAGTGATTGAAGCTATGCTTGACCTCAACACCCCCTGTGTAGAGTGTTGCCTACATACCAATACTTTGAAGAGGGATCAAAATCCATGTAGTTATCCCATGCTATGGTGGTGTGTGTAAAATATTGGTGTAATGTTCAATGATGGTGCAATCTTGGTGTGATTAAGTTATTCAATAATGCCTTGTAACATTGGAGGTATATTCAAACTTAGCTCAGGGCTACTAGGGCTATGTGGACTCTACATTGGGGAAAATGGATGTTTTTGTCTCAATGTGCAATTAGATATTTTAGTGTTTTTCAATCATATCATCCTCTAGTGAACCAATGGTCTAAAAATGTGGCTTTATAATGATCATTTTAGAGTTCTTTCATATACAACTTACAAAATGTGTGATATGACTCGTTAGGTGAATTTGAATATGAGCAACTAGTCATTATTTGGTGGGAAGACAGGATTGATAGATTAAACACTATAAGTGAGTGGTAGCAACTTTGTCTTAGGAGAAAAAACAAATGAGTTGAAAGTCTGGATCAGTCAGAGGGAAAAATTGAGCTATATGGAATGATACATGGGGGCATTCTTGATCATTAGTTTCTTGGAGGAATAATTTATCTACATAGAAGTGAAGGAATGGCAGTCAAGGACTGTGGAATCAGGAATGAGTTAAGTGCATAAGGAGTGGTCACAAGTGCATTGTTTTAGTAATGAATGATAACTTACGTGTCTATAAAATCAACAACTTCCCACTAAACATAGACCCTAAATTCCACTTTATTTATCTTAACCTTTTGGGCCATGAAATAATCATATATTGCATATGCATAGGAATTATAGCATAATATTTGAGGGTAGGTAAATGAAGGTATAAACTAGGCCAAAAAAATGTAGAAGTCAAATTTTAGTTTTAGACACTTTGTCTAAAACTTAAGGTTTAGTCTAGTGACTATCTAAAACAAAGTGTGTAATCTTGTTAATTATCTCTGATCAAATACAATTTTTTGTGTGACAGTCATATTGGCTTTGATTGCATGTTTTCAAGTTCAAAATTTATGACTTTCCTTATCCAATGTTGTACACCCATATATGTCATTTTTATCCCTCTATATTTATTATTTCAGTTATTAATTCGACATTATAAGGGTATTTTAATTTTATTGTTACACTTAATTAAATTTTAGTTAATTTATTTGAATATGCTTTTATGCTAAATTTGTCCCCATTTCTTGTGATCACCACTAAAAACATATGAATAAAAATGTCGTTAGGGTAATAACTACTCGTGGTGGTCAACATGAGACATCTTAACACAGACAAACAAAATCTCATATAATTCAATAACCTATATATAAAAATGTTTTTCCAAAGCTACCCCATGATCCCATGTAATAGGTCAACCATATTTGTTTAAGCCAATGATGTGGGGAGAGATTAGGATATTTTATGCTAAAACTTGGTCCCATGTACTTCTAAAATATTTTTTATTTTGGTTGAGAATAAGCCGGGAATATTTCATGAAAGTTTGCATGTAAATGTACTTATTGAAATATTATCAATGCATATTTTTCCACTTGGAATTAAAGCTCTTAAGCGGGTGATGAAAAGTTCTAACCCCCTCATCCACATCCAGATAAAGTTTACTACTACAAAAATAAGGCATATATTTTTCTACCAAATATTCTCTTATTTTTTTATAGTAGCATTATGTGACCACCATGGAGGGAAAGGTTTAAGTCTCAAGGGGATTTGACAAAATGGATAGCCCTCAATCCTTTCCCTAAATTGAAGAAGGTTTATTATCCATGCCCATAAAATAAGATGCTTATATATATAAATATACATACATATGCACATACATACATATATATGTATGTATATGTATAGATACACAAACACACACACACAAACTATAGACATTTATATGTATGTATGTACTTAATCTTACGAAAACCCAATTTGATGATGTATGTATGTATGTATGTATGTACTTAATCTTGCGACAACCCAATTCTATGAATAGTTTTTTTTACATCATTTAATTAATGTAGAATGTTAAGAATCTTAATGTGAGGAGACCCATAGAGTACACAAGTATCTCTATGTAATATTATTTTTGGATAATAGTTACCTTTTTTTGTTAATTTAGATTAAAACTTTCTGAACTTTTTATTATTTCTTTAGTATATGCAAGAGTTTTGAAACATGTTGGGACAAAGGGAAAAACACCATATCAATGTCACCTATTTAGAATCAACCTAATCTATTGTCAAACAAAAACACTCCAACCATGAATAAACATGTGATCGAAAATCAATAAAATAATAAATGAAAAATAAATCAAATAATCCCTAAATATATGATAAGTTTCACAAGCTCCTCAAAGAAGAATACAATTTGTCTAGGTGTTCTCATGCACACACTGGAATTTTAGAGATGTCTCTTAGACTCCTCAAAATGCCCAAATTGAATGAAATTGAAAGAGGATGAAATAAATAGGTGTGAGGGAGGTTGATTTATATAAATTTTAAGGTTACCTAGAAATTTTCTAATTGGGAAGATAAAAAGGGAAAAAAACTTATATTATCCTTAATAAATCCTTTCTCTGATTGGTTATTTTTCCTAATATACTAAAAATTGGAAATTAAACCTAAATTTTAACTTAGTATATGACTAATTGTAAATAAATTGAAGCAAGGTGTAAATTATACCAACATCACCTTGAAGTGTAACTTCGGAGGTGTTTTCACAAAAAGATGTTGATACCTTAGAGATAGGTCTCGTCAATAATGAATACAAGAAACTGCTTTAGAATAATGAAATATACCTTGAGGATCTCTCCCAAAAGGTAGTAAAACATATAACAACTAGCTAAAAATATTGAGATACGCCTCAAGGATATCACTCAAAAAGTAGTACACAACATTCCCTAATGTCGATTGGGTGGTATGGATGAATTTTTTTGAATGTCAATAATGGTGATGGGATAATTACCTCACGATTTCTAAAATAAGCCTATAAGGTGAACTCCAATGTACAAAGCTATAAAGATGATGTAAAAGCATTATATATGCCTTAAAGGATCCCATCTATTATTTTGGGGAGAGTCATCTCATGTATCCCAACAAAACACCAAATAAGAAGTGATAGATTTTGCGGTCACCATAAGTCATTCCACACTCAAATGGAGCTAGTTGATATGTCAAATATCCATAAAAAAGTGGCAAGACTTGCTCCAAAAGGGAGCACTAATAGAAATGAAGATGATTGGTACATAAATTATGTTGTAGAACAATATAAAAAGAAGCCTAAAAAGTAAACACTAATGTAGAAATTTATCCAGATGACTTATTAGTAGAAGATACACATCAAGGATCGTAGTTGTTGCTATTGGGAATTTCATCTCTTGGATCCTAAAAAAACACCAAAAAAGTGACAGATGTTGGAGCCACCAAAAGTTACTCCATACTTAAATAGATGTACTTAATCTATCATATATCCATCTAAATGTGGTGATATTTTCTCCAAAAGGGAGTACTAATACAAGGCAAGATGATTGTTATGTAGATGATTTGGTTGAACAATAAAAGATAAAAATCAATAAAATTCATGTAAGGCATACCAACAAAGAATCCAATTGAGATAAACATAGATGGTAAAAGTGGATATGTGCATGTGATTTGGTGTCATGTGTATAAATGGTGCATGCAAAGAAGCATCTGAATAATTCTCAAATGAAGACCCAAGACTCTCATGTTTTAATGAGTATAATGGAATGTTAGAAGAACCCATAGGACTCTCATCCCTAAATGATTCAGGAAAATTTGAAGAACACTCAACACTCTAGTGCTTGAAGAAATAAAGAAGTGTTAAGTCTCTTATGCTTGAATGTAGCTCCCCCATGCCCTAAATGTTACTAGTGCCCTTGAGTACGATATTGATTGTTCACTTTATGGTGCTGATTATTAGTGAACACACTTATTATGTCATCATGTATGGGTTGGGCCTATGCATTTGATTAATGTCTATGTTGCTTCATGTATATTTATAATATATTGAATAAGAGGCTCTTAATCTCATATTTTATCCCATGTTCACACCTTGGTCTATAACACATACAACTAAATTGATGATCTTATGTGCACATAAATATCAAATTCTATCATGTCATGGTTCTCTGAGCTAAAACTTAAATATGGGTCCCGAATAGCTGATCAAACACCACATGATCGATTGGGTACCACAATTATATCTAAAATATAAAAGTGGATACTCCTTAAGATCTAATTAAACTCCCCATGCATCCAAGTTTTCTAGTGAAAGTATCCACTCATGATCCCTAAACATATAAAAAATCTAGCATATAAATTCCTACAAGGTGTATTACCCAAGCAATGTGTGACTATTAGTTTTTATGTTTTTAAATTTAAGACCATCTCTGAAATCCAAACACATTAAATTATATGAGTCCCATGCCAAAAACCAAACTTTTTAAATCCATCTAACACACTCCAAAAAGTCACCTGCTACATGGATGCTATAAATGAAGACAAAAAAACTAACATCCTCTGAGAACTATCATAATTTATTGTATTTCATCATCCCAAGAGGGTCATTGCCAATTAAAGCCACAAGCCATTGAATAAAAAAATAAACTAATGGTTTGGTGGCACATGGGAGCAATCTGAGGAGAGGGTGGCATGCATTCAGATTCAATGATCTCCATTTTCAAAAATCATTATAGTTTCTCCATTTATAAAAATAATTGTAGCTTCTCTACTAAAACACATGATTCCTCATGCCTTATTCCCATTTCTTGCATTCATAGTCAATGGACAATGTTCATAGTTCAAAGAAAATGTAGGAGAAAGGAAGCACTTTTCTTTGAACACTCTTTCATGCTTGAATTTTTAAGGTAGACCTCTAAACAATATTTCATGTTTGCATGTTAATGGTTTTAATAATAGTGGGTTTATAAAAAAGAGCCTTCTCTATTTCGTAAAGTTATGCAAACTTGAACTCAAAATGGCATTGTTTTAATAATATTAAGTTTTTCAAATATAGTATTTTTAATGGCCTATGTTTTAAAAAGAGTGGATTGCAAAGGGTATTAATTTTGAAAATAGAGGGTATCAAAGGGAATGTATAATGCTAAGGCTATGTGTTTTTAATGGTTAGAACAATGATTAATGGCCTGAAAATTAGGGTATATATTATTTTTTCTTGTACTGAGAAAAGTTTAATGGTGATAAAATAATATATACACCGATTATTTAAAACACTCAATGTATGTATACTGTATTTTTAAAACTCGTAATATATTTCTACAAATGTTTATGTGGGTATTTTCATACCTAACTACACACTTATAGATGTATGTGGAACTGATATTTTTCTTTTTCTTGAATCTTTTGATGATCAAGCTCACTTCTAAACACCCTTTGATATTTGAATTTTCAACGTTGACTCGTAATAGTGTGAAATTAAACCTAATGTATAAATTAGGGAAATTAAATGCACATGTACACATTATTTGTTGTTTGATAATGTGAAGGAATTTTCATTTTATTTTGTTTTGTTAACTTCAACTTCCACAAATATTCTAGTTTCTATAGTCATTTCATGCTCTTTGGCATATTTTTGAGTTTATTAATTTTGCATATTTCTTTCTAACCTTCTCAAGTTCCTAAATTAAGTAAAGGTCATGGACGTTAATTCTAATGTTTACCCTTGCTTTGTATAAGTTTTACATCAGATGATAACCCAAAGATTATAATATCCTAACTTGTAGTCTAATATCAAAAAAATATAGTGTTTAAAAGTTGTAAAAATTAGGCATCAAGCAGTATAAATATTGAACCTTTGCTTATGCAAATGGTTAAGAAAACATTCAAGAAGCTTTAGGTTGAGGAATACCTCAAATTTAAAAATATGCTTGTGATACAGAGTTCTCTAGATTAAGCAAATCCTTTTGAAGATTTGTGAAGAACAAGCATGTGTTTTAGAGTATGTTCATGAAGAGATTTTACTTTGTTGTGTTTTAGAATTGTAAAAAGTCTTTTAAAATTCAAAACATTTTCTTTGTTTAGCATATGTGATGCTTCCCCAACACTAGGTTGTTTTCTGTATCCCTAGATAGATGTGACTCTTTACTAAATTTCATGACATACTTTAGTGAGTCACTTCACTTGATGGATTTAGACTAGAAGAAAATAGGCACAAATCTTAATTCACTAGCTGAATGAGAACATGGGAGAGAGGAAGGACTCAGTATATTCGAGAATTAGATTTCAACCATTTAAGAATTAACTTAGTGATCATAGGTCACATTTGACTAAAAACTCATGATCATCAAGAATTTGAATAATGATCAAATTTTTAAATATAAAAATGAAATTATATAAAGCCAAAACATAAGAAATCACAACCACATCGGTTATGTATCCAAATAAAACATAGTTTGACACTCATACCCTGTATTGAATATGTAGATCAATAATCTAAGAGAGGTTAGTCAAATTGTTAATGAATAAAGTCAAAACAAACTTAAAGACATAACATCTCAAGTCTAATCCCTAGGTTTAACTATGTGGAAAACAAGTAAAAAATGCACATTAGAAGACAAAAATAATGTTTATACCTCCTTAGAAGATTTGTTTGAGAACCAGTTTAAAGAGGTTGAGATTGGCTTATAGACTATGGGGTCTTTGGTAATGCTTGATTCCTCGTATATGAAGCATCTCCCCTTGTTTACACTTGATTTTGGCTTTGGCTTGGCATGAGAGTGTTGAATCTCCTTGTATAATTTGACAAAGTAATTTTACATGAAGAAGATTATCTATAATGGAGGATGGACCTTCAATTTATAGACTTGTGGAACAATTATGAACCGTACATCTCATCTCCAAATGTAGGGTTGAGAATGGATCCTCAAATTGATGAATGGAGTGTGTAAGAGATGCCATTTAAGAACTTTTGGATTATGGAAGGGATTTGGAAGGAAAGTATAGTCACTATTCCTCTTGAAGCCTGTAAGAGAGGTGTAAGAGGAAGAGTCTATAAGAGGGGTGTAAGAGCTTGCTTAAGAGTGTAAGTGAAGTGTAATACATGTCATAATATTTGCTTACTTGCATACTTTACATTATGATGTCATCTATTTGTGAGTAAATATTCCAATTTTGAATTTAGGAAAATAGGATAATTCCAAATCCATGGATTTCCCCATTAGAGGAAGATTAGTCTTGATTAAGTGGGATTAATAAAAAAATAGAAGAATGGTGGATTTTTGCAATGTTTCTTTGTCTATTAAATATTCATTTAATTGTTTTATGAAGACACTTGACAAGAGTTGATTTAATTTAGAATGTATTAGATAAGATTAATGATGCAATATGCTCTATTACCCTAATTAGGGATGCATCATTGTGATTTTAGGCTAAAATGGAAATTATGCAAGTAAATTAGGTTAAATAATGATTTTAGATCAATTTTACATGTAATTTTGAAAATTCACTCTTGATTGTAGTTTAGACATGAAAGTGGTTAAAATGAAGTGTCTACTTTTTCCCCCTATTTGAGAAGGCATTATGAGACAGTAGGCATGATAACATCTTTTCAAAGAATGAAAAAGTCAGTAAGAATAAATTTGATAATGCTTAATGAATAATGTCTTCATTCTTCTCTTCTTCTTTTTTTAATTTATGAGTTGATAAACCCAAGTTAATGCCCCAAAGGGTACTTGATTATCCCTGGATGCCACCTCAAGGGAACGATCTGGGAAAACTTTTAAAATGGATGAGCCCTCAAAATGAATTAAAGACCTATCTATAGGTACAATAGGTCAATAAAAATAATGCTTTAAGAAAGATGATCAAGGGAACCAAAAATGTCTCTTAGAAGAAGAATAAAATGGTTTGAGATCATTTTTATGACTTTGTGTATATGATCATTTGTTGATATGTATCATGAGTAACATATAACTTAGTCATGATATTCAATGATATGGTTAAAGGATGGTAGACAAGGAGATCCTTTATTGTAGAATCTACTATGAGACTTCTAGCAGTTGATTTTTGATGTAGCACCTAAAAATATACACAATGATATAGAACACCATAATGGTCGAGCTATAATGTACATAAGAATCAACCCCTGCTCTAATAGACAATGGACAACAATGCACCTATGATAGAAACCATGATGACAATATTGACAGATGCTAATGGATGGACTCAAGTATAATTATGTGATAGGAAGCATCATGATGACGACCCTACCAACACAATGGACTGAGTCGAGGTGACGATAGAAAAAGGAAACAAACAGTCAAGCAAATAAGCAAGTAAACACAAACTAAAAAAGAAAAGCAACAAAAAGCATCATGTTACTCAATCAAGAGAAACACACAAATAACAATCAAATATAAAAAATATTGACAAACACGTAAATAAAAATGAATAAACTTGTTAGTTAACTATTTGTGCATGTGTGAATAGAAAGTGCTATTATTTTCACCCCTAAGCCCTAGAAGACAACTGATAAAATAAGATGGTAACCTTGACAGAAGGGGGGAATAGAAGAAAAATAAAGGGGTGGTCAATATGACTACAAATGCCCTAAATAAATGGACACTGCCTACATAGTCCCATGGACTTCAAGCCAAATGTAGTTCTCCTAGGGATGTGGGAAATAAGAAAAATGATGACAAGCAAGAGATGTCATTGTAGAGGAAAACTAGGAAAGGTATACTCATAAAATGGTGAGATCATTTGTGAGAGAAATCAAGAAAAATGAAATGGAAATAAGATTGGCTGAGCTGAGTCGAGATGCCCCATGCATCCAAACACTGCCTACATAGTCTATGTGGACCTTACATTGATATAGTTATCCCAGGGGTGGGAGTGAAAATGAAGGAATTTAAATGGTAAATTAGAAATTATTATGACTAGATAAGGGGTTCGAACTTGGAAAATGTGAAAAAATGTGCCATCGAGTATAGGGTCAAAGACCACTAGCGAACATACAGACATAATAAGCAAAAATTTTGTGGCTTAATATCTTTCATGGAAATTTGAAGCCTTGTTTTTGAACTTTTTTTAGGTTATTTTTGGATTTTTCAAAATTTGAGGGTTTTTCACATTTTTTGGAACAAGGTATGTACATGAATATTTTTCTCATGAAACGAAGAGATCATGGCTTAGGTTTCTTATAAAATGCTGAGAGTGTGGCTTACAATGCTCACAAAATGGTGAGAGTGTTGTTTAAAATAATCATAAAATAGTGAGAACATGGGAAAAGAGGTTGATCGAGCCAACCTCAAAAACTGAGCATTGCCTACATAGTCCATATGGACCTCAGTTCAATGTAGTTCCACCTAAAAATGGAAGATACTATGAATCAATAGTAGCGTAGAAAATAAGAATGGCATAGGAATATAATGAATGGTACAAAATTAGAAGATGCATTTTTAGGAATCACCATGCAAGGAAACCATGCATATTTATGTTGAGATAATATCTTTAAATATATGCTAATGATGACCAAATTTGAATGATTTGCTTGAACTTTCTCTAAATTATGGCATACGAAACTATCTATTGTACCAATGAATTGGAATTAAGATCAAGATTGGTAATAGGATGGAAGAATAAGATCAGGATTGACTGACTCAATTATAAATGAAATGAAGGGAAGGTAGAAGGCCATGCCCCCAAGTAGGGGTCCTCATAGATAATATTTAAGTAAAACAAGTGTAAAAATGCTTGATATGCATAATATTCATGGGCTCATTCAAATCTTCCCCATATGGTGTATCCAATAGGCATGCCCCATATCCATAGTTAGCTATGATGATGAATGGGCCCAACCAATTAGGCTTAGACTATCATTTATTTTCGCATGTAGCATTGGTATCATTTTGGTTCTCTTTCAAGACCAGGTCATCGAGTTCAACATCTCAATGTTTGATACACTTAATATATATACGAAGTAACCTATTCTAATATCCCTGAATATTATTCAAATTAGCTACCCATTTTTTATCAAGTAGGTCTAATTATTGTAGCAAGAGACTCTATATTCCTCCTCATCAATGCTATCCTTTAATAAAATGTGCAAGGAAGGTAACTCAATCTCAATTGAGAAAATAACTTTGATGCCATAAATGAGGGAGTATGGTGTGGTGCCTATTGGGGTTCGAGTATTGGTATGATAGGCCCAGAGAGCAAGAAATAATTATAAATGCCAATCATGACCAAAAACATTAATAATCTTTTTAAGGATTTGGACCATGATTTTGCTAGATGCTTCAGCTTGGCCATTGTTTTGATGAAAATAGGCAGTAGAAAAATGTTGTGTGATATCATATTTGACATAGAGGGATTTGATGTCCTTATTTTTAAAGGAGCTACCATTATTAAAAATGAGGTCAGAGGGCATGCCAAAGCAATGAATGAGGTGATTAAGGAAGAACTTGGATATTTTCTTACCTGTTACATGAGGGGAATGGATTCAAACCACTTAGTAAAGTATTTAGTTACAACAAGGATATACTTATGGCCATCTAAAGAAGTGGGATTGCTTTTCCCTATGAGATCGAGTCACCATGTGGAAAATGGCCATGGTGTAGTGTTTGGTTGCAATGCTCAGGCTGAATCATGAATAAAATTGGCATGATTTTGATAAGCCACACACTTTTTTACATAAGCACATGCATCAACTTCCATAATGGGGTAGTAATACCCTATATGTAGGAGTTTCTTGGTAAGGACCATTCCATTAGTGTGG
Organism: Torreya grandis; assembly: GCA_037957365.1. Classification (NCBI taxonomy): domain Eukaryota; kingdom Viridiplantae; phylum Streptophyta; class Pinopsida; order Cupressales; family Taxaceae; genus Torreya; species Torreya grandis. The sequence continues at coordinate 1,221,820 of JARHVA010002111.1, forward strand.
TCCCTATAAATCCCTTAATGTACTTATTTAAGTGCTAATCAGGACTCTGATGAAGCTAAATAATTAAGTAGAGTTCCACCATAGCCTCTACAATAGAGTGTGGCACAAAATATGGTATAATGAGAGGTATTATGAATGAAGGATCTTTGTTTGTTATGGGAAAGGTTGTTAGGGATAATATTATCATGGATGTAGGCATATATATCAGAGTACTAAGGCGAGCTAGGATGAACAATATCACATACCATTTCAGATCTAGAATATTTGTTAACTGGCCTCAAAAGATGTTTGATAAGGAATTGAAAATCTAGAACATGATCTATGATTGTTATTAGCAAGCCAATTATGGCCATTTCATCGATAGTTCTATTATTAACCCTTGAAATCTGTTCAAACTGGATGTGTTCAAAACTTTGCTTAAGATGGTCTACCATAGTATTGTAAGGAATAATCTTGTCATCTTTGGTCTTTTATTATTTAGTTGCTTGGTTGACAATCAATTAGGAATTTCCATGAACATGTAATTTCTTGATATTCCATTGTATTGCTATATGAAACCCTGCAACAAGTCATTCATATTTTGTCATATTATTGGTACAAGAAAAATTAATGTAAAATGCTATGGGAATAAGATCCCCGTTTAGTGTTATGAATAGAATGTCCACTCCTGCTCCATGAGAAGTGTAAGAACCATCTAAGTAAAGGGTCCAATGTTGAGGCTCAGAAGAATTGTCATCTAGAGTCATGGTTGACTCATCAGGAAAATTGAAAATGAGTGACTTGGAATTTCATAAGGGTGCTTCGACAAGTTGATCTAAAAGTGCCTACCCCTTAATAGACTTTTGATATACATATTCAATCTCAAATTCACTTAAGAGCATGATCTATTTGGCCATGCAACAATTCAAAGCTATTTTAGTAAGTAGGTATTTGAGTAGGTCCACTTTGGCAATGACAATGATCTTATTGTTGAGCATACAATGTCACAACTTTTAGGATGAAAATACCATTATTAAATAGGCTTTTTCAACATAACTATATTTATGTTCATAGGCTATCAATGTGCAGCTTAATTAATATACAACTCTTTCTTTCCCTTGATCATTATGTCGTGTCAGGAGTTCCCTCAAGGCATGTTTAGTTGCTGAAATGTAGAGAAGTAACAACTTTCTAGGTGTAGGTTGAGCTATAATAGGTGGATTTGTTAAATATTCTTTTAAATTCTCAAAAACCTTTTGATAATCGGTATTCCATGAGAAAGTGGTGCCTTTATTCAGAATATGAGTGAAAGGATGACACATGTCTACCAACTAAGAAATGAATTACTTGATGGATTGAATCTTGCCCTACAAACTATGGAGTTGCTTCAAATTATAAGGTGAAGGCATTTCTGTAGTGGCCTTAACTTTGGATAGATCAAATTCAATGCCTCTATGGGAGATATTGAAACCTAACAATTTGTCAAAAGCAACACCAAAGATGCACTTTTGGTGTTAATCCTTACCTTATACTCATGAAACCTTTTAAAGATTCTTTGTAATACATCTAGATGTCTTGCTTTGGTCTTAGATTATCGAAAATATCATCCATGTAATCTTCAACAATATCATGCATCATGTCATGGAAAATGATAGTCATTACATGTTGGTACGTAGTACCGACATTCTTGAGGCTAAATGACATCACTTGATAATAAAACATTCCCTATGGAGTGGTGAATGTTATCTTGTGTTGATCTTCAGGGGCTATTTTGATCTAATTATATCTAGAGGATCCATGTATAAAAGATAACATCTTATATCCTATTATGGAATCCATAATCATATCAATGTTGGGCAAAGGAAATTCATCCTTTAAACATGCTTTATTGATATCTTTGGAATCGGTACATAATCAGATTCCTTATGGTTTTTTGTTGAATAGGACTATGTTTGAAATCCATTTGAATAATTTATATGATGGATACACCCTACCTCCAATATTTTTCTAATTCTTTCTTGATAATAACTACTATTCAAGGGTGCGTTGTTCTTAATTTTTACTTGATTGGCTTAGCATTAGGGTGTATAACAAGGTGATGTACAACTAAAGTATGGTCTAAACTAGGCATATATGAATAAGACCAAGTAAAAATATGAACAAACTCTTGAAGGAGGGTAGTAATAAGTTCATGTTTCTCGTCAGTGAGGGATGTTCCAATTTTGATCCATTTGGGATCAACTGGTGTTCCAATATTGAATTTAGTGTTATCTTCCACAAATAGATGCAACCTTGAATGGTAACATTAGAACATTGAGTTGTGATTATGCAACCTCAATTTAGCATAGGGTTACAATAATTGGAAGAAGGGGAATGAAGGCCTAAAATAACAACTCTTGGTTGTTGATTAGCATTTGGGATATTACAAGCCAAAGGAGGATTACTAGAAACTGGAGGTGGAGATCCTAAAATAGATGGTGAAGGTCATCGAGTATTATTAGCAGTTGGCTTAGGATTGATATTAATGGTAGATATATGTCCATTAGTTATGTGACCTACAACATTTTAGTCATAAGGGAAATTATTATAGTTAACTTGATTGGAATGGGCATCTTGACCTTGATTACAATTTTGTTGTTACTAGTTCTATCTATGATTTTGATTATGAGTAGGTCTATTCTGATTCTAGTTATGAGCTTGATGCTGATTCTGATTGGTATTAACATTATGCTATAGAAAAGGGTTTCGATAGATACCCAAATCTTGATTAAATGATATGGCTATATTATCTAATGTTATTTCACCACTTTGTAATATTGGATGAGATGGAAAAGATGCACACATATGTGAATAAAATGGTGTTTAACTCGATGATAATCACAAAAATCATTATCATTATACCAATCAGGTTTAGATTGGTTTTTTGGAAATGGTTTGGGCACTAGCCAAATGATCACATTTGCGACAACTAGTTTTTGGAAAACTATCTCAATAGGCTTTCCAAGATTACTAAAAAATATATTGTGATAATGACCTATTTTTAGAGTGTTTTTTTGCAAAGTGAGTCGTTAAGTAGATGGTTTTGTTTGAATAGGTGGTGGTTGCACTATTTGCACATGTCGAGACTTAGTTACCCTATCTCCTACAACACTTCTATCCCTTTTGAATGGTTTAAGCTTCTCTGATGTACTTGCTTGTGCTTGTGCAGGATTTTATGTTTGAGTTTTATTTTGAGAGTTAAGTTTGATTATCCCTTTATTGATGAGGGCTTATTCAAATTGTATTCCCTTGTCAATAACTTCTTCAAATGTATTGGCATAAATAACCTTGAGATTATGAGCTGCATCAAACTGTAGATTGGCAGTGAATATTATGACAAATTACTTGTTGGGGGGATTATATGGGATTCAATTGGCTAATGAGTGCCACCATTGTAAATAAGTAATAAATCCTTATCCTCCTTATTATTTACTCTAACATATATCAACCTTAGTTAGTTTGTTTTCTACATTAAAATAAATTATTGCATGAATCTCTCTGACAAGTCATCAAAATTATCAATAAAATTCTTAGGTAAACCAAGGACCCATTTTAAGGCGTGTCCAACCAAATTATAGGGAAATAAGCAAAGTAGGTAGATACTGATATATGCAAATTTTTGAAATGTGACAAAGAAATCTTTTATATTATCCTTAGGATCACCTTTACCTTTATATTTTTCAAATTTGGGCATCTCAAAATGATATAGAAAAGGTATATGAAGATAACTCATATCAAAGGGATAAAAACATATATCATCTAGTTTAAATTTTGTATTCGATTTCCTATCTGAATGGCTTAAACTACATCTTTAACCTCTTGAAAATCATAAAAAGTGGGACTTGAGTGAGAAGAAGTGGGTAAATTTTGTTGGGTATTCAAAGGTAATCTACTTTGACCTAGATAAACAAGTGGTATAAAATATTAAGGAATTTGAATGTGATTGGTTCTACTAAGAATATTTACTCTTTGGCTAGAGATGTACTACCGATAGGGGATTTTTTGTTGGAAAGACATTTGTTATTGAGTGGGGTGTTGATTTGGAGGGAGCTAAGGCTTGAATGGAGGAATGTTCTATTGGGTATTAAATGGAACTTATTGGGATTGGGGAGAAAGCTATTGTTGATTCTTAGAAATTTGTTTTGTAGGGGGAACATGTTGTTGGTTAAGTTGAACATGTTATTGGCTTGAAGAATCCTCTTGTTGAATATATGTGATAAGTGGTTGACTAATAGAAATGCATTATTGGTTAGAAAACATTAGGGATTAATCAACACTTACTATGATGGAATGTTGGTCACCACCTATTGGGGTGGGGGATTATTTGCCACTTGTTTAAGTGGTGGAATGGTTATCCCTATGGAGGTGAGGTATTGGTTTCCACATATAAATGTAGGGTAATTGCAACATGCTATTATGGTTAGGGTGTGTTTGTAACTTGGTGTTACAAGGCACATGGAATTTTGGAAGGAAGAAGTCATGGAGAAGATAGAATAATGTTCTATTGTGTTTTGGGTGGTAAACATTGTGGGTTAAAATATGTTATTTTAGAGCTATCCACCCCATATTAGGTAGAATCTACAAGGAAATCCAAATCATGATTAGTCACTAGATTGGTTTCAACTATGGGTGTGTTAAACATATCCAAAACTAATATCTTACTGGCAAATGCATCCAGATTATACGTGGGATAAGTTAACAAATCCACTAGCTATATAGTTGAAGGATTTAGCTTTATCAATGATGGATTTTGAATATCCAACCTAGTAAGGGAGCTAGTGAGATTAGCCAAAATCTATTTAGATTATTTGAATTGAGAAAGAAGAAGTTGTCTTTGAGAAGACTAATTAATGAATTGACCTTTCCCCTTGTTTGACACAATGAAAGCTTAATTAGATGTTGGTATAAGAGTTTATTCTTGGTCATAAGTACCTTGGTTGTCTAATAATGCAAGAGGTGTTTCTTTGGGTGTTCTAACCAAATATCATAAATCCTCTATTGGAAATCCAAGGGGAATTTCCCCCCATTTATAATAAACCAACAAGATGTTCATGCTCATTGTTAAAGAGTTATCATGAAAATTGGTTATGTTTGTATTCAACATTAGGTGGTGAATTTACAAGGTACATTACATTAGGTATATGTTCTATATCAAAAGGTATGTGTGTAAGGTAAGTTTGATATTGTCCTTATTTAATATTAAGTGGTATGACTAGAAGGTATGCGTTATGTTGTTCAAGTTTGATATTGGATGGCATATTGGCAAGATATTGTTGACATTCATCATCCTCTGCATAGTGATCATACCCATAGGGATTGTAAACTACCTCTTCATCAAATAAGGGGCTATATATGTCCCTAATATGCATGTAATTAGTAATGTTTAGGTTTATGATCCTCATTTTGAAAAGGGATTGGATACCATAAACATTATCTTGAATTGGTATAGTGAACTCACTTGGAGTATCTATTGGAAATTGATTAGAGGTAATGCATTTGGCTTGCATTTAAGATAAATTTCAAATTGGAATACACCAATAAAATTTTCATCAATTAGAATGTTTTAAATGTGTTTTTCAAAGGGTATGTCTACAAGTTTTGGGTACAATGGTTTTAAACATAAATGTTGAATGTTTGGACTTTGGATATGTTTTGCATTTGGTCCCATCTTAAAAGGTTTTGATATTGGAAACTTAACTTTGTGAACAAAGAAAGGAGACTTAATTCATTTGAGGCACTTTATTAAATTTGAAATGTGTGAAGTTTAGAAAAATAGTTATCTTTGGTTGACAATGGTGAATCAATATTTGAACTAAGCTTTAAACTTTTGACTTTTAAAAGGAATTGATTTGGGAACAATTTGAATAGAATTAAAATTTGGTTTTGGAATTGGAATTGGGTTAACTTTATACAAAAGGTTGATTAAAATTGGCACTTGGATTTGAACTTAGGTTTGGACTAAAATAAATGACATAACAACACAACATGGACAATAAATTGGAACTTTAGTCCTTGAGTTGGCTTGAAGTTACAATTTTGGATTAGGACATGGATTTTGGTTCAAAATGGGTCGCCTAACGACATGGTTTAGACAAGAAATATTAGTATTGGGACTAAGTTTGACATGTCACTTTTGTTTGAACCATATCTTTGGTATATTAACACCTCGTTTGTGTGTGTATGAAAATGATTTTGTTTTTGGAATTGGTTTGTTTGATTTGGTCTCAAGTATAAACAATGTTTCGAAACAACAATCAAACATCAACACAAAGCGTTACAAGGCAATTTTACTAATTAACATGGGTTTGCATCACATTCATTGAACCTTTGAAATAATCATCTTGAGAGAGGATTATAAAATTTAAAATTTCATTAAATAAATTATTATAATTATTGGTGGTATTTTAACCCCACCCTTCTCTCAAAAGGTTCATAAGTAAGACAATCTTTGGGGGATGTTACCTTTGCACCCCTACATCATTGAATAATCTGAGGTAAAATAAGCATCTAATAAGTATTCCTATATCATGATATTCATAAGAGGGTCTTATCCCTTCATAACCACTTTAGCCATAGGGGGTTTTAGTGAAGTGCTACCAGATTTGGGGTTTGATTATAATTTTAATTGGATTTCTAGATGGTCCCTATATACCTTGTAGTACGTGGCCACAAGTTCATCAATGAATAAGTTCAATTTTGTTGCCAAGATTTCTCTTTTTCAAGGTACCACACCTTGGCCTTGAGTATTGGAAATAACTCCTCAAGGTTCTATCCTCATGCGATGATGTGCAAGCACAAAGTTAGGCCTTCACGATGGCAATGCTCCTCAATTAATATACCTTGATGGATAAATAGGGTTTAGTATGATGCTAGAATATGACTTCCTAGTCAACATGCTCCCAAGACTTATGAGAAGGCAATGAACTCCACCCTACACAATCAAATTAAAAATAGTGTAAAAGGCAAATAGGAACTTTACATTTTTTAGTTACCCAAAAAGAGGAGAGCATATGCACAAAAGAAATCCATAAGACAATCAAGAAACAAAAAAAAATTACAATAAATTAAAGAAATTTTGAAAATAAAAAAGTTTTCTTATAACCCAAATGAAATGTGGATTCGTTTTAATCCTGAAATCAAAATGTGAAGTAAGATTGATTTGTTTGACTCAAACTACCACTTCTTTGGCCAAGGTCATACAACATAAATTATTAGAAGTTTGATAAATGTGGGTTTGATCCAAAAAGGAGTTTAAAAGATAATTTTTTTAAGTCTCAACCTTACTACAAAATGATTTCACAAATCTATTGTCAGATTTTGCTATTTAGTCCTTTGATTTCGCTACTATAACTTGCACATAGAACACAAAAATGTCATAAAATGATTTTACTACTGTTGAACACAATTTCATTGTCATGGTCAATGATTTATCTAATGTTAGCATAAACATATAAATAAAGAAAAAAGGGCATAAAACATTTTTTCCCCTGAGGTCGACGATTTCACTAAAGTTAATTATAATTTCATAAATGTCGTCAGAATGATTGCGCTGTAGTGAAAATTATTTAATCAAAGCTTCTTCTAATTTTTATATTCTATAAAACATAATCAAAATAATAAGACAAAAATGCAAAGAAAGGAAAAAATGAAATTGAAGAGAATTAACAGTGAAATAAAGGTACAAAAGATAATAAAAAGCTAAAAAATGAGGAGATTAAGGCACAAAATTGATTTTGATGTTGCATACAATGATTTCATTAGAGCTTATTCTGATTTTGTAGTTCTATAGAAAATAATCATGGGATGAGTTCGTGAATGTTGACCATGATTTCTCTATAATTATTCTTGAATTCACTAATATCCTTAAAATATTTGCTTGAGAATTGGCTTGATGAGGTTGAGATCAACTTGTAGACTATAAAGTCTTTATCAATGCTTGATTCTTTGTATGGGCAACATCTCCCCTTGTCTACACTTGATTTTGGATTTAGCTTAGTATGAGAGTATTGAAGCTCCTTTATAATTAAATAAAGTAAGTTTGCATGAATAAGCTTGTTTATAATAGAGGATGGACCATTAATTTATATACTTGTGGAACAATTATGAACCATCCATCTCATCTCCAAATGGAGGGTGGAGAATGGATCCTCAAATTCATGATTACACACATGGAGTGTGTAAGAGATGATATTTAAGGCCTTTTGGAGTATGTTATATATTTGGAAGGAAAGTGTAGTCATTAGTCATTTCAGAGTGTGTAAAGAGGTGTAAGAGGAAGAGTGTGTAAGAGCTTGCTTGAGGGTGTAAGTGAAGTGTAAGACATGTCAAGACCTTTGCTTACTTGCACACTTTGCCTTATGATGTCATTCATTTGTGAGGAGATATTCCATTTTTTAATTTAGGAAAATAGGACAAAATCAAATCCATGAAATTCTCATTAGAGGAATGATTAGACTTGATTAAATGGGATTAATCAATAATTAGAAGAATGATGACTTTTTGCAATGTTTCTTTGTCAATCAAATATTCATTTAATTACTTAGTGAAGATACGTGCAAAGAGTTAATTTAATTTAAGATGTATTAGATAAGATTAATGTTGCAATACGATCTAATACCCTATTTAGGGATGTCATTGTGATTTTGGGCTAAAATGGTAGTTAGTGGATAAATTGGGTTGAATAATGAATTTCGATCAATTTTGCATGTAATTATGGAAATTCGATCTTGATTATAGTTTAGACATGGAAATGGTTAAAATTAAGTGTCTACAAAATATGCAAACTATAACTACCTAAATTATTTTTCAGATTTGATAAATCAAAATTGGATCATTTATAAAAGTGCACTTTTCAATCAAAATAATAGGTCATTTATTTACATATAATTCATATAATTTAACACCTAATTTTTTTAGCACCAAATAATTAAAAATACATGAAACCACCAAACTGGAAAAGGTTCTTAAATTTTCTCATCGTCACCCGCTGAGAAATTTTAGCAAACCCTTCTTTGTGTGACCACAACTTTAGTAGGTTAGTGAGAATTTATTGGTATCATGATTTTTTAATTCTTTTATACTGACAATTTTTAAGTGAGAAAATTTAGGAATTATATGGAAACATGATGTTTGTACTTTATATCATTCAAGGTTCCATGTAAGCAAGTTAGGAGACTTCATATCCCTTCTCAAACAACAACTAAATTTTTTCAAAGACTCATTTTATCCCTAACTGTATTATTTGAAGCTATTATATATTCCTATGAGTTGTGAGTTATGTGCTTGAACAATTATGTGAGGGATATAAATGTTCATTTTTCATGACTTTATTTTAGATGTAGAAAGAAAGTGTTCAATTTTGTCTACAAACTTGATATTAGTTTTTGCATGATGGATAAAGAGTTTCTTCTTGTTGTAAAATAACATACATGAATAATATAATGTTTTTCCCAATCAACTTCATTTATTTTTATTTGATTGATTTGCTATTATCATATAGTTTGAATAGTGATTAGAAAAATACTTGGAGTATGATATTTAGAAAACATAATGCCCCTTACTTTATGACTACATGTCAAAGAACAAAATGTAGGTACATTACCCTAGCTTCTTATTGTTGTCTTCATCATAACAGTTGGAATGAGCTTTGTGGGGTTTTGTTAACCCTTTCATTCACTCTGTCCCAAACTATGATGGTTAGATTGCATAGAAACATAGGACATGGCTCCATAGAGGCACATTTGAAAGTGAGTTCGATGTGGCATTATACATTGTAATATGGGGGGCATGTGGGGAGAAATCCATTGTACTGTCTAAATAGGAGCCTCATCACATTTTCAAGAAGAAAATATAAGGTAAAATGGAATTGTGTAAGGGAAAAGGGACCACAAGCTTAAGGTTAGTAAACATTTTCAGCTTGAAATTTATGTCATAATCCTCATTATCACACTCTCTAATTTGGACCACATTTTAAAAGAAACTATACAACCAAGTTATACAAGAATAATATCACAACCTCGGGTTTGGACCATGTTCTTTACATTTATAAACATTGCGAGGTTGGAATTTATGACTATAATATTTGATATCACAGCTAAAGTACATGATATGGTTGGGGACATTTTAAATTAGCTCCAACCAAACCTAATGCATGCAAGGTCAAAATATCATGAAACTATAACTTATCGTTATAAATTCAATACAAAGAACTTGATAATTTCTGAGATAAATGTTTAGTAAAGAATTTGGGTCTACGTATTTAGGTATCAGAATGGCCTCCTTCTTATGTGCCCCCATGTTGAGATGATGTATCGATTATAAAATGGCATAATGGAGGGATAATTTTTGACAATGGTGGATTGGGAAAACTTGTTCTACATAGGCAAGAGATGGCCATTCCACACAACATGAATATATAGTCTTAAAATTAGCTTAGAATTGTGATATCTAAATCTAGGCAGTGAGTAAATAAATCAATGTACTTACTATCATTAACCCTATGATCTTGATGATTTTTTGATAACCTAGACAATCTAGCATGGTGATAAAATCCACTAAGTCTTAATAGCATGGTGTTGAAACATCAAGCCATGATTAAGTGTGCATGTGACCAAAAAAGGGGAACAAGGTGAGGAAGATTGTGTAAATCTAAGAATTGCTCCAGAATTTAATAGAGGTAAGTGACTAAAGTTATTACATGCAACTAGCCTCTAAAAATTAGTTGAAAAACAACCACAAGTGATGAATTACCTAACATCAAACAAAATGTTTCATTAACTACCAAGTGATGGCCATTGTCCAACCTCATGAGATGTAAGGCCTTTGGAAGGATATAAAAGGTGGGCATGCATTTTGATGAGGAGAGATCTAGTTAGCCATAGGGAAAACATTATCAAATTATCGACAAAGAGTTTTTTGAAAGAGGTAAAATATTTTCTGAATAGAGAGAAGTGTCATAAAGCTAGTTTTAATGTTACTAGTGCCATGTTGCACCTTGTAACTAAGAATTGATAAGTAATTTAAATGGTCATTATTATTGTTGTTATTGTTATTTCTTGTAGACACCATTCTGTATTATATAGCACCTCAATCTTGTACACTTGAAAAATATATACCTTGGCTATTCCTCTCAGTTATAGACCTTTCCCACTATTAAAAGGCTCGCATCTGATATCTCTTTATGCCTATTTATTATATCTTAGTCTGACCAATGTTATACTAATGATTCATACCTTATATCATGGTCATAATGTTATAAACCTACTTATCTTTTGTTTTTGCAAGTTTTGGACATGTTCCTCTTTTTCAATTACCCAAACACTTGTGTCTCAGTTAGATGCCTATGTCAATGCAAGTTTCCTGTCCCAATGAAAGTGTCCATTACCCTAAAGTCATCCAATTTTCAAATAAAATGTATCCTTATGGTCAGCCTACATGATTTAATGTGATATATTCTCCAAAAAGGATCAATATATACAAGATCAACCCTCATTCATTCTTCACCTAACACAAACCAAATAACTCACAAGGTAACTTACCAAAAACATTCAATCAAACATTCAAGTGAGTAAAAGTTCCCTATTTTCACCTATTTCCATATCAATCTTAGGTACAATACATCTACATGTCTAAAGTAATGAAGGATCAACCCATGAGCCATATTTTCTAAGCTACAAGCTAGGTCAGTATTGTACTTTTTTATCACAATCCCTATGCACACACAATCCCACACGTAGGGGAAATCTACATGAAACTGAGGCCCTCTTTGAAGTAGAGGCCATGTAGTTAGAACCCACGTATAGAGGGGTCTTTGGGGTTGGCTTGACACCGTGAGCCCATTAACCCAAATTTTCCACTATCACTATAAAGATGAATAACTAAGGATTTTCCATTTAACAAGAAGCAATATTCCATGAGCTAGAGCTAATCACACCAAAACAAAGGTGACACAAAACCCAAAACATTATAGGTGTTCATATTTAGATCTAGTAGGCCTTCCATAGTAGACACATGCACCCAAGTTAAATAAAAGTGTTGACACATCCATATAATGTTTATGTAAGTGTCAAAGGTCACAAAGGTCAAATTTCTAGAATCTAATGACTGATTTATAATCGATATCTAGTCTATTTCTAGCCTGTTCCACATTAGATCTGAAGACACATAGTAATCTAATTAGGTACTATTATTTTTATATTTTTAACAATATCAATCAATTGTTGTACTTACTATTTTTAACATGTCCTAGTATTTAAATTTAAAATATTGTTTATCTAAGTTTGTAAATTAATTGGTTTGCTATAGAGATAGTTTATCACTTTTATGCCCTAGGCTATCTCTATCCGCTTTAACCCTAAATCTATTAATCTAAATTTTAGGGTTAAACATTTGGTGAACCTAACCTTTGGTTCTCAAAACCCTAGATATTGATATATTGTTTCATGATTCTCTATTTTTAATTTTTTAATTTATGATATTTCAAGATTTCACAAGTTAAAAATCAAATTTCATTTCATTATAAACATGTGCTATATGGATGCATCTATAGCCCATTTTGGGTTCTAATTTTTGATTAGAACTATGGTTTATTATTACTTAATCAAACCTATTAATCAATAAAATATGCATATTCATCAATCTAAGGATAGAGTTTTAAAGCAACATCAACCTTTTATACACATTTCAAATTCTTTTTGTAGTACAATAGAGCAAGTGCCTTCTAAACCTAAACTCATGAGAAGTGGCCTTATTGATAAATTAGGCAACACGTATCCTGTAGAGTAATTTCCTAATCTACATCGTATTCATTTATTTTCAGTCGAGCACTGCAATTTTAGTTCTTTGGGTGAAGCAGCAGAATTTTGAAGCAGAGGGCCGATTCATTTTGCCTAAGTGTTGAGATGCAGCGGAAGCTACCAAGTGTCACATTCTGAGCAGGTCTTTTTCCCCTTCTTGTTTCCTTCATCTCATTTTTGCCTGAGGATTAGTTCAAGTGGATGCTGCCAAGTGTCACTTTTTGGGAGACAAAGTAGACAGTTGGCGTCCCCTGAGTCCCCTTTTTGTAACCTTCGAGAACCGCAGACTGTGCCACATACCCAGTAGCAGTTAAGTAGAATGCACCACGTGTCAGCATCCATGTCTCATATCGGCGTCTGCACTTCATTCAAAGACTTTCAACATAAGGTAGTAGAGAAGGTAGAAAGCACCAAGTGGTAGTTGCGGGGGTCCTGAAATACCTTTTTGGAGAAAAATCGCAAGCCACCACGTGTCATCATCTGGGAGACTTTGGTCCAATGATTTCGTTCAACGCATAAAGGCATCCTTTCATTTTGCTTAAGTGCTAAGAGTAGCGAAGGCTGCCAAGTGTCACTCTTCGGTCCCTTTTTACCCCATCCCCAAAAGGCAGTGGAAGGTGCCACGTACCTTTAGACAAAGAAGCAGAAGATGCCACGTATCTTCCCAGGAGTAGCAGAGATTTCCACGTGTCAACATCCGAGGGATCATCCTCGAGTTTCATTACTGAATAAAGGTTGTGGTGGGCCTCGGGTGTTAATTCAAAATACATGGAAGCTGCTAGGTGTTGCCATCCATAAGAGCCTGTTATGAGTCCCAAATAAATCTACATCATAGCCAAAGAAAGTGGAGAGAGCTGCGTGTCTTCAATGAATCGGGCAGAAAGCACCAAGTGTCATTTTTTGGTGCCTTCTAGGTGATCAAGGGAATTTTCAAAAAATTAACTAAGTGTCCTCTCCCATTTAAAACATAGCAGAGTGTTCTGTGTATCAGTTGCCAAAAGCGAAATGGAGGGAAAAGCGGCTGGAGTTAATATGAGTAGATGAAATAGTTCATCGGGTAGATTTTTGGAGCCACCCACAACATTGAAGGTGCCATCTGTTTGTCCCCTATGAGCGAAGGATGGAGAAGATTGCGCGGGAAAGAAAGTGATCAAAGGAGACATCCAAGGTTATATAAGTAGGATTGTAAAATCTAAGAAAAGGGGGGGGAATTCTCATAGTTTTAGACTATCTGAAGTTTGTGGCCAATAGTATCATTTGCTCTTGTCTCCATTTTCTTGAGTTGTAAAGTTTATGTAATCGTGCATGTTTTTGTGCCCCTTATGTGGCTAAATGAATTGAGGAAATTTGATCTCCATGCCTTTGTTGATGTTATCTGTGTTGTTTGTAAAGTATTCTATACTGTAGATTTTCTAGTGCGGTGATTGGAAATGTTATTTGCTTTTGTCTCATTTTCTTGAATCTGAAGATTTACATGACTGTGTGTGACTTTTACGCCTCCTATGTGATTGGAAGATTCTATTAAGAAGATTGAACACTATGCCTTTGTTGACAATTCCTGTATCTTAGCAAAAGACTCCCCTATTGTGAGCCTCTATTTTTGTTATTCCAATCTTTTACATTTATCATGCACTTGTCTACTCTTAAATGTAATAGAATCACATAATAGTTTCATTGTGCTCAGGTTAGGATTAGGATTACTCTTAGGCGCATCACCATAGTTAGGTTTCAATTCCTACATTTTGCGTTTCTGTTTAGTCTCCTATCACTTTTCCCCAACACCCAATACAAAAGAAGAGACCAGCTTCTTTAAAATCTGGAGGTTGTTTTCAAGCCGCATTATCCCACAGCTTGAAACTTCCCATTGTTGTTGATTAAGATCTAGCGCTAAGACATCAACAGTTTTTGGCACTCCCGGTGGGACCAATCTTTTAAGGAGTTGAAGAATTTTAGTGTATTCTTCAGCCAATCTGCCTTTGAAGGTTTTTATCGACACCAACAATGACTCTGCATCACCAGCCAATCAAGCAGTATCATCAAGAAATCCCTTTGGTATGTATAACTCTGTAACTCATAGCTATGAGTCTTATTCTCCTTCAAATATGTTTTATCAAGAACAAGCTTCTCCTAGAATCATGTCGAGTAATGAGGATGCATATTGTTATGAGCCACATCAATCTTATGCCCAGTCCCCCCAATATGTCTCATCCCATTTTGAACCTAACCTTATTTTCACTTTCAAAAAAGCATTGCTGGGATTTAAAAAATATGTGTTAGAGCTTGACAGCAGAAGGGGATATGGCCAAGAGATTCCTTGTCATATCATCTCTCAAGTAAGGGATGCAATAGACCTTGATTAAAAGTGAGTGGGATCCCATTGAGAGGGTGAATTGGCAAGAACTTACATATGAGATGTTAAAAGTGTGTGGATTGATTGCGTTCCTAGAAGAGAGGCTAAGCGTTCATGAGAACCAGCCTTACCAAGTCTACCAAACTTCATATCCACCACCACAAATCCCATATCAAACATATGCCACCCCTATTCGTGAACAAGGTCAAAATCGTCAAGACCAATTCCCTAATAATGCAGAGTCTATGATAGCAGCAAGGGAAGACGATCTCAAACTCTCACTTTCCCCTCAAATTCCTTCCACCCTTACTTAAGAAGCTTCTTATTTTCCATCACAGCCTTCTTCTTTCCCCCTTTTCAAAGAAGAATATATTTTAAAGGAAGCAATCGAGTATGCAGAAGAATACGCTCAATTCATGGCCAAACAAGAAGATTACATCAGTACAAAAGAGGAGGAGATCACCATAGACTCCCCTTTTGATGAGCAAGAGGATAAGCTGCTAGCTTTTTCCTTAACTTCTGATGAGGAGGAGATCATTTCAGATTTTTTCCTCACTCTGCAAGAGGATATGGAGGAATATGGACACTCCCTCAACAAAGTCATTGAGATAGGAGGCGTTGAGCTGGTTTTAGATGAAGAAAAAAGCCCTGAGATTCAAATGAGTATGCAGAAGAGATGCCAGCTTTTTAATTCATCCTTACAAGAGGATGAAGTCATCAAAGAGCATGATGATGAAATAAAGCTAGAATCTGAAGAAGATGTGCCGAAAGATAATGGATATCAAAAGGCACAGCATGAAGAACCAATAGCCCATGATTTCTTGATGACTCTCGACAATATGAAGAACCAGTATTCGATGGGCATTCAAGGACAAGAAGAGTTCATAGGTGTCGAATACACGTTTTGCTCAAACTCGTTCGAGTGCAGGCAGACCTATGTGGTTGGTGCAAAGAACATTCCATCAACGGCATATCCGTTGCAATCACTGGTATGGCAACGCAAGTTGGCTTGTCATAAAGAGGACGTGGGAAAGTTTGTTTTCAATCCCAGAGGAAAATAAGGATTTGTAATTAATGTAGTTAGGTAGTTTCCATTCTTGCATTACTTTGTTTTATTTTTTACTTTCCCGCTTTTCCTTTAAAATAAGCATTTTAAACGCAGAGTCAGCGTCTTAGAAATTCTTTAATTCTTTATTTTTTGCCATAATAAATGCTTCCCAAATATTTCAAAATCTCTAATGTACCTTGCGTCGCATAATGTGTTTGCCTCATTGTTTCTCGAAGATTGAGTAGGATTTGCTAATGGTTGCCTTAATTTAATGCTATTTGGGACTTGATAGGCCCATAAATATCCCTTAGCAAATTTTAAAGTTTACAAACTCCTAAGCATTCCTGCAAAAATATCTTGCTCATTGTGATTGTGGCACCTAGTGGAATTTTTTGCAGCAAGCGTGTTTTTATCTTGCGAAAGGTTCATACCAGGTTATTATACAAGAGATTTAGAGATGGCGGGAACATTAGAAACACCCAAGAAGAGAAGGGTGCAATTTCAATTAGACCCAGAAGAGGAAGAACAGCCTTCATAGTGCCCAGTGCAGAGCACTGTAACTTCTCCTCAGGTAGGAATTACTCCCCCTCCTCCCTCTCAATCCATGCCTCCACCTAGCCAAATGACACCTCCCACCACTGTTGGCATTCCCATTTTGCAATTCACTTCATCCTTGATGCCTTAAGCCTTAAAATTATCCTATTTTTCCCCCTCCATTCCTAGAAAAATGCCCCTTTAACTCACCCCTAGCCAGCCAATGGCTCTCCAATACGGCTTGCCACAAGAATTTCCCTTCGTAGGGGGATATATTGCGTCCCCTTCCACTTTCCATATACAGGCTGATGCCGCAAGAAAGGCAAGAGAAACCCGATTGGAGAAGAAGAGGAGTAAAGAGAATAAAACACCGACGGTGCCACATTTGAGGTCACAATTTGACCCCATTCAACAACAGCTGACGGTGACCCATTTATCGCCCAACATAGCCAAGCCAAGCAAACAAATGCGGCTGAAGGTCTACACCATGAACATAGTGGCCATCAACATGTCCCTATTCAGGCCTCAAGATAGAGTCGAGCTCATGACTGAATCCACTTTTACGGTCACAGAAGATTATTTGAGGCTATCAAGGATACTGCAGAAGATGGAGGCCAACCTGGCCACGAAAAAGGCAAAGTATAATAGTTTGGCCGAACAAATAAACCAGAAGGACAATGAGATAGCTAGTCTGCAGAAATAGTTGCAATATACTATTTCCCTCTAGACTTAACAGGCAATTCAGGCCCAAAATGATTCTTTAAAAGCAGAGCTTGTACTTGCCAAGGATGTAGTAACAACTCTAAGATGGGAAAATGCAACATTGCAGGGAAGAGTCGAAGGACTCCATTTGTAGGTTACCCAATCACAATAAAGGTTGCTAGAAGAACAGAATAAGGGTGCAGCTTTTTAAGCCCAGCTCTAGGTAGAGCAGCAGTAGACCGCGTAACTAACAATTGAGCTGGCCAATAGGCCAAGAGGTGTTAGAATGGTGCAGCTGGTGAAGGAACTCTACAAGTCAGCATGGGAGAGAATCTCTTTAGAGATTCTCCAGCTTAGGCCAGTTTTCACCTTCCTCCTCAAAGCACAACAGCTGTGTGAGAGGGTTAAGAATCTGGTATAGAGCACTCTGGCGACAATCTCCAGAAGAGTCACAGACTCTCATTTTTAACTAGAGAAGCTCTACAGCTCAAGGGATGCAAAATTGGTAGCCGTGGGGATTCCCGATAGAATGGCTATCGTGAAATGGGTCAATGAAGAGCTCAGTCATAATGCCACAACCAACAATTATAGAAGCTGTCTTGATGTCGTCAAAGAAGGCATCGATGAAATGAGGCAACACATTGAAGATCTGGTGTGATTGGGCCTTCCTTCCCCATTTCTGGATGTGAGGATGGTGTTGATGGTGCACCAAATCCAACCATTGATGCTAGCCAGGCAAAGGGATCAAATAGTTTTTCATAGCTTGCGGGATGATTCTCCAACCTCTGAGGTCAAAACTATTCTAATTCCTATTTTCTTGCTAGAATCCAAGCTGAAAGCCACTGCCCAGGTCCTGCAAACCTTCTCACACAAGGATCTCATTAGCTTGGATTTGGCTTTTGATGAGTTGCAGAATAAGCAAGGATTATCCGACTATGAGTGGTCTATCTTCCAGACAGCTCTTTTAAAGCTGTAAATTTTGAAATTTTGATCGAGCGAGAGTCGAGTTCTTTTTGAGCAGGCTCAAAAGCCCTAATGGTCACCAATAACTGTAAAGTAATTTCCTACTCTATGTCGTATTCAATTATTTTTAGTCGAGCACTGCAATTTTGGTTCTTCGAGCAAAGCGGCAGAATTTTGAAGTAGAGGGCCGGTTTGTTTTGCCTAAGTGTTGAGATGCAACGGAAGCTACCAAGTGTCACCCTCCGAGCAAGTCTTTTTCCCCTTCTTGTTTCCTTGGTCTCATTTTTGCCTGAGTATTAGTTTAAGCTGATGCTACCAAGTGTCACTTTTTGAGAGAAAAAGTAGACAGTTGGCATCCCCCGAGTCCCCTTTTTATAACCTTTGAGAACCGCAGACCGTGCCACATACACAGTAGCAGTTAAGTGGAATGCACCACGTGTCAGCATCCGTGTCTCATATCAGCGTCCACACTTCATTCAAATACTTTCAACATAAGGCAGCAGAGAAGGCAAAAAGCACCAAGTGGCAGTTGCGGAGGCCCTGAAATACCTTTTTGGAGAAAAATCGTAAGCCACCACGTGTCGTCATTCGGGAGACTTTGGTCCAACAATTTCATTCAATGCATAAAGGCATCCTTTCATTTTGATTAAGTGCTAAGAGCAGCGGAGGCTACCAAGTGTCACTCTCTGGTCCCTTTTTACCCCATCCCCAAAAGGCAACGGAAGGCACCACGTACCTTTAGACGAAGAAGCGAAAGATGCCATGTATCTTCCCAGGAGCAGTGGAGATTTCCACGTGTTAACGTCTGAGGGATCATCCTTGAGTTTCATTGCTGAATAAAGGTTGTGGTGGGCCTCGGGTGTTACTTCAAAATCCACAGAAGCTGCTAGGTGTCACCATCCATAAGAGCCTGTTATGAGTCCCGAATAAATCTACAACATAGCCAAGGAAAGCAGAGAGAGCCATGTGTCTTCAATGAATCGGGCAGAAAGCACCAAGTGTCATTTCTTAGTGCCTTCTAGGTGATTAAGGGGATTTTCAAAAAATTGACTAAGTGTCCTCTCCCATTTAAAACATAGTAGAGTGTTCCGTGTATCGGTTGCCAAAAATGAAATGGAGGGAAAAGCGGTTGGAGTTAATTCGAGTAGATGAAATAGTTCATCAGGTAGATTTTTGGAGCCACCCACAACATTAAAGGCACTGTCTATTTGTCCCTTATGAGTGAAAGATGGAGAAGATTGCATGGAAAAGAAAGTGATCAAAGGAGACATCCAAGGCTATATAAGCAGGATTGTAAAATCTAAGAAAAGGGGGGGGGAATTCTCATAGTTTTAGACTATCTGAAGTTTGTGGCCAATAATATCATTTGCTCTTGTCTCAATTTTCTTGAGTTGTAAAGTTTATGTAATCATGCATGTTTATGTGCCCCTTATGTGGCTGAATGAATTGAGGAAATTTGAGCTCCATGCCTTTGTTGATGTTATTTGTGTTGTTTGCAAAGTAGTCTATACTGTAGATTTTCTAGTGCGGTGATTGGAAATGTTATTTGCTTTTATCTCATTTTCTTGAATCTGAAGATTTACATGACTGTGCGTGACTTCTGTGCCTCCTATGTGATTGGAAGATTCTATTAAGAAGATTGAACACTATGCCTTTGTTGACAATTCCTGTATCTTAGTAAAAGACTCCCCTGTTGTGAGCCTCTGTTTCTGTTATTCCAATCTTTTACATTGATCATGCACTTGTCTGCTCTTAAATGTAATAGAATCACATAATAGTTTCACTGTGCTCAGGTTAGGATTAGGATTACTCTCAGGCGCATCGCCATAGTTAGGTTTCAATTCCTGCATTTTGCGTTTCTGTTTAGTCTCTTATCCCTTTTCCCCAACACCCAATACAAAAGAAGAGACTAGCTTCTTTAAAATTTGGAGGTTATTTTCAAGCCGCATTGTCCCACAGCTTGAAACTTCCCATTGTTGTTGATTAAGATCTAGCGCAATTTTAAGACATCAACATATCCTAAAATCTTAATCTTCAAACTTTTGAAGTAATCTACTATTTATAAAGATATCCTATATGAATCATTGTGTGATACCTAGGTACCAAGTGATATAACATTCGATACTTTTGTAGATATTATGCACGATCTAACACACAATGCAAACATTATTACTTTTAGTTGTAAGGATGTGTTCTCAAAGAATATCATTTATCAATACTTGCCTTTGTCAATAAAAATTCTTCCTCTCAATCATGAAAACCAACATGAGCATATGACATAAATCTTGAGGACATATAATGATGTTATGAATAAAATTTCACTCTTAGACTTGTTACCCAAGTCACTATTGTAGAAGTGTATTTGTGTGAGAACATTACATACGACAACCTTACCCAATAATGTAGAGCCACCACATGTGCCCTTTGTGTTAAAATCTATCAAATAGACTATGCATAATGTCTCTACTAACAATAAGGATTTACCATACCCACATACTAACGGAAGTAGTTTTTCTACACCTATTCATTTAGATATGGATTTCAATATTGTAATGGAACCCATAACATCGATTGATACACTATTACAAAAACCTAATTCACTTGCTTTATCCAATGCAATAAGTAGACAATTCACATGCTTGCTTGAGTCACTAACTTCGTTACTTAAAAATAATGGAGAATGTCACCTCATATCTCTCCCTCACCCTATATAGGTTGATATGAGTTGACCTCTACCTAAAAGATATAATGTCAATGCTTATTGTGACTAATACCAAGGCCCATGGCATTATATGAATAGATGTTTTACCTTGAAGCATAAGATCAAATACCTCATCAATTACCAGAATATTACATTTGATGATACTCTAAAGGAATTAGGTTCACAACCTAGTGATCACTAAAAGTAGAAAATATTTAACAATCCTTTGCAAGACCATTCTAAAAAGGAACCAGAAGTGAAAATGGCATACAATACACAAAAAATACTTCAAATTAAATAAATCAAATAGCATCCATGCAAATAGGATTTTAAAATTACATTATTCATGGGAGGTGCTTATTTTTGGCATAACCATATTGATCCTTCACAAACAAAAACTATTTTTAATTTAAGACAATTTCAACAACTTGGTTTTGATCTAAAAGACTTAAAAAATAAATGAGGTTGGAAAGAATCCATAGGCAACATCACAATACCAATTGATTATGGTTCAAACATGGGTTTGGGTTATGTGACAAAAATATCCATATGAATTACATTGGGCACTCTTTGGTTATATCAAATAGAAGCTAAAATTGCCCAAAATCAACAAGGTCTATCTTTTTCTCATGAGGGAAAACTGATCCATATTCCAAATGATAGCATTGGTTATTATACTACACATGTAAATCATGAGGAGGAACATGCTATGAAGAATTTCCATTTATCCAAACATGATTCCAAGAACGCAAAGGATCCAACTTAAGGTTACAACGTGTCATATTTAAAAAATACCTAGAAAATTAAAAAACTTCAAAAATCCAATTTTTTTTAGCATTTACATGTTATATGAGCTCCTTGAAATATATGTTGTTAATTCCATGTTGGTAGATATCATATAATTTATTTATTTATACACATGTTTCACACATCTTTTGAGTGTGATACATTCATTCATAGATACATGATCTATGCACTTTGAATGTTGGACCTTCCCTCTACTCATGTCATGTGAACATTAGGGCATCCACTTCTTTGATCATGATACATCTAGGTTAATATTATTATATGATCACTTTAAATTATCATGTTTGAGATTATGTACTTACACAAGCCTTTATCTATGATTCTATCTTTCATAGTGTACTTGATATGCTATGTACTTAACATTTTTTGCTAACACATATGATCTAGGGACTAGTATGACATGTTTATGTGGGTTACTTATGTTCCATGTTTTACATTTATGTACTTCCTTGAGTGTTTTGAATTGTAATTATATTACTTGTTTGAGCATTTGAATATGCTCCATTGATTTTGTCCCCATTCTTATGTTTGCCTATTATGACATTTGCATAGGTTATGGTTTGTTGCATGTTGACATTTAAATATGTCATTCCTTGCTTTATGGACATTTAAATAAGTCATGTCCCTTTCATCATGCGACATTTGAACATTCCCCTTGTTTGAGGTATCCTTGGACCATTATATTTTGAATTTATTTTGAGTGCTCTTGTGTGTGTGCTTGATTACTTTTTGAGCTTGTAGTGTTACTATCTAGATGCTGCCATGATCTATATCATGAATTTTAGGGCTTAATGTGATCACATTATGAATGCTTCAATGATATGTATACTAGACATGTTTCTCCTATATACTGCATGATACATTCATAGATTACATGGTTATCTTATCCTTTTGAGGTAAGGTAACTACTAGTTAATACTTCCCCTCACCTCAAAAGGGGGGCATATTAGTGGGGGCATGCCATAGAGGCATAGTCTCCACATTTTTCATAGATTCAGATTACAATAGGGGCATGTTTTAGAAATATGTTCTCTACACTCATATTAGTTCTCAGTTTTAGATATACAGTGGGGGCATGTTTTGGAAACATGTTCTCCACACTTAAACTAATTTTTAGTTTCATATTATAGTGGGGAAATGTTATAGAAACATGTTCTCCACACTTAAACTAATTTTTAGTTTCATATTATAGTGGGGAAATGTTATAGAAACATGTTCTCCACATTTACACAGCTTACAAATTGGCCAAAATTCATAGCTATATGATTGAGATACATAGTTGTGGTAAAATTATATACATTGGTGCCTTTGTTATACCTAGGTTTCAGCATAAGACATACATAAGGTGCATATGTTATGCAAAAGAGCACCTAAAATTGTAAAATTAAACTATCTTTCAAATTTCAAACACTTATATGGATTTTATCTCACCAGGTTGGATTATTACTGATTGTATTGAGCCGATCTACTACAATAGTTAGTTCAATTTTGATAAAGTTGAAGTGATTAAATCAATAAATCTTTCCAAGTTTATAGGTTAGACTTGATTACATCACCTAAACTCACTAGATTTATAGTGTGAGTTGACTTGGTTCACTCACTCTCACTAGATAAGTATGATTGGGTTGTATAGTTGAGCTAATCTTAACTGCCAGGTAGAAACTCACCTTTTTCTCCAAGTTCAAAGGCACGTGTTCTCTAATATTTATATATTTATGCACTTTTCTAATTTATATTTGTCCTAATCTCAATTTTAATGATTCATAATGATATATATTTTCAAACACATTATCAAAAGGCAAGGCAATTATGTTGATACATAGGTGTACTCCTAAACCTTGCTCTTTCCATTTTAATCATTTCAATGCTTTTGATTTTAAATTATATGCACTAATTATATAATGTAACATGCTCTTAGTTTCAAGTCAATCACTAGAAAATCAATCAAGTTGGGATCATGCAAAGGCAATATGTGCTATACACACCCAAGTACACATTTATTTTCCTTTAAACTAGAAATTTCATTACTGGATTAAAAGGGGAAATGTAGATATTATTTCTAAATTATATAGCACCTCGGTCTTATACACTTGTAAAATATAGATATTAGTTGTTCTTCTTAGTTTTAGACCTTTCTTACTATCAAATTTTTTAAATCTACTATCTCTATGTGCCTATTATTTATCTCTTAGTCAACCAATGTTATTGTGATGAATCAGACCTTATATCATGGTCACAATGTTATAAATTTGCTTATCTTTTATTTTTATAAGTTCTGCACTTGTGCCTATTTTCTAGCTATTCGAACACTTGTGTCCCAGTAAGATGCCTACATTGCAAGTATCCTATCAGAACACAAGTGTCTAATGCCCTAAATTTATCTAATTTACAAATGAAATGTATCCCCATTATCAACCTTAACATTTTAATGTGATATATTCTCCAAAAGGGATATATATATATGTGTGTGTGTGTGTGTGTGTGTGTGTGTGTGTGTGTGTGTGTGTGTGTGTGTGTGTGTGTGTGCATATACATATGTATGTATATGTATATACATATATGCATACACACATATATACATGTGTGTGTGTGTACACACACATATGTGTGTGTATGTATACATATATATACATACATGTATATATGTGTATATATACACATACACACACATATACATGTATATATGTATATATATATATACATACATGTATACATACACACACACATATACATATACATATACACAAGATCAACCCTCATTCATTCTTCACCTAGCATAGACCAAAAAACTCTCAAGGCAACTTACTAAAAGAATTCAATCAAGCATTAAAGTGAGCAAAGCTTCTTTATTTACCCCTATTTCTATATCAGTCACATGGACAACACATATGTAGTTCTAAAGTATGAAACGAGCAATCCATGAACTATATTTTTCAAGTTACAAGCTAGGCCACTATTGTACTTATCACATATTGCATCCTTATGCACACACATGCCCACATGTAGGGGAGAACTATATGAGTATGAGGTCCTCTTCAAAGTAATGGCTATGTAGGTAGCACCCACTAACAAAGGGGTATTTGGGTTTAACTTGACACCATGATCCCACTAACCCATTTTTTCCACAGTCACTATGAAGATGAAGAACCAAGGTTTTGTTATTTGATAAGGAGTGACAGTCCATGAGCCAAATTTGAGCACATTAGAGTGAAGGCGACACAAAACCCAAAATATTCTAGGTGGTTACATCTAAATCTAGTAAGTATTCCATATTAGACACCCATGTCCAAGTTAGATAGAAGCATTGATGTAACCATCTGAGGTCGACATAAGTGTCTGAGGTCATAGAGGTCAAATTTCTTGAATTTGATGACTAATCTAGAATCTAGATCCAATTTATTTTCTAACCATTCCAAATCAGATTTGAATGCACGTAGAAATCCAATTAAGTACCATTATTTTTCCATTTATTACAATATCAATAATTGTTTGTACTTACTATTTTTAGCATATCTCAGTATTTAAATTTAAAATATTATTTATCTGAGTTTGTAAATAATTGGCATGCTATAGAGATAATTTATCACCTTTGTACCCTAGGTTATCTCTATCCCCTTTAACCCTAGTTCCTTAATCTAGATTTTAGGGTTAACCATTTATATTCATGATCATGAAATATTGCTAATATGTTTTAGACTAGTATTATTATCAATTAAATCTCTTATTACATTCGATAATGCCTTGGTTTGATAAGACAACTAGGTGGAGAGTAGCGTGTTGTTGTTATTATTCAGCATATGTTCAATCATTACTCTATATAGATAATATAATATATAATATTACATAGTATACTCACGCATGAGAGGTCATATGCTAGATAATGCTTAACTTTGCCATTTCTAGCTAATCCCAACCCCTCCAAGAATATCTCTCTATGCCTCGAATGAGAGGGCAAGGATAATTTTTTGATATATCAATGCAGTTAGATATTTTTTTGTAATGTGTGTGTGGCACATTATTAGTCTGTGCATACCCAAATTCAACCCAACATTTTGGTTATGTTGTATGGAGGTAAAATTTTATTGATAGAATGGTAAGGAGGGATGATATACCATATCTCATTAGAGAATATTGAGCATTGGTTAGATCAGGTGGAGGAAAGGTTTACAATAAATTATTCTAAGAGTGGAAATAAAGAACTGAGGGAATGGGTGGAAGACATCTTGCATAATGTTGAAGTGTTTTTCTATGAAACACAAACACATTTGCATGCATTGATTGAAATATATGTGATGGAAAAGAGTATAAACTATGGATGGAAATACTCTTGGATGGAATAACACATGGAGTAGCTAAATAACCTAGATGTAGTTTGGACTAGAAGAGATGCACTTAGTTGACAAAGAAGTATGTGCTAATGATTTAGAATGAATTTTGGAAAAAGAAGGTGAAGTGCCCAAGGAAGTAGAATACATACGAGGAGAGACTATTGAGGAAATTCCTATTTCTCTCTACTTAAAACACATACTCGGGCATTTTACTCACAGCTGGAAGAAATCAACGAAGACACTATCCATATCTCAAACATAAAAGAGTTTATAACACGTGAAGTAGAGATAAGCATGTTACAATAATTAATTCCTTACCAAATGTTTAATCTAGTGGTCACACAACCTACATAACCTTTGAATCCAATGATGTATGGCATGCCATTGACAGGAGGGGTCCAACCCCTCAGGTAAGTAGTATGACACAAGGTGAAATGGTTGGAGCTAGAGGATTGGTGATAGGCTAATAGGCCATCCAAGTGGAAGGAGGAGGCATATTACAAATTTTTGTGGGAATCGGTAGAGATGCACCACCAGTAGGAGGCACATGAGGAACCACTAGAGGAAGCTAGGGTTCAGGCAGACATTTAACCAATGCATTTGGATAATAATGCCTCAAGCACCATTTATGCCCAAATCTACTAGTCAGATCTCTTATGAAATGTCTTTGAGTTTTCTTGAATATCATAGTGTGAAATTACTTAGAGTACATTCAAAAATGTGAATTCATTTGGTATGTGAAGGGAGATACATTGTGGGAGTGCAAAGCAACCCAATTTTCCATGACTTTATTCGATATCACCCATACCTAGTGTTAAAAGTTTGATCTGAACTAGGCCATTATGGATTATGATCTCTTGAAGATAATATTCTTAAGGGAATTTGATATTCCTAAGTTAGAGTAGCAAAGCATCATTGTGCTGAAAGATATCATGCATTATTTGACAGAAAGAATTTGCATGTTTAAGACTCTAGTATCCAAGCTTTCCTTTGATATTCACTTGGTACATCATGCATAATGGTTTTTTAGAGGGTTGATCACACCCTTTCAGCACACCTTACCGATAAATATGTTCACTGAGCCTCGAGAGATCCTTGAGGTAACATTAAGAGCTAAAGTTATTAGAGGTTAAGATACATGAATCAACCAATTCATGGAGGCATAAATTGCCTTAATGGCATCAAAACTATAGAGTATTATGACCAATAACACATAAAACTATTGAATTGGGTTGTGGGGTACCAACTGTAAGGTAGAGGGACATAATAAAAATAATTTCCCAAGGCAATATGTGAGAGACGCCATTGCATCATGTGAGATTTGTCATGAAGGCAACAATGTGTGTAATTTCCCTCTCCTTTAGTGCATAACCCAAGCTAAGGTCTCTTACTACTACAATATTTGTGACACCTTTACCCATAACACCAAATACTATAGGATCATTGATGAGATCTAGGAGGTGAAAGGCTAAAGCATATGATAGGTCATTGCAGGAATGGATAACCAAACTTGTGGTGATTATGATAAATAACATGGTTATAATGGTCATGGTGAGGGATGCAAAGGTGAAAGGTTTTCCTTGCACATTTGATATAAGTGAAAATCACCAAACCACTACTAGTGAGACTATCCCAAGTATCCTACTCACAGGTATTGTCACTAAATGTAGATCATTGAACCACTACTAGTGAGACTACCCCAAGTATACTACTTGCTAGTATTATCTAGGTGAGCATAGAGTCAAGGAGTGCCCAAATTTATATGTCAAACTCATGCATAAGGAAAGGCCTTAGAACAATGTAAGCATGATCAAAATTATGTGTAACTTAGACCAGTGAGCTCTAAAGGCATAAACTAAGAAAGATACTAACCCTAACATGCATATAACAACATATAGTGGCATAACTATGCAACCAACAACTCCTAAGGAGAAGATCTGAGTAAGATATGAGTGAAGGAGATTTGAAGACAAGGTGACATGCCCATAACCCTCCATAACTTCCTATCTAGATGACTCACACTATAAATAGGTATTATGCGAAGCCATGGATGTCATACAATATTTATAGGGTGAACTTCAATATATTTAGGACTTAGATGAAAAGATAAGAAAGGATCTCCAACTTCAAGTACATATTGATAAGTAGGATAATGATATCACTGACATACTAACTCTACTATGCTATGAGAGAATGATCCTTATGTTAAATAATATTTTCAGAGACTATGCAGGAATAACCCATTAAGTACATGAATAAGATATAACATAAGGGCATAAGGTAAGGGTAGCCCAAAATGTAGGCTATGATCAAGAATTGATTGTAGATGTAGACTTTAATAAATGATCAATAGGTGACATTCTAGTGGATGCATGTGCCAAATTCAATATCCTCATAGGAGATGCTTAACACAATGTGGGTAGCCCTGACTTACAACCCTCACCACATGTTTTGTTAATGAAAAATAAAACCCAAGCTCAACCTATGGGAATTATACATAATGCTCATGTTCAGATAATGGGCGTAAATATTAAAGTAAAATTTTAGGTAATTGAGATCATAGAGACAAATAACTACTTGGCTTTACTTTGTTAACCTTGGTGCTATGCCAAAAATGCAGATATGCACTTTAAGAAGCACTATATGAGCTTTGAGAATGGCAAGGAACATGTGGTGATTTTTCTATCAAATGATCAAGGGACCCCATGTCAAAAGTGTTGACTTGGAGGACAAGTTCAATAACATCTACAACATCACAATGCAAGGTTTGGAGAACCTAAAGCCAAATGGGGATGGCATCTTGAGTTGGGATGAGGCATAGTCCACTTCTGAATCTACAAACATTTCCTATGATTGATGGGTACATGAATCTTATGAGGTCATCGGAAGAAAGTTTGATGTGGTGTGTTCAAGACCTAAAAATATACCCAAAAGAAAAACCCTTCATGCCAACATTAAGCCTTCCTCAATTTCTAAGAATATTTGGGTACCATGCACCACATCTAAGGTGAAGGAGTATTCTCATTAGTAAGGGAAAAATTATTGTTTTGCCTCAATATGATGGTTCAAAAAATTCCACCCCATTCATGCATGACCTTAAAGCATCTATACCCAAGGAGAGGATCACTTGGGTGCTTTAACAAACACTCTAAAGAGCACTGTTGCATGTTGGTGGGATACTCACAAGCCATGTCTTCCGACTTGGACTAAAGTTAAGAATGTTATATGCTTTATATTTGAACACAATAATGATTAACAAGGATTACCCACATATAATGATGAATCTAATTCATTGATTCATATTAATGAGTGTGAAGACAAATGGACAAGGTGCACACCTTGTTTCCCAGTAGAACTATGGGTTTGTGCTTTCTACCAAACCCTGAAGACTTGGGTCAACACATGGTATGTTGTGAATAAGACACACCAAGATACTTAAGATTGGATAGTCCTAAAGGATAAATTAATCTATACCTTTTCTTTTTCTTCATCTAATCAAGAGCTAGTTCCACCCCTGTAATGCTTACATGACACTATTCTAGAAGATGAAGCCATAATGGAAGACCAAGTCAAACATATGTGTAGTAAGAAGGTAATCATGCTACCCAAGATATTTTATGATTGTAGGGTAAATATTGATTCCAATGAATATGATGAGGTGGTGTGGATGACATGAAATTGGTAGTATATGGTTGAGAAACATAAGAATGTGCATAATGTAGATGACAAACCCCAATAAGAAACCCCTAGTCATTTATGAGTCAATACTTCTCATGGAGAGTGATAAGTAATGGATGCACTAGCTAATCAACACAAGTGCTATATAGATCCATTGAAAACAACTAATTTGAATATTGGCTCAGAAGGAGAGCCCAAAATGGTAAAAATTGGGAAGTATTGGTCTGATGCATAATTAACTTGCATCGTGGAGCTGCTATGGGAATTCCAATACCTCTTCCCAAACAATTACAAGGAGATGAAGGGTGTGCATTCCTCTTTGGGAAGATGAATATCACCTTGATGAATGGTGCAAGATCATGAAGAAACAACCATACTAGATGAAACCTAATTTGCATGCCAAGGTTAAGGTAGAGATTGAAAACACATTGACTATTGGTGTGATCTATCTAGTAAAGGAATCTGAATGGGTGAGTCCAATGGTTATTAGCATCAATAAATATGGGTACATTTGCATGTGTCAACTATTGTCTCTTCAATGTTACATGCATCATTGACCTCTTTCCCACTTCCTTTACTAATAAAATTATTATGGGAGTAATAGGTTTTGAAATCTACACCTTCTTCGATGTATTTTCAAGATATCACTAAGTGCATATTGCAGAGGAGGATAAGCCCAAATGCACCTTCACTTCCTAATGGGGTTTGTTTTCCTATAATGTCATGTTATTTGGATTAAATAATGCACCTAGCATTTTCTTGTGCATCATCATAGCAACATTCAAAGACTTTGTCAACCATTTCATCCAAGTATATTTGGATTATTGGAAAATTATGGGCTAGTGAAGGACCATCATGACAATCTATGCCTCATGTTCAAGTGTTGTCACTAGCATCAAACATATCTCAATATGCATAAACACATATTTGTGAAACCTTTTAAAACATTGATTGGCCATTTAATTTATAAGGATGCCATCCTTATTGACCCTACTAAGGTTGCCATCATTCTCCATCTTGAGGCATCTACCACATAATAGGAACTGCACACATGTTTAAGGCATATCGACTAATTTTGTAAGTTTATTCATCACTATGCCAAGATTTTTGTAACACTTGAACAAATTTTGTGCTATAATAATCCTTTAATATGAGGTTAGATGTAAGAGGAATCATTAAAAACATTGAAAAGGAATCTCACAAGTTTGCCAATACTCCAAT
Source organism: Torreya grandis (assembly GCA_037957365.1). NCBI lineage: Eukaryota > Viridiplantae > Streptophyta > Pinopsida > Cupressales > Taxaceae > Torreya > Torreya grandis. The sequence continues at coordinate 1,252,964 of JARHVA010002111.1, forward strand.
TCCCTAACTAGACAACCCCCTTTCACATGCATGTTGACACATCAGGGACAATGATATGTGTCATCCTAGCTCAACTAGGTGACAACAAGATGGGCCACCTAGTTTATTTTTCCAGTTGGAAGCTTATGAATATTGAGAGAAACTATACAACCACTGAGCATGAAGCACTTACAATGGTGTAGACATTGTAGATGTTTTGCCAGTATCTATTGGCCACATTTTTTTGTCTTATTTACTAATCACGAGGCCTCAAATCACCTCATCAATAATCAAGTATTCCATAGAAGGATTTGTTGATGGATCGTGTTATTTTAAGAATTTTAATTTTATGTAGTTGTGAATACCAACAAGCAGAATTTTGGTCTTGACCACTTATCTTGCATCAATACAATGAGGATGTGGAGAACATTGAAGATGGCCCTATAAATGCTTAATTATACACAATCCAATACATCCTTGAGGATCTTGAGAATATTGTTAATTTTAACACATATAGGATTTCTCCCAACAACCATTAGACTAAAGAAAATAAATAATTGGCTATCTGCACCACCCCATATCACCCTGTTAGGGGTGAAATTTATAAGCTCAAGTGTGACAAAGTCCTACATAGATGCATTTTGGAATATGATCACCTTAGCATGATATAGGAGGGACATGGAGGCATTATCAAAGGACATTTTGGTTGAGAAGCTACTACATACAAGATCTTCCTCTCTAGCCTCTAGTGGTGTACTATATTTTATGATGCCAAATAATATACACATAAATATGATTTCTACTAGTGAACTAGGAAACCCAACCATTGGGATGAGATGACTTTGATCCCCATCATGCCATAAAAACCCCTTGAAAAGTGGACTATTGATTTTGCAGGTCTAATCTCTATAACTACATGCAAAACTGACGTGCATTATGTTATTATAACCATTGACTATTTCACTCAATAAGCTAAGGTAACACCAATAAAAAAACTACTTGAAAATAATAATAACATGTTTCTTATGGGATAATATCATATTACTTTATGGGTGACCTCATAGATTAACTATTTATTGAGGTACCCACTTCATCAATGATACTATGCACATCCTATCATCTGACTTCATGGTTGTGCATCACAAGAATACCCTATACCACCCATAATAAAATGAGACTGTAGTAGATCTAAACAAGATTTTTGGGAAGACGCTGACCAATATTTGTGATGTCAAGCACAAGGACATAGATGACCATGTTTAAATAATAGTTGGGCCTACAAAATAAGCTATAAATTCCTCAATAAGTGCACCCCCTTGGAACTTGTGTTCGGGACAAAGGCATTTATTATAGCAAGATTTTTAGTTCCATCTCTATGCATCACATTTGTGGGATAACTCAAGGACAAGGATTTAGTTGATGCACATATAGAGGACCTCATGTAGCTGGATGAAAGGTGCATTATCACCTGATAGAGCCAAATTATGGAAAAGTACCAACATGAGGGTTTTTTTAACTGACACATAAGAGGAAATATATTAGTTGAAGGAGTCCCTATTCTACTGTATGACTCTAATTATTTGAAGCACCTAAGGAATATTTAGATATGTTGTATAGGCCTTACATACTCAAAAAAATTGGAGATCAGTGCATGAAAGCTGCACACTTTAGATGGCAAAATGCTCCCCAAACATTTTAATGGAAGCTGACTCAAGCTATGCCATGCTTAACATTCTTGGGATTTGATGTAAAAAATATTATGCCATTTTTTATTTGTATTTCATATTTTGTAGGTTAATATAATGTAGGTTAGGTATTTATCATAATATTTATGTGTCTTGCTTTGTAATAAAATGGACAACCTTGTTTGCCTAGTTATTTTCTTAGACGAGGGGTTTTGCACTCTTTTTGATAATCTATCTCTTAATGAATGTTGGTTTTACTAACAACAAATTCAAATGTTTATTTACACCTTGGTGACCATTTCAATGGTAGATTAAATATTTTTTTGAGTTTGATGTTATGAAATCCATACCCTTCAATAAAACACCCAACTTTGTGCATGTAAAATACATCAAGGTACATACCACATTAGAAAACTAGGCACATAATTTAGTGTGGGGTAGGAGTATCATAATATCAAAATAATAATATTGGACATGCATTAGACAAATTAACCAAATATGTAGATATGTGGAGAGTTACAGGGTAAGGAAGCACATTAGTAGAGTGCAACGCTAGGAACAAAAAGTATCTAGTTGCATGAAAAATATTTTCAGGGAAAGGAAGTGTGCAAGGAGTGAAGCACAATGTTTACGACCATAGAAAATAAAAGACAAATGTTGCACCCAAGTGAGATATTCTCAAGATGGATTCATCAATTCCAAACCTCTGGATTCAGACTTCTACCAATTTTCATGTAGCTTATGCTAACTGTCATGCATTAGATTAAATGCAAATGTTCATTGAGAAATCAAAATAAATACAAGCATGTGGAGAGGAAATAAAGGTGGAGGGTTAAAGTGATTCTAATGATGTCTAAATTATATGATTCATGTTGTTAAATAAATATTTTTGGGCAGTATAAAACTTGAAATGTGAGTCATTTTACCCACATATCACTTTCATGAAGATTTGAGACCCCACATAGAAAGCTTTGTAAGTAGAGTCGAGCAAAGGAGTTCAAAACCAGGACCAACAAATTAATATTTAAAGTACTAAGTTCACAAAATTAGTACATTTCATTTTGATTATTATAAAAACACAATACAAAATTTAAGGTAGAAAGAAACTAAGGTTAGTTTCAAGATTCAAAAATTAGGTTCTATGATTATATATTTTCAAAGCTTAGGTTGAGGTATACCCTCTCACTTCTAGAAGTAGGAAAAACACATCAAAATTAGAGGTTTTAGGAGGATAAATAACCTAAGGTGTGTATGATGGGTTTTAAACCCATAACAAGGAAGAAATATAAAGTGGTAGGATCCTAAACACCCTCATCATATTGAATTAGTAGGCACTTGGTTGAAGAAGAGACACTGAGAGTTGAACCAATGTATATTAAGGAGGCCACTACTCAAGAATGGAGGAGAAATTAGTGACAAAGACATTGAATTTTGTCATGTAATACCAAGCCACGTTACTATGAGGGGAAGAATGGGAAACCAAGATTTCATATTATAAAGTTAACGACTACAACCACCAAGGAGTCAATAATGAGACACACGTGAGGAATGATTACATGGTAGACACCAAAAAAAAGACTATGATTGTTGCCACATTGATATAAAGGTTAAGCAAGCACTTTAAAACTTAAGGGTGTTCAAGTTATTCGAGATCCCATATTTTGGAAAGCCATATAACTTAATGCACTTCCTATTGTCACACATTCACAAGGAATAGTTATATTATTCCAAAAGGAGAATGAAGATCTTGAGGACACACATCAATAATTCCATTAGAATTCCTTGTTTGGGAAAGGACATTAAATGATCACTTGCCAATTTGGTTGAGGTGGAGATGACCTCTTAGCTATGGAACTACAAGAAATAAAATTTTAATTTTCCTATAGATAAAATTGATGATCGCACAACAAGGGTAGTCGAATAACTTATAAGCATGAAGCTAGCAAAAGCCAATAGATGGAGTGCGACCAACAAGTAATTTGTCTATATTATGCATCAAATGGCATAGGGAACCCTCTTCAACATCTCCAAGTATACTATAAAATCCATCAACAAGGGTGTATAAAAATCACAATGAACATGTGAGGCCTTTAGATAGGGTGTCATTTTAATATTGTTGGTATTAGATGAGATTGGAATCCTAGATAGTTATGGCAACAAGATCTGGTGTTTCCCTTTGTAAGATAAGTTGCCATAAAAAATATACCATACACATCTATATACTAGGGTATACAATAAGTATCACAAGGCCAAAATGGAGAGATTATTTGAGAACATGGTTATGGTCTTTGGGAATTGATGGATAATTCTAAACTATTTTGCTAGCACATGCCTAACATGAGAAGAATTTTATATGATGCAACATTATAATATTTTCAAGATCCAACTAGTATATGGGGACATATTTTAGTGGCTAAAGTCACCCTTTTAATTCAACACCATCTACTTTGTAGACTCTGTTTCAAGAATATCAAATACACATCATGTTTCTATAAATGTGTCCAAAATAGATAGTGACCAACATACCCTGATGACAATGTCAGCCTATCTTAAGAAGGTTGTGTAAAAGGATGATGAGGACTCTGATAATGATAACACCATTGATACTCAATAATATGTAGCAATAAATAATCACTTGCATAAGTTATATTAATTCAGGAAGCCAAAAAGTAAGAAGTGGAGTTCGACAAGATAAATACTTAAGGTTGCAGTCAAGATAACAACCTATAAGAAGTCCAAAAAGAGAAATTTAGACATGATGGAGGCTATATTTGAAGATCCTAAGCTTGTTGGGTCTGAAGAAGATAACATCCCCTAACAAGATGATGGGCACAAACAATTACTCCCTCACGACTCATAGAGTAATCACTACTCAAGGACACAAATACTTTCAATATATGAATAATTAGGGGATCATTGTAGTGTGTCAGAGAAACCACATAATGAGATGTAAGATAGTGTGCAAGGGGTAGTTAAAGAAGAGATATCGAGTGTGTAGGACATCCAAATGAATCTTAAGATGGGAGTCGAGACTGCACTAAAAACCTAGTTACAAATGAAAATAGTTTTAGGTGAACAAAGTAAGATTGAGGCCAAAAAAAAAAAAAAAAACACACCTAATGAGTCAAAGGATGAAGGTGAACCTAATGTAGAAATGGCCTAGGGGAAGAATGAGAATTTGAGTCGAGCGTGACAGATAGAAAATGCAATAAAATTGGTAGCTCGAGGTCCTTTAAGAATCAAAGATGGATAAGGGGAAGGCAAGATTGTTAAGGAAGGGCCTGAATAATCCCTATAAAAGAGTGAGTTGACATAATTAGAGGACACTGATGGGATGAGTGTTAAGAAAATAGTTCAGTAGGAGATCATAAATGCAAACCTATACATGTGGGATGCCATATATTGAGAGGGTGTATTAGTACAAATCAAAGGAAAATGTGTTTTACCTTTGATGCATACATAGATGAACCAACATTTGAAGTAATCATCAGTGCCATTAAAAACCAAGAACCCAACATGGCCCTAGATGAGTGCCAACTCATCTACGTCGACCCCACTAATTTTAATAAGGTCAAGGCTAGGAACAAATTGATAAAATTTGTGAAAGAGGTAAGCCACCAAAACTTTATGAATCACATCAATATCAGTACTAGGAGGCACATTTGGTGAATTTATATTTGTGGTCCACTTAGGCAAAAAATATGTTTATAGACTTGAAACTACAATTGTTAAAGTTATGTCAGTGTACTATGAAGGAGGAGCCCAACATATTCAATGGGGTAGACCAAGAAGGGACCAACTAGTGGATAACGTGAGTATGCTAGTTGACCACTTGATACAAAGAGTAAAGGGCATAATGGATGGAAACCAAGATGTGTGGGAGTAAGCTTATATCGAGTTTACATGGCATATAATGGGGTGCAAGGACCTCGTAAATAAGCTCAGTGAAAAAGATGCCATGACTAAGGGAATTTTCCTAAATTTTTCTTGGTAGAAGTTAGTGATCACACCATGATTGTATGAAGAGAAACAAAAAGAAATTCCCTAGCTTTGTAGGTGTATTTGAAGAAGGACAAATCCAAACAAACCAACTTCTAAAATAAGTGTAAGACATTGTCTAGAGAATTGGTATGAGCTAACAAAAGCTCAAAGAAAGAATCAAAGGTCTTTAAGGATAGATGGTGGAAGAAGAAAACAAACTAGAATATGCCCTTAAGGAAATGATCAATAAGGTCAATGCTATAAAATGAGAGGCTGAAGGGACTCAAGAGTAACCTTCTAAGTTTCAGGGTTTATGTGCACACATCTCCACTATCATCGAAGAATCTAGGGTTGCGCTTGCATGATGGACCAAATTTGAAGCTAAATTAACAAAAAGGGTGTTGAAATTATTTGTTGATATCCATACCATTAGCAGGTTTTCTAAGGGTGGCCAACCAAGTTAGTGTGGGTTGATGCTGAGCCTAAGATCTTAACATGTTTTTGATAACTTTAACAGTCCAATGTGGCACTAGAATATCCCAAGTACCAACAATTTGTCATTAAAACAATAAGATAGGTTCACATGTGTATATAAAAAATATTGGGAACAAGGCAAGGAATACCACACAAATCAAGGAAATACTGTAAAATTCACAAAGGTAAATGGTGGAAGTTATGACTTGTAACTAGCATCTGACATGTAATTGAGAAATAGTGGTAAATGATAGATTGGATAGCATAAAAGAGAACATCACATTAGATATGAAGTGATGGAAATTGACCGACACCATGATACATAAGACCTTTGGAAAGATATAAAAGGTGGGTAGGTGGTTTGATGAGGAGAGATCTAGCTGGCCATAGTGATATCATTATTTGATTATTGACATTGAGTTTCTAAAAAGAGAGGGAATGTTTTTAAATAGAGATAGGGATTGTAAAGTTAGTTTCAATGTTATTAGTACCATGGTACACCTTGTAAGCATGAATTACCAAGTAAATAAAATAGTCATTAATGTTACTATTTATTATTTATGTTCATGGCCATGAAATATTAATAATTTATTTCTGACTAATATTGTTATCTATGAAAGTTATTATTATATTCAATGATACCCTACTTTGATAGTATAATTATGTGGAGAGTAATATGTTGTTATCATTTAGTATTTGTTCAATCATTACTTTGTATAGATAATATAACATATAATATTACAAATTATGTTCATGCGTTAGAGGGTGCATGTGAGACAATGTTTGAATTTGACATTATTAACCAACCCCAACCCTTCTTGATATCTCTCTTTGTGCCTCTAGTAAGCAAGAAATGATAACTTTAATGATATGTTGGTGTGATTAAATATTTTTGGGGAATAAGCATGTGGCATAGGACTAGTGTGTGTGTGATCAAATTATACCCAACAACTACCCATTCTCTGACATACCAGTGGGAAGGCCCAAATGGATGCATAAGGAAAGAATCAATTATACCCATGACAAATACACATTAAATTCAAATGTGGCATTATTATATCTATTTTTTTATTAATGTGACCCTAATAACATAAAACTAATTAAATATTCATAATGCTTAAGCTATATAATTACTAAACATATCTGAGTGTAACTTTATAAATATAATAACTTGTTATTTCTCAAAATCACTAAAGGAATGATGCACTTGGCTTGTTTTAGGTCTATGCAAGCATGTGGAGAAATTTAGTCATTAACATCAATCTAAATTGGGCATATGAATGCTCAATTTTGGAAACAAAGTGTCTGTAGGTACCTGGAAAAATACACTCTCCCAAGACACTTGCACATTATGATTTTGTCTAATGTATTATAGAACTATCCACTATATTTTTGTTGATATGTGATTGGGCCACTTGATACATCTATGTTTGATGAGAATGTTTATATATTTTAATGTCTAAAAATTTATGCAATTATATTTGTTTACCTTCTCTTTGCTTCAAACCCTAGTTGTGTACTACATGATAATTGTAAAACTAGGATAAAGGGTGAAAGGTAAGGGTTGAGATAACCTTAGCCACCCCATAATGGTTGTGTTTCTTATGTATCCAATACTTCAAAGAGGGAAGTCAAACTGAACATAGTTTCCCACCTAGTTGAGTGTGTGAAATCATGTGTAATACTAATATGTTTTGTAATAATGCATATCACTTTCAACACTTGGCACCCTATGATTTGACCTTGAAAATGGTATTCAATCTTAGCTTAGATACATTCTCTTATGATGGGTGATTTAAAATTATTGGTTAATATGTGTTAGGTAATTACCATATAAAAGCTAGATAGTTGTTATATGGGTAAATTTTTAGGCTTGGTATGTTTATACAGATGATAGTTTGAGTAATTTCCTTTGAACTAAAATGCAAAAAATGTGAGTTGACCAATACGAGAAAGTTGAGTTTCATAAACTAGTCATTAAAGGGAACGGGGATAAGTCTGTCATAAGTGGACAAGTCCATAACAATAGACATGTCTCACAGGTGGAGACCTATTTAGAAAATAAGAACATTGATCTAAGGCTATGAAATAGTCTAAATTTTTTATTAAGTTGTTTGTTAGAGACTAGGAAGATCATGTGTAACAATAACAACAATTTGGAAGGGTCAAACTCTTATATGAGAGAATGGCTACGAGGAATTGAAAATAAGTGTCATGAATGTGAGCATAAGTCAAGTAGGTTAAGGCTTAGTCAAATTACACATTGTCAAGTGTCTAATATAAAATATGAGTGTCTACAAGCATAATGCTAATATTAGGTCTTATATTGGTTACAGTCTACGAAAGTAAGGGAAAAGGGTTCCAAGTAGGCATATTTGAAACTACAAGTTTGATGTGGCATGAGGCACTGTGAACCTTTTGGGAAACTTTAATTCAATAGTACTTTTTACAGTTTACACATCTTTGTGAAAGAATATTCTCCTCTGCAATAGTTTACCATTGAATATGGTTTGGTTCCTTGCAAAAATGTAGAACACTTTATATATAAATAGAATGTCTAATAAATTATGTCAAACATTAGTTAGAATATTTTCTAAGTTATAGCCAAAATAAAAATTGAAATGTGAAGTAGTGTATATAAGGTGTGATATTATCCCATATTATCCTACAAAAGGATCTATTTATTCTGTATTAATAAAATATATCATGGGTTAAAAAATACAATGTATATATGATATCAAAATAAATTTATTTAATAAATGAAAATATAATGATTAAGTACAAGCCATTAAATGAAATTTGTTTCTAAGGAGTTTTTTAAACACTTGTTTGTTTTATATTATGTTTGGGAATGGAGGATGTGTAATGATTTTTGGAAATGGAGAGTCCTTTCTAGCTTCTCCCTTAAATTTTCCCATGTGCCACAAAACCACTATTTATTAAATGTTTTTTATACTTGATATAATATCTCTTTCTTGAATCCATTCATATGCTTGTTTCATTGAAATATGAAGTTTCATTATCATCTGAGCACAATTTTAAAATTGATTAAACATTATATGGTTCCAATATAATTGTGTTCTCATAAAAATAAAATTACAAATGATTATTTCAAAATTTGAGGGTTTTATACATGGGACAATCATGTAGATGAGATATAAGTTACACATAAAGATTTCAAATGTGGAGTATTGATTTACACCTACACATATGAGTTATATTTTATACATTTAATTGCCTTAGAGATGATGATATTATGTTAAGAGGCGAGTTTGAGAAATGTTTATTATCAAAATTATAATTCAAATGTCTAATGTATTTGATTATTAAACCCTTTAAATCCATGGAACGTGTGATAGAAATGATGATATTGTATGTGTTACTTTTTTTTTTTTGGATGAAAGGGGTTGAATATGAAATACAGGGTGTTTATTACTATACATAAGAGTATCTCTCACCATGTTAAAAAATATGAGGCACTAAGACAATGGATTATTGCTTCCCTAATATTGGAAGCACCAAAAAGTCTTTGTTAACTCCCATAATGAGGTTGTTGTTAACCAAATGACAACTGATTATAATTGAAAGAAATCCCATATGATACCACTAGAGTCTGGTGCTAAGAAACTATCACTTACATTTGTGGCATGTATTATAAGACACATAGGTGTAATTTAAGGCAAACTTAGTGTTCTTCAATTAACATTGCACATGAGAAATGAACAACTTGAGAGACATCTTCCAAAGGGAATCATCAGGTGAAAAATTACAAAGCTAGCTAGTCCAAGTGGATGACCCTTGGGACAATAGTCATTTTATAAATGTACACATATGTGTACTTTGCATAATTTGATATTAGACTATTTTGTTTGTGCTTAATCTATATTGTTCTTTCGATGGCTATGGTTTACTACCTTTTTATAAAGATTTAGATTAACTTACTTCTTGACTTAATGTTAGTTCATGATTATTTTTGATTTTGGTACTATGTAATTAAATGAGAATGAAATTTTTAAGGCTACATGTGTATTAATATGAAATTTATATGTTACTGCTTGTATTAGTGTGGAAAGGATTAAGATTTGAGATATATTGCTTCCTCGGTGATCTGGCCAATACATATAAAATTTAGTTGTTTTCTACTACTATGTTTGGTTTTAATGATCATTTATATATATATATATATATATATATATATATATATATATATATATAAATTTAGGCTTTTATCAAAATTCGTGGGTAGGCATGGAAACTAAGGAAGAGGCATGACTTTTTCAAAATAATTTATTAAGTGAAATATGCACTTTAATTATACTTTTTTCAATCTATTATTCTTAACATATGTTTATAGATTTTAGATTAGATTTGGAGTTGATACATATCATATTGACTACATGGAATAATTGGGGAGGAACCTTTGGGTTTGTCTCATGTTGGTTGCAATATGCAGGGTAAGACTACTTTGAAAGGATTAAATTTTCACCAACATAATGTACATAATCTTCCATCTAACACCAAATTGTTAGGTGGGAGACCTTCATTTGAGAATGGAGGTAGGAAATGAGCACATGCACAACTCGATCATGATAAGTTCTAGAAGCGCTATGACATAAAACTTATATTAAGGTGTAGAAGGCAGTATGTAAAAACATCTGATATTCTAAGAGATTATATATTAGAGGTGAGTGATATAAGTTATGTCATATTTAATGTTGGTTTTTTTTTATGTTTATAGTAGTCCTTACTCTTTTTTTTTGTTGTGACAACATGTAAAACTTGAGCTGATCTTTCTCCAAATGTTTGAAAGTAGGTACAAAAATACGTGGCCAATTTTGATAGGCTTGAAGAGGTTAGAATTGTAAAAGGTTTAGGAGAATATTCTTGAAAAAATGATAGTAGATGGAAACATAAAATTGTATAATATATTTTGTTAAATATCCACCTATGAATATGGTGGAGACATGTGTTCATTTGGTTTGTGATTAGGTAAAATGAAAGTTCCATTTCTAACAATGGTTGAAGAATTTTGAGTGTGTATGTAGGATTTGGTGAATGAACGTGTTAAAACCTAAGAAAAATTAATGTGTATAGAGGAAGATATTAATGAGATGGAAGAAGATACAAATGCAACCACAAATTACAACAAAGATGACTCTACCGAGGATCATGATGAGAGTGAAGAGTTGTGGCATGAATATGACCAAGATATTTTAGTGAAATTTATAATTTGTAAGTGTAGGCTTTCTAATTTGGTAGGATTAATGTTTTTATTGAACAATGGATTTTATAATGAAAATTATTGAACTTGATTGTGGAAATCAAAGAAATTGATGAGAATGAATCAAGTGATAACGAGGAGAGGGAAAAAAGTGTTACTCATTCTAAGAGTGTTGTTGGAAGTTGATTGAAATACTGATAGGAAAAAAATTGATGAGGATGCTTGTATTGGTTTAAGCCATTTAAGGGGCTTAATAAATTATATCATATCCTACCTAAGAAAAATGAATTATTAACCATAGATGTTGAAATGACAAAGGCTATAAAAGCAGTGAGGGTGATTTAGAAGGAGAGATGTGTAGTATCTTGTCTAGTTTATAAATCATTAAGATTTATTCCATTATATTTAAACTATTTGTATTTATCAAATTTTATGTGTTAGCAGAGGTTCCTAGAAACCCTTCAAAACATGCTAATTCAGGGATAACTTGTGCATGGATTAGCAAAAGTAAACATTTGACAACAAATTCAGACTAAATATATTCATTAACATGATAAAATAAATAAATGCATGGAAAACCATAGGTTTATTAGATCTTAACAGTCATTATAAACTCATATAATTAACAGATCAAAGCAAAAAAAGTACTCATTGTGCACATAATAATGATAAAAGATACATTAAAAAACCATTTATGAACAATATGTATTATTCTCTATCACATTAGAACCATATACAAATACAATTGATCACTATATATAGAGTTTTAACCAACATTGTCTCTTCATATTCTATCCTTTTGATATGCCCAAAAGGAGCGACTCTTCACATTCTAACATCTATCATTATACTTACATAGGTTGAATACATACAAAAATATTATAAAAAAAATAAAATGAGTGAAAATTGCACACGTCCAGTAGATATAATCTATGATTTTACTAGCCCTATTCTACACTCAACACTTTCTTTGACTTAAACATTTGTCTTGTCTTAAGATAAATTCGTAACACATGATTCTAATTTGAAGCTCATGCTAAGGAATTGACCAAAAAATAAAATTCATAATTATCACTCCAGGTGTCATTTACCATATTTCACCCTTTGCACACTAATTAATTGCCCTTTCAAGTTTTAAACTAAGTAGCATACTAGCCTACCACCCTTTTAGGTTTTTAATAGAATAGCTTAACTAGGTGGTCACCCTTTATGGGTTTTCAACCAACCTAACCCCTCTCCTAATGATTAAGGTCATCCTAAAAAATTGTGCCAAAAAGTTGTGAAAATTGTAAGATTATAACTATACATTACCTGATGTGTAGGTGGTAGCATACTCTATGTTGGTTACATAACTATTTATTGTGGTGATGGCCTTATTAGAGGAGTGGATGAAACACTTGGTCCTATAGAAACTACTGTTGCAGGATATTGTAGTTGTTGGAGAGATATATGCATGATTGTGTTGCTCTTCTTCTGGTGAATTACTTATTACAACTACTATGGGGGTATGTATTGTAGTTCCTCAATAATTTGTGCAATGGTGACATCAAACTAGAACAAGTATTGGTTTAACATATTCCAATCAATCATCACTTCCTATACCATAGTTAACAATATATGCATTAGGACTTGAATCACCATTAGGTCTTGAATTTATTCATCATCATTGATAGTGATGACTACCCTAACATTTGAAATTTTGACTATGATGTCCTACAATAGTTCATCCAATATGTCCACATGAATTTGTGCCTGAATACCTACAAATGAGTTTTACAAAGTCTCATTGTGATATGCCTACATTTTTTACATGGCTACATCCCTTGAATATAATAATTGCTTGAGTGTGCCACTCATTGTTTCAGACATAATCATGTGATGTTCCATGATAGTTTTGGCTTTATCTGCCATGTTTAACTCTAGATTAGTTGTGGTCAAAGAGTTGTTTAACTGTTGATTCTAATTGAGCATACCTTGTGTTATCTTATTGGCTTGAAGCACAAATATGTCTAGCACATGTTCATACTCATCCAATAGCTCACAAATGGCCTCTATTTATACCTTGAAATTTTACCCTCGTGCTTGTAACATTTATAACTTTTGTGCAAACATGCAGTCCTTCATGAGTATCCATGGTCTAACATGTGTTTATGAATCTAAGGTTCACATCTACATTGTTTTCTCACACTTGTAAAAATTCATGTTCTAAGGCCAAAGCCTTATATGCAATTGAATCTTAAAAATCAATCACACTTTTGATTTACTTAGTCAATGGTAGCTAAGAAACATCCAAAAATGTTTCCTACACAATCGTAGTCAAAACCATGGATGTTGATATAGTTGTTATAAGGGTTATCGTGAACTACACCAGTGGTAATGAAAAGGTGGTGTGTTGGGTGGATGATGTAGGATCATACCACAACCATTGGAATTTTATTTTTGGTATAGGCTGAGAAGCCTCCTCCCATGCGCCTCCTTTTATTGCAAGTGTTGGTTATACTACAGTTTATGTTTGATGCTTGGCTTTTTCCTCTACCTCTTACTTCGCTTTAGCTTCAGCTTATTCCTTAGCCTTCGATTTAAGCTTAGTTTTAGATTTGGAATCTATGTCAAATTTATCCTTAGCTTCCACTTTAAATTTAGTCTTAGGTTTTGTTTCAGCTTTGGATTTGGCTTCAGCTTCCTTCTCCTTAGCTTCTTGTTTAGTCTTTTGCTTTCCCTGAGCCTTCATAATTTATGTTGCTGCCTCTTTCTTATTTTATGTAGCATGTGATTCTTATTATTTATTTATCACTTTTTCTTTTGTTTTTTTTCTTTTCTTATCATTTTTTTGATCTCTTCTTTTAATCCACTGCTTTTTTGTCTTTTTATTTTTAGCCTCCACTTCTCCAGCTTTTTATTTTTGAGCCTCCGCTTCTTTAATTTTATTTCTATGCTCCTCCTCTATATCTTGTATTTATGTTACTCTGCTTCCTCCATAGCCTTGTGATTTTCCTCTCACTTCCTTTTATTCCTCTTACTTCTTCCTCATAGCTTCTTTTTACACTTCTAATGGACCCTATTATTCTTGTGCAGCTTCATATAGTGGCTCCAGTTGTGGCAACCTGGTTTTTTCAAGTACATCTAAAGGGGTATATAATTCTATTATGGTAACTAACTTAGAGTCTTAAGAAGAAGATGATTCTAGGATAGTACTTGTATACATCAAATTCCTAACACCATTTGTGTTGAAATTGTCAATCTTACTCGAATTGCACTCAAATGCAAATTTTAGGTCAAAATCCATAAAACACCCTAAATGGTTCAAACTTGTCACTTACAAGTGCCAATTTAGGTCAAAGTATCCCTAAATAAGGCAATGCATTTTATGGGCCAGCTAACTTTGATTAGATCATTTTGAGTCAAAATGGTGATTTCGCCTTTTGTGCTCTGGATCACTCTTTTCTTCCAATTCATTGGTACACATCATATACCTTTGTTATTCGCTATTGGCAACATCCTAAATGGAAATATAGTTCCAACATATCTAACATCACCTTCTAATTCCTCTCCAATCAAATTATGACCCAACAATATGACTTTCTAACCATTTTGATTAATTAAGGGCCATTTTTCAAATAATTACACGAATGTTGATTAACCTTGTTTAAGGCTAATTAATCCAAATAAAGAGCTTAAGTGGGTTTTTCCATGAGATTTAAATATTTATTTTTGAAAATTGATTCCTATTTTTTGCATCACCTAGTGACATCATCTATGGGGTGGCATCCATCAAGCCATAAATGCCACACATATCAGGATTATGGATCACCCATGCCTAGTTAATGCCTCCCATGCCTCTTCAATGCCCCTTCTTCCAAGGTCATGATGAAGATAATTATGGATTTAATTCCAAATATTAGGATTATCCATGGCCACACATCTCAATATTGAGATGGATGGTCATGGTTGATCCTGACCAATCTCAAAAATCTATAAATAGAGAGGCCATAAACATCATTTCAAGAAGCTATTTTGGTGCAAGGTTATTATACTCAAATAGCTTCAAAGCTTGAATATTGAAAATTTATAATGATAAATTGATTCCACAAAGCTTCATTGATAGGTTAGTTTAGTGACTTACAATCAAGAGCCTAGGTTTTATGGAGTGTTATTGAGGCATTGGAGGAGCTTACCACCATTGTTGACAAAGACAAGGATGCTTGATCAAGGAAGAACATGTTTTTGAGTCACATGGGTATGGTGAATCCATTTGGGAAGGTAATATGATGTTGCTTTCTTTCATTTTATTTCTTGCTATCCTTTGTAATTCCCATAGGAATAGATAGGCTGGGTTAGTTAGTTCTTTATTCATGTTTCATTATTTATGGACTAATGCTCAACTAAATTGCTTTTTAATCCTCTCTACAGTACCCCACCATGTAGTTGTCTTCTTTCTAGAGATTGGGGGTAGAGTGAGGCTCTTATTTTGCCTCTTTGTAGCCTAGGCTTGTAGTTGTGGTTGTGCTTACTATGATTTTTGCACACCACTCTCTTAGGTTAGTTTGTTAAAATCCAAGATTCTATCTTTGATCATTATAGAGGGTTGAGCTTTAGCATGCATCTAAGGTCTATGTAGTAAATGTGGTATTGGGATTTCTTATGCTAGTAGTTCTACTTCTGCATAGTATAGGATCCTACTATTGGATATTTTTGGAACAACTATGCCTGAAACCATTATTTAGATGCTTCTTCACCTATAATATCAATATTGATAGAATGATAAGGTCGGGTGATGTCCACCCATGGGTCTTACCTTACCTGGTTCTACACCTAGTAGGTACACACTAATTTGTAAAAGAATAATAATTTCTTCTTAACTTGCTCATAAATATCATTTCTGATGTTTGAAAGTATAGACTATAAAATTTACTACTCTCCAACTCCAATATCTACCAAGTCGTATTCAACTACGATCTTTGGAATGTGTTTGTTTTTGAGCTAGGACTTTACATGTCATGTCCCCCTTTTTGATGGTGATAGTGAAGTTCATTGCATTGGTGCCTTTCATTGTCCCTTGTCTACCTATGCTAGAGCTATTATTGGTTGTAATATTACCTGTGGTTATATTGGTTGTTGCACATATGAACATACAATTTAAACGTTATACTGATTTGGCTGCAAGGGCTTTCTACCTCAAGACTTTTACCCACACATCTAACATGGAGATGACGAATGGTGGTGGCATTGTTGTTGCTTTGGGCAAATCATGTACCTTGTTTTGTATATCATTGTGAAATTTGGTCACTAATGCGTGTTACCCTAGATACACCAGCAAGTCTTGGGGTACCCTTGGGTGCGAATTGATCATGGCCTAGATTTATATCCACCATGCATTGAACCTCCTCATTTATTCATAGTATTTATATATTTTCATCCATGCAATGTTGGCAAATGCAACATCATGCCAAAAATCTACAATAGTATTGACTAGGCTTTTTAGTGATTTCCATTATGTCAAGCAAAGTAGGAGTCCTAGAATGCTTTCACAGTACTGATGAAGATCTTCTCTATGTTCATCATTAGCTTAGAGGCTAAAAATTTAGGCCATTAAAAATATTCATTGAGGCATATCATGTGATACACAATGTTTACCACTCTTTTTATTACTTGCTTTTCTTGCTGTATTATTTGCCAAAATATTTTAGTGATGCATTTAGTAAGAATGTGAACCCAAGCATCATATATACAATCAATGGGGATTCTCCTACTTGATATTATAGTCTATTTCTTGTTGGTGTCAAAATGTATTGGTGGAGATGTGGATTTGTATGTAGGAGAGATTTATCACATGTCAGAAACCCTGTTACTCTCACCATAGTCTCAAGGGTGAGGAATATGGTAACATCTTGTATAAGTGAATTGTGTCTTCATTTTACCTAATTAGTAGGGTGATCATTACCTCATCTAGTTGGAAAAAAGTAGGTAGTTTGATCAATCGTTCAACATCCAAACCTCATAATGGATGTTGAAGTGTTAATTCCCCTGCCTATGCTACTTCCTGAGGGTCCTAGGAAATTAGAGTAGATTCAACTACATCAATGAAATTAAAGGGGTGTAGATAATTATACTTGGTTTCAATTAAGCTTAAGTCAATCCCTATTTACTCTTTTTATGCATTTATAAGTGGGATCAATAGTTGTGCTCTATCCATGGTTACTACTATGGCCTATGTTGAACACTTGGTTAGGCTTTGGTGTGAAATATGTGTGAAAAAGGTGTTTTTAAATTAGATTATAAAGTTCACTTGGCTGTAAGAGTATGTAATGTCAATTTATTTTTTACATCCTCTATTATATAGTGTTTATCTCCCAAATCCATCAAACCATTGAGTTTAAATTCTTTGAGATGGTTGTGCATGAGTGTATCTCTTACATTTATATCAATCAGCTATTATTTGACATGGTGGTTACTCTTATTCATCTAGGTTATTTGATCAAACCATTTGTAGGTAGGTGATGTGATGCGTCATCCTTTCATTTATCCAATTTATTATATGGGCCATCTTGTCATTCTACCACATGATTTGCTTCAAGAAAGATGCAATCTCCCAAGTGAATTATCATTAATGGTTCTAAATGACCACTCACCATCCTTTCAACATACCTATCTTGTCATCAACTTATTCCTAGAATTGATTATCGACCACCATATTCTGTTAACTAGCTTTCTTCTATTTAGGTTGACTTCACATATCAATGTAATTTATGATGTTAACTATTCCAAAATTTATTTTGATGTGTTGCAATCTAAAGATTACACTTTACAAACACACTAACCCTAAAAAAAACATAAAAACATTAAAAAAATTCTTAACTACATGGTGCTAATCATCACCTTCTCTCATTTATAGTGATACATTATAGAGATTACTGGTAATAAGGCTTAAGCCTACAACCGTTCATATGCCCTAGATGAATAATATAGGGTCATTTCCATCTGTTATGAAAATTTCCCAAAAATGCTTTGAATCTGCTATCATAGAGTAATACTACTTACTCGGGGTAGAATTACTTAGATCACAAGTTTTAACCATGCCATACTTTTTGACTTAACTTGTTGATCCCTTGCATCTAATGTGCCCTTTATCTATTTTCCTCCATTTTGACCAAATCCATCAATAATTTTTTTAGATAGTGTTAATCAACTAGCCTCATAATCATTATAATGTACAAACTAAGAACAATGTACTCCATAGGCATAACTACCTCAAGACCATAAATGAGCTAAAAGGGAGTGAAGCCTATGGCACATTTTAAATTTGTCCCATATGCCCAAAAATTGTAGGAATGTAATTCTCCAAATCACCCCTTCAAATATTTCATATTTTAATGAACATTTTACCCAATACTTTGTTCATAGCTTCATCTTTCCCATTTGCTCATGGATGATAAGTTGTGCTTTTGTGGTGTGATATCATATAATCCTCAAAGAGAGTATTGATTGTGCAATTAAGGAAATGAGTACTTCTGTCACTAACCAACTTGGTTGGACATCCAAACTTTTTTATGATATTCTCATACAATAATTTAACATCTTTCACACTGTAATTTAGTGTTGTAGCAGATTCAACCCATCTCATAAAATAGTCAGTTGCAGTAAGGATGTATCACACATGATTGTGTTTACTTGGGGGAGTTATAGGTCTTACAAAGTTAATTACCCATTATTCAAATGATTGATCTATCAGCATTGGGACCAATGGCATCTCATCCCATTGATTGGGTTTTCTAATTCTCTGGTAAACATCACAATGTTTGGCTATCATGTGTGCATCCTAAAATAAATTTAGCCATCAAAGATTGCTCTGTAGTATCTTCTCCTATGAAATGACCTCCTGTGACTCCTTGATGTGCTTCCTAAATAATTTATATTTGCTCATGTTTTAAAACTACTCTACACAACTCATCATACTTTTCAATTTTATAAAGGTAACCATTAATGAGACTAAAAGGAATGGCTCATGTGACCATTTGCTTTTTATCCCTTTCAACACAGTGCATAGGAAATGTTCATTGTTTAAGGATTTTCACATTATCTTCCATGTTATCAGGGATCACAGTGGCCCTAAACAAGTATGCATCTAGAGATTCATCTTATATTTTCTCCAGTTCTTCCCCATTTTGGAGCTTGCTTAGATGACCTGATCCCATATTTTGTCGACGTAGCTTGGCATTGATTCAGAATTAAAATTATTGAAACAACATTAACCACTTATAAATTCATCCTCCCAACATTAACTTATTAAATGGTATTGTAATTCCTAGTGATTTATAAAAATCTTGAATGGTGTAGCTAATAAATAATGTCTAAACTTTTGTAAGTCAAACACCATAACTAAGGCCTCTCTTTCTGTAGTCGTATAGTTTTTATTTGTTTCTGATAGTTTCCTACTGGTGAAATGTATGGGATGATCCAACCCACCATCCCTTATATACGCTAATATATCTCCTACTATAATACTAGAAACATCCACATGTACGTGGAATGGCTTTTTCTAGTCAGGAAAAAATTAAAATAAGCATTGTTATTAACCTTTGTTTGAGATCAATAAATGTTTTTTAGAATTCTAATGTCCACTCAAACTTTTTATCTTTGTGCAATAACTTTTCCATCGACACATAAATGGCTACATATCCTTTGATGAATTTTTTTATAGTGTCTTGTATGACCCAGAAAGGTGCACACTTTTGTAGATCTCATTAGGGTTGGCATCCCCACCATCATTGCAATCTTAGTTTGTTAACTAAGATGTCATTATTACATACGATGTAGCCCAAAAAAACACTAAAAGGTGTGAAAAATAAGCACTTATTTAGATTTAAATCAATGCATAGGTCTCGACATTATTATAAAATTAATCACAACTTTGAAATATGTTAGTTAAAGCAAGAGAAGACAACTTATTCATCCAAATATGATTCCATAAAATCATGAATGAAATATTTAAATGCAGTTACCACAGCCCTAAAAAAAATTATTGGTGCATTATTAAGACCAAAGGGAATTACCTTATATGCAAATGACCCCCATTCTATTGTAAAGGTAATTTTATCTTGGTCCTCTTCTATGATTGAAATTTGATGGGATTCATTGAATCCATCTATGAATGATTACACCTCATTACCTATGACTAAATCAAGAACTTCATCTGTAAATGGTATTAGAAATGGATCATTGATGCATGTATAATTTTGTGCACAGAAGTCCCCATATACCTAAATCTCACTAGATTTATTTGGACAACTATTTGACTCACCCAATCTACCTTTTCAACTAGATAAATTATCCCTTCTTCTTGCATATGATCCAGTTCAACCTTTAATTTTATCTTCATGTTGGGATTTAGTCTATATTGGAACTTTTTAATGGGTCTAGTGCACTCTTTCAATTCTATGTGCATCTCCCCCAGTGATGGATATACACCTTTCACTTATAATAACTTAGTTGGAAACACATTCTTATAGTCTCTTATCAACTACAATGCCTCCAATATCTCATTCTACCTCTAGGAGTCTCTCATAGTCTCAAGTTTAGGCATTGTTCCAATATTTTCTTCAATATTTTTCAGTGGTCCATGATAAACTTTGTTGAAACCACTTGGTAGAGCCTCTTGTAGAGTGTGTTACCCTTTATTATTTTGGAATATTTATGTTGCACAGTCTTTCCTCTTCAACTTATTCTATGCTTTGGACAATTATTGGTTTGCCTTACCATTCTAGTTCAAAGAAGCCTTCGAAATCTAGGTCTCTATCACTATCATCAAATCATGTTAAATCATCTATAATTCTATTATAAGGCTTAATAATAGCTTGTCCTTATTTAAGAATTATAATTTTGAATCACAAGATTTAAATCTTGAGCGGCTTCTTGCTGTGATGATGAATCCATCTCAACTACCAAATCTTCTACTTCTATAACATAGTAAGGTTTTCAATTTATATAATGAAGTGTGTATCATATTCAAACACAAAAATTTGAATAAATTATTGATACACTTGTGCCCAATGTTTGGTCTCCCTCCTGTGCTCCTGATGTATGTACCATGTGGCTAGGAGTGGTGTTAACATGCGACTAAAAATGTGCACCCAATACCTTGGTTAAATTCTTTTCATAGACCATATATATACAAATTTATGAATGTGAAACTTGGGGCATTAGCCTTATTGAAATAATTTCCATGCTAATATTACAATAAGTGGTAACTAAAACTATGTGCATAAAAATTTACATGCTTTATCCCATTGTAATTCATGTTCTCTATGCACTGTCCACCAAATCACAATAGTTCCTTTCAACACATAGATGAGTATACCAACTCTTTGATCCAAATTTGGCACATGTTTTTATAACCTTAAGATAAATGGATTAATATCCTCTATTACAAATTATTTAGGTAATTAATATTTGGTGGTAAACACCATACATAAAGGTTGTATCTCATAGTCTCCCTAGCCTAGTTCAACATATGGATGTCTAGGTCACCACTTATTGAAGATCTTATTTCCAAAAATAATACACCCTCTAGAGTTAGTTATGTATAATCCATTATTGTTATACATGTATTATATAAGAAATCTACCTCTGATTTAGTAGAAAATCACATGGATGGAGAGGTAAAACCTTCCAATTGAATCTGGGGAGATGGATATTTTGTTATTATCAACTTATAAAGTGACTAATTTGTTGTTTGCATTTATATGCTTTTCTCCAACTATGGGCTCAAAAATTGACATTCCACACTTTGAAGAGCATTTCTCTATGTATTCATGCTGACTTTGAACCAACTATTATCACCATAGGCATATGGTGACTCTGGTTCCTTTAGAATCATATAAGGCTTTTGATCTAGTTTATTTAAAGGGATGATAACTGTCCTTTCTATTTGATGAGCCTCTAATTGATTATGCACTATATTAATAGTCATTTGACCATCATAATCCCATTTTTTATCAATCAAGGAAGGGTAATGGGTCTCATATGTCTTCATGTCGATGACTTCAAAATGACCTTGTAGACTTAGCTCAATAACTCTAATTCCAAATCTTCGAGGTGACCAATTGGTTCTACCCTCTCATAGTTTTCTAGATCGAGAGTGACAGGACTGTATCTCAAGTGTGGCCTACCAATAGTTTTCCATGTAGATCTAAGGATCATATTAATAGTGCTCCCAAAGTCAAATACTGCATTAAGGATTTCATATCCTATGGGCTTAATGTCTATTCATGAGTCCGCATCCCACAATTTCTTAGTTTTAACATACTAAACCACCTTGTTGGTTTGATGTTGTCCATGCCCTATGCATTCTATAAGATTATGTAAGAGATTTGTAATATTTTGGGATATATATTCATTGTGTAGAGTGATGAACAATTGTAATAAATTAGTCAGTGCAGTCACAACACCTTACTAATTCATAATCTACATAATTTGTCCATATATTTGTGCATCAATGGTTGTGGTGTCTCTTTATGATGCACTTTATTATTGTATGTCCTAAAGGACCTACACAACTTGATACATCAAGCCCTTCTCTGTCTTATGATTAGGATATTTATCCTATTGCACCTTCCCAATTCCATGATCATGTGATATTTCTAATGTAATAAGTCCTTGGTCTACGTACTATCGTCTAGTAAATTCTTGCATAAATGTATTTTCCTTAGGATAAAAATTAATCATGTTCACATTGTGTATTATATTTTCTTTTCTTTGCTTATCCAATATCAGGAAATCTTTAGTCTGATGTTGTCCTTCCACTCTAAAATACACACAATATACCTATCTCTAAGGATTAGTGGAATAATTTCATGTAAAATCATTATACTCACCATAAAAATAAAATTGGATAGGCTAGTAAGTTTGTCACTTATCATTGTTGTGACCACCTTGATATCTTCCTCAATATCCCCTTCTATATCCTCCTCTATATCCTCATCTATTTTTTTGAAATCCTTAATCATGTGACTACTATCCAATAAATCCTCTTTGTTGATGTTGTGTATTTTATTTTCCATACTAATGTTGAGGTGATTTTGGGGCCCAATTTGATTATTGTTACTATGGGTTCACATTATTTCATGAGGATTGACATTGGTATTGTAACGATGATGGTGTCTAGTTAGCTAGACCCTAGGGTTAATATTGATATTGAGGCAATAAAGGTATCCATCTGGGACTACCTTATGTTGGACTTGTCATTTCTACCTCTGGGCTTAGAAGTATTTACTTCATAATGGATAATTGTTTCACTATAACTACAAAGACATTCTTGGTAATATCTTCTTTTAATTCCTATAAGGCTCAACAACTCTTTTCATCATGGTTGGTTGATTTACAAAAATTGTAGTACAAACTATAATATTTTTTAATGTATTATTTTAGTAGATGACATTTTGCAGTTGCATTTCCTACTACTCTACAAAGTTCATAGAATTAAAGCTTAAGTTTAGGACAATCATTCTTATGATGTCTATCTTGACCATACTTTTTGCACCATACACCCAATTTAGGTTTATCACTTTCATGTAGTGTTGGGTTTTCTTTGGTAAATACAGATCCAACACTGAAGTCTATCCTAATGAGCTAGTACGTTGGCCATTTCATGCAAGATTTAAGTCTTACACACTCACCTAAAGTGCACAACTTGGTACTAGTTCTCATAGGTTTTTGTTTCACAACAATACTTAGCCATATTCTTGATGTTAAACATGTTTTTAATTATATACTCTATATAATCAAATATAGACTATTTTGATCCTTTGAGTTTTAAAATTGATTATTATAATTATGTAGATTAGTTCTAGTTGTAGTTAAAAGCTAATTATTAGAAAAACAAATATAGATATAACCCATATTAAGTCTAATCACTCTACTTAACTCATATAACACCATTCAATATGAACACAAGAAGTTTGATAAAACTAGCTACCTCATATATTATGCTTAAATATCAAAGAGGTAAAAATTTATCTCTACAGTAATTTACAATAGGGGTATTTATACTTGTTTTGCCCTGACCAAGTATTTACAAACATTAATGGCAAGAATAATTCATCAACAAACTCTCAACAGACTGAGAGTCATGGTGATCAACAACTAGTTCTTCTTAAAGACTCAGGCCTCTGCATCCCCTATATCCTCACTCTATGATAGATCTTTACTACCATGTGTTCCTCTACTTACAGGATCCCTAGTAATAAGGTCAAAGTGACCCTATGAATCATTCTTTTAACTTCTCTCACTTCCCATGTGCTCCCCTAGTCTTCTACTTCTATTCTAAGTCCCATATCCTCAAGTTCCTTATGACTCATTCTCTTTTGACTGGGTCCTTTTACACTGGTCCTTCCATGCCATTATCCTCTTGTGGCACGTAAATTATATGCCATAGTGATTATATGCCTATACAACTATGTACCATGGTCATTCTATGCTATGGTCCTTCCATGTCACGTTGGTCGCATGCCAAAAATGGATAACACTTAGCCAAAATTTGGGGCTAACATCACTCCACACTATGCTCTCAGTCCATCTTTGACTAAGTCATGCTAGCATCCTCTCCTCTGTCAAAAATTTGGGTTCTATCTGCTTGATCTCCTTCTTATTATTATCTAATATGATAATGCCTCAAGTACCTTAGAAATTATTTCCTTTATGGCTCCCTTCAATTTATTCATCTCCTTGGGTTGGTGGGAGGTCTCATTGAACTTCTTGACTAGTTCATCTAGGGACAATGTGGTAGCATCCTTTTGGACATTTTCATGTGTGGCTACCTCTTTATCAACCTATGCTCAAAGGGTTGAAAACTTTGTATTCAACTATTAGTGATGTGTGTTTATTGTATCTTTCATTATTTACACATCCTTGAATGCCTTGGCATGCTCTGTGTGGTCCCTTATTAATAGTGCATCATTAACCAACTACTGCCTCTAAGCTTCTTCATCTTGGAGCTGATCCTCTAAGACTTTATTTTAGCATGTTAGCATTGTAAAAATCCCTTCCAAAATAGGGATAACCTCCAAAACCCTCTCTAGGGCATGCTTTTAGACTTTGGTTGCCATGATGAATTACTCTGCTATCTCTAATCCCTCATATTTTGATATAGGTTTCTCCTTACATCATTTGAGCAAAAGGTTCACCAAAGTCTCTAGCTTTCCTATGGCATCCCCATTAAGAGGTACGTCATCTACCAATGCTTGTTATTCTTTTAAAATTATTTTGTAAAGGTTCAAGGCCCTTAATTCTACCTTTGTAGCCTCTTGGATCTGTTGCTTCAAAGTGACCACTTCCTCGATGAGCACTATTTTTTTGCAACCTCTTTGTTATACATGCCCACAATTTTGGCATGTTTCCTCTCAATAATGTGTGCATCAGAATCTACTAAAATATTCTAGCCATGACCTTCATGTCCAATTTCAAAAAGCTCGCACTTGCTAGAAGAGGGGGGATATTTTGAGGATCCACTCATAATGGCTTTGATAGTGGTGGAACATCTGGTCCCAAGGAAAGGTTATCTTGGGGGAGTTCTAACTCATGATCCTCATTGTACATATCCAACAAGAAGGACACTTGTTTCCTTATTTCCAAGGTTAACTCATTGGAAATGAAGTGTAGCCAAAGATATAACATCTTTTTAGGGATGCTAAATTGATATCGTTCACATGTATTACCAATTACATCATCACCTAGCTCTTTTGTGGTCCCAATCAATCCCTTCCCTTTACTAAGGTCTCATTCTAGTTCGACCTCCTCATGGATACCAGTGGCCATATCACTCATTTATTTTTCCTCACCATCCTTCTTTTCACCATAGAGTGGTTCAACATCAAGAAATGAGTCATCAAAAGTGACCTTTTCCTCCTATACCAGAGAGGGGGTCTTCTCAGAACTAGATGCTGATGCTTCTAATTGCATAATCGAGACTTCTTGTATGGGCGTTGGCCTTGGGGGTCACTGGTATGTAATATCTAGAGTAGAATACATTGGGGGAGATGCTGGTAGAGTTAATTTAGGGGGAAAGGGTGGAGGTGGAGGAAAAGGTAGAGGTGGAGGTGGAGAAGGTCGAGGTGAAAGTGGAGGAGAAGGCTAGGGAGAAGAAGGATGTAGTGGTGATGGAGAGGTGTTAGGTGGAGATGGAGAAGGGAAAGGTGGAAATGGGCACAAAGGAGATGGGCATAATAGAGGGGATTGATCCATATTTTTCTTCTTTTAAGGTGCCTATTGTCTACTTGTGCTAGCACCAATATCCAGCTGCTTCTTTTTCAAGGGTGGTGCTGATGGAAGCTTTTCCTTAGGGTCCCCACCTTTCAAATCCCTTTGGGGGCGTAACATGTAGAATAAGTTATGAATTTGTTCTATCACCATGGTTTTCCAAACCTTGATGTCAGTCAAGTCCATCTCCCTCATTTCCATATGGGCCTTCTTTCCTAGATAGACAAATAATTTACAAAGAGTATTAATCTCTAAATCTATTCTCTCAGCATCTAGAATAATGGGATGTACATCATAAATATGGTTCATGGAGTCTATAAATTACCATGCCAAAAAGGTGTATGGTAACTTGAACCATATAGAGAGCTCTCTAGAAGGGTTCATTCTAATGCACACTAGGGAGAAGTACTGCTTTATGACAAACTATGCTTACTTCATAGCTAAATGGGGAAAGTCCTTCAAGATGCACCACTCATTCTTGGATGCTCCCTTCATCTTGTCAAACCAATACGTCATATTGATCTTGTATGAGGGGCTGATATGTTGGGAGCATATGAACACCTTGTAGTGTTCAATAGGGGACTTGTGTGTGAGAGGGTATACCCACTTCAACTCTCCCAAGTTATAGTTCGACACACCAATCTCATAAAAAACCATTAAGAAGAGGAATACCCCCCATGGGAACCTATACTTAGGCATTTGATTGGTCCTCTATACATATTTAATAATCTTCTAGGTAAATTACATATCTTAATTGTACTTCAACCCCTATGTGACTTGGTAGCAATATGGAGGTGCACCATATCAAGCTATTTACATTGATCAATCCCACTGATCTTGGTTATAATAATTCACACTACTACCCACAGGGCAAGATCATGCAGGTTCTTGATATGCATGGCATAGCCTTATTTCTAGTCTATGAACACCATGATAGTATCTTGGACCCCCTCAATGTTTGCTAAGTCATCAATCATGCTTAATCTTAAGCACTGCAGTCCCATGACCTTTCTGATCCTTTTAGGTGTGATCTTCATGCTATGCTCAATGAAGTAGATGTAGTCCTCATGGGCATGTGAGGGAAGGAACTAGACCGTCTCCATGGGTTTACCAAAGTATGGTAAATTAAAGAGTTAGAACAACCCTACAGAGTCCAGTTGGTTGAAAATCATAAGATCAAACACCACTTGGTTCTTGGTGTTTTTGGTCTTGACCTGATAGTCATTTTGAATCTCAACCTCATTCCCAAGTTGATGATGGTTATAGTTGAAGATGGTGTAAGTGGAAACCTTAGAGGCCTAGTTTTCCACATGCGACACTAATTTTGGATGTTACATTTCTTCAATCAATAGAGATGGGGGCAGGAATGTTTGAGATTTCTGCATCAAGGATGATTGAGACTTCTTTGCTTTGTGCAACATACTTTCCTCTTCTTCTTCTACATGTTGAAATTATTCTTCTAATGTTTCATCCCTAATAGGAACCCATTCTCCTCCACTCACCTCCTATTCCCCTAGTATTGATAGCAAGGGTTCAATCCTTTTGGACTTTTTCGTAGGCTACATCACTCTTTAAGGATCTTGAAGGTTGATACGCAGTTATCCAATGTTTCCAAAAGAATATGTGGTCACGAATGATTGCTTTTACTTTTCGAGCTTGAGCACCCTCTAATGGTGGACTTGTAACCTATAATTTTTTGTACTACCTTATGTTTCTCTCATGAAACCATACTTGTAATACCTATCCTCAACTTTACAATGCCTTGTGTAGGTTGCTGTGGAAATGAATTTGCTTTGCTTGGCTCTGGATTCGCTTGACTTAGCTCTGGTATTTACTTATCCTTCGACTCTGTTAAAATCAAAGTAATCACAAAGGTAAAGTGTAAAAAGAGTTTAACTTGACTAATTATAAGCTCAATGGGGGTTCTCCATCAATAAATCTTTCTCATCACCCATCACCTTATGTCATTAATGCAGATCCTTAATGGCCACCATGCTTGGATCCTCACTTTTGTTAATTAATGCATTTAATAGTATTTGTCACATCATGTCATTAGCTAATTCCTTGTCATAACTATATTTTCCACATTAATAGCACATCTCATCTCACACCTTTATTTGAAGTAGATGACAATTGTGTCTTGTGCTTAAACACGCACCATTGGATTTGATTCTACCAGATTAAACATAGACCATTGATATGCTTCCACATGGATCGAATATGTACCATTGATTTATCTGACATCTTCCATGGTCATGACACTTGGCAACCTCTCACTTGTTTTTAAGATTCACTAACCTTTTAACCTTGAGCTCATCATTGGATCTATTTTATACCAGTGAATGTGAGTCAAATTTTCCTAGACCCACTAATTCAAGCTCATTCGTGTGTCATTATATCTAGATTCTACTCCTGAGATCATGCCACTTGTCACTAACACATTCAATTTTAGGATCCTCTAAATTTTGACTTGATGTTTACCATTGATCTTCAATGTACAATTAAACATGCTCCATTAATTATTTGGGACTAATTAACACTATCCTTGCCCACTCGTTGTTGGATTTTTATGGTATGATTGAATTCCAACCATTGATCTTGGAGTATTTAAATTCAAACAACTATTTTACAAGGCTTAAAATTGATATTTATGTGTCCTGAGAACCTTATGCACCCATGTACCTTGTGTTCCTATCTAACCTTATGTGCCTAGGTAACTTGTGTGTTTTACTTTTTAAACATGACTTCATACCCCAAACTAAAATGACTCGTGGTCCTCCACAAAAAGATAACCAAAACTTTGAAAGGAAATTATATAAAGAGAAATTATGCACAACAAAAGCAATGCTTTTATTAAAAATAGGAAATCCTAAACTAATGGGACAAGCATTATTGATTACAATACTTCAACTATTTAGAAGTGAAATACGACCAAAACTGGCTTCCATTATAGTGCCCAAGAAGGAACTGGCCATCCATCCTTTGTAACCAATATGCTTCGGTAGGTCAAATGTTATGAATTATAAAAGGATGATTCCATTGGGTTTGAAACTTTCTAGGGTAGAAAAAAAACTTGGAATCATATAACAAGACCTTCATTCTTGGAGAAATTATTGTATTCTTTATATAGAGATTATGCCATGCCTTTTTCTTGCACTTTTCCACATCCTAGCTCCAATGAATGAGGAAATGAGATTCATCCAGTTGTAGTAAAGTATCTAGGCACACTTTCAAGGATGAATCTTCATCCAATTATCCTACTCATGCCATACACAGAGATGGTACCAAAAACTCCACTGATAGGACTGCCTCTTTGCCATACACCAAGTTGAATAACATACTTTTGTTTAGGCACTTTTAGGTTATGCATTAAGCCCATAGTAATACATACACTCTATAATCCCAATCAGTTTAGCCAATATTATATATCTTTGTCAGTGTGGTACCTAGGATCTTGTTGAAAGCCTCAGTAGTTCCATTGGCTTGTGAATGATATGGTGTTGTTTTGTGGTGTGCGATCATGAACTCGGTATACAAGATGCAAATTATTTCATTCAAAAATTAGGTTCTATAATCACTGGTAAAACTCAAAGGACATCCAAACTAAGTTATGATATTCTCCCAAATGAACCATGTAGTAGTAACAATAATACAATTCTTTGTCAACATAGTTTTAACCTAACATGTAAGGTAGTCAGTTATTGCAATGATATAACCATAACCTATTCGTCATCTTGCTAAAGTGATGGGGTCAAAAAAATAAATAACCCACTTCTAAAAGGGTTCCTAAGAAATAATGGGTCATAGAGGCATAATATCCCTTTAATTAGGTTTACCTATGCACTGACATATGTCATATTGTCTAACATATGCTTTAGCATCCTGGAAAAGAGTTGGCTACCATAATCTAGCTTGCAGAACCTTTTGCACGATAGCCTTTCTAGCATAGTGTCCTCATGTAATACCCTCATGAACTTCATGGAGTACCTCTAGTCACTCATGTTGCATTAAACAACATTGAAGAACTTCATCATGGCCCATTTTATAAAGATCAAATCTATAAGCTGAAAGGGTGTGACATGAACCATGAGTTACATTTTTTCTTGTGAAGTGAGATAGTTGAGCATGGAGCCAGTGGTCAAGAATGCTATAATTTCTTCCAACTCTTTAGGTACCTACATAATGCAAAAGAGATGTACATTAGGTAGATCATATTCTATGGCATGTGGTGGTTCTTTGTTCTTGATCTGGGATAGGTGGTTAGGTCCAAAATTAGCTTTACCAAGTTTCACCATAATAAAAAAATGGAAATCTTAGATTAACACAATCTATCGATAGATCCATCCATGTAGTATGGGTTTATTGATAAGGTAATTTAAATCCTTATGATATATATAGAAAATAAAAGGAGTGGCTAATATATATTATCTAAATTTATGCAAAGCATAGACCATCAATAATGCTTTGCACTCCGTAGTCGTATAGTTTCTTTCAGCTAGTGTGAGCTTCCTACTAACAAAGTAGATTGGATGATCCAGGTGACATTCACTTGGTTATGCAAGTATTACACCAATGGCCATGCCAGACACATCAACATGGACATGGAATGGTTTTATGCAATCAAGGAACTAGAGGATAGGAATAATGACCAACTTTTCCTTTAATGTTTCTAAAGCCTCTTTACAAGAGTAAGTCCTTATGAAATGTTCATTATGATTTAGAAGTTCCTCTGGGGGTGTGACAACCTTTAAATATCCATGGATGAACTTTATATAGTAGCTTTTATGGCCCAAAAAGGTGCATACCTCACTCTGAGTCTTGGGTACTGGGAGGCGAAGAATAACATATATCTTCATCAGGTCTACCAAAAGTCCTTATAAATAATATGTCCTAAGAGCACACCAAAAGGTGTAGAAAATAGACACTTCTTTAAGTTCAATGAGATTTGTAAGACCTAAAAGTTCTCAAGCATAAGTCTCAAGTTAAAAATATGGTCCTTGACCAAACCATAAACTATCCAATTGTCCAAATAGACTTAAAGGAACTTATGGATGAAGTCCTTAAAGGCTTCAATTGCTATTCAAGAAAACACTACTGGGGTGTTTTTCAACCCAAAGGGCATAATATTATATACAAAGGATCCCTATTCGGTGGTTAATTTTGTCTTGGGTTGGTATTTTTTAGCTATTTGGACCTGATGGTACCCCAAGAAGGCATATGTGAAGGTTTATACCTCACATCTAGCAACACCCTCAAATATCTCCTCTATGAATGGCATTGGGAAGGGATCAATTACACAGGATGCATTAATCACTCAATACTTCATGCAAATATAGATGCATCCATCCTTCTTAATACTAATCACCATGGGACTGACCCATTTAGATTCATCAATGGGGGTGATTACTCTGGCACTCAACATGCTGTAAATTTCCTCTTTGACGTATGCCCATAGATTGGGATTTATTCTATATGGTCATTTTGTAACTGGTTGAACACCATCAACTAGCTTGATATGCATCTTCCCCAAGGATGGGTGGAATCCCTTCATTTCACTATAGTTTATGGGGAAGACATCCTGATATTCTTTTAGCAATTCAAAGATTTTTAAAATCTTTGTGCCAGTCTAATAGTTTCCTATCATCGCCATCTTTGGTTCTTATTCTATGCAAACGTTGCACTAAACAATTTAAATAAGTCCATTATAGGGTTTGTCCATATCAACACCTGTGTCTTGAGTAGTTCTTATGCCAACATCTATGGGAACATATAATTGGTTAGACAATGGGTCAAGTGTAGTGGATCCTTCACCTTCTTCAACTTTTAACATGAGATGTTATTTTCCTAGATGAATTTCTCCATGTCGGTCTTACTCAAGAATTGGTATAGGTATAAGAACTAGGGATGTTTATGGTTTATTTAAAAGGTGTAGGGGTTCCTTAGGGTCTTGATAGATACTCCTTAGGCATTATTATATGGGACTTGGGTCACTTACAACTGCTTCATGCATGGCTTGGAGAGTAAGATATAAATCCATCCTTGGTGAAGAATAAGACAATGCCAAGTTCATGTTTTCCTTTAGTAAATACTAAGACCTGGTACTCATATATCACTCTTTATGAATGTACCATGCTCATTCCCAAGTGCATAAAGTGTCATATGATACATGCACCCATAAATATTTGGGTAAGTAGGATTCCTAATTTCTCCACATTATTTCACAAGCTTCTATGTGGGGCTTAGGTGCTTGTATTCTATTGTAATTGACTATTGCCTTTGCTTTGTTATCATGATAGAACTGGTCATGTAAGGCTAAGCACACATGATCCCACTAGAGGAGTCATTTATAATGGGTTTTCCACCATTGTATAGCTGTGCCATTAAAGAGATGAACCAAAGATCATATATGATCTACATCAGTGTGGTAAAACTCTTCAAGGCATTAAATTAAGTCTCAGACTTCTATTTGCCTATGGAATCTTTGAGCCTCATCGAGTCTTTCAAGTAGTGTATCTATGATAGGTCCCCTCATGACTTGGCCAGTGATATGATGAATGAACCTATATCATTTATTGAATTGGCATGGCATATTTTCCTAGCTATTGATAGTATTACATACTCTTTCAATGAGGTCATAGTCACCATGAGCCCAATAATTACAAGCATTGTTTGTAGTGTCAAAAAGGGACTGAGTATCCAACCATCAAAGAATGCCATCTAAAGTGGGATCTCTTTGTTCATCATTCCTTGTAGTTACATTATATATGTGGTTTATGTCTTCATTAACATTGATATGCTCTATGTAAGGAGGTCCTTGTGCTTGATCTATTAGTATCACAAGACCCTGATTAGTTTTCTCAAAACTAATGTAACACTTCTTGAAGTTCAAGTTTGCATTGTTCTCATATCACCAAGGTCATCCCAATAGAGCTGGGCAATCATCAACTTCAGCTAGTTCTAAAACCTCAAAATTTGCCTTGAAAGGCACACCAAGTATGTCAACTATTACATTCTAGAGGACCTTGATAGGTAATGTATGAGTCTTATTTTCCATAAACAAGACATGTGGTGAAGGATATAGTATTGGAATGGAAATATTTCACCATGCATATTGTTAGGTTATGGAGTTAAAAGCTTCACTGATGCAGACATGGAGGAGGTTGTTGAGAGGTTGCTGAGTTGCAGAGCAACCGACGTCAGTCTGATCAACCAACGTTGGTCATATCTAGTGAGCAGAGCAACCGACATCAATAAGGTATCGATCGACATCAGTCATCTCCAGCTAGACAGGGACCAGTGTCGATCACCTGTGCGGTTCCAAAACTGCTTGTTGATGAACAATTAGTTAACGAATTGGTTGTTTGCATGTTAAAGGCTAATTTTAGCCTTGGAGTTGTAGATCTAATTATTGTAATTAGATGTATAATTATTGTTTACATGGGATCTATATAATAGACTCATGGGCTGTATTGTAATTTGTGCTAGTTGAGTTGAGCAAGGTTAGCTCCTTCAGAGGGAAGAGAGCAAGGTGTGTTCCTCTTAGTTCCATAGGGATGCTGAGTGTGTATAATCAGGTAGAGCTACAGGTTGTGCAAGTTCTGGTAGAAGATCCATCGGGGTACTGGTTTGGAGAATCATAAGGACTTGGTGAGGCAAGGACAAGGGTTCTTCAGGGTGTAGAGAGATCTACATGGTAAGTAAGATCATTGATTTGCAGGTGTGTGTGTGTGAGGTCAAAAGAGGTCTGCGGGGTAGCAAGATCAAAGGTGACAGCAACACATCAAGGAGCAAGATCAGGGGAGATCTACTTGGAGTGCATTATGTACTCAGTTGAGTATGTGTGTATACTCAGTGTACTGGCAGTAGTGATACTGACTGGTTGGAGGTGAACACCAACTCTGTGTTTGAGTTGTGTGTTGGGACCATAAGAGAGAGAGTGAGCTCTTGAAGAGATTTACTGTTTATGCCCTAGAGGTGTGGGAGCCCTAGAGGTGTGTAAGGAAGAAGACTGTGGCATCTTCTTTATTGTATTTCCTTCTGGAAGAGTATTAATACAATTGGGTATTGTCTCTCATATTCTGTGTTATTTTTGAATTCTAGTTACTTGTGATTTTGGTTAAATTTAACATATTTAGTTGCTTGGTAATCAATTGTGCTTCCTCGGTCCTAACAAGTGGTATTAGAGCTAAGGTTACAGGGAGCAGGTTTGTGTTTGATTATAGGTCACTCTCAGGGGTTTCTAATTGAGTGGGAGTATAGCAATGGCAGAAGAAAGTACACTAAGAATGGAGGAATTCAAAGGCACAAATGATCAATTACGGTGTTATGGAAAGAAAGAGCAGGAAAAGAAAGATTGTTGGTTAGTAGAAGATCAGCATGAAGGAACTGAAGAAGCAGATGTTGCAGGGGTTGTTGCACAGGATGCTCTGGGATGTTCCTTGGATAAAGTAGAATCTTGGTTTATAGATTCTATTGCCTCTTTCCATGCAGCCCCAATTAGAGGGGTTGGTGAGCCTTGTCAAAGCATTGGCAAAGGGGAAGTGCGGATATAGTATTGGAATGGAAATATTTCACCATGCATACTTGGTGAGGACATTTACTTCTATGTCAATGTATACTAGTATGTCCAAAATTACCCATCCATAGATGGTAGTATTAACCAATATTTATCGATCTTCTAGAGTAGAGGAACTAGGAGTGTCTTATTACCAAGAATGATTTAGGTGACAATCCTCACTCTCTCTAGTGATTTAAGGGTGAACCTCATTTGGTAATCGGGCTTGATTCTTAAGCCAAAGGCTTAGTTTTGGGATAATATCCTCATCTAACATGCACTTACACAATTCTTGAAAGTCATCACACACCACATTTTGAGGCTCAACTTCCCTTTGCACAATAACACATTATGTTACTTCTTTATCTCTTAGGAACTAAATCTATCCTTGAAGTTCTCATACTAATGCCATCGTATCTTGGAGGACATCATTTTTTTTTTGGGCATTAGGATACTTTCTTGCTTGTGGTTCTTCATGTTGCACTTTCTCAATGGGATTAGAGGTAGACTGAGTCTGTCCCCCACTATGAGTGGTATTATTTACCTATTGAACTATAAGGATTATTGAGTGGGAATGCCAATGTGGTTTATCAATTCGAATCATACTGACACTCTTTTCATTTTTTTGTTTAGTGATAACCATTTATAAGTCAGGGTACTCTTCCAACCGGTGGTCCTTTTTACAAAAAGCATATGTAGGGTATTCTAGACAATCTCATTAGTAGTGGTCCAAAGATCCACATTTGTAACATGTCTTAGGTGGGAAAAAACCACCTCTTTATCCTCATCCTCATCCTCATCCATGGTAACCACCATTTTCTTAATTGTTGGCTATAGAGGTTTGGCACGTATCACATGCTCATGTTTCATAGATGTCACTAATCAAACAACAATCATTAGTGTCATGAGTATACACATCATAGATCTTGAAATAGTTAGACACCTTAGTTTGTGTAGCTCACTACAAAAGAGGACAAGAGTGTACATCATGTTCTTCATAGTAGATTTCACATGTCTATTTAAGTATCAGACATATGCTATTACATGATTAATTACTCCATGTGTGCCATTTAGATTCATATTCTATGCACCAAACACCACTACATGTATCATGTGAATTATTAGCTTTCAAATTCTCTAACTATGATGTTATTGAATCTATTTAGGCTTCCATGAAAGGACTGATCCTAGTTTCAATGCTTCCAACTACCTCAGTGTAAAGAGCAACTTCTGAAGCCTCACACAGGATAGTGAAAGTTTGTTGAGATAATGTTCATTAGAAGGGTAGTAACAATCCTCCCATAAAACATTGTGCATGTTGATTAGTGTTAATATCAAATGATAGTTTAGATAATAAAGTCTTAAACCATGTGTCATACTCTTGCACACTTTTAGTAAGTCCTTGCTTTATGTCCTTTAGCACAACTATGCTTTATTGCTCAAATTCAAGAATGTCAAACTCCTGAAGGAAGGATGTTTTAAGTTGATCATAATCAACCACCACTTGTTGAGGGTTGAACTTTTTATACCATTTGTGCACACATTCTAAAAACATCATTGCAAATTGTGGCCTTAAACTCAGAAGAAGTAATGCCTTGTGCCCTCCAAATTAGTTTGTATTTATAGATGTGCTCAATTGCATTCTCCACACCCCTATATTTTGGTAAGTGAAGTGTCATTTCATAGTATACCATAGTTGATTGAGGTGCTTGAATAATTGGTTGTTGGGAACCTCCAGCCCCGATCCTTTGAGGAAGTCCACTACCTCCTGTGCCACCACTTAGTCCACCTATAGCAATAGTGCTCATGATATGGGGTGTGGTAGTCATTTGATTAGTAAAATTAGGGCCTATACTCTATCCTTGTAGGCCTAGTCCTCTAGGAATTCTAAATTACACCATATGATTCCCTTGAAGAGGGAAAGAAAGCATTAAGTCTAAATGAGTGTTAAAAGGCTCAACTCCAGTATCTCTTACTAGTTTAATCTTTGATTCCAAACTGTCTATATCCTAGTTGTGTATGTATACTTCATCAACTCAAGAGCATGAACACACATTATGGTTGGGGATCCAGGTTGGTTGAGATGTGGTTCTTTAGTTACCACTGTCCAGCTAGTTTCTCCTTCATATGATAGTAGTGGCATAGGACATGGTTTGAAAATGTTGGGGTACTCATGCATTTAAACTTAAACCAACTACTTCATATATTATCCTTAAACATCAAAAAGGTAAAAATCTATCTCTACAGTACTTTACAATAGGGTTATTTATACTTGTTTTTTCTTGACCAAGTGTTTACAAACATTAATGGCAAGAATAATTCATCAATGAACTCTCAACAAATTGAGATTCATGGCAATCAACTACTAGTTATTCCTAAAGACCTAGGCCTCAGTACCCCCTATATCCTCACTCTATGCTAGATATTTGCTGCCATGTGTTCCTCTACTTGTGGGTTGGTGCAAAACTTCCTATTAATAAGGTCAAGGTGACCTGTATGAATCATTCTTTTAATTTCTCTTGCTTCCCATGTGTTCCCCTAGTATTTCACTTCTATTCTGAGTCCTATGCCCTCGATTTCTTCATGACTCATTCTAATTTGACTGGGTCCTCTCACACTGGTCCTTTTGTGCCATTTTCCTCTTTTAGCCTATAGGTTCTGTGCCATGGTGATTTTTCACCTATATATCTATGCATCATGGTCCTTTCATGCCATGGTCCTTATGTGTCATGTTAGTCCCATGCTAAAAATGGATAATACTTAGCCAAAATTTGGGTCCAACATGCATCTCATATATCCTATTAATGAAATCATATATCTTCATTTATACTTTGGATCTAATAATTGGAGCATCTCCATAATCTTCAATTTGTTCCACTCATAGGTAAGTTGATCGAACATCAATGTTCATCCCGAATTGAGACTATGAAATTGTAAATCTGATTCTTGATTATAGTCCTTCTAAAAAATAAGCATATTTATCCTTATCCTCTATGATAAAATAAATTTTATTCATCACATCTGAGAATCTATGATCATAGTCCCACACAGAATCTCCACTTCACTATCATATCTCCTTTAGGTCTTGAATAGTTTGGGTTGCACACTTTTTCATTTTATATTCTGCCACTAGTTATGATTTAAATTGATGTAGATTTAAAACATTAACATATATCTTGAAAATGAATTACAAAACACAACTTACTAAAGCTCCTATGATCTCACACTTATTTACATCATCATAAGTTATTCCCCTAACCTATCATTTTATATAATAGGTTAATAGATATTACTTGGTGTCTATAGACCCATCATATTATGTCAACACAAAAAACATGCCTAGATTAAAATACATATTTGGCACACTTGAAATGGCTAATAATGGTTGTTTCACACTTGAGACTATGACTATAGGTTATTGTGCATTGGTCACTACAACTATAGGTTTCTGCATACTAGTTTTTACTAGCATCTTAAAACTAGCCTCAAAATCAAACCCAACCTCTCCTAACCTCTTTTTATCTATGTAATTATTTGTCTTTGCACTAATTTTTCCAAACTTATTTGTAAATGATGCAAACTAGATTTTACCCATCTATTCCTTTACACTTGGTGTTTTTGCTAATGAAAAATTGGGCTGGGGGATGGGTACTCTTAAAGTGAATGATCTCTATCTTCAACTTTTTTTATCTGTGATCTTGAACTTTTCATAACTCTACACATTTTCATAACCTCTTCTTATGATTATTCTTTCATAACTTCAAACAATTTCCCCCTTAACTACGATCTAATCCTATCTTCTAATTGATCTACTATTACCCTATTTTCCTCTTCCTCTTCACTTTGCTCCATCTCTTCACTATTTGAAAATTTATCTTCTCCTCAATCCCTTTTATTTCTTGATATGCATCTACTCTACTTCTTGCACCTTGTAAAGACTCTCCCTAGGCTCCCTTTTCTTCAGCATCTTCTACCTTATTCCTAATCCTACTCACAATTAAGTCTAGATTATTAAATTTGTTTCATCGTCTTTATTGTCATAGTTCTCTTTCCAATCCTAGAACCTTATTTTCACTCTGGCTCCTTTTATCCTCCATATTGTGGGTTTAGGATCAAGTTTCTCTTCTCATCTCCTCATCATTAACTCCTACTCTACATGCATCCCCATAACACTCAAAATGATTACTCCATGTTGGTAGGAGTAGTCACCATGGTCTTTTCCACAACTAACATCTTAATAAGAGTAGGTATTCATTGAATGAACTTATCATGGATTCCACTGACAAACTATTCCTCTATATCTTCAAAGATAAATAGCCTCATACCAAAAATTTAGTGATATACCCATCAATGGTAGTCTTGGTCCAATAGTCTATTATATAGGTCTAATAAGTGTCTAGGTTTCACAGGTTTTCTATCTTTTCCTTTGACCAAGTTATGAGTTATGTCCTCTATGCCTAAAAATAATAGTACTCTAATATGGATAACCAAGTAGTTAATAGCTCAGGTAATTCACACCAAAATATTTTATATACTTCACTATAAATATGCTCCTCAACAATTTTCTTCACAGTTTTCCATATTCTTCTTGCTTCTTCTTTGACAAAGTTTTGAATTTTTTCATCAATCCATCTCTCTATATCTCTTTGTCTTGACAACCATCTCAACATTTTTCAACAAAGTTCCATGCTCACTGCACCATTGTTAGCCTAGGTTCCTAGAAACCCCTCAGAACATGTTAATTCAAGGATATCTTGTGCATGGATTAATTGATCTATCTAGCCATCTAGGACCCATATATATTCATATCCATATCCCTATCCCTATCTAAACATTAACATTGGTAGAGGGGGGCAACATGTCAACTCTCTATAGTCTTCCCACATGAAAGCCATATATATAGATAGGGCCCAACATCCCCATCTCTATTGTCAACCCTTATCTATATAGATGGCTTATATATATATATATATATATGGGAGTTTCCTCTCTATATATATGGCATGTGTTGTGCCGACTAGACCATAGAGAGTTTCCTTTACATAAATATAGATATAGATATAGATATGGTGACCCCTATCTAGAATCTATATATGAGGGTGAACGATAGCAAACCATCAACATCAGGGGTGCTCAACTAATAGGGAGAGGAAATCGAGGTCATTTATGTATACACCCCTATCTTATATCTATATAGGCACTTGCCTCTATATATAATATATCTAGATAGGGTTGCCTATATATTATCTAAGTGCATTATCTCTAAAAAAATAGATATTAACCCACCCACCCTAAAGCCTATAAAGTGAATAAATCTATCTAGCTATTTGGGGAGGGAGCGATCTGATAACCAACCCCACTCATTTAGGGCAAGCAACTATATTGGTTTTTACATCTATAGATATATATTAGAACATTTGATAACAAGTTTAGACCGAATACATTCATTACTCTAATAAAATAGATAGATGCATGGATAACCACAAGTTTATTAGAATCTTAAAAATTGGTATAAACTCATAAAATTAATAGATTAAAGTAAATAAAACAATCCCTTCCCACAAAACAATGATAAAAGATACATAGGAAAACCATTTTTGAACAATGTGTATTCTTTATCACATTAGAAGCATATACAAATACAATTGAGCAATATATATAGACTTTTACCCAATGCCATCTCTTCATATTCTAGCCTTTCAATATGCCCAAAACGAGTGAATCTCCACATTCTAACATCTATCATTATGATTACATATGTTATATACATACAAAAAAATTATATAAAATAAAAAATGAGTAAAAATCACACACGTGTCTAAAAGATATACTCTATGATTTTACTATCCTTGTTCTACACTGAAGAATATGAAGTTGTCTCCATCTAGGATTTGTATTTCCAATAATATGAGGCTATTAAAACTTATTTTATGGTCTCTTTATTCAATACATGTGCTATACGATGTGTATAATTACTATCATACCTTGAGATTATGAACATATAATAGTTATTAATTTTGTCTAATTGGATGTAAGCTAATACATTCATTCACAAAGGTTTAAGCTTAAATTTTAACATATAGACCATCACATGGTTAGTGGTTATTATATTATTTCCTTTTATTATTAACTTATCATTTATTTGGTAGTATTTGTTTTATCTTATTTTGGATCAATGAATCTAGACAAGTATAATACTGTGAATACTCAGTGTATAAAGTTGTCTAAATCTAATAAATATAAATGTAAAATCAAATGTTAAATTAATAAATATATAAAAATACTAGGATACTTAGCTTATTACTATTTTATCAGATTTGAGATCGTGTGCAAGGGACAGGAAGGGCTGAAACTAGTTATGAAGTTCTTCAGAGTTGGAAACCAACTATTTGGACATGCTTGTACAAGTTTGGTAAAAACTAGACAACTATGGAGATATGAAGGCATTTGATTCTTTCCAAAAAAATCCTTGTAATTTGTGCTAATCTATTTCAAAATATGTCAATCTACTTGCTTGTGAATTGTTTCATGTGCAATTTCAAAATCTCACTATCTTGCATAATTTAATAATTATGAATCCTTATCCTTGAAACCCTAGATCCACTATTAACACTAGGTTTACCTAAAAAACAAAATGGAAAATATGGTTTGAGCTAACCCAAACCACCCCCACTGAGTAACTAAGCATTTCTTGTATTCCAAATACTTTGAAGAGGGCTCAAACTGCACATCTTTTCCCCAATTAAGTGTATGTGTGCAATAATGATCCTATAGTATGGATGCAACCTATAACTTAGATTTAAAAACTTAACAATAGGAAAAATTGAATTGGCTTGGGAGATTTAGACTTGGCTAGGGCTTGCTCCTTTAAAGGGTTTTTAATTTGAAATCTTTAGGGTTGTTCCTCTCAATTTACAAATATATAAACATCCTCTTGGTAGGTGATTGATAAATTCTTGCTAGATAGGAGTAGGATTAGGCCTAGTATGTTTAAATAAGCAAATTTTTGGGTACCTTATTTCAACATCAACATGCAAAACGTACGACCGAACTCATAGGAAGAATTTTTAATTTGGGAAGGTGACAGTTCCAAAGAATGTTGATGGATCCAATATTGGTGGACATATTTAGTAATCATATCCATTTAATTGTAATGATAGGTGTTCAAGGAACAATAAACAATGATATGATTCTCAAGAGACAGTCTGATTGGGATGATAAGCATATTAAGCACTGATTATGGAATATAAAATTAAGCACAAACTATGAAATTATTGTAGGTGACTGATAACAAATTGGGAAGGTTAGGTAAATAGATAGATGAATGGATAAGGAAGAGTGGGGAAAAGACTCATATATGCATGCATGAGTCATACATGATGAAGATAGGTCAAGAATGAATTTTTCAAGTGTCTAATACCAAACTTATGTGTCTGCAAATTCCCCCCCATTTTATTCTAATATTGAAAATTCTAGAGTAAAGGGATAAATAAATTGTGCACCTTAGTGTGTAACCACACTTTGTCTTTAAGATAAGGCTTCAAATATCCAACTTTCTCCATGAAAACCTGAAACAATCACTATCAACATATAATATAAAATATTAAGTAAATTAGATCAATGAAAACATTCTAAATTTGAAGAGCAAGGAAGGAATACACCTGTAAGCAAGCTAACCATGCTACCCTTTACAATATTCAAGATTACGGTGATTATGCCTCAAGGTGAATGCTAATGTTTAAAACCATGGGTTTAAAAGATAATTAACCCAACCCTTATGAAGATGGATAAGTGTTTATCATTTGAGTGACATAGAGCCTCAAACACACTACTCATTTAGCTAATCTTAAACCTATAATAGGTTCAATATGAAGAAGGTGGAACCCCGTACTAGTTTCATATTTATAGTTGGATCCCCATGCTAGGATCATATGTAAATATGAATAGACTGAGTCAACATCTCCAGATGGATTTTAGAGTTAGAATGTTAAGTTTAGTAACTTCTTTAAAATCATGAAAAAATAAAAGTTCATGCATGAATAACATCCATGCCACATAATCTAATCCAATTGTCACAATTTAATGTAGAATACCATAAATCTATATGTCTCTTTACCCACAATTTGATAAATTTGATAACACATTCCATCTGACCCTTGTAATCCAAAAATTATGCTCATCTGATATCTATAACTTGTCACCCTAGTAATTGAAAAATGTCCACATACACATTGCATTTCCCCCTCCCTCCCACCCCAATTTATCAATCTGATAATCTAACCCAATTTGAACCTTCTGAATCATGTAATATGTACCAAAATATGAATTACCTATGTATGGAGGCTTGATTATCTATAATAATCCCAATAAGCATGCCCCCCTTTTGAGGTGAGGGAAGTAACTTGTAAATTACTCATTTTAAATGAAAATAATTATATGCATTATGTTATATAGAAATATGTAAGTATGTAAAGCATGTGTTAACATGATGAGTATATGCCATTATAACATGA
Source organism: Torreya grandis (assembly GCA_037957365.1). Taxonomy (NCBI): domain Eukaryota; kingdom Viridiplantae; phylum Streptophyta; class Pinopsida; order Cupressales; family Taxaceae; genus Torreya; species Torreya grandis. The sequence continues at coordinate 1,296,620 of JARHVA010002111.1, forward strand.
TTATATCATCAAAGCATTTATGAAACACATATCTTAAGGCATATATGTATCATGTTAATATCAATGTAACAATTAGAAATGTAACAGTAATCCTCATATATATAAGCACTAAATAAAAATACACATGGGAAGGTGCATGATATAGGTCATGGCATTTCACATAAGTATAAAGATATGTGATATGGATCATAAACTCTCCAAACAACCTTAGATGTATCCATACATATGTATACAATGTCATGGCCATGACACATATAATAAAAGCACATAAATTACACCCAATGTCATATTAAAAAAGGGTGACACATAGCATACTCAATGAACATGTAATGTCACATAAGGTATGAGCCACACATAATGGTCAATCAATGTCACACAAGGCAAGAGAATCATATAATGAACAATCAATGTCACATAAGGCAAGAGCTGCATATAATGTAATACACACTCATGGATTACACCATGCAAAATTCAAAATTAAATACACATGAAGGCACATAATTCAACACACAATGATCATGTAATTTAATAGACAACCTTAACAAAAATTCATATGACAAGCTACACTATTCTACATTATAAATGTATGTAATCATCATATATGGCAAAGTATAAAATCTATATAACACTGTTAGTAGTATAAGCAAGGGAAAGATATGTATAATCAAGATAATGTAACTTAATATGATCAATAAAATAGTCACATGAATATGTAACCTAAATACATGTACCAAAGAGATTCCCCTAAATTAGGAATGTCATCAATGTAGAAAGGGTAGCCCATTAAGTGTAGGAATGTCCCACGTCTAAATGTCCATGTCATATGAAAACTTTATGTCCTATAACTCAATCATGTATATTTTGGAATGTATCTACATGTGAAAAATGATATGTAATAAACCGTAATGTGATAAACAACATAAATGAAATATGTACACCAGTGATACATGTCATGCACTGGTCTCAAATTTTGATTTTTTTGTATTTTTAAATATTCGGCACACATTTATCTTGTAAATCCAAGTGGTAAAGCTTTAGAAATAGAATAATGGGAAAGATCTAAATAATATGCAACATTTATCAAAGCATAATGTGCACCAAATATAATAACAAATTAGTGTCGAGGAAGTGAAGGTAACCCCACTGGATATCTGTATATCAAAAGAGTATGAGCAAAATGGGAGAACACATGCCCCCAATGGGTAAGAATATGTATATGTACTTAATTTGTCATTTAATATTGTAAATGTATGAATGGAATACATACATGATATAACATTTATGCATAGATCATATGTAGATTAACTAACCAATGATATCACTAAAAATGGTCTTACCATTTCTAATCAACTCATCTACCTATTTAATCTTTTTCTTGATAGGTAATCACTTTTGACCAGAGCTATGAACCAGTCTGGGACACATTGGGTGTCCCAAATTTCCAAGTGATCAACCACCACCAAAAATACCATAATCATAGCCAACATGATTTGAGTATACCACCAATCTCCACAACTGACCTGACATGCCCAATGAGATTTGAATTTGGTTGGGGTTGAAAACAATTGAGCCACTTTACCAACTCACCCACATCTCACTAACCTATTTAATATTTTTAAATTGAATGAATAAATATTAATAGATATAGTCTATTGAAATTAAAATACATGAAATATAATATCTTTAAGTGAAGTACAAAATTTTATAGAAATGAAAATTAGCTGAAATACAAAATAGGCCTATAAATATAAACCTCCCTAAAATAGGTCTTATCTAATTGTGTAGGCTAGTTGTGATTAGAAAACTAGCTAAAGAGTTTGAAAATTATGTCACATATAAAAATATAGATTTAAATTTTCACTTGGACAAGTCCACATGAGGAAGATAAGGCTGCACTATGGACACATCCTAGTTGACCGTGTGCCTAATTTCTTGATTTGGGTTTGTGTGTCTGTCTGTGTGGGTTTACTCTTTAATTCTGTGTGTTGATATGCCATACAAAGAACTTATAAAAGACAAAACCTTGTTCCTATACAAATAAACAATAGAGATCAAATTCAAAAGTGGGGAATAGGGTTAGGGGAATAATTGAACTACCCTTTTAAAACCCTGCATAATTTGAGTGTTGCCTCCATAGCCCAAATGGGCCTCAAGATGTAATTCTCCCTCCTAGGGTGATTGTGTGATATGTGATTGTGTAAATATATGAATTTATCTATAATATTGATTGAAACACTTGATAATGGATTCCCTTGAACTACAATAAAAGATATTTAGACTTGACCTATGACTATTAGAATGTAACATAATTGAAATTGGAATAAATAATGTTCTTTTGCTTAGTGTGTAGTAAAATTTCTAAGTGATTATGTTTGGAATATTTTTGCTAACCAAATTTACAAAAGACATGAGTGAGCCATTATGAAATTTATCAATTTCAAAAATTAATTGTTAGAGCATGGGAGATAAAACAACAAGCTATCTTATATGACCTAACACAAATCTATCCCAAAAGGACATAAACTACTAGAAAAGGTATAAAAAGAACCTCTAGGTTGAATAGGGATGAATGAGGTTGAAATAGGGATGTATGTATGACATTTTGAACATTTATAATACAATAGAGTCTCTCTTTATGTATTGTGAGTTAATGAAACAATGAAGAAACCAAGAAAGGTAAGGATGTCAATATTAGACATTGCCAAGCACCTAATGATTAATTTTATGTATCTACACTACCCAACCAATCTAAAATAATGTTGCACTATACTGATCTATATAAAATTTTTAACCCTATTGATGTATCTATTGCATGATGATTCTTTGATATGATTGATTTTCTTGCTCTTTTAGTGTAATATAACTTACTTTTTCAACTCCTTGTTATTTTACGTGTTGATTTAGCTTTGGTACACACACTTGTATATTATGATATGTAACTATATTATTCTTTGAACTTGTTATATATTTCAATATGTAAACAAGCCACCTTGGAAAGTGAATAAAAGAACCATATTAATGTTATCGAAGTTTGTTCCCATTTGTTGTAACCATGATTGTCCCAAAATCATATTACCCTATGAAATATCTTTCTTCAAATAATAATGTATTGGTTGTTTTAGGCTCAAGGGTAATTGGTATGGTAACATTCCCCATGACATCCTTATTATGATGGGTATGTTGTAGATCTCAATAATTTTATCTAAAGTCCTTAAGGAATATAATTATATATGTATTGCATTATGTCTTTGTTTAACCCTAAATTTAGACATATGGGGTTATATCTAGGGTTAAGAGGTATTATTTTAGATTTTACACAAGGATGGTGAACTAACATAATGAGTAGGATAATTAAATAGGAAACTAAGATAAATAATATTCTAAATTTATGAAATTAAAATTTTCTAAAAATATTAAAGTACACTTATTGATAGATACTATGATAAATAGGGAATAATGATACTTAGTTGGTTTACTATGTTCATACAGGTCTAATTTGGAACATGTTGGAAGTGGACTAGAGGATGATCCTTGAATAGTTTTTAGGTTCTAGGAATATTATTTTTGTGGCCTTAGACGCTTGTGTTAGATTTGGATAGTTATATTTATACAGGTGTCTAACTTTGACAAAGTTGTCCTATAGAGAATATTAACTATATCTAGATGTGACCAATTGGAACCTTATGATTTAAAAAAAAAATTAAACTAATGTATATAGATCACATGCATAGGCTATCACTCTTTATCAAATGATAAATCCTTAGGTTCTTCACCCTTGGAGTGATTATGGAAAAAATGGGTTATTGGGCTCACGATGTTGAGCTACCCCAAAGACCCCTCTATAAATGGGCATTTACATAACCAATACTCCAAATAGGGCCCCAAACTTATGTAGTTCTCCCCTATGTGTTAGCTTGTGTGTACACAAGGATGAAATGTGTGATAAACAAAGACATACAAAGACCTAGTTGGCAAATATGGATCGTGAACTACTCTTGAAATGCTCAAACCTACTAGAATATTACTCCTATGATTTATATATAAATAGGGATGAATATGTCAAGTTTTTTCACTTAAATGTTTGATTGAGTGCTTCTTGGTATGATATCTTTTGAGTTCTTGATATTCACTAGGTGAAAAATGAATGAGGGCTGATTTTGAATATATACCAATCCATTTTGTAAATATCTCAAATTAAAGCACTTAGGCCAACCTTTAAGATACATTTAATTTTTAAATTAGATGACTTTTTGGCAATGGAAACTTTGTAGAAAAAGTGGACACTTGTATTGATGTAGATGTTTGTCTATGATGTAAGTGTCCAAGAAGTTATAAAATAGGTACATGTCTAAATTTGGTAGTGAATGACAATGATCGAGTTTAGAGTTTTTTTCATACAAAAGGCTTGGTCATTAGAATAATAATGGTCAAACTAAGAGATACGTAATTTAGGCTTAAAGAGATAGTGAATGTGAGCCTTTGGGCAATCACCTGGTCTATAATTAAAAGGTACAACCATGATGGGTATTTTCTAAGTGTTTAAGACTAAGATACTACATAAATCATATTTTGGTATCTACATCCCCCCTTTTAATATAGTAATGAATTTTATAGTTTAAATGAAAGAAATGCATACCTAGGTATGCATAATACACCTTGTCTTTGTGTGAACCCAAATTGAGTGCTTTGCTAGTGACTGATCTGCAACCAAGAGCATGTTAGAGTATATAATCAATGTGTGAAATTTAAAATTTAAATAATTTAAAATGTTTGAAAGTAGAAAGATTAAGTTTAGGAGTACACATATGTGTTGATGTAACCATATTGCCTTTTGGAAATTTTATTTAAAAAGATGCCTATTAATGAAACATTGAATTTGAGATTAAGAAAAATCTAAACCTGCAAGTGCATATATGTATATATAGATATTGGAGGATACATGCCCCCAACTTTAGTGTAAAGGTGAATTGTAACACATCCATTGAGCTTGTTTCATCTAAATCGTGCAACCCAAATATGTGCATGATCTGGTGAGTGTGAGTGATTTAATCAACTCATAACATATAGCTAGTGATGCTAGATGATTTAATCAAATCCAACCTATAAGTATGGTAAAGTTAGATGATTTAATCAAATATAACTTATAAGCTTGGTAAGATCTAGTGATTTAATCAACTCAACCTTCCAAAGGCCAACCAACTACTAAGTAGATTGGCTCAATAGCAATCCATAAAAATCTAACTTGAGTATAATAATAATCCATAAAAGTAAAAAAAGAGAATAATACATCAGAGTGATGGATGAAGGTGATGGTGATAGTGATAATGGAGGCAAGTAGGAGATGATAGTAACATCAAAGCCCAGAGTTGACATGTAGACTAGAAAATTTATGACTAAGGACATAAGGGTCTCTGAAGTGGCTAGTGTAGGGTTTGATTCAAGGGTGATAGTCAGAGGGGATCCTCTATCAATGGGGCCTTTTTGTGATGATAAGGTGGATATAGTTCAAGAAATCCAAGATGGGTGAGTTGGTGATTCATATTAGATTGTGTCTCAGAGGATGCTGGCTCTAATGGTAATGATAACCATGCCTCAACAAGGCCTGGGGAGGAGACAAACAAGGGTGCATGTCCTTATCAAGTTTAAATCCTATAATAATGATGGGGTTAGGAGTATGTCGAAGGAGCATCAGTGTGGGGTTAGTTTTGATCTAAGTAGAGGTAGGAAAGCAAAAGGGGTTAAGAACTATTCTAGTTTTTTTGCTTCTAAATTTGTTCAAGATCACTTGTCCCTTGAAGATGTTTTGGATTTGGATAGGTCAGTGGTAGGTAATAGTGTGTTTGAGAAGTGTCTTTATCCAAGAAAGTTTTTAGAAGGCCTGGCCAGAGTTTCTACAAAGGATGCAGTGTTTTCTAACTACAACAATTCCTCAAATCCCTTCCATAGTTGTAGTGATTTTTGTAAAGAAGCCATTCTAAAAAAACATCCTACTTCTAACACTGGCCTGATGTCTAGGAGCCATTTTCAAAAATAAAATATTTCAAAGGAGTCTGTAGAGGAGGTAAATATTAAAGCAAACTCTATTCAGAATGAAACCCTTGAAACTGCTTTCCTGGGTGATATTCCTTTAATCTTCTCTAAATCTCCTTGACTCTTTGAAATCTTGAATGCTAAACTCTCTATGTTTCAAATGGAAAGAGGGCATATAGATTTGATTAGTAAGTGTGGGGAAGTGAACATTATGGAGTTCACTTTTAGATTGGTCTTAGAAAACTTGGCCCATACTGGTATCTCCTTCCTTTTCCATCTTGGCAAATGGATTCTTTGTGATCTTATTTCATTCTACTAAAGATAGGGACTTTATCTAGACTAATGGGCCATGGTTATTTGGCAAGAAGGGGGTGTTCCTTTGTCCATGGACTCACTTTTTTGACCCAACCATGATTTCTCTAGGTCTTGTCTGGGTTAGATTTTACAACCTTCCTTTGGTCTTGTAGGATTCTCTTATTTTCAAGAAACTAGTTAGCAAGTTGGAAGTTTTGTTAAAATTGATGAATCTATTGGGGAAAATCTGAACTATGTTAGGGTGTGTGTGTTGGTGGACTTAGACAAACCTCTTCATCATTCTAGTTATATTTCCTCTTCTAGCGGTGTGTGGTTGTAGTTTTTTAATGTTGAAGGCCTCCCTTTTAGATGCTTTAAATGCAATCAAACTGATCACAATATTGCTTCATGTCCCAAGAATCATTTCCAAGGATCTCATTCAATATTATTTCAAAAATGGGTTAGAAATATTGTTTTCCCAAATCAATATTTGGTTCATAGAATGCATCTTTCTAAGGAGCTCCTAATGGCATCAATTTTTCAACAGGGTGCAAACAGGTCTCAAAAATGGGAGGTTTTGGGGTCAATAGCAACGTAGACTGATTTGGAGGTTGGATGATCCTCATCTACCTTGAGGGAAAGAGTCATGATGGATTCCAGGCTAGAGCATCCCCATCCAATAGTGGATGCCTATCAACAAAATTTAGTCAAGATTGCTAATGATGAGGTAGAGGATGGGGAAGATTCTAAAGGAGAGCTAGCTAGCAAAGAGGTTTTTTTTGTCACAAAGAAGCTTAGTGTTTTGAAAACCCCTGACTATGGTTCAAAAGGTAAAATGGGTAGGAAATTAGAATCATAAAGGTTGCATTTTGAGGCATATAACTCCATCTATGGATGCACATAATGGACTATGGAATATTTACTATCTAGTAGAAGCAAGCGTCTGTTGGCAACTAAAGGTTGATCTTTATGGTTGGTTTTTGGAGGTTTTAAATTTTTATTGGCCCTTTTTTGTTTTCATGTTTCTCATTTATTTGGTTGATGTCTTTTTTGTCTTGGTCTTTGTGAGTGGTTGATGTTCCCTAGTTTACTTGACCTTTCCTTTTTATATTTCTAGTTACTTTAGTGTGTTTTAGTGGTGTTTTTACAAGGACTAGGCCCTCAATTTGTGCTCCAAAACTGATTAAAGTTATAGTAAAAAACTTACCGATTGTTTCTATGGTTAAAATATCCACATCTATCTAAAAAAATAGTCCATAAAAGTATTCAAAATGTAGAGAATGTTTTAATTTTATAATTTTAGGTGCCCTTTGCATGGCATATATACTTTATATATGTATCAAGCTAAAATTTGGGTATAATAATAGTACCAATGTATAAAATGTTGCCATAAATATGTATCTAAATCATATAACTATGAAATATGGTGAAATTTAAATTGGTGCAAGTGTGGAGGACATGTTTTTATGACATACTCTCATTGAATCTAGAGAGTTTGAGAATTGTGTAAAATGTGGAGAAGATGTTTCCATAACATGCCTCCACTATAATATAGAAATACCTATTATTGAATAAGTGTGGAGGTCATTCCTTTTTTGACATGCTCCCACTATAATATGAAACTGTACAATTATGGAAGCCATGCCTATGTGATAATGCCTCCACTAATATGCCCTAAATTTTTTAAGTGAGGGGAAGTAAAATTTGGTAGGCACCTTACCTCAAAAGGATAGGATAACTATTTAAGCAGTGTATGAATCAAGTAATATATAAGGGTAACGTGTTTAGGTAGATATAACATTGAAGCACATTATATGTGATCACATCAAGTCCTAATAAGTATGATATAAATCATGGTAATAACTATATAATAATAGTACAAGCTCAAAAAGTAGTCAAACACACATATAAGATAACTCAAAAGCAAAGCAATAATAAATGGTCCAAGGAAACCTCATTTAAGGGTCATGTTCAAATTCCATGTAATCACAGGAACATGACTTAGTTAAATGTCCATAAAGCATAAAATGACATTTTCAAATGTCTATATACAATAAACAGTGACATATTCAAATGTCAAATTAGGCAAGCATAGGCATGGAGGCCATAATCAATAAATCATATTCAAATGATCAAACAAGCAATACAATGCAAGACAATAAAACTCAAGGAACACAATTAAGGGAGTGCTAAAATGGAAAATTAGGAAAAATATAAGCAACCAACATGAACCTAGCATATTAGTTCCCAAACAAATGTGTTTGTAATCAATATTAAGTATATAACATATCAAGTAATTTGTGAAAGGTATAATCGTGGATATGGGCATGTGTAAGTATATATACGTTCAAACATGATAATGGAAAGTGATCATAAAATAATATAACTTGGATGCATCATGATTAAAGAAGCACATGCCCCTAATGTATTTAGGACGTGAGTGGAGAGAAATCCAAACATTTATATGTTAATATATCATGTATTTGAGCATGCTTGTATCATACTCAAATGAAGTGTGAAACATATGTGTACATAGGAAAAGAATGATATGCCACCTACTAACATGAAACAAACAACATATGCATAAGATATAGTATAACTAAGAACATGCTGATTTTTTTGGTATTTTTCAAATATTTTATTTTTTTGAATTTTATGGTATAAGGCAAAGTATATCCAATCATCCCATTTAAGGGATGCTCATCTGGAAGTGATATGAACATTAGATATGGTATAAAACATTGGTGGTACTATCTAAGAACATGTATAGGTGTAATATATGAAACTATAAGCTCTATAATGATATGTTTATGTGTCATAGGATTAGATGGTCTCAAAGAGGTAATAGAAGGAGTAGGGATTCATGGAACCCATCATTTTGTGCTTTGTGGTGTATTTGTAGTAATAATAGGAACATGTTTAATTATACTAGATAACTGAGTATGCTACATAATAGTAGATGAGGATGCTATAGAATCCAATATGTATCTATGATGTAATGATATCTCAAGTATAGGATACTTAGGAAATGGGATTGCCTAATTAGTTATATTGGAATAAATTGTCTTTGTTCAAGAATGTTCATATATAATTCTAGGAATTGTGATTATTTTATTGACATGGATGTATTTAATACACCCATGCACTATGGAAGGTACTGCATGGAGTTTATATATCCAAGGTAATACCAATCACATATCTTGAGGATGAGGTCATGATACAATTGTAATAATGCTATCTCTAAGAAGAGATGTTTTATTGATCAAATTTGTAGATCCAAACATATACCTATCTCTAAGAAGAAATGTCTAATTGCCTTTTCAGGCTACATCTATTTTTATACATAATTTGAAGGTAGGAGGATGTGGAAGGTCACCAATCTAGAGGGAGATAAATTGGTTTGACTTCCATGATTTACAATATTACAGAATTTGAGAAATTACTATTTTTAGAAACTTACTATTTTTAGACTGCACTATTAAAATTTAAATTTAAGACACTTATACTAGGATTTGAGGGGTAAAAAACCATAAATAATAGATTAATTCCATCTAATCATGTTCTCCTCATTATTATCTTTCCAATGGTTCAAACGGGGAGTCAAACGGAGTTATGGTGCAAAAGTTATGGCTCCCAGAAGTTCTACCACCAATTGGGTTAGAATCATCACCCAAATTATCACATGAAATATTGCTCAAATCATTCCTCCCTCATTGAGAAGCAATCATCCCCATTAAATCAATATTTGTCATCAAGTGTGGCAGTTGTGTTTTGATTTGAGTCCTAATGTATACTTGGAATGGACTGTGCTTTGTGGAGTTGTGCAAGGCTCGATTGTTCACCATTTCTGTTTGACCATCAATCTATGGATAGAAGGCCATGAACTTCCTTAGCTTGGTATCTATTTGCTTCTATTGTTGTGTTGTTTGTGTAGTCAGCACTGCAACATCATCCCTTTTGGATTTTTGTGGCTTGACCACCATGAGAACAAATTCATTGGCACTGATCAGGGAGATAGATATAGAAGGTGGTACCTCTGGTACCCTATAGTGTCATGTTCTAAGAGCAAGGGTGATCCTTCAAATTCTTGATTCATAGATGCCATGTCAATCATACATAAATGGATAACCAAGGAGTACATCATAAACATCTAGATTGACCACATCACACAAGACCTCATCTTGGAAAGTTTTTATTGCATATGAGAGAAGACATTGGTGGGTGACATGAATGTTTCTCCTTGGACTCAACCATCCAATACAGTATGACTTTGGGTGAGGCTTCATGGATAGATTTAGGATTTTCACAACATTAGTAGAGATTAAATTATTTTGACTCTCACTATCAAGAATGAAATGCAGAGGCTTACCTTTCACCCATAACTTAGAGTGAAACAACCTTTCCTTATCATCTAGCCTCTCCTCATGGGTTTGTGATGAAGCAATAATGGCATTGAGCTCAACATCTATAATCTCTTCTTCATCCTCTTTGAATGTAGGGTGTGTATGAGGTAGAGTAGTAGATGTTGAGGGTCATGACTCATAAAGTAGGGACTTGATGGCTTGACATTCTTCTTTAGAGTGAGTTCTAGATTTGTGATAATCACACCATTTTCCAATCTTCCCTTCCTTTTACTTCCAATTTTGGCCTCGTGTTTTACTTTCTTTGTCACTTTCCCATTTTGAAGGCTAAATCTTTGTATTCATTCTTTCATGCTTCTACTCAATCTTCACTGTGAACTTGTACACCTCATCAAGGGTTTCCAAATTGAAGAGTTCCATTTCCCCCCATATATACCATTGTAGTCCACCATGATATTTGAGAACCTTGTGTTTCTCACTTTCCTAGATGCCAAATCTCATAGATAGAGAATGCAAAATGTAAGTGTAATCTTGAACAAACTATTCCTTACCTTCGTAAAGTTATTTCCACTCTATATACAGATCATCATATGCTCCAGTGGGGTAGTATTCTTCATTTACAGCTTCTATGAAATCATCCCAAGTAGGTTAACCTCAAGTACAATATCATCAGTACCAAATCTCTTCTTGTGCACTTCCCACCAATTTTTGATAGGCAATGATGCTTTCAAAAGATAAAAATTGATCATCTATTTATCAATGAATTTATTTACAAAAAAATAAGATGAAAATTGATCCAACCAATTTTCTACTACATCAGCATTGATTTTGCCTTCAAATGTAGGGATATCAAAATTCACCTAAACCTTGAAGGGTGTTGGGGCACTAAAAATATGTGGGGTTATAGATGAGGAGATAAATTTTCCATCAGGATTTGTTGAAGCATTTGGGCGAATTATTGTATCATCTACGTTTGCTATTGCTAGAGGGCTTCACTCACCATTTCCTTGAAAGGATTAGATGTCTCAGTGTTGTCTACCATTTGAAGTCATTTGAAGTGAATAGGGGGATAGTTCAGAAGCTCTATTATTTTTCACCCAAGCTTCTTGTAGCTTGACCTCATCCTCAAGATCATACACTCTCAAGATAAACTGCTCTGATACCACTGATCCAAAACTCAAGAGATTTGGTTGAAAAATTATTCAAAAAATAAGAGTAACATAATTGTAATAATGCTATCTCTGAGAAGAGATGTTTTATTGATCAAATTTACTGATCCAAAACTTAGGAGGTTTGGTTGAAAGATAATTCAAGAAATAAGAATAACATAATTGTAATAATGATATCTCTAAGAAGAGATGTTTTATTGATCAAATTTGTAGATTCAAACATATGCCTATCTCTAAGAAGAGATGCCTACTTTCTATTTTGGGTTATATCTTCATTTATACACATTTTTAAGGTAGGAGGAGGATGTGGAAGGTCACAAATCTCAAGGTAAATTAAGTGGTTCAAATTCCATGATTCACAACAATACATAATTCAAGGAATTACTATTTTTAAGAACTTACTATTTTTAGACTGCACTACTAAAATTGAAATTTGGGGAACTTCTATTTGATTTTATAGGGTCAAAAATCACTAATAAAATATCTATTCCATCTCATGGCATTCCCCTCATTCTTATCTTTCCAATGTTTCAAACGGTGAGTCAAATGGAGCTATGGTGCAAAAGTTACAGCTCTCAAAATTTCTACCACCAATTGGGGTAGAACCGTCACCCAAATTATCACCTGAAATGTTGCTCGGATCATTGTTTTATTTTTGTAATTTGGGTATAAGATAAATTTTTGATGATGTTGATAGATAATTGTGCTAAAAATTGATCAGTACGAGGTTTGAATGCTTTTATGAATTGGATTGGTAAATTGTAGAACCACCTTAGATCATAGTCCTTGATGCTTATTGGAAATAATTTAGTCAAAAGTTTATCATTGGAGGCATAATCAAGGTATGTCGCATAGAAAGATAAAAAAATTATTTTCAAGATCACCATTTCCATCATAAAATGTGAACTTAGGTGCAATAAAACTAGTTGGGATGGGGTGCAAATATATTTCAAGTGCAAGAGGGTTTTGCAATGTCTCTTGTGAACCAATAGCATAAGGCGACTTCATATAATTTTGCTCAATATTTTTAACCTTAGCTTGCAAAAGGTTTATATTTTATATAATTTATTGCACATTTTGATCACTAAGGTTTGAATTTTGAGAAGTCACCAAAGGAGGTGTACCTATAGTTTAAGTTGATATAGGCTTTAAAACTGATAACTCAATTGATGTACTAATGTTTCTCATGGAGGTTGTGACAATAGTAAGATTTTAGGGAACAATGGTGTAAACACATAAACCGTGCCCCCATTATAATTATAAAGTGATGATGTGCTCAAGGAGAGATTTATTGATATGTAATCAATTGTAGTACCACCTTAGGATTCACCATTGTTAGGAGAAGATGCCTTAGCCTTGACATGTTTGCTGATTTAATCTCTTGTAACATAAAAAAATGCATCCATTAAGTTCTTTGTTATTATTGAGATGAGTGACTAATGCTTCTTTATCTTCCATTTGAAAACAAGTTTTTTGATTAACATTTTCCATTGCTTATAAATGAAAAATTTAGAATTTGAAAACTTAATTTACAGAAATTAGAAAATCATAATAGAAAACCCTAAGTCAACATAGGATTTGCAGACCAAATGTTAGGTTCACCAAATGTTTAACCATAAATTTAGATATGGGCGGTTTTATCTAGGGTTAATAGGTATTAGATTACATTTTACATAAGGATGGAGAACTAACCTAATTATTAGGCCAATTAAATATAAATCTCAGATAAATATTATTTTAAATTTATAAAACTAAGATTTGATAAAAATAGTAAAGTACAAATATTGATATTTAAATAAATAAGGAACAATGATATTTAGATACTTTATTTTGATCTAAAAAAATATAGAAGTGGACTAGAATATGATCTTGGAATAGTCGTTATATTTTAAGAATATTCTTTCTATGGCCTCAAACACTTGCATTGGATTTGGATAGTTGCATCGACATAAATGTCTAACTTTGATGTAAGATTCCTTTACAAAATATTGACTAGATCTGGATATGACCAACTGAAGCCTTCTAGGTTTTTTATATCCTTTATTTTGATGTATATGGATCATGCACATAGGTTGTCACTCTTTTTAAAATGATAAAACCCTATCTTTTTCACCATTGGAGTGATTGTGGAAAAATGGGCTAGTGGGCTCATTGTGTCAAATTGCCCCAAAGACCCTTATGTCAATGGGTGTTTCTTAAATAGCCAATACTTTGAAGAGGGCCTTATAATTATGTAGTTCTACCCTACATGTTGGATTGTGTGTGCACAAGGAAGAAATGTGTGATAGATAAAGACATGCATTGACCTAACTTATAACTTGGAAAATATGGCTCATGAATTACTTTTCAAATACTTCAGACCTATGAGAATGCTTATCCTATGACCGATATATAAATAGGGATGAATAGGGAAGGTTTATTGACTTGAATTTTTGATTGAGTGCTTCTTGATATGTTGCCTTATGAGTTCTTAGTATTTGATATGTGAGGAATGAATGAGGATTGATCTTGTATATATACCAATACCTTTTGAAAATATCTTTCACTAAAGAACTTAGGCTAACCTTTAGGATATGTTTCATTAGAAATTGGATGAGTTTGGGCATTAGACACTTTGTAGAAAAAGTGGACACTTGTGTCTGTCTATGACACAAGTGTCTAGGAAGCTAGAAAATAAGTATAGGTCCAAAATTGGAAGTGAAGGATAATGATCAAGTTTAGATAATTTTACATAGTATAAAAAGCCCAATCATCAGAGTAATAATGGTCAGTTAAGAGAAAATAAAATTAGGAATAAAGGGATTGTGAACATGAGCCTTTTGTTAATGGGTAGGTCTATAACTAAAAGGTACAACCATGACGGATATTTTCCAAGTGTACAAGATTGAGGTACTACATAAATCATATTTTAATATCTATAGTATTATCATCTACAACAATGCCTTCTCTATGTTCACCTCTAGTAAGGGATTGAATGACCATTGGTTCATTCATAGGAACATCTTGGGAAAGATTGATCCTTGTGGAATGTGATCTAGAAGGTGGTCTTATTCTAGTTGTACATTCCATAGAAGCCCAAGTGATCATTTGCTCCTTTATAGAAGCATAATAGGATATCTCAACCTTCAGGGAAGAAGATGAAGAAATGGACCTTATTTAATTATTTTTAACTATACCAAATGTAATAACCCCTATATTCACAAGTTGTTCAATCTTTTGTTGCAATGCATAACATTTTCATCTCTATGTCTATTGATATGATGATAGTTTCAAAATGATTTTTACCCCAATTGAGTGAGGTGATGAGGAGGGTGATGGTAATTATGAGGTAGTTTGATTAAATTTATTTTCAAGTATTATTTGTAAAATAGCACTTGGATTATGATTGAGACTGTCAAAATAGGATGAATTTTATTTATATATGGTGAACTCATGCGAGTTGTTTCCTTATAAACCATCTTCTTTGAATCTTTTCTTTTATTAATAACTTTAATTTGGACTTTATCTTTATAAGGTGTTGTATTTGGATTAAATTCCTTATGTAGAACATCCTTCTTAGGTGAAGATGCACTTGTAATTCTTGAAGTTATTGACTTATGTGAATCACAAGTGAGATTATTAGAATAGGTGAAAATGTCCATGTAAAGTCACTCAAAAGGAGGATATAAGAGTTTTAAAGTGATCTTTCCTTAATTAGATATGTAAGACCCTTTCTAAAGATAAATTGATTTTCCAAATTTCAGGGTTGATACATTAAATAATGTAATTTATTGCTATGTCGTAAAATGTAGTCTTAACTAAGTTCATCTTGACCATGTGTTTTACCTTAATTTAGATTATTGCAATCAATATTAACCTCAATAGGTTACAATAATGTAATGTAATTCGAATACTAAGATATGATATTCAAGCATATATTTGAATGTAAAATATTAAAAGTGATTGCACTGATTTGACAATTGGCATATACTAAATATAGTAAGTACACAAAATGGACATGCACTTAGATTTTCTAGGTGACTATTTAATTTTGAATTTATTATAGAAGTGAAAATTAGGATAAATAATGTTTGTGGTTCTTTTAATTCTATAACTAGATCTTTTTTTCACAAGGTTGGTTCCATCCATTTGGGTAAGTATCATCGATTGATATGACCTACGTCAGTCAGTACTAACCTATGTAAAAATGAGGAAATGTGACTACATGGTCACCTACACCTATCTCTGTATGATTTTTAATTGTGATCTTGAACCATGATGATGCACATAACTCTATAAATCAATCTCATTTACCTTAGAAACCTAGGTGGAATTATGACAACTATAACTCAAAAAAAAAAGGGAAAGTGTAATGGCTAAGTTGACCCCAATCACCCTATTTGATGATTGATTATTTCCTATGTATCTAATAATTTTTGGAGGAAAATCAAACCACATGTAGTTATTCCATCTAATATAGTTTTCTAATTATGCTCTTTTTCTATATGTATGTAACTAATGATTTGGATTTGATACTTGACATTGCTTGATTTGACTTGGCTTTAGTGTGTTTTAGACTTGGCTTCTAGTGATAGTTTTATAATATATGAAGAACATGAAATATTTTTTAAATATGTAATAGTGTATATATGTGTACCTAATAAGTTCTAAGTCCCTTTTGAATGAGACCTTGAGTTGTTATATATGAGTCCAATTGGGTAATTTCTCATGCCATTGACATGATAGGCAAATGGGCTAACCTTAAGGAGGGATGCTAATTTAAAAAATAGATATTATTGGGAGTGGGTCAAATCTAACCATATTAGGTTAGTATAAATTGATAACATTCACTTAATGTAGTGGAATTGACCCATGTATAGGTGGAATGAACTAAGATTCTAGAGATGTTTGTGTAAGATATTTAGTAGGTCTGAAACAAAAATGAGGTTACTATAGGTGTGTAACAATAGAAAAAAAGATTCAAATCATTAGATAAGATGCAAGTTTGAGATAATGGTGGATTAGGATCTTGTTTAGGTGCTCAAGTCATGTGTGGTAAATGTCTATTAAGCTTGCAATTATCAAATACCAAAGACCAAATTTTAGTATCTACAAATGTCCCCCTTTTAGAATAGTAGTATAATTACTAGAGTAATAGGATAAAATGTACCTTAGAGTGTAGAACACACTTTTTATTTGGCATGAATCTCCAATTATGTTGATCACTCAATAACAAAACCTACTTTCACATGTAGTCAATGTCCATAGATTGGCAATTTTAATCTGAAATTGAATTTTTATATTTTTGAAATAATAAGGGTAAGAGCACACATATGTGTTATGGAAAACCTTGTTTATATTGTAAATTTTTAGAAATGATGCTTCATTTTTGAAACATTGGATAAAATTGTGTTTCCTTACTAAATCACATAGAGATTCAGGGTGTTTATGCCCTAAATTTGTATAACTTGCAAGCTATTGGGTTGGGAAGAAAACATGTCCCAACCATCTTAAATGTGGGAAGAAGTACATAATGTAATAACCCAAATAATTATGCAAGTAAAGAGAGAACCATCAAGCTAGGGTTGTTAAAATAAACTAAATCAACCACTATAAATGGCTTATAGATTCAATTTTATGGTTTCACTCAAATTCACTTATGTAAACAAAAACATGAGTGAAAAGAGACGAACAATGTTCATGACCCCATCATGACCACATGTCTAATTGTATAGTTTTTCTCAATGTAGAATAAAATTCATGATCACAAGAGAATGGAAAATGTTTATGCCCCCATCATGATTGCATATTTGATAAGTGTGAAATGGAATGAAAACCATTTTCCATTCAAATATAAACTATGATTTTATGTATGGGTGCATGAACCAATATCATTCTTTATGAATATGGAAATGTGTATTTATGCATGAATGAATATCATGCCCCATGAATCTATACCAATTATTATATAATGGTATGTATCTATATGCTTAATTTTAAAACATGCATCTCAAATATATTTGTATATGGAAACCTATAGTTCATGTTCATGTAAACTATGTGGACATGCCCGTGTATATGCACCCAAAGGTATATGAATATGTGCTCAAGTGTCTATAAAGTGAGTACATATGCATGATATATACTCGTATAATTTATATCAATGTGCCAATATTTGCCATTTAACTGAACATATGATATCTAAACCATTATAAATATATGAAATTTGTAATTTGATCTAATTTTATGCTCATGGAAGTTTATGTATCTATGATAAGCCCATTTTAATGCCCCCATATTATGATGAGAGATGTATCCTATAATTCACTCATCTAAAAATAAGAGTTAACTATATCATGTCATGTATAAAGATAGTATCATGTGAACATGTGAAGAATATGTCTTCATAGTAATGTGTATGTCAATCAAGGCATGTGTGTAACATATGTAATGCAAGGCATGGTAAGTGTCATGTATATATATATATATATTAAAAGCACATACTAAAGGATATTTGAGTAAGACTACATAATTAAAGTGCATGATATAAATCATGGAACCACTCAATGTTAGCAAACTTAATAAGTCCAAGTGTTAGTGTCACAAACAAGGCCAGGGCCGCATATAAGGCACATAAATATGTCATAATAAAAATTCCAAATGTCACACATAAGGGGACATAAATATGTCTTAAATAAGGGACATTAAGGATGTCACATCAAACAAGGCTAAGGGCCACACTCAAGGGGAATAAAGATGTCACAAACAAGGCCAAAGGGCCACACAATAGATAAGCATAAAGTAGTGTATCATGTAAGATAATACCAACATCAATGAAGAATAGAAAAACGAATTAGTCTACACCACATATCTCATGGTATATCAAAAATGGCTATGATTCTTTGTTTTCAGCCTTTTGATTTTATAGTGCACTAGTAAACAATTAGTCCCATGAAATTAATTTCAACATACCTTAGAGAAAAGATAGTATGGCCACGGGTATGGTGGAATCCTCCATGGTTAGCACCTTTGCAACTTAGTCACTATTTACTAATTGTCTTAGTATATCTAAGAGCCTACAAGTCAAATAAAGTAATTTCTAAGTTTTCCTCCCTATTTTAAATTTTGCAAATAATTAGTTAATTTTCTAATTCTATAACAAACTATATTGGCAAGTCTGATACCATTCTATGTTGTGTGAACTACATCGGTCAATTCGATATAGTTCTATGTGTTTTCCCAACTACATCAGCTAACTTAATAGACTTTTATGTCTCCTTGATTGTATCAGCTAGACTAATATAATCTAAATTTACCATCCTTCTGCCAAAAGTATCAACCAACCTAATATATGCCTTTCATATATCACATTCTACCAACCTTCCCAATACATTCTGATTTTTATCAGTTTCAATTTCTGACTATAACAACTAGGCCAATATAATATAGTTTTAGCATACTTGTGTAATTAATTGCATTGGACAGACTAGTATAGTTAATATTTTCTCTTCCATTGTGGAATGCATTTTTAACTAATTCAAATAGAAAATACAATAGGAGTACATGAAACTAATTAATTCCCATAAAGTCCCTAAAATTTGTATGCCTTATAACTTTACCATGACTCAAGACCAATATCCAAGTAACTATCATGTGGCTTCAACTTGATCTAAAAGTTATGAGCCACATAAAAATCCTAACACCACTAGATGAGGTCATTTGCCCCAATACCGTGAGGTAGAGGAATGTGATCTTCAGTTTACTAATGAAATGATCATACATCTACATGATCATATTGAGCACAAGGACAAGACCCTCTAGTGATTTATCACCTCATGATTGGAAGACATATGGAAATCACTCCTTCCCATGCTCCTAATTTTTCTACCAAATTTGGGGCAAGTCAATATGCATCTTCCTCATTCCCCTCCTCATCCACCATGCCTAGTATTGTGACTAACATGGTGATCCATTCCTTTAGTGTGCCTAATAAAATTTCCCATGTTAACATAGACATTAATAATACCTCTAACACATACCAACAAGCTAATCAAGCTTCCAACTCTAATCAAAATGCTCCTGATCCTCATCAAATTATGTTAAAAATAATGAGCCAAATTGTTAACTTTCAATCTAATAATAATGCCTAAATGATGCATCCATAAAACCAAATTTTGTAAATGTAAAAACACCTCAATAAATTTAATGGAGTGTACAAAATACAAATGTTCCCCACCCCCATATATATTCTCAGGGTAATCTCATTGCACAACCACTGACTCATAATAAATCAATAAAAAAGTCTCCAAAATGAACCATTGGCTCTTCAAATTTTAAACATCGATATAGGTGGCATCTCTCCTTTGATCACCTATAATGGATCTAGTAATCACATTTTACATTTGAAGGCCTTTGGAAACTTATATAAATATTGGATTAAGCTCAATACCTTTGATACCATCAAATTACTAGCCAAAACATTATTTAGTGATGCCTTAGATTGGTATAACCAAATAAAGTACAACTCCATCTCTATCTTGGAGGATTAATTAATGCATTAGTTTAAGAGTTTCAATCCAATTATCTACCTAAAAATGGATTGGTTCACTTATTCAATTGTAATAAAGTGGATAATGAGAATTCCAAAGCCTTCATAAAGTGTTGGAAATATTTAGCTAAGAAATCTGAGCATAACATGTCAGATGATATCCTCTTCCACATGTTTACCAATTCCCTTAATCCAAAACTACAATACATTGTCAAGAATCTCTCTCCAAAATCATTAGAAGAGGCCCTCAAGCTAAATGACAATAATTTCTCATAATACAATTCAAGCCTTACCACATCAAGTGTGGAACTCACGTGATTATGAAGATTGAAAATAATAATGCTATCTGATGCAAAGGTTTTTAATGATTTAGTCTAATTTTGAATGTAAACATAATTACATGCTCTTCACCTCTACCATATCCTAGCTCTTTCTTGCAACATGTCCTTCAAGATATCTATTTTATTCCCTTTGTTATGTATACTTTGTTACTTATCATATCATCTTATTAATTAATTTTTATTATTTAATCAACCACTTAGTCACTATGTCATTTACACCTCATTCTTTACCTATCACCATTCAAACCATCTCAATGCCTTAACACTCTAGTAATCCCTTCTTTCTCGTTCTTAATCATACTTGGTTGATAGGTCTCGAGGCCTTGATAGGTTATTTTGAATTTACTTGATTATATGTATGATCCTAAGGTCATTACCTATTCATTCAATTGATTTTTGATCCCTCATTCCACTCACACAACCTTCAAACACCATGATTTCATTACCCACTGTTTCTTTCCTTAGTCAAGGCTTTTTAGTAGCCTTTTTTTGACTATTTCTTCTTGTAAAGATAAGTAAAATATAATATTAGAAAATAAACACATTTTAAATCACCCTCTATACTATTCTTATCTTTCACAAATATTCTTGGCTTAACTCAATTATTAGATCACATTTCTAAGCCCTATTTAGGCTCTGTTAGGTCTATTAGGTCTCTTTTTACCCTTGTCTTACACACAGTCCCTCTAATCCATACATATCCATATTGTATCAACTTAAAAACTCTAAAATATATTAGATTAAATTAATTACAATTTAGTCTCCAAAATTCATGAGTTTTCATTGGTGACAACTCCCAAAAACTAAAATCTTGTTTTGAAACCCTAGAATAAGGTTAACAGTTGACTATGTAACCTAAGAAGGAATAAAATTAGGTTTTAAGATTTATATAGGGTTTTAAATAAATATAAATATTGGAAAAGGTTTGTGTTGATCCCATACACCTTCTTCAAGGATTTGATCCTTCACTTGTTACCTCTACTCTGTATTTGACTCAAATGAGGCTCTGACTATATGTGCAGGCACAGGGTCGTACATGACTTACATTGGTTTCCTTAATCAATAGTATTGAAACAATAAAAAACACACCTAAAAACCTTATAATAATTAATAATATATGCTTACCAACATTTATATGTAGTCTACTAACTTTCCAAATAATCTCTATCACTGTTGACACATACTCAGGGTATTATCTTGATCAAGAATACAAAAATGTAGAGTATAATTAGCTAATTATCACACAAGAAACTCTCTATTCATTTTTCATTGGAATTATCTTTAATTACACTAAAATACATATAATTATCTAACATTTTTAATACCAAATCCTCATTCAACAAAAATTTTCCTTCATCATCTCATGCACATAGTCCTTTGAATACAAAATATAAAATACACAATATTTGCAAGTTAGTTACTCATAAATGACTTTGTAGATAACCAAACAAATGATTTAAAAATATTTAGAAACATATATCAAGTGTACTAATCTTAAAAAAAAATGTTCAAAGGCATTTCATCATTTTACCTTTCTCCACTAATTTGTTACACAGTCATTTTGTTGCATATGCACAAGAAACAAGGACTATAACATTAGTTTTTAAAGACAAAAAATCTTATATCCATTTTCTTAGGGTTCATCTCCATTTCAATTCAAATCCACCCCAAAAAATGATTGCCAAAAAAATAATTTCAAACTTATTTTATATCTTATAACTAATCTAACTGCCTTTCAACTCCCTCATGGATGTTGGGAGAGTCCTAACTACCCTAACCTCTAACATACCCATTAAAATGACTAATCATATGAGCCATATATGAAGTTAGGTGACATTGACTACTTGAGAGTCTACACAACATGAATACCTTATTGAAAACTCCTACACACATGACTAATGATCCAAAACCTCAAAATATTAAAAAATTCAAATTAAGGAAATTGGTAGGAAAATGCCAATGTGACTCCAATTCAAAATTGACAAAGATTTAACACCTAATAATGACTCCTACAGACCTAAAATGACTATAATGACTTACTAATGACTCAAAAGATTTGAAATAGATCAAAATTTACATATGGTAGTGATGGACCTACATCATACTACTGAGGATCAAAAGAAAACTTTCCTCTAAAAGTTATAACTAATATGGATTTCATGTTCTTTATAGCATCCCTCATTTCATTTCATGTGCTCCTAGATTCGAAGGCCTATTTGAAGCATATATATCTTCTTGATACTTGGTTAAAGGTATGATATCTCCTCCTTGGATGATATCTCTCTTGCCATGGATCTCCAAATTGATCATGGGAAACTATTGTTTATTTACCTTCCTCTAAAGGCTTGCACACAAGAAAATAAGTCAAACAAGACCACTCCTTACTTGTCTTCTTGACGTTCACTTTTTTTCTCTTAAAATTATGTTTTCTCTTTAGCTTCCAACTCTTTTTCATCTTAGCTCAAGATTGTCATCAATGCAAACTCAACTTTCATGATAGAGTCCTTATCTCCTATTAGAATCAAATCATTTGATTATTGAATTATGTGCTTCTACATCTACTTTTACTCTACAGTATATCCACCCATATCTCTTTTATCTTCAATTGGTTCCAAGTAAAACACTTCTACCTACTTCAATTTAGACTTTTCAAGCACTTCAACATGTGCTTCTTCTTCATTCTCTCTTTCTTCCACTTCATAGGTTTTTTTCTTGCATATCAAGCACTTCTTTGGGTGACTCTATTTCTTCTTATCCTTCCATTAGCATATTCATCAACTTCAATGTACTCTTATACAACTCATCTTCATCAATTTTTAGATTAGCATACTCATCAAAAATAACATTGAAATAAATACCTTGTGATTCTTAACTCTCCTCAAAGTTTTCTTGGATCAAACCTTCCTTTTTCATGTTTACCATGAGGTATGATGCTGCTGAAAAATCATTCACTCTTTATTATTCATCAAGGGCTTCACCTTATTCAGGTAACATAGGATTGTATCACCATATCCATCTATCCAATCAGCTTGGTCTTCATCATTAACATGTTGTTCATGCTTCTCTTTTGTCATCCATTTCTTGTCTTCTTTGACATATTATACTTCACACTCATCCAACTCTTTTCCTGTATATACACATTCGAATAAATCATTAGTTATATCCAATAATCATTACTTATAATCTTTTAAGGCTTGGTTGCCCTTTGGCTTTCACTTTTAGGCTACCTTGCTAACATTTTCACCATTTGTCTTCTTTTCTTATCTATCATCTGCTTGAAAGGCCATCTCAATTTCCTCTTGATGTGTACAATGAATCTTTATATAATCTCTTCCAATACTGTCTCTAACCTCACAAAAACCATATTCATCTTAGCAATCTCCTTTTCTCTCTCCAATTCTCTTTTCTATCCTTTCATATTTTTGTGGCATTCCTCATTATTTAAGCCCTTCATCTTTATATTCACTCTCTCTCTAGATCTCACCTTGACCTTTATTCTTCTTATTCTTTACAAAACTACCTACTTTTCTCCTTTGACCTCACCTGGGTCTCTCTCACTTAACTCTCACTCTCTTAGAGTCTATCTCTTTCTTATCCTCACTTAGGACTCCTCTCTCTATCTTTAGCTCTTCTTGAGCTTAATTATTATGAGATTTCACTAGATATATCTCTCTTTAAGCCTCTTGTCTTAAGGTCTTTAGCCACACAATATTAACTTTCACTTATATTTATGCCCCTCCACTCTTTCTTACAATTTGCATTAGTAATCTCAATGCAAACTTCATTACCTACTTAACATAATCTTCATGAAAACTAACATAGCATTTTCAAAACATGTAACATACCTCATCCATAGAATATTCCCACTATGATACCAAATGATGCAAAGGTCTTTAATGATTTAGTCTAATTGTGAATGCAACACAATTACATACTCTTCACCTCTGCCATATCATAGCTCTTTCTTACAACATGTCCTTCAAGATGTCTCTTTTATTCTATCTATTCTATATACTTTGTTACTTATCCTCCCATATTATTAAGTCATTATTATTTTTTACTCAACCAATTAATCACTATGTCATTTACACCTCATTATTTACCAATCACCATTTAAACCATCTCAATGCCTTAACACTCTAGTAATCCTTTTTCTCCTTCTTAGTCATATTTGGTTCATAGGTCTCTATGCCTCAATATATGATTTTGAGTTTTCTTGATTTTTTTAAGGATCCTAAGGCAATTCCCTATTCATTTAATTTATTTTTGATCCCTCATTACACTCACACAACCTTCAAACATCATGCTTTCATTACCCATTGTTTCTTTCCTTAGTCAAGGCTTTTTAGTAGCCTTTTTTTGACTATTTCCTATTGTACAGACATGTATAATATGATATTAAAAAAATAAACACATTTTCAATCACCCTCTATCATGTTCTTACCTTTCACAAATATTCTTGACACAACTCAACTATTAGATCACATTTTAAAGCCCTTTTTAGGCTTTGTTAGGTCTATTAGGTCTCCTTTTACCCCTGTCTTACACACAATCCCTCTAATATGTACATAGCCATAATAAATCAACTTAAAAAATATATAATATCTTATATTAAATTATTTCCAATCTATCCACTAAATTTCATGAGTTTCCACTGATGGCAACTCCCAAAAACTAAAATCTTATTTTGAAAGCCTAGAACAACGTTAGCAGTTGACTATGTAACCCGATTAGGAACACAATTAGGTTTTAAGATTTATAAAGGGTTTCAAATTATTTTAATTATTTGAAAATGTCTATGTTGATCCCATACACCTTATTCAATCATTTTATCCTTCACTTATTTCTTCTACTATATATTTGACTCAAACAAGGGTCTGACTGTATATGTAGACACATGGTCCTAAGGACTTACATTAGTTTCCTTAATCAATAGTATTGAAAAAACAAAAAAAAACACATAAAAACCTTTTGAGGATTAATATTAGATGGTTACCAATGTTATTATGTAGTATACTAACTTTCCAAACAATCTCTATCACTATTGATGCATACTCAGGTTCTTGTCTTGATCAAGAATACATAAATGCAGAGTATAATTAGCTAATTATCACACAAGAAAATATATATTAATTTATCCTTGAAATTAAATTTCATTCCAATTAAATACATATAATTATTTGACATGTTTAAGACCAAATCCTCATTCAAAAACATTTTTCTTTCATTATCTCATGCACACAGTCCTTTGAACATATAATATAAAATACATAGTCTCTACAAGTTAATTACTCGTAAAGGACTTTGTAGATAACTAAACAAATGATTTTAAAATATTTATAAACATATATCAAGTGTAACAATATTCAAAAAAATCTTCAAAGACATTTCATCATTATAACTTTCTCCATTACTTTGTTTACACAGTCATTTCATTACATATGCACATGAAATAGGGTCTATAACTTTAGTTTTCAATGACAAGAAATATTTTATCCATTTTCTTGGGTTTACTCTACATTTCACTTTGAATCCACACCCACAAATAGCATCCAAAAAAATCATTTACAACTTATTTTATATCCTATAACTAATCTAACTAACTTTCAACTCCCTCATAGACGTTGGGAGAGTCCTAACTATCCTAACCTCTAACATACCCATTAAATGACTAATAATATAATCCATGTATGAATTTAGGTGACACTGACTACTTGAGAGTCTACACAACTGACTACCTTATTGAAAACTTCTAAAAACATGACTAATTATCTGAAACCTTGTCAAAAGATTCAAAAATTCAAATTAAGGAAATTGGCGAGAAAATGCAATGTGACTCCAGTTCAAAATTGACAAAGATTTAACACTTAATAATGACTCATATAGACCTAAAATGACTATAATGACTTACTAATAACTCAAAACATTTTAAATAGACCAAAATTTACAAATGGAAGTGATGTTCCTACATCACTATCAATGATGGTATCTCTAACATTTATGATTCTGAGATAACAATAAATGTTATTTTACCATGAAGATTTGATGAAATGAATCTTTACCAACCTATCAAGGGAATTGTATTCTAACCACCTCCTCTCCCTTCATAATTTAATAACTGTGAAATTCAACATCCTCTTTCCCTAGCTGAGATTAGGAAATGCCTTCCTAAACTCTCACTTAGAGAATTCAACACTTCTCATCCTAGCGATCATTGGTATCATACTCAAAAAAAAATTTGGTTCCATGAAAATTGGGGGAATTACTGAGACTTAAAAATACCTTAAAAACCTTATTTTTACATTCTTATTAAGTTCTCACTTCTATCACGAAGCTATGATCTAGAAATGACAACAAGCTTATGACAAGGTGGATAAAGCCCATGACTCCAAATTTAAGCATCATGCACTTCACCAAGATAAAATTAACCTTATTATTTACTCCAATCCCCTTACAAAACACAACCAAAACCAATAGCTAAAGGATCAAAATCAAATGCCAACTACCAATGTTGTTGAAATCATAGTTAACCCACATTCTTCTACTGATGTAAAAAACTTGGTAAATATGAACAACATGAATCATGAAGTATCTTATATTGATCCTTATCCTCATTCAACACATTCCATTATCATATATATAGAACAATTTAATATAATCCTTCACACCATTTTATAAACATTGAATATGAGGAAATTATAACCTCCCTAATTTTGATAGCTCAATGACACCAGCCAACCCAATATCATATCCTACCTTCATAATTATATCATTAAGACTAATGCAGTATGCTTATTTATCATTGTTTATTCTAAATGTACTAGTCAACCTAGTATAGTCTTCCATTTTTAGATCAGTATCAGCCATCTTAATATAATTTGTTTCCCTAATTAATTTTGTTTTTATTGTTATAACTAGGCTAGTATAGTTTATTATTACCCTTAATTTTGACTTTATTATATCATCCAATTCAATATAGTCTAATTCTAATGTATTTGTGTAAACAACTATAATGGTAATGTTGATACCATTAGCTCTACGTGCCTCAACTATTGTGGCACTATTGAGCCTACACATTTTATTTTCCATTCAAATTCATCCTAGTTCAATTCTTTATATAACTAATCCACTTTAGAATTTAGTGGCTTTGTCACAATCTTATCCAACTAATATTGGCTTTGATGAATAAGACCCAATAGAATATATTTCTAAGTCCCCATCTCAAATTTTAATCCTTGAGCTCATGAAAACTTCTCCTCATCACATAAACAAACTTATGCAACTCTTAATTGACACGAACGTTCCTCGACCACCACCTATAGGGAAAGATGATACCTAGTGTAGGTTTGAGGATATAATTTTACAATAATGTGAAGAAATGTCCATCTAATTTATCAAATTATAGATACATCTCTTTCACTAAAATTTCCTATAACCTCTATGATCCCTAATAATATCTTAATTTTTCAGATGATCCTCCTTTGCTCATTAATGTCTAATTTGATGGTAATTGATTCAAACATGACTTGATAGATAAAGGTTTCAACACTTATGTCACCTCCTTAGAATTCATCAAAAATTTAGGATAATTGAATGTAATCTTAATTCTACCTAGAACACATGCTAAGGCTATGAAAAATGACAAATGCCTCTACTCAGATGCATTTGGATCCTTATCATGGTCCTACCCATTGCACTTAGAGTTAAGGTTATGATATTCAATTTTAATTTATTATACATCTTTCTAGGTTACCCCTAGACTCATCGCATGAGGATAATGACCTCTTTCGGATGTCAGTGCATCAAATTTTAATATAAGGGTACTATATAGAATATCCATGGTGACACTAACTCTTAGAATTTTGTATAGTTCCAACAACATGGTGTCTTTAAAATACCAACCCTTACCTAACGTTCCTTCCTACAAATATCGACACTTTAATTATTCCATCAATTTCAATCAACATGATAGTGGTAATATTGATATTGTGGGAAATATCCCACCTAACCTCTTAGATTATGATGATGATGATGATGATGATGAGAAAAAGAGATCAGCCTCAATATTATAACATCAAAGCTCCCCTCTAATATCATATCTTAGTTTCCTCCCTCCTTAATACCTCATTATTGCAAGATGTTGATTGATGAATTTCTTACTTTTGTGGTCATTCCTAAGAAGGTTTCTTCCCATTTATCCCCTAATGATTTAGTGGTCAAATCACTTAATGTAAATCTTATCACTGTATACTATGAGTAGGGTTATACCCTTGAAAACCCTTACTTATCTAGCTATGCCCAAGCTAAGGATGTGGAATTCATCTATTATCGCTCTGCTCTCCAATACTCTTATGAACAATCTACATATTCTTACAACATTACTCTAATTGACATTGTTTGTTCTCCTTATTATTTACATGGAATTTCTCCTTCTTCAGTTTATGTACACCAATTTTAGATGGAGAAAATTTTATCTTCTACCACACATATCACTCTTGTTACTTCTAAGACTCTTTAGAGCATGCTTCGGGATATATCCATGACTAGACTATAATATTTTGTTAGATTTTATAATCTTCAAGGCTTGCTTCCTTCAAATATGTTACCCATATTAATACATCCCACACTAAAGTTGAATCCCAAGGAATTATCAATGACATTTTATTTCTTTCACAGAGTCTATGGTCAATTATTGCACCAGTGTATAGCTTACTAGAGATATCTAAAACAAAAACATGTTCCTGATTCTACCATTCTATGCTCTTATTTTGATGATTTGTTTGATGAGGTTTTAAATAGACCTAAGTATTATTATCCACTAGGTCAGATGTAGTACCATACCCACCCACCCAAGAAGATGAACACTACTATTAATTTCACAAGGTATCTGATCATTCAAATAAAGAGTGTAGAGTCTATCAGATTTTTTAACACAACAAAAGCTACAAGACCCAATTCCTAATAAGAATAGTCAACCACCTTAATCTTCTAATCTTAGGCACATTTATTTCTTCCATGAGACTAATTTGAATTTTTCAACTCATTATCGTGTTCTTCACAATATTTTCATTCAGTATCTCAAAGCAACTAAGTTTCCTAGTCTTTTAAACATGCCACCACCAACTATTACACCAGATTATATTCCCATACATATGGATGTGTATTTTATTTGGCATAAATGTGATACACATCATATAGATATGTGTAGAGATCTCCAACAACATTTTTGAGACTTTCTAAGGCCCATACCTTAAACTTCACAATAACACTCACACGATCCATCTATAACGATGGAATAACCTCTATTAAAACTAGAGTTATCCCATAGATTATAAGATGTGTATGACATGGCATCACACATTTCTCTGATTGAGCATTCTCATCAGGAGGCCCCATGACCTCCTCTTTCTAGTGTGCCTACTTTTTCCTTAGAGATTTTATACTAAGTAGTCCTAGCATGACTCTCTAAAATAATAGAGGAGACCATGATTAGAGCCAAATATCAGTTGTAATAGGATATATAATATGTCATAGATGATGTATGTTAATAACTATCATGGAATTTGTGAGCAAATAATTGAGTCATATCATATTCTTCGCATTTTCATATGAGTGGATTTCATATCATCATCATCATCATCATCATCATCATCATCATCATCATCATCATCATCATCATCATCATCATCATCATCATATGTGATGCTTATTATAAATATCTTGATTATATCATGTTATTTCAAAATCTTCAACATGTATGTCATGTTTTCATCATTTTACAGTCACATTACATTCAAATTTTATTTCCCTAGTGAATCTTAGGTAATACCTTTAGGTTATTTATGTCACATTTTTACCATATTTTAGTTTGCCTTAGTCTTCTTGTGATTCTTTGGCCTATTTTTGATTTCCCCCTCTTTAGGGATGACTTCTCATATCAATTTTTGTGCTAGATCCCATGTATGTTAGCACAAATTATCTAGTGACATGACTATCACCTTTCACAACATAGCTTCTTCACTTCTGAAGAAAGGTTCTCACTTCCTATGGTTAGCTATTAGCATATTCATCACTGTATCACATTTTTCATATGGATTGGTCTATCATGATCTACATCTATCTTTTTTTATTTCACTTTAGGCATACTTAAGTCAATCTAGAGATTTCACACTTCCACATGGGGAAAGTTTAAGAATATTTAGGCACAAAGGTCTTCATTTTTAGCGGCTAGGTGTAAGTTCTCTTGTGTTAGCTATTTATATCACCCATGTTTGGTATTTACAAATCCATATGGATTAGGAATATAAAAACCCAAGATAATTATAATCCAAAATAAAATCCAAACGCAAATCAAATCTTAAAATACAGATCATATTAAAAGTTGTGATATTTGTTTGGCACATCTCCTATTCTATTCGAAGCTCAAATTCCAAAATTGGCCTCATGATAGAACTGAGGTCCATTGGGGTGCTATAGGATAGTATACTAGGGTAGGAGGTCTCATTCCATTATAATATCTTCTAACATTCTAGTGCTACCTACGTTTTTATAAAAGTACCCAATCTTCATAGTAGACTAATGACTTTGAAAGAGATCCTGAGGAGGGGGGAACATGTTTTTAGGAATGTATGATCATTTTAATTTTCATGCATATAGACTTAATGGGATGAGCTATACACTTTAAAATTTATCCCAATTTTGTATTTGTTAGGTGAATTTTTTGAGGTCCTTGACGTTGAAACCTCTTAGCCTTGCCCACTTGTTTAGAGCATCTTGTTTCCGCTAAGGATTTCTACATCACATTTGTGTCACCTTGCATATTGAATTTCATCATATTATTCCTTGATATTACCTTGATTGATATAGATTCTAATTTATCACATCATTTTTTATTTGATTTTAGATTTGATTTCACACCATCATTTATGACACCACTTATTTTTTCAATTTGTGAGTTGCATTATAAGACTTAGGGGAATACAACCAAGCCTTCCTCATAAATTCCCATCACCATTTATATACAAAACATCTTGATCATCATAGTCATGTGATTATATGGTTGTGGTTTCTTGCATCATTTTTTAAAATAAGCACTAATTTTAAGTTTTTAGTCATAGGAGTCTTTCGCTTTTTTTTCCATCATGTCCTTGTTCGATTTAAGTTATATTTACATATCTTACATTGGATATTTATTACAATCAATTATGTCTTTTAGAATGTTTGATTTAAGTTGACTTGTCTTACATTTTGAATGACATTTCTTTATAATCATTTGTGTCTTTTTGAATGTTTGATTCAAGTTGACTTTACTTGTCTTACATTCTGAATGAATTTTATTTACAATAATTTGTGTCTTCTTGAATGTTTGATATCAAAGTTGAATTCACTTGTCATACATTTCAAATGAGATTTCTCTACAATCATTTATGTTTTTCTCCATGTTTGATTTAAGTTGACTTAACTTGTCTTAAATTGGATGACATCATTTTTCATACATATCTTTGTTTGATTATCTTTTGTATTTTATTATATTATATATTTTTATTTTTATTTACAATGTTTTACATTTATTTCTCATAGGATTTAGTTTGTTTAAATTTGTTTTTTTGTCTCACTTTATTCATGTTTATCTTTTGTTATTTTTGATCATGTGTTTGCTAGAAAAGAATGGAATATACATCATACTACATAACTAGCATTATATTAAAACATTAATGAATGCTAGAAAGAAAACTACTCATACATCATACATGTAGATAATAACCAATAGTCACAAAAACATGTGTGTGTGTGTGTGTGTGTGTGTGTGTGTGTGTGTGTGTGTGTGTGTGTGTGTGTGTGTGTGTCTTAATTTGTTGCATAAGTGCATCCTGATACATTAAAAATATATTTAAGTAGAAAGTAGTATATAACCCTGTAGAACACCTTCATCCCCGTCAGGGCAAGATGCCACATTGCCCTGAAGGCTCTAGATTATGTTTCATGCAAACTCATTCATAGTGTCCAAGTCTGTGACTTCATACCCTCAACCTATCCCATGTAATCACACCCCCTTTGCTTGTAGATATCATCCATGCCTAGTTGTAATTAGGTGAGTGGCCCTCTCTATGGCCAATGTCTACCATGTATTTATCTTACCTCCTCCCATCCTTGTTAGTGACACCACCTGATCAACAACCTACTTAGGTAATTATAGCTCCCTAGTATCCTCTCCTACTAACTGAAACTAACTATCATGTGTACTAATTGTCGATGACATAGAATCAAATATCCTTATGATATCGAGTTAAGGCATAACAAGGTCTAAAATATCATGGTGGGTTGCCTACACTAGAGTCTTCCACCATCACATTTTTAAAATGTAAACTAAATCAACATCAGATCTATCATATATATATATATATATATATATATATATATATATATATATATATATATATATATATATCAAAACCTATAGTCTATATATCATTAGTGCCTAGCATGCATATCTCTACCTATAGGAAATGAAAGTGATAATATAAACTTAAAATTACATACTGATAGTAATGTCATCACCATGAACACCAAATAAACATGTTGCCATGGATATGTGATGGTGTAAATTCTCACCATCTCCCTCATAAGACCACCATAATGTATCGAGAAAACATGTATGCTCATTGTTGTATGGTTTAGTTGTCTATTATAACTACATGAGGATATATATGTTTCCTCTGTGGCATGGCTCCTACCTACCCACCTATTGGAACCACAACTAGTACCCCTCATTCCTCCACTCTTCGTGGTTGCATCACATTTCTTGCCTGATAGGCTAGGAGAACCAAAGATGTTACCAAGTCCTAGGACATGGTCACAAGGGTGTGGATCTAACCACTAAGTGTATTGAATGATGATAAATATATAATCCCAAACAAGTCCTCTATAAGACATACATGTAATCTGATCTCACCATATGGTCTCTAATTCTAGCATATGTGGGATCACCTAGATAACATGGTCTTGAGTTCACCTCCTTAATCATGGGAGGAGATCATTAATGGCATGAGGTAGTATCACAAGTTTTTATACTGAGAACCCATTATAAATCTAACTCATAAAAAGTACAATCGAGCCCATTATCTATGGCCCCTTCTCAAAATCTTGTATAAATTGTGCACTAGTTGCATGTCATGTCCCCTTTTTCAAATAAAGTAAAAAATAATAAATTTAATATTTTAAGTTGCATAAGTGACTTACATTTTATTTTAATAAAATAAGTGATAACTTAATATTAATTTATTATTATTATAAATAAATAAAATGGTGAGAAATGGAAAAGTGAAAATAAAAGAAAAGGGTCAAACCTTAATGTGTAACCCTAACCCTAAAAGAAAAAATTAAGTTTATATAGTGAGATTTCTATCTCATTTGTATCCATATTCAAGTTTATGATCAAATGTATTTTCTCTTGAGCCTTTTAGTTCATCATTTTTCAATATAAGGATGAAAATACTTATAATTGGTACAAGTTGTGAGGATGAAAACCCTCACCATTTAGGTTTAAGTTTGAGGACAAAAACCCTCTTACCCATTAAATTGATTCTATACAAGGATCTCAATTAAATAGAGAAATCCAATTATTTTTAGATTTTAGTTGGCTACAAAGTACTATCAATTTATAAAAAAATTATGAGGGTTTGTTGGATTAGTAAGTTAGGGTTTTATGCCAAACAAAGGTTGTTATAACCTAGGGTTTGAATATTATACCATATAGGGATTATTGCACTAAAAATAATAGCCTTGTGACTATTGCATAGGCCTTGGTGAAAGGTTTTAGGGGATTTTATGATGTTGTAGTTCTATTTTCAGCCTACCATACCTTCATATACAATTATCATCTCAATAAAATTAGTCAATAATTCCTACCGTGAGTTGTACTATATAACATTACCCTTTAAAGGAATTCATTTATATTGGTATAACCATCATGCTATAAGAAAAATTAGATTGTAAGGGTTTTATTTATCAAAATTTATTCATTTTGTATCCTAGGGTTTGGTTTGGAAACATTTAGTAGTCTATTGAAATTGTTTTCAACATTATTTCATGTAATCATTTATAGAAATAAAGATTATAATTTGGGTTTTTATTATTAACTATTTCATGTGCTATTCTAGTATTTGCATGTGAATATAAAAATTAGAATTCATAAATTTCCAGAAAGGGTTTACAAAAAAAAATTTGTCCAAAAGGGACATTACAATGGTATCAGTGTTGTGATCTTTCCATCTTGTGAATCTTGAGGATAATTCAAGAACCCATGTTGGCTATGTTGAGGTTATGAAATAATATCATAAGGATCTAAAGGCATGGATAAAAATAAATAAGATGGAAAGGTCAAAAGCTGAGCCTAAAAAATCTACAAAGGAGCAAAAAGAATTCAACATGCAAGTCAAAGGTAAGGATATATTATCTGAAAAGTAGCTAGAGAATGTGGTTGAAAATAAACTAACCACATTGTAGACAAGTACAAAGGATGTAATGAGGACCTATAAAAGGTGTGGTGAATGGATAAGAAGAGCTAAGGAAGCTAAGTTGATAGCCATTCAAGCAAAACAATACCTACAAAAAATTAAGGGAAATGATTCTCCAATTGATATGGAGGAACATAAAATTATCGAGAAAGTGGAATTTGGATTCACTAATCTTTATGTTACAGATTTAGATCACATGAATATGATCACAATCAGCTAATGTCACAAGGTTGAAATAACATGCATAGAGGCAATTGAAAAAATAACCAAGATTTTAGAAGCTTTAACTCTTAATGCAAATAATTATTTAAATGAAGATCAAATAAGAGTAAAGCAACAGAATAAGAATGAAGAGATCAATCTCCATAAATAAAAGTTTCTAGGAAAGCTAGAAGTTGCACATACTGATTTGGGCATAAATGAAAAAGTTTTACAGGGAATTGAAGATCGATAAATAAAGTAAATTCAGGTGCTCACATTTGGATGGGAATCAGAAAGAATGATTTAAGACCCATGTATTTGTAGGATGGTTCAATCATTACTTGAGGACAAGAAATATTTGGTAAGTGCAAACTATCATATCCTTTTTTTCAAATAAAGTTAAAAATAATAAAGTTAATATTTTAAGTTGTCTAAGTGACTTACTTTTTATTTTATTAAAAAAAATGGCAACTTAATATTAATTTTTTTTTTAATAAATAAATAAAATGGTGAGAAAAGGGAAAGGTGAAAATAAAAGAAAATGGTAAAACCTAAAAGTGTAACCTTAACTATAAAAGTGATAATTGAGTATATATATTGAGAGTTCTCTCATTTGTATCCATATTCAAGTTTATATTTTCCCAAATTTTTTACCCTTCCAATTCATTAGTTTTTAACATAAGGATGAAAATCCTTATGGTTGGTACAAGTTGTGAGGATAAAAACCCTCACCATTCATATTTATATTTGAGGATGAAAACCCTCTTACCCATTGAGGTCATTTCATACAGGGATCTCAATTATGCAGAAAAAATCTGATTATTTTTAGATTTTAGTTGGCTGAAAGGTAATATCAATTTCCATAATTTTTGTGAGGTTTTGTTGGATAAGAAAATAGGGTTTTATGCCAAACAAAGGTTATTTTACCTTTGGGTTTGGCTGCTATACCATCCATGGATTACTGTACTACAAATCACAACCTTTAGATTATTGCATAGGCATTGGTGAAGGGTTTTAGGGGAGTTTATGCTACTATAATTATGTGTCCATCTATTGTACCTTCATCTATAGCTATCATCTTGTTAAAATTAGTAAACAAATCCTATCATGAGTTATACTATATATCACTGCCCTTTACAAGCATTCATTTAAATCAGTACAACCATCTTGCTATAAGAAAAATTAGATTGTAAGGTTTTCATTTATCAAAATTTATTCTTTCTACATCCTAGGGTTTGGTTGGAAAGCATTCAACAATCTATTGAAATTATTTTCAGCATTATTTTATGTAATCATTGACTAAAATAAATATTATAATTTGGGTTTTCAATATTAAGTGTTGCATGTACTAATATATCATTTGCATGTGATTATAAAAATTAGAATTTAGAAATTTACTAGAAAGAGTTTACATAGAAATGTGAAATTATTTTTTTTTAATCCAAAAAGGGACATTACATTTCATCCATATCATATCTCCTATATCCAAAAAAATTCCCTTCTCTAACATTTAGAGGCACATAACTATAATGTATAGAGGGATGGTGCCATTTGACTTATGACACATCACTTGTAAAATCATAAGTCTAATTAAGGCCTTTTGGATATCTAGAATTCCCAAGATGTGCACCTTAAACAATCATATTATAAGCTTATGCTCATTATATCTATCTGACCTAGTAGATCATTAGGCTAGGTCTCATCTCTCATATGTGGTCTCTAAACACCATAGGCATGCTTGTAATAGGCATCCCCAAGATCGCATGTCTGTCCACAAAGGTGATGGCCACCTTAATGGTATCCCCATCCACCACCCACCTAAATGTGTCAGTAAGCCTCTCCCATCACCATAAAAACATGGAAATAACCTCTATGTTGAGTAGAACATAACACATCTACATGATCCCTCTTAGGCCTAGTATGATGATTTGAACTCAATTCACTGTTGCTAGTGTATCTAGGAGATCCAATAACTAAATTGCATTGATGTTCTATAATAGTATTCGTTTCCTCTAAAAAGTATCAAATAAAAAATCACAATTATATTTTTATAAAAAAAACTAAAATAAAGACTAAAATTTAATGCAAAATAAAAAAAGTAATTTTTTTCTCATTTTTATACTATACCAACTAGGCATCTAAATGCACTGACCAAGGAAAAATTTATACTACACTATCCATACCATACATTATCAACCTTCACATGAATCTATTTTAATTACCATACCATATAATATTGACCATGTATTCATCCTACTACATCGGCCATACCCTATGGTACTGACCATGTTCAATCTTTATACTACATTAGCCAGGTGTTAAACTGCATCGACCATGCTTATCTCCTAACACTACCAACCATAACCTATGATATTGGGTAATTTTATGATATTCTATTACACTATTCATACCATAAAGTATCAGCAAACATTTCACCCAAATACATCAGCCATACCCTATGATATTAGACAAGAGTTTTTTATTCCCCTTACAAACAATACTAGCCTAGCTGATACAATTGTTCAAGGTTGTTAATTTTTTTTTTGCCTTAATAAATGCATTTGGACCTAGTTTTAACTTTTTTTCAAATACCTATTATTTATCATAAATTTAGCTTTATTTTTATGCTTGTTGGGTAAATTTTCATTACATAGATTTGCCTTGACACATAGATTACCTAATCTAGTTCATTTTATTCAAAAATGATAAAATGAACAATAAATTCACCACCTACCCTTAGGGATCTAGTAGTTATGATACATCCCATAACATGTCTACCTCCTCTCTTGTGAGTCATCATCTCTTAAAGCACTAAAATTAGATGCACAAATGAATAGTTTTCAACTATTTATATAAAAAAATTGATTTTTTTCAACTTTCATTTACTTACCACAAGATTCCATATATTTCCCATATCATTCTTTTTGTAGTTGTTTTCAACAAATTTAAACAAGGCTTAGAATCCTGGTGAGATAGAGAATTTTTAGGTGCCAACAGTTTTTTGGAAAAAATCTAGAATTTTATCTTATTTTTCAAGTTCACCTCATGTTATTTTTATTGGATTCCTTCCATCACCTACAACACACACATTATTATCTACAATCAACAAGGTAAGTAAAGGTACACATTTTCATCTCTTTCAGAATCTTTTTTTATTTATACTCTTTAGTATTTCTATGTTTATTCCCCAAAGCACCATCTCGCATTATAATATTATGACACGTGATGAGATTTGGGTGAGGCAAATGTATACACATAATATTTTGACTTTTAACATTTATTGAAGTTTTCTCTTATAGTGGCTTATCGATGCATCAATCTCCCTAGGTGTAATTCTTAAATGGTGCACTAGGAATAGGGTGAGAATGGCCCATGGTGATTTACAAGAGATGTTGGCATTATATCATGATTACACCATCATTACTATTGGTTTTACTTATTCTAATTTTCTATCCATCTATCCCTTATGTGTAATTCCTATCTTGATTTTCTAGCTTCCATACATTTTATGGTATCGTCCTGGCTAATAACATTTTTTTGTAGCTTTATCCTTCCTGTATTGTATTGGCTAGCATGATACCTTTTTGAGTGTGTTTCCTGACATTTCTAATGTATTGGTATGGTCAATATTATACTGTGTTAGCTGACATCTTCTAACTATATCGACCTAGTTGGTATTACTAGCTTATATTTTAGGGTTGGTTTTGGGTATTAGAACCATATAGATATATATGAGTCACATCTCATTTATATCAAATCATATCACATTCATACGCTCTAATTTCACTTCTATTTATGCCCTAAAGAAGTATTTGGGAGAGTTAATGGCTTAAAACCTTATCTTGGATATATTTTATTATGGTAAAATTGAGGCTTAATAGGAGGAGTCATTAGGATTTCCTAACTAAGGATATCTAGGTCTTCATCCAACCATTTTAGGTTTTCAACCTATAACATTCTCTTGGAAATCTCCACTTGCACCAAGGGGGAGATTGAAGTGTCAACAAGTCCATCCCAAGTTAGGTATTTTTATCCCTACACTCTTTCTATTATTTACTTAGTAGATTAGATATTACTTTGTTTATTTCATAGTGATTTATGTGTATATATCCTTATTTATATTTTATCTATACCAAATAATTTGGTGTAGACATAAGATTGATTAGACTTTCCATATGCCACTTTAAGTTGCATATACCCCCATTTAATTGACCACTACACCTTACCCTTTTAAAATCATCTTACCCATCATTTAATTTAGTTTTTACCCATTTACTTTGCTTTCATTTTTACAACTATAATTACAACCATTTACCTTTGTTGAGGTCTAGTGAGAACTATAACCCTATGTCAAAGGCTTAGGATTTGGAACCATTTCTTCTTGATATTTGATTTTTAGGTTACCCTTTTCTAGATCTACATACATCATTAGTCCTTACTCGATCATATAAGTATACACAAGATCTATTTGATTGAACTTATTCAAGTCCTGGTCTATTGAGAGAAAAAGCATATTTTTAGGTCATCCTAGCTCATGCATACAAATAGTCTTCTTGTAATATGAAGTGAATAAACACATTTTTGTCAATAAATATTATAATCTCTATTCATTAGTTTAATGGTATAACTTTATTTTACACCAAACACACCATTTTTATGTTGTCATCCATTCATGGTTTGATGGTGCACACAAAGGATACTTGGAGAAATACATGTGGTTTAATCCCTCTTAAGAGTATTGGAAATGTAGAAAACACTTAGTCATTATCACTTAGATGAGATCAATCCAACCCAACCCACTAGCCATTTTTATAGGTCACATTTGTCTCAAGAGTGAAAGTTAGGGTTTGAAGCAAAGAGAAGGGGAAAAAATCTATACACATAGGACCAAATATATTTGAATACCCTAGAGTCACTTGTAAACATAGGCACAATGATCCAAATTATCATTCATAAGTGAAGTTCTTATGGATAATTATGATAAATAATATACATATTTAGGTACCATAGGTGTTTGATCGATACTAGATATGTCTTAATAAGTGGAAACTATTTGTTTCTTGATCTAAGCCAACACAAAACCCATGTAGAGCATATTTTATGACTATAATATAAACAAAATCCTAAATAACCTAACTACCCTATCCCCTTAGTTGTTTCTATAAATACTAAAGTCAAATAAATCATAATTACAATTAGATTTTATTTAGTTTAAATACATCTTATGCAATCTAGTTAATCTCAATATTTTAGCTTTCTCATACCACTAAATCCAAAATTAGATAAAACATATTGGTGAACCCATGCCTTGTATTGAACATAGAAAATCTGGATTAATTTACGGTTTCATCCTTCTATCACCAGGGTTTCAAATTTTTATATTTAGATTTGATTTTTAAATATGATTTGTGATTTCCCTTTCATAGGTGACCTTTATTTTCTAAAGTTTCTATCCTCAAAACCCTATATTTCTATGTTTTCTCTCCTTCTAGGAGTGGGCCTTATGATTGTATTATTTTTCATCCTAGGGTTTGGTAACTTTCCCATGGTTATGCATCATAAAAACCCTAATAAATTTAATCTTATTGATTACTTATCATCTACACATGATGTCCCTTATAGTTATGATAATGAATGGATAAATAAGGTTTTCAATGATCATTCTTATGTGCCTAATGACAATGATTATGTAGACGAAGAATATGCTTATGTGAATGAAATAAATGACTATGATAGTTATATTCATGATGAAGTGGTATATTGGTATGCTAGTGATATATATTTTTAAAATTTTAGTGAAGAAGAAGAAAAATTAAACAGACTTAAAATGCAAGAAGTTAATTCTCCTCCTTTTTAACACTTTTCCACTAGTCATACACTAGAACAAAAAGATATTAACACTAAATTAACTAATACATGTCTTGATTCTACTAGGATTTCACTTTAAGATTATGATACACTAAGGAAATGGATAGAGGATTTACATGTTAAGTCTCACAATGTTATGCCTTGCAATGATGTTTCCAAAGCCAATGTTATTTATACTACCATAGAGTGTGATGCTATGAATTGTATTAAAAAATCATGTCATGATTTTCATTTTGCTCAAATAGAATGTAAAATGTAATGTGATGTTATTCCTTTTTCTCTATAAAATAAATGAAATGATAATTATAAACTATGTAATGATGTCTCTATGGAAGGTGATAATTATAAATGCAGTGATAGAAATGTTTGTAATGAATCTTCTACAAGTAGGCCTAATAGAGAGGGTAAGATGACATATATGTGTGAATCTTCCAAACCTATTACCAATAATGTCCCTATGGAAATCATTAATAATTATATCACTAAATGAGCCTCTTAAAGATCATAATATCCCTTCACAAAATGTTAGTGCCTTAATGTATGTTGTAGGGGCCTTATAACGAAAATTACATCACTTCTCTCTAGAAAGCAAAGCATATTACTCTTGGGTTGATTCTAATTCTATATATGGAAATACCATAGTGTGTAATATTACTAAATTATCCCTAGCTCATGACTTCATTATGCATACACTTTCATTATTTGATGGAATTAGTGATCCATCATTACATCTTAAGATATTTTTATCTCATATGGGAAAATACAATACTAATTATAGCATTCTACTTAAAATATTCCCTAAGAGCTTAACTAGTAAGGATATATATTGGTTTCACCATCCCCTAGTGGATATATGCACTCATTCAATTAGAATAGACTTTTTTAATACAATATATTCAAAATAATGAACACCAAGTCACATATGAATGCTTTCCTTCTCTTCATAAAAGGAATTCAAAAACAATTAATGATTACATATTGTGGTTCAAAGCTTGTTTGCATCAATTGATATACCAACCTATAGATTTAGTAAAATAATATATTTTTTGTAGAGACCTCATAATTCCTCTTGAAGAGAGATTGATTTATCATACTTGTGAATCTTTCAAATCTCTTTTCTTTGAGACGATATCAATCAAGAAATAACTTACATGTTAAAAATTAAGGTCATGATACTATAAATAAAGTAACCAATCAAAAGGAAAATCCACATAAGGAAATTGGTACAAATATAGAAGCTTTAAAGGGGAAGGCCCAACTAAGGTCATCAATAAGAGGGAATAACCAAATAAAATAGTTTATAATATATAAACTCAAATGAGCCCCCTTCCTTCAAAATTGAATCAACTGATCCAATTTCATAGTTTTAAAGATAGGCGAAATGTTATTTTGTGAACACTTCTTGATAGAAAGTTAATCAGGTTACCTCTTAGTAACCATCACCCCGCACATCACCTTTAATAAGTGTGGGAAAGGTTATTTTGTAACTATAATTATATCAATGAGCATATAGATAACAATTATTATGCATTTTAAAACAAGATTGAATAAATTGTGGATATGGATGTTATTGCATTTAGAAAATCCAACAACATTCCCACAAGGTCAGCCTCTCCAACTTTTTATATTGTGCATTATATGAAGTTTGATGTATCCCATGATGTTTCTACAAATGAATCAATGTTCATTTGTATTATTATACAGGTTGAACATATAATGAACATAGTTATGGATGGTAAGGCATAGTGCGATGTACACAAAATCAATTTTTTAAAGAATTAGGATATGATGAGAAAGAATCATAACATATGAATATATATGAGGATACAATAGGGCATGTTATTTTGTCAATTAATCTTGGGCTTGAGAAAATGGATACATTTTTATATTCGAAGCATACTATTACACAAGGTAATGAAATATTGGGACAATCATGGTTATAATAAATGGAAGCAAAATTGGATAAGGATAATATGATTGCATAATTTGATTTATAATGTGGCTTGCCTCATATATCAATAAGATAAAATAAATAAAAATTAGACCCTAAAAAGAGTACAGTTAGATCTCGTACTACACAAGCATGGATGAGAAATCAAAATCAACATGATATAATATGAAGAATTGAGCCAATAAAAAAATGTACACAAAATAAGCAAGATAACAATCAATCTCCAAATACCATTATAAGTCAAGTATATGATTATAATTCAAGTTAATGTTTTCCTAATATTTTTATGCCATAGATAC
The DNA here is from genome assembly GCA_037957365.1 of Torreya grandis. Lineage (NCBI taxonomy): Eukaryota > Viridiplantae > Streptophyta > Pinopsida > Cupressales > Taxaceae > Torreya > Torreya grandis. The sequence goes on from JARHVA010002111.1 coordinate 1,340,177, forward strand.
ATCATCATGATCAATTCTATTTGAGGATTGATACAATGCATAATTGTTATATCCACTAGCTAGATTCTGTTGAGCCTATTTTTGACACCCCCTCTTTTTCTTTTATGAAACCAAGTGTATTAAGTGGTTCTATCATATTGATGACTTATGTCATGACATCTAAAATTGTTGTTATGGAGGTCTTAGTTCATTACTTCATTTGAATATTCATTATTATGTCAAATATTTATTATGACTATTGCATTTAATGTAATTTTTACACTACATTATAAGTGGTTTTGAAAGCATTAAGTGAATTTAATAAAAATATTCAGTATGTATAAAATTAACAAAAGAGCAATTTGTTTGATCTTTTTAATACAATGCTAGTGGTCATAATTTTTAAAAGCATTCATGATTTGATGCATGGATCGATTGATAAAATGTTAATTACAATCATGATGTCATACGTTAAATTATTATTTTTAGCATTATTCATATTAGATAATGTTATAAGTCATTAAGGTATTTTGATTTGTTATTTCATATAATTATGGATTATTTGGTTTAACTTGAATATACTATGGATTATTTGTTTTAACTTTTTATTATTTAAACCCAAGTGTTTTTGAAACTAAGACCTAAGGGTCGAATGTTAGTGGAGCTATGGAAATTGGTATTCACTTGGGGTCAAAATAATGGTTTGAATTCATGATAGCTAATTTTTTTTTTGGATTAAATCCATTGGAGATACATTGATTACATTGTAGATTGGTTTTAACCCACAAATTTTATGGCATTTAAGCTAGTGGTACATGCATCATTTGAAGGAATTTAGCAAATAGTTTGGTGGCAACTTTAGTCATGATAAAGTTAGTGAAGTTGCCAAATGAGTTAGATAAGGTTGGCATCAAGGTATTGAAAATTAGGAAACCAATGTAATTGAAACACATAAGCTTAGATAATTATTGTGAATCTAAAATTATACAAAAGGTCATTTTACACTAGTAACCATCATTTGAGACAAGCATACTGTGGAAGCCATAATCTAGAAGCAAGGAAAAAAGTTTGGGAAACTTGCAGACCCAATAAGGATTTTGAAGCTTATCACCTTCAATGTATGTTTTTGTATAACAAATGGTGATTCAAATTGTTTTTATGGCATTTACATAAGGATTTTGTAGTAAAGTTTGTTTGTTTGAGCATGTAATTTTTGTTTATAAATTTTATTTCAAAAATAAACACAGACGTTGACTAAGTATTATTTTTCTATTTGAAAATGATTCATATACATGTAATGATTTATTTAATTCTATGAGATTGTAAAGCATAAATGAGTTTTAGTTCTGGTGTTGTCTGACATTTATCAAAGATGTGGGCTTTATTTGGTGGCTAGTAAATATTAAATAATAGATGGACGTTGCATGTCTGAGCTTTGTTTGAGTTTTTAATATAAGTGTGGTTCTATCTAAAAATGGTTCTATCTGGTTGGTTTGAAAATATTGATGGCAAGTAGATATGGAATATCAAATGTGTATTGCACGTTGATCCTTATTTCAGGAAAATATTTAGTTTTCAAAAAGTCTATATGGTATTTTTTATCTGATTTAATTTGAAAATTTTAAATGACAAGTAGATATGGTAAATAGGAGTTGCGTGTTAACTTTTGTTTCAAAAGTGTTGGGTTTCATAAATGAGTATGATTTCTTTGTGTATAAATTTGAAGATGGTTTAAATGTTATAAAATGATAAATACACATGAAATTTTAGGTGATGGTTCGTATTATCTTACATGCATTCTTTGATAAGGGAAAAAATTTTGTTTCAGATAAGGATTAAGTTATAACATGAAAGTATGCTTTGTTCAAAAAAATTGTTTATGTACTTTGAATATTTTTGGGTTGAAGAAAATATATTGATTTAGCCTAGTTATATTTTATGAAGTGGATTTGGAGAAGTGGGAAGTGATGTTTGTTCTTCAATTTGATGACATCATGATTTTAGTGAATTTGATATTTATAATCAGTTTTAAGATAGAAAAATATGAATGTTTGTATCATAACAGTTATGCAGTGTTTGTCAAATATCAATTCCTAAGAGTCAAAACCACTATTTTTTATTAGAGTTTATTTATTTTAAATTCATGAGGCAAAAACTTGGTCATTTATAAAAATAATTTTTGATATGTTGATTTTCAAATTTCAATCTGTTATTAAAATTTATGTACCTTAAAATATAACTTTACATGGATTTGACATATATTAGAGAACAATTTCAATACAAGTAATCAGGGTTTGATTTGTTTCATATTTTAGAAGATGTCAGGTTGCACACCTCCTCATTCTAATAAATCTCATGGTCATATTTGGAGGAATGATTAGAGTTGAGATAGGGAAGATTCATCTTCACACAGTTTTGATCTTAGAGGACAATATTTTAGAGGTAGGAGGCTTGGTATGAATTTTCTTAGACCTTTAAATAGAGGAGCCCATATGTCAATTCATTTTGATGCCTCAGATCTTGCATTTTAGAATGTTCTTAATGCTTTGCCATTCAATCCCACAAACTCTCAAAGAAATCAAGGATTGAGAAGCCCTCATTAGATAACTCATCTTTTGGGATGTGAAAATCTAAATGATTTGACTCAACATATGTAAATTGCCTTGCAATTTGAGCATAATTTGATTTATTTTCATTTTCCATAGCACCATCAGCGTTTTCCTAAAAATAACTTGCAGTAAATTGCTAAATTGCATTCTCAAGCCTTAATACCTTTCAACTATAAAATTCCATCTCTTGATCCTATTAATCCAGTTGAAACTTATTCTAATTTGAATCTCGCATATTTTTCTTCACATTTACTTGAAGGAAAAATGTCATTACCTCTCAACCATAAGAGACAAGAGATCACCAACTATCACTAAGATGGTTAAAAAAGTCAAGTTGGAGGTTGATGAAGATAATGAAAATGATGTTTTGATACTTTCAAATACTTTATATTCTATAATACTATTTAAAACTTTATTCTACTATTTGACAATGGTTAAAACATTTAGACATTATATATTTGGGGGTGAAAAATATAAATTTTATAGATAATGCATATGGTTTAATGTTATATGTGTTTAATCTTCATTTAAATTGCTTATGTTGTTTTAAATATTTTAACATAAAATGTTTATTTTAGATGATTGTGATGTTTAAGGGGCCCCACCAATTTACATTTTGTCCTCTTTGATCTATTAATATTTTATTTTGATCTTAAGACTTATTTTAAAGTCTTAAATAAAGTAAAGTTATAACTGAAATTTAATTGAATTTATTAAAGTCAATTAGGACTTAACTAATAACTAACTAAAGTTAGTTATAACTTATATCTCAACCATATCTTGAGAAAACGATAATAAAATAAGATCAATGTGACATATGAAAGGGAGGAACATTACACAGGTATTTTTGAAGATACTGATTTATTTCAAAATCATAATTATACTATTTTTCATGCAACATTTCTGAGATAAAATATTTTTTACAAAAAGATCAAGGACATATTCTTTGATGGTTAAGTAATATGCTTAATTAGCACAGGTATATCTAAATTTAATGTTTATTTTATAAATTGATTATCTAAAAGCTGTTAGGTTTAATGTCTTATAGTGATTACAGATTTGCAATCATATGAATAGAATTCAAACCACTTGACCTAAATTCTTGATGAATACTTCATTGTATGCGACATGTTGATATATTTAGATTGTATTATTGCTACATTAAGTATCTATGTATTAAAAATATTGTTTCTCAATAAAATTTAATTTATCTTTGTTAAGAGGACTCTTTTCTAAGACTTACAATCTATTTATTTTTGCTTTAATTTATTTTGTTGTTTAATTTAGGTAATTAGTTTTAAATTAGATTAATTAGTTATTATTATTAAGTTTTAGTCTTTAGCTAATATAAATTATTATGTTTTCTTAAATCTTTAGTCTTTTTCTCAAATAATTAGATCTTATTAAATAGTTTAGATATTATAGTTTTAAATCTTTTAGTTTTATCTTCTATGTTATTTGTTTATTTTTCAATTTAGGCTTATTTTTATTTTAAAATAGAATTAATTTTCTATTATAGTTTATTTTCACATTAGTTTAAATCCATTTTTATTATAAATTTAAATCTTTTATTTTATTTATTTTTAGATTAAATTTAAATTTAAGTATTAGTTTTAGGTTAGTATTTAATTTTCGTTTTAGTTATTTGTTGTTTCTTTCTTTACATTTAGTGTCTTGTATGATTATGTTAATTGTTATCTCAATTTCATTCTTTGGCAATCATTACAATATATTATTCTTATCTGTTAGGCCTTTTTGTTTTTTTGTTTTGATCTTTTCTGAATGAAACATGAAGATTTCAAAGTATTTGAATAAAACGAAAATATTTATAAAGAACATAAATCTTTTATTCAAGAGATTGTCTTGATCATAGGTCTTCTCTATCGGATAGGTTAGACTACATATTCAAATATGTTTCCTTCATCAGAGTTAAAGAGACTATTTCATTTCTAAATTTATAATGAAATATTGATCAATATTTGATGTACTTGTTATTTCCAAGAATATTTAAAATCTATTTGCACATCGTTTAGATCCTTTGCGATCTTTTAGATCTTAACTATTAGACTGGTACAATTCTACCTTAACCTTCATGATAAGCGAAAGAGATGATTCATTAATGTGAAAATTTTGACCATCAACAAATTTGGCCACTCCATTGGAGATCTTTTTAAAAAATTATTTTTCTTGTCTATTTTATTTTAAATTTCCTATGACCATTAGAGGTCCACCCCCAGTCATTCAACCCTTAATCGATATTACTGAAGATCAAGTTGACATCGCTTCTAGTTTGACTTGTTTTACTTGGTATAAGCCTTATGATTTACATTATATAACTGAAGTAATTAATGAATAATTATAAAAAGTAAAAATTATTGACATTAACATAAATCTTACATGTGAAAAACAAAATCATATTTAAGAAAATAATCATAGAATAGACTTGAGACTAAAGAGATTTAATGTGTTAATCCTCGACCTAGAATTCATTTTATTTCAAATTCCATTCATTTTGAATATTTTATTGCTCTTTCTGATCATAATATAAATCAACCTAATAAAGTGATTAAAGTAGTTTAAATTTCAAATGGAAAAAGAGAAAGTATAACAACAGAGGGTTTGAGATCTAATTCCAAGTATTCAAAACAACAAAAATCAAGAAGAGGTAACTGATGATGAAAATGATTTAGATGAAGACATTGGTCAACTCCTAGATGAATATATTACTCAACCCCTAGCCAATCATTAGATTCAAGAAAATCCAATCAATATTGGTGCTCATCCAGGTAAGTTACATTCAGTAAAAGGACTTAATGTCTCTAAGTTTTTTGGAAGCCCTAGTGAGTCATGAAAATATCACTTAGATGCATTAAAATTATTTTGTGCTACCCTTGGTATTATTAATGAAAAGATTTTTTTAAGAGTTTTATCATAGAATTTAGAAGGTAAAGTATATCAAGCAATTATTAGTCTTTTGGTAAGTGTTATCAGCACTTGGAAATATATTGAAGATTGGTTAGAGTTGTGTTTCAATAAACCAAAAAAAGATTTAGATTTAGTCAATGCACTAGTTAATGTTTCAATTGATCTACGTGAAATCATTTATGGGTTCATAAGGAGATTTACTATATTATGTCAGAAAATTCTAATTAACATTAAACCATCTAAAACATTGTCAAGATTATATTTTTGTAATACTTTACTTTTTAAGTATAAAATGATTATAGAGGATAAAGATATAATGGATTACGATAAAATTGTAACTATATGTATAGAATATGAAAAGAAATTAAAACAAGTTAGTTTTAATGATATAACTATAATAGACGTAAATTCATATAATACAATTTTTTTAAAAGCCATTCATAATCTTAGTAATGAATTGGTCATCATCAAGTGGTAATTAAATAATAAGCCATCTTCATTAAGTAAGTCATCATTTCCTCAGAAAAATAAAAGTGAAAAAAAAGTTCTTTATTACAATGTTTATGAACTAAATCATGATCCAAATATATGTATAGTTATTCAAAAATTCAAAAGATATATTTAAGGAAATGAAAGTATCTCAATTGATCTGAATGACAATATAAATATGTGTTGGATCAGTGAATCTTCAAATGACATCAAAACCACAAATGCTTATGTTGTTAATACTATACAAAAAAATAGTCTAATTCTAATACAGCTAAAAATAGTGAAAATTATTTTCAAAATCAAGATAAAGGTAAGAATATACAAAATAATGCATCAGATAATGTTGCAATGAATTCTAAACATAATAATTCTTTGTCCACAAGTTTTAATAACTTTCAATATACTCTTTATATGCTTAAAAATTATATGCATATGCATCATATATATGTAAGGGCTTATAATATCATTGATGATTTATCCCTTATAAAAGCATGATTTTTATTATTAAAGGTTGTTAGTTTGCTAGGATAGCTTGAAAAAATTAATGAGGCTATTAAAAATTTAAATTCTAAAGATGTTTTAGGATTTTGGAAGGAAAAAAATAATAATGAACAAAGTCAGCCAACAGTTTTTGTTCAGATATATGATCCTCCTGCAAATTACATACCACTTTTTTATATATCTATCAAAATTGTTGATAAAGTCATATATAACTTCATTTTAAATACAGGTGTATCAAAAAATATTATATCAAAATTTATCGTTGATCAATTAGGTATCTATTATGAAATAGATAATAGGAAGCTCACAGGTTTTGATTCATGCCAAATAAAAAGTTGTGGTAAGTTTTGAGATATTGTGATTAAAGTTGTACAAGATGAAAGGATTAGATGTATAATTAACATTCAAATTCTCAATATACCAAGAAATTATGCAATGCTTTTGGGTAGAGACTGATCTAAAGTAATTGGGGCATTTGTCGAAAAAGACACTACTTGGGTTCTAATTGGAAATGAAATTATTTTTATTCGAAGAGAAGAGTAGTTTAATAATCCTATTGATTATATACCTCCTATTGTTGTTTATATTGAAATAATAATTTGTATATATGAGTTATTAACCCTTGATGAACTTGAACAATAATATCAAAATGTCTTTGTCAAGAGTGATTTATAGACCTTATATTTTGATGGTTCTTATTTACAAGCTGGTAGTGGTGTAAGAATTTATCTCATTTCTTTTGTAGGTAGAATTTTTCTTTATGCTTATAAATTGTCTTTTGATACTACTAATAATACATCAGAATTTGAAGTCTTATGTCTTAGTTTAGAAAAGACTATAGAATTGAATGTTAAATAATTAGAAGTCTTTAGTGATTTTTTAAAAAAAAATTATAAAACAAATCAAACTCATCTTTATCGATATACTCAAAAAATTTGTTCCTTATTTGAAAATTTTGAAGATTTTAATATCACTCATATAATTGGGGAATTCAATATACGAGTTGATAAACATGTTATTTTCACTTTAAGTCTTACCATGAGTGGCATAGAACTTGTTGTTGAGTTTTCATTTTTAGAGTTTTTCAGACCTAAAATGTCATGACTTGACCTTGTGGCCCACTACAGAGACTAGATTATAGCTTGCTTTAGCATGTTTTGATAGCATTTAGAATAATGACTATTGATGTTGGTCCTATTTAAAATAGATAAGATGTGAGATATCTTGGGTAGTTGTAGTGATTATGTTGTATCACAGTTGATGTTCATGATGGGTTCATTTTATCCTAACAAATATACTATTTGCATTGAATTCATTTTATCTAACATATATGTTATTTAATTTAGTTATGTTACTATGTATTATTGATTTATCATGTTTCACTAATGTAGATTGATAATGGTTAGTCTTACAATTGTTGGTTATGTTAACAAGGCATGCTCAGGGTCATGGTTATAAAGACTGACTCTGGTTCCTCTTATAGCTAAAGATGACTATGCTTAATTTATTATTCACATCTAATGATTCAGTCTAAATTATTATTATTATTATTATATCAATATTATTTAGGTATTGTTGATGTCTTATTTGGTAGATGCAAGAATCAGGTCATGAACTAGGCTTAGCGGTGGGTTTGGACATCTTAGGTATACTCACAGGGTGGTTGAGCAGTCAAAAATGTCACTCTGATAGATATATCATGTATTATATCATACTGAGCCACCACTATTTATATTTATATTTTTACTACTTTTCATATTTTTTGGTCTTGCCTCTCTTATGTAGATGTACATCTTGTTATGGTTCCTTGCTTGGAGTTATTCCCAAGCACAGTTTTGTGTGTTGATATTTTCCTTGATGGCATTATTGATGAAGTGGCTTGTCTTTTAGCTTGGTTGGGGATGGGTTTGACTAGACCCATATGGGTCTCTTGACCCTGATAAACATTTCTAGTAACCCCCTTTGTGGGCAAAGGACTTCGTAGGAGCTTTGACCTGATATCATGATTTTTATTAAAGATTATTTTTAATGATTTTGCTTATTTTTGTTATTATCAATTTTGGACAAACTAATAAGATTTGATAATTATTAAATTTTAAAATAATTTATTAATTATTTTTATTAATACTCGATCTAAATATTTTATTTTTATTATCATTAATAATCAAATTAATGAATTTGTTAACTAGTATTACTTTTATAATTTTGTTTATTTTATTGACTTAAGGAATTTTTTATTATGATCATTTTAATGATTTTATTGTTATTACTCCTTTATTGATTGACTTATGAAATTAGGGTTGACCTTTATTATTTAATCATTATTATTTTTGGTGGTGCCCTTTTTTGTTTTTGTGGCTTGCATCCCTGTAACATACATTTTTTTACTTTATTTATTTATTGTTTACTTCACCATGTTTTTAGAGGGATGAATGGGTAGGTCGAAACCCTATGTGGTGCTAAGGCAAGGGAGGTCAAGCAGGGGCAAGGAGAAGAGGAAGGATTTGGTGGCCCAAGGGGGGCATGGTAGGGGGAGTATATGCCTGGATGGGTGGGCAACCTGGTATGAGTAATAAGCTACCATAAAAAGAAAAGACTACAACTCTTATCTTGAAAACCCATAATTTTACCATAGCAGCCTGTAACTCTCTGGGTAGGATTTATAATTAATTTCATAATGGTAAAATAGATTTTTATGTGTTAATTTTCCAATGAGAAATTATTTGAATCATTCTAGATTAATGGGGAAGTCATGATTCTGCAATGACTAAAATCATTTTTGAAAACTGATTTCTTCTTGTTGGGTGTCATAAGAATTATTATGGGACTTTGATTTTAATGATTGCATTTAATAAATAAAAAATTTGGAGAAATTTAACTGAGGGTTTTGCAAATTAGGTATTTGCTCTAAGATCATGTATGAACCAAAACACTTGTGCTACCTTCAAACTAGTTTAACTAGCATGAAAACCATAATGCTCAATTTGGTTTCCTTATATCAGCTTGCTTTCTATTGATGGGTTGTTTTCTATTGAATCATATATTTATTTATTAGATATCACATGTACTCTCCTATCTAACTAGTAGCACTAAAATACAATGCTCCATTTAAGTTTATTATTATGGGCTTGCTCTCTTTTGATAATGTTTTGCCAAATATCATACGTAAAGTGGACAGTCTATTTGAAATTTGGCACCTTCCATTTATGTGATTATGTTCATGTTTCCCTTATATGCTATTCTATTAATCTTGTCTTGCTAAATATCTTAGGTAAATGAGAATATATTTTTCAGAAGCTTGATGTCTTCCTAATTTATGATTTTGTTAATGCTTTGAAAATCTTTGGCAATCGCTTGATGCCATATCCTCTACTATGCATATCTCCTTTTTGAATTTAAGTTTTATTTATAATAAAATTGATTTATCCATTCTGATTGTAAACCTTTATTTTACTCTTATTTTTGGAGTGTGTTTTTCCTCAAATCGATTGGATTGTAATTACCAGTCTTAGACTGCAATTTGTTTTATTTTGATTTGATTGAATGAGGTTAAATAATTATTTTGGTTTTGAATTTGTTTAATTTTTTAAAGAATTAAATGTTGGTCATACATGACCATTTTTAAGCCAAACCAAGTTTAATTTTTGTTAATGAATTATATGTTTTTCCTTTTTTTGACTTAATTGAGTGGTTTTGACTGTTGTAGATGGAACCCATTGTGTTTGATCAAATTACACTCAAAAATACTTTCAGGATTAAAAATAAACTTAGATAGACCTTCTGATCTTGTTGATTGGATATTATAGATCCTGATTTATGATGTAAATCATCTTCTATAAAGATTCATAGATGCCTTGGGTATTGTTTCAGATGATTAGTTTGTTCGGGTGATATGACTTATATGTCATCTATGTTTGTTTCTCATGTCCTTTGTTGATTATTTTATAAGTCTTTATCGGTGGCTTAATATCTTTTATATACCTCTTACCTCGTCCAAGTACTTAGTTGTTGAAACCCTCCACCTAGTTAATGGTTGAGGTGGTAAAGGCCATCAATGGTTAGGCTCATAGGGTTAGTTTTAAGGTGTGTTCTTATTATATTCATTCTCTTTTATTGAAGCACATGGATTTATGTGTAGCATCATGTTTCTTGATCGTGTCAATTGGTACATGATTCTTGGTTGGCATGTTGGATTATAGTTGGCTGCCAACTTTACGTTCTAGTTTTATCTTCACATATTATGCAGTCTTATAATATTTACTATGTGGGGAAAAAAATATTATATATAATATGTTTATTGGTGGTGGAAAGGAATCTGGTAGCATGTTTATTTTGTATTTAATTATTTTTATTTATCACCTTGATATGCATATGTGTTAGATTTTATTTCTTACATTGAAACAACGGTTGTAACTCTGATTGTGGAATGTTATGCTTTGATTTTTATGTGTTGTCATATACACATTGGGATAACATAATGATTTACATGTTGATGTAAATCAAGCATGAATTCGAAAGAAAAAATTATATTGGAACAATAATATCTATATTGTATTTAGTCCTTGAATTTATATGAAAGCAAGCTGGTATTGTCTTATGGCATGTGAAAAAATGTTTAGAGGTTTAAAATTCTCTTGATGGATTTGTGCATATATATTTAGTTTTCATGATAAATATTATATGGTGACATTCTTATGGCATGGAATGAAAATTTAGTATATAAACATACCTCTTATTTATGACAATAACATGATGTTATGTAATTGTATTGAGAGGTGTTATTATTTTTGAAACTTGTTCAATAATGTGTTAGACTTGGGCTTAAATCAGTAGCCATAAATAAAGTATGTAGCCTATTGTATGATATATGCACACTCCTTGATGTTATTTTTATTATGATGTTGTATGAGTTCATGAATTAATGATTTATAATAAACTAAGAAACTAAGGTATATGTATACAAAGTTGGGTTATACTTAAATATATAGAGTTGAAATTGTTACCAAATAGAGGTTATTTGGTATGTTGCATCTAAAAATCATGAATAACATAACAGTTCACCTAATTTATTATTAGCTCACTCTAGTTATATGATAGCTCCTAATTTGTATCATCGTTATTGAATACATGACCCTTAACATGTTTATAACTTTGAATGAATAAATTGTTGTTAGTTGTTTATGCAAATAATTTCCCTTGAAGATAAAATCAAGGTAAGCTTATTATGTTAATGCATGTTTTGATGGTTATGGTATCATTTCAAGTGAGTTTATTTCTAATGCATAAGCAATGAAATAAAGCATGATTAATGACCTTATCTATATGGGTCTATATTATGGATTATGGATCACACCAATAAAGATAATATAACTTTATAAACTATTAGTAAGTTGTCAATAAGTTTATTATTTCAGCCGTTATAATTCAGACTTTGATTAATGGAAAGGTTGGTTTATTTTATTAATACATGTATGAGACATATGGTTATTGTATTATAGGCGGATGTGTGTGCCTAAAATTTATAAACTTACCTCTGGTACTAAATTTTTGGTATGCTTTATATTTTAATCATTAAGATAATAAATTATTCATGAATTGAGATGAGGATTTAATAAGTTATGAAAACCCATAATGATTACACTTGGTTATATGCTTAAGTAATCCACCTTGGTTACGAGTTATCAAGTTATAACTTTTCCTATTATTCCCTCAAGTTATTGGTCAAATTTACTTAAGTAAGGTAATCTTACGTGGGTATATGCATGTTAAATGAATGCATGAATGCCTATGTTTTATATAATAACATGATCTTATAACCAAAACATAAGAAAGCAACATATAGGTGAAAGACCCTTATGACTGACTTACATGATGGTATATCTATATCATGAGGAGTAATTGGGTTCTTAATACTAGTTGTATGTTTATTCACTAGGATACTCACTAGTGTATGACATCCACTTGAACTAAGTGCATTAGGACTCATTAAATGTTAATGAAGAATAATCCTCTTATAAAAAATTTATGTCTTCATGTGTGACCCTCCTCAAATAAGGGAATGATAGTGCATCGATCCCCAAGAAATGTAGATAATGGTATAGTGATCTAATGGGGGTAGCATAAGGATTGACCCCTAGCTTGGGTGAATCCAAAAAGATTATGATAACTCAAAATCTTGTTGTGATAGCTTATCAGTGGATTAGAGATCTCCACTTGTTGATCATACGATGTGGTAAGACTTGCCTACGTAAGCTAGTGAGATGAATTCTTCAGTTTGGTCATTTGGACCCCCATGCTTAAGTGTTTCACTTCTCTTTATCTTATTTATTATATATCAAATGGATAATAAGACATTATTTAATATGCTTAAAATCATACTTAATGTTCTTATCATTGTGTAATGGAATAATAGGGATGTTGGTTGACTATTATTGGCATCCTATGCATGAAGTATTTATTCAGTTCTTTGGACTATCAAACTATGATTGCATAGGTAACTGGACACTTAGGTAGGGCTAAAGGTTCTTAGGTGGTCTAATAGATAAGATGAGTGCCTTTGCAAGGTTTGCAGGTTATCAGTATGGGTCCACATACTAATACCCCCTTGAACAGCATAACATTCTAAGCATACTTCTCTATGAAATTTCCCAGTGGCATTTATCCCTAGGTAAGTGTCTAAGGTGAATTTATTTGGTTTTTTTTTATTATTAATTTATGTATCGATTGTTTAGATGCATTTTGTTACACTAAATTTATGCAACGGGCTATAAACATTGTTTTATTATGTACTCAGAAAGACAATTCTCATTTTTTATTTTTTTGGATTATTTCACTAGTATCAGAGCTTGTGCTTTAATGGTTTTGGAAGATTTTTGGGCACATTAAACTAATTTTATTATATTATTTAAAAATTTTGTTGATCTCTTGTGTTATTTATCTATACAAGGGCATACACACACATGCTGATATAAAATTATATACATTTACTAATATTGGTTTGAAACCTTGTATGATTGATTACATACTAAACCATGGTTAAAATTATATACCTTGTGTGGAAAAATATATGTCTTATATGCTTTGATAAGGCTATGCTATGACCTTTATAAAGGCACTTAGCCTCTTGGGTGAATTAAATAGTGCTTTGTTATGAAAGCCTGAAGTGATGGAAATTTATGTATTATGAAATGTGTGTGCGTGCATAAATTTTAAAAAAAAATTAATGACTTCATGATGCTCACCCATAGACTTGGTTGGGTCAAACCATCCCTAATCAAGTTATGTCAGGGCAAGCATACTTGTTAACTATTAAATTATATGGGCAAGTTGATGGGAGTTTGGTGATAATTGCTTCACCCTTAAAATTGAGGAAATGATATTTGGTATCCTACTGATTGACTTGTATGGGCAATTCATCAGTATATATTTATAAAATTATGACCTCAGGAAGATTAAGGGTTATGCCTAAACTTGGGAAGGCTAAATAGGGTGAGATTATCTAATTTACCTAGGTAAATCAATAAGGTTAGGGATCTTTGCTTATGAGGTAGCATCTTGAGTGGAAATAAGAACTTGATCTTATTTATGCATTTGGCTTATTTTGAGTTAAATGGAGAAAAATGTGGCTTTGTAACTCCAAAAGGCTAAAAGTTAAAAAGTGTGCATGGAATGTTTATTTTGGTCATGTTTTGCATTTATGATGTTGTTTTGATCATGGATATGTTTTACGTCTATGGTGTTATTTCGATTATGGATATGTTTTGCATTTGTGATGGTTATTTGATCATGGATAGGTTGATTTCCATGAGGATGTTATGATAACCATGGATATGGTTTACATCCATGGAGATGTTTAAGTTTAATCTATCTAAATTATGCATCCATGAGGCTACCTAATTAGAACTTGCATACATTTTGATATCCATGAGGATGTCTATTATAATATTGGATATGTCTTACATCCATGAGGATGTTTATTATGATTTCTATCGAACTTGATGATTATGAGAAATTTTAATTTCCATGGTAATCCATGAGGATGTTTATTATGATTTCTATTGAACTTACTGATTATGAGAAATTTTAATTTCCATGGTAGTGATATAGCATTCACCTTGTGCCTTGGCTAATCCCACCCTTTCCCAAATCAATGTTGCATCAAAGCAAGCATCATCATTCAACCTTTAACTTGTTAGATTAAGTCAGTTGGAAGAATAATGATATAAGTTTGTTGTTGGAATCATGAGATAATGCCTTGGTGGCCATTGATAGCTTACAGGAGTGATTCATTTGATGATTCTAAGGTATAATATCTTGGGAGATTCAAAGGTGTAGCTCAAGCCTAAAGGGCCTGGTGGGGTGAGTGTGACTAACTTACTTGGGAAAGTTAGAGATTTTGGGGATCTTTTATTATTATTGGTAGCGTGAGCCATCTATCCATGATGTGTAACATTATTGGTAAATTTATGAAACTTATGGAGATAGATTTTATAAGCTTTATTGGAACACAACCTTCTTGAAAGAAGGTGATCATAAATTTGAGTTCCCTAGGACTGATCATGTTGTATTATATGATGGACACTTATGTCATTTGAATCATATCTAAACTTTGAGTGACCTGATGGGAGTCATAGACCCTTGTGATTCATTGTCATGTGTGTTATTTATTGTGATGTGAAAGTACCTTGGCATAATTATTAGAACACCCGAGTCATGTATGTATGACTTATTTCATGTGGTCCTCCTTATATGTAAAATTTATATGTATCTTTTAAATCATTACATTTCATTGGTTATGTTAAATCATGTAGAATTATTTGTTTTTACCTATATTATGTGTATGTACTTAACTAGTGGGCTTCCACTTTCTTGATATCAACATTACTGCATGAGCACTTATATACGTGACCAAATGTTGTTAACTATAGAATGTGTGAATGATAATAAATCACTATGTAAGGGAATCTCCCACTCTTAAAATAAACCTTGTGGATCATACTTTACTCTATATTTTTAAAAATTATTGTATGAGTATTTTGTGTACATACCAAGGAATAATGTGACTTCGTGTTGTTAACATATTTAGTATGTGGTAATATGTTCATAAGCTACTTATTTGATGTGTCTTTACCTCTTTAAACCAAGTTCTATTGATTGAAATCTACCAAGGTATAATATTGTGTTGTGTGGTGTGATCTCGTACAACTACTTTAATATTGAGTATTGGTGCAAGTATGAGGTTGAGGGTAAAGAAGCACTAGATCTATAATGATTTTGACCAGGTATGGCCCAGGAAGTGGAGTCTCTTATATGATAAAAATCCACTTTTCTTTTTTATCATAAGTAGCCACCTAAGTCATTCAGAGTGTGCACCACATGTGCCACAAGTTAGCCATGGTGTCTTAGTGCATAATGGTCACTTTAAGGATTTAATGTTCTTTTAGCCACCTCTTGGAGGTTGTGGTAAAATCAACCTATGTAAAATTTTATTGTTTAAACCTTGTAAAGCAATAATTGGTCCTATAAATTGGATATTTATGAAAAATCAACAAGATGGTACTTGTTGAAATACATGCATGTGTTGTGTTGTAAGTGCAAATATGCTATGTTTCAAGTATTATTTTATTATACCTATTAGAGATATTCTAGGTTGAATATCTCTATTTTATTTTAAAAAGCATAACTAGAATGTATGATGATTTTATGATCTAAAATAGAAACACAAATCTTTGATCAGTGGTGTTAAAAATCTTAGGTACCTGATGACCATTTTTTTTCACAGGCCAAAATGGGTCAACCCCTTATAGTCAAAATCTTGTATACGGGCTTTTTATAATGTTATAGAGTATGATTTAACGGTATTGATGCCATTTCCTATGCCATTATAGTTTAGTCATAGCCTATCTTGGTCCTTGTGTCATTTGGTGTCTAAGGGACCATTTTAGAGTCATCTATGTAAGTGGCAGGTTTTCATGGTGATCAATGCATTTTGAGCATAGATCAGGTTCTTAATGGACGAGAAAATAGAGAGTGTTGTAGAGACCCTATGGGATGTCAAGAGTTCTTGGAACAAGTGTGAAAATACAAGAGATTCACCTGGTTCTTCATTGTATTCATCTAGACATCTTGGGTCTAGTGGCAAAAATTTTGAGTAGGCACTTTGTTAACATCATAATTTCTACATATGGACAAGTCAGGGAGAATCGATCATTTGGGTTTGTTCACAATTATGCCAAAAACATTTGTGCCAAGTTCCAGGTCATCTATATAAGTGTGATAAAATTTATGGAGATACAAATTTAGCATCTCGACCAATTTCCATTATTTTTCCATAGCCATTTTTGAAGAGGTTCAAACAGAGCCAAGTGAGCATCTTAATAAGACCATATCTCATACGTTTGATAGTTATAGGGGAAATGGTCACATGGGTTTGTTTAGTTTAGTCCCTAGTTATTATGTGTTAAGTCCCAAGTCCTCCATTGAAGCACAAATGGAGTTATGTATGTGTAAAGTTGGATCTTCAATTAGATTTCATGAAGTTTTCCATACTTACCCAAATGAGCTCGACCATCACTAGGATGTCATGTAGGTGGAGATATGGACCAACCAACTTGAGCATTTAATATCTTCACCTAGAAGGCTCCCAAGACTAGTGGATCAAATAGGTTCATCCTTTTTGGTAAGAACATCTCCTGAAAGTTTAGTGCCTCCATGATTCTCGCACTTCAAGATATAAATCTACAAAGTTGGTCAAAAATTATAAGATGTTCACACTAACATCATATTAAAATCCATTGTAGAAATCAAAATGAGCCTAAATTTGATGGTCTGTGAGACATCAAATATGTCTACACAGACATCGAATGACAGTCAATAGGATGTCAACTTTAAGACAGAGTAAGATATATCTTATTAAAGATAAATTTGATAGTCATGTGATCATCAATTATGGTCACACGAACATCATTTGATGGTAGTGAGCATATCATTTTTAAGATCATGAAATAGTTATTGGCTTTCAAATAGTGGGTCCCAATTGATCTAATGGTTCATGTTGTATCATACATTCTAATACAGTGGTGTGAGCAAGCTCAAAGGGTCAGATAGATTGAGAGATCAACATGTGGCATAAGCACATGAGGCTAGCAGACTGATAGAAAATCTTGAAATCAAATGTGGAGCTACCACATGGTGTAAGCCAAGATAGAGTTGATAGGTTAAAGGGAAATATCGATGGCTAGTACTTAATCATATAGATCAAGAACAATGGAACAAGCTAAGGTTAATTACTCAATGAGCTAAGTTAGGTATCAACAACCGATCAAATTAAAGGGACTTGTTAAGAGTTGAACACATGACCAAAGTTGAGCTGGGGCAAGATTTCTAAAGAGTATTTGCCACCATTAAAGCTTGTTTAAATGCTATGAAGGGGACATAGTAATGTAGTCTAGTTTAGGAATATAAAGAACCACCATTGGAACTTAATATGGACCTTTGTTTCAATATTTTTATGGATTGTAGGGTTATTTTTATAACTATGTTTGCCATTATTAGGACTTGTACACAGTCTATTTTGATCTAATAAGAAAATCAATAGTCTGAGATTGATTTTCCTTCTATAGTCGACCTATGAATATGGGGATGAGTTTGAGCATAATCCAATCAGATAAGAGCTAGTATTTCAAAGAATGTCATGAGGGCATACATGTGGACCCCAATGGTCTCATCTCTAGGACAAAATACATAAAAAGGACCCTTCTCTACACTTTGCCATGCATCAAAAAACTAGTTATGAGTGGTTTAGCATTAGGACAAATCTTGAAACATCTTGGCCCCACTATTATAACCATTAGGGAGCATCAATGAGAGAATATGTAATTGTGCAACCACTCAAGGTGACCTAGATCAATCAAATGGTCTGAATGAGCATATTTTATAGAGGTTATTGTAACAATGGTTCAAATGGAGTTGTGCTCATTTTGATTCCTTTTCTCAACACGAAGATCCTTCTCTCTCGCTCCCCTTTTATATAAATATAGCTCTTGAGCTATTGTAAAGCAGTTCCACTTCATGTTTGGTGAAGCCCTGCTAGAATGACATCATATTTTGCCTTTGAACATTAATGCAAATTTGATTTTTAGTTCTTGAACATTTGTCTAAGTGTGCAAGTGATGTATGGTGATGTAAAGTGATTATTATCTATCTTTTATTCCCTTATCCTTTCATGTTTGTGCAAGATTTATAGTTTTAATAAGTCATATGAAGTGTTGTCAAGTGCATGAGCCTATATTTTAAGTGTAAAATGAGCCTTAGTTCTTGTGACTAGCCTATGGTTAACTTACCTTGGATAAATCTCATGCATCTCACCTTTATATTGAAATACTCATGTTATAATCCATAGGACTTGGAAGTTAGTTTGTATGCCTTGTCTCTTAGTGTAGAAAAGTATGATGGTCATATGGAATACATCTTGGTGTATCACCCCCCTTTTTAGATTTGGTTCATTTCATGCAACTTCTAACTCTTTTCCCATAAGTAAGCATTAGCATAGGTGAAATCACTTCAAGATACATTCAAGGAGCTAACCCTTAAATCTAGAGGCTTACTTCTGATATAGGTACACCCACATACCTGGAAGTGTTCCCATGTTTCCCAAATCTATAATAGGCCTAAACACCCCCTTCTAGGGTGAAAGATTTACTGAAAATAGTTATGGCACACCTGGTGGGACCAAGGTCTAAGAAAGTGGAAAGATTATTAGTGTGCCTTTCCTCTATCAGCTTTTGGAAGTAATCAATCTAGTACTAATGGTGACTCCAAATGATAGCTTCTAGTTGTAAGTAGTTTAGGTATCTTTAGTTAAAGTTTTGATCAATTTTTTATATTTCCTTTGATACACAAGGTTGACATGAACAACTATGGTGAATATCCCTACCATGGACCTCCTTATTATCCTTGTTATGAACCATAGTATACTCCCTAATAGTCCTATCAAAATGGCTATCAGTCCCATAAGCCATGGCAACCCTATAATCCTCCATTTTCTCCCCAATACAAACACCAAGTAATTGGACAACCCTATGAGGAAGGCTACCAAGATACCTATCAATAAAATCCTCCCTATCAGTCCCAATATGAGCCCTATCAGCCATACCATGATGATTATGAACCTCAAGAGTACTCTTATGAGGCTTGTCACGAGGAACAAGATGTTTCTATGGACTCTATATCAAGGTATTACAAAGCAAGATATATATTCTTTTAGATTAAAGTGAAACAAAATGAAGCTGGTCTTGATCCCCATCATTACCCTCCTCATCCTTCACTCTTTCCATCCTATATCAAGTCCTTTTTAGCATCCATACCATAGTTACTATATCTTGAAGACGTAATGAGCACATAGGATGATGAGTATGATGTGCTCCCTAATGTTCTCATGGAATGGTTGAGAAGTACTACCCAAGGTTAAATGCAAAAGTTATGGACATTTGAAGAGATAGAAGGAACTCAATGTGAAATTAAAGAACAAATGGACTTGGCAAAGAAGTGCCTTTAATGCTCAATAGATAGGATAAGTACGTGGGAGGATAAAGAGATATAAAATGAACATTCTGTTGTTGAATAATTTTAAAAAATCTATTGGCAAGATACAACTCTTGCTTATGTAGATGCTTGTTTTTCTAACTAGCCTGAGAATTCACTTCCCTATGAGCTTACTAGTGCTTTTCCCTTTCCTGAATCCACTCCTACCCCTCATACTCCATTTCTAATTCATTAACAACCCATCACACCTCATCCTTCCACTACATCTCATATTCCATTCCTTCACATGAGCCCATATTGAGAGAAGCAAGTGAAGAGGAGCAAATCCAAGCTGAGGCTGACCAAGAAGATGTCATGAGTGACTACAAAGAGGAAATAACCATAGGGACTCTGCTCAATGACCACAAGTGTAATATTGTCTTCTTAGATGAAAAGAAACATATGAAGATCCTATTGCAACTATCCATAAGGAATGTGGCCAAGACTTGAATAGAGAGGTATTTGAAGAAGACTCCATGTCTAATCATGAAGTTGTGGATGGCCATATCAAGCATGAAGTGGAGAATACTATCAAGGAGGAAGACCAAGTCACTCCTCAAGAAAATTCAGTCCTAAGAGAGTATCATGACACCAAGCTAGATGAAATAACTCTTGAAGATAACATTCATGAGGAAGAAGATTTATGGCAGAAGTTAAATGCATATGCAAGGAATTTGATAATTTGGGTATATCTCCTCCAACAGATTGCATATCTAATGATAGGTTTGTTGATGAGCCTAATAAACATGATCTTGAGTGCTTAATAAAACATGAAGGTGAATGTCTTTTTTTTAATCATGAACCTATAGTCGTAAAGGAGTTTGATGTAGTTTATGCCCAAGAAGTTACGAACATAGAGGATGAAGTTAAGGCAAAAGTTGAGATTCCTCAATGACAATCAAGAGCTTTATCTAAGGTTGAAACCTTTCCAAAGGTATTAAACCATGAAGAAGAAGAGATTAATGATTTCAAACATCAAGTACATTCTGTCAAGGAGGAGAACAAGGTTGAGAGGACTATCATATTCACAAATTTTCATATCAAGAGCCAAGAACATGACAAGGTAGAGAAGGAGTTTTCCATGGAAGACAACAATCAAGATTGGGTAGACTATGCAGAGCTCCACGATGAGATTGAACAAATTACAACTAAAGAGAAACCAATCTTATTGAGGACACTATGAAAACCAAAAAGGAAAGCCTTATTCAACCACCATTGGAGGTCATAGTTGAGGAACCATATGAGACATTTGAGAATACTTGGATGCAAGAAGGGTTAATTTCCATAGCTAGCCTATTTAAAGTTGTTTGGTTCTCATTGAACATCATGCCAATGATGTTGGAAAATAACATGAAGAAGGTGTAAACATCAGTTACAAAAGGTAAAAGGCTACATGCTTCACTCATTCATTCAAGTCATAAAGCAAGAGATTTTTCAAGCTTTACCTTTGATCTTGGAGGAATTTTTCATCTCAGGTTAGTTAGTGCTTAGGTCAGTTTGTTTAGGTTGGTGTTTCCCTTTTTATTGTGTTGTGTCCCAATAAGTGCACTTGAAGCACATGTGTGTTTGTTGCTTGTTTCTTATCCTGTGTGTTGTTTCTTCTTTGTATTTTCTTATGTTTTGTGTATTGTTTAAATAAATTTGTATGTCAAACCTATTGTACATGTGACTTGATAGCCCAATGGATAGGAGTAAGCAACTAGTCATGGCATAGAAAACATGCCACCCCTGAGAAATTGTTAAAAATATTGACCATTTTTTCCCATAGGCCAAAATGGGTCAACCCCCTATAGTCAAAATCATGTATAGGGGATTTTTATAATGTTATAGGGTATGTTTTAGCTTTGTTGATGTCATTTCCTTTGCCATTTTGGTTTAGTCATAGTCTAGTTTGGTCTTTGTGTCATTTGGTGTCTAAGGGACCATTTTATAGTCATATATGAAAGTGGCAAGTCTTTATGGTGATCAATGTAGTTTGAGCATAGATCAGGTTGCTAATGGATGAGTAGATGGAGAGTGTTGCAAATACCCTATGAGATGTCAAGAGTGCTTGGAACAAGTATGGAAATGTAAGGGATTCATCTGGTTCTTCATTGTATTCATCTAGACATCTTGGGTCTAATGATAAAAATTCTAAGTAGGCACTTTATTGACATCATAATTACCACATATGGATGAGTTAGGGAGAATCAATCATTTGGGTTTGTTCATAATGATGCCAAGAACATTTGCACTAAGTTTTAGGTTATTCACCTAAGCGTGATAAAATTTATGGAGATCTAAAGTTGGCCTCTCAACTAAATTCCATTATTTTTACATACTTAGCCATTTTCAAAGAGGTTAAAATAGATCTAAGTGAGCATCTTGACAAGGCCATATCTCACACCTGCAATAGTTATAGGGTAAAATGATCACATGGGTTTGTTTAGTTTGGTCCTTAGTTGTTATGTGTTAAGTCTCAAGTCCTCTATCGAAGCACAAATAGAGTTATACATGTGCAAAGTTAGATCCTCAAATTTTATGAAGTTCAAATGATCTTGACCATCACCAAGACCTCACACAAGATCAGATATGGACTAGCGAGTTTGAGAATTTAATAGCTTCACTTAGAAGGCTACTAAAACTAGTGGATCAAATGGGTTCATCCTTTTTGGTAAGAAGAACATCCTCTAAAAGTTTGATGCATCCATGATTCTCGTACTTCAAGATATAAATATACAAAGTTGGTCAAAAAACATAAGACATTCATGCTAACGTCGAATTAAAGCTATTCTAGAAACCCATATGAGCCTAAATGTTTCTTATCTATGGGATATCAAATACGTCTGTATAGAAGTCGAATGGTGGTCGACAGGATGTCAACTTTAAGACAAAGAAAGATAGATCTTATTGAATGTAAATTTGATGGTTGAAAGATCGTCAATTATGGTCATATGAACATCATTTGATAGGAGCGAGGACATCATTTTTAAGATCATAAACTAGTCATTATATTTTAAATAGTGGGTCCCAATTGATCCAACAGTCCATGTTGCATTGTACATCCTGATCCAATAGTGTGAACAACTTCAAAGGGTTAGATAGCTCGATAAATCAACATGTGGCATAAGTACATGAGGCTGGTAGATTGACAGTAAATCTTAAAATTAAATATGGAGCTGCCACATGGCATAAGTCAAGACATAGTTGACAGGTCAAGGGGCAAGATCGATGGTTGGTGTTTGATCATATAGATCAAGATCAATAGAGCAAATAGAGGTCAATTATTCAATGAGTTGAGTCACATATCAATGACCAATCAAATTAAAGGTATTTATTGGGAGTCAAATGCATGACCAAGGTCAATCTGGGGTAAACTTTTCAAAGGGTATTTTCCACCATTAAATCTCATTCGAACACCATGAAGGGGATATAGTAATATAGTATGGTTTATGAATATAAAGGACCACCATTGAAGCTTAATATGGACTTTTGGTTTGATATTGTTATGACTTACAGGGTTATTTCTATAATTGTGTTCACCATTATTAAAAGAAGGATCTGTACATAGTCTATTTGAATCTAATAGGAAATCCTATAGTCTAAGATTAGTTTTCCTTCTATAGTTGACCTATGAATAATGAGATGAGTTAGAGCATGATCTAGTCAAACAAGACTTGGAATTTTAAAGAATGCCATGAGGGCATACATGTGGACCCCAATGGTCTCATCTCTAAGAACAACTACATGAAAATGAGCCTTCTCTCCACTTTGGCATGCATCAACAAACTAGTCATGAGTGGTTTAACATCAAGATAAAGCTCAAAACAACTTGGCTCCATTGTTGTAACCATCAGAGAGCATCAATCAGAGAATATGTAACTGTGCAACCACTCAAGGTGACCTAGATCAATCAAATGGTCTGAATGAACATATTTTGCATTGGTAGTTATAACGGTAGTTCAAATGGAGTTGTGCTCATTTTGATTCCTTTTCTCAACATGAAGATCCTTCTCTCTTGCTCCCCTTTTTTATAAATATATCTCTTGAGCTATTTTAAATTAATTCCACTCCATGTATGATGAAGCCCTGCTAGAATGACATCATATTTTACCTTTGAACATTAATGCAAATCTGATTTTTAGTTCTTAAATAATTGTCTGAGTGTGCAAGTGATGTATGATGATGCAAAATAATTATTCTCTATCCTTTCTTCCCTTATCTTTTCATATTTTTGCAATATTTTTGGTTCTAAAAGGTCATATGAAGTGTTGTCAAGTGCATGAGCCTATCTTTTAAGTGTACAATGAGCCTTAGTGGCTACAACTAGCCTATGGTTCATTTACCTTGGATAGATCTCGTGCATCTCACATCCATATTGAAATACTCATATTAGAATCCATAAAACTTGGAAGTTAGTTTATATGCCTTGTCTCTTAGTGCAGGAAAGAATGATGGTCATATCACCCCGCTTTTTAGATTAAGTTCATTTTATGCAACTTCTAACTCTTTTTCCATAAGCAATCATTAGCATAGGTGAAATCACTTCAAGATACATTCATAGAGCTAGCCCTCAAATATAAAGGCTCACTTCCACTATAGGTATACCCACATACCTAGAAGTGTTCCCATGTTGCCCAAATCTGAAAGAGGCCTAAACACCCCCTTCTAGGGTGCAAGATTTGGTGATAATAGTACCCACTTGACTCTTGGATAAAGTGAGAAAATTTGGGTAATGCTCTCAGATAATTGATTTTGGATGGTGGGATTGGTATCCATGGACCATCATGTGAGCTCACATGTGTTGGATAACATGTTTTAAGTCTTAAGGTTTCATGTGATGCCTGGTATGGATTCTCTGATGTTCAGTGTGGTTGGTGTAGGATGTTGCACTAACACCTAAATGGTTGATGATGTAGTGAAGTAATCATAACAGTATGGATTACTATTTTTTTGTAAGGACATTATGTAATGAAATTTCTTAACATTATGCATGTGGCATAATGTTGTAGTAGAATATTCCACTCTTAATTTGGAATCTGGTTACAATCTGATTGGATTGGATCATTGCAATCATTGACCTCATGTTTCAGGCTGTGTGTGTTGACACTAAGTGATTAATGACCTTGGTAAAGTTTTTATAGTTAAAATTACTAATCTAATTTAGTTAATTAATTTATAATTAGTCAAACTAAAACTATATTTTTCCTATTTGAGAGTATTGTTAACATCTTTACTGAGAAAAGTGTAAGTTATTGCATTTTGGAGCATTGTATGCTTGTGATGCTTAATTACCGCCTTCAAAAATGGTTGCAATAGTTAATAACAATAGTGTTGTATTAAAATTAACTTTTGTTTCCATGAAAATTTGTTGTTTAAGATTGGTATTTTTGATTTGGTGAACCTATTTGTAGCTGGTTTTAGCAAATTTTAAGGCAATTGATGGCCTTTTAAGGCATGATATTAGAAAATTTCCAACCAAATTGGGATATTTAGTGGAATTTTCTACTATAATAGTGTTGCATAAGGGTTGTTCTACCATATTAGTATCATAAAGGACACATGAAGGCAAGAAGAAGACCATTACTTGGTTTAATGTAAGGAATATATGGTTGTCCTAATGACACAAAATAAGAATACCAATAGATAAGGTTGAGGCATTGCCACCCCTCAATGGGTGGAGAGGTTGTGAAGCAACGTTAATTGGTTTAGTTGGATATTTTTTGAGAATATTGTTCCTGACTGTTGATAGTCATCAGGATAGTTCCTCTTTAAAGAGGGGATGCTGTCATGACCCAACCTTGTGGCCCACTATAAATACTAGATTATAGATTATTTTAACATGTTTTGATAGTATTTATACTAATAACTATTGATGCTAGTTCTATTTCAAATGGATAAGATGCAATATATCTTTGATAGTTGTAGTGATTATGTTGTATCATAGTTGATGTTCATGTTGGATTCATTTTATCCTGATATATATATACTATTTACATTGAATTCATTTTATTCAATAATATGCTACTTCATTTTAGTTATGTTACTATATATTATTGATTTATCATGTTTCATTGATGTAGATTGACATTGGTTACTCTTGTAGCTATTAGTTATGTGCATGGGGCATGCTCAGGGTCATGGTTATCAAGATTGACTCTAGTTCCTTTTATAGCTATAGATGGCTATGATTAATTTATTATTTATGCCTATTGATTTATTTTGAATTATTATTATATTATCAAAATTATTTAGGTAATATTGATGTCTTATTTGGTGGATGCAAAAACCAAGCCATGAGTTAGGCTCGATGGTGGATTTAGACATCTTGGATATACTCACAAGGTAGTTGAGCAATCAGAAATATTACTCCAATAGGTATAACATGTATTATATGATACTGAGCTACCATAATTTATGTTTCTATTTTTTTATTACTTCTCATCTTTCCTGATCTTGCCTCTTTTGTGTGTGTGTGTGCATCTTGTTATGGTTCATTTCTTAGAGTTATTCTTGTGTACAGTTTCATGTTTATCTCTTCCCCGATGGTGTTATTAATGAAGTGGATTGTCTTTTAGCCTAGTTGGGGTTGGGTTTAACAAGACCCATATGGTTCTCTTGACCTTGATAAATATTTTTATCTACCCCCTTCATGGGGTAAAGGACTTGTTAAGAGCTTTGACCCGATATCTTGATTTTTATTAAAGAATATTTTTAATGATTTTGCTTATTTTTATTATTATCGATTTTGGGCAAACTAATAGGATTTGATAATTATTATAATTTTAACTAGTATTACTTTTATGATTGTGTTTATTTTATCAATTGACTTAAGGAATTTTTAATTATGATCATTTTAATGATTTTATTGTAATTATCCCTTTATGGATTGACTTATGAAATTGGGATTGACCTTTATTATTTAATCATTATTATTTTTGGTGGCATCCCTTTTTGGTTTTATGGCTTGTGCCCCTATAGCATACTTTTTTTTACTTTATTTATTTTGTTGTTTTTACTTTACCCTATTTTTTGAGGGATGACTAGGTGGGTCGAAACCCTATGTGGCACTAAGACAAGGGAGGTTGAGTAGGGACATGGAGAATAGGATGGATTTGATGGTCCGCATGGAGTATATGCCTAGCTAGGTGGGTGACTTGGTATGAGTAGCAAGTTGTTATAAAAAGAAAAGACTGGGGCCATGGTTTCACCATAATGGCTTACAACTTTATGGGTATAATTTATAATTAATTTCATACTGAAAAATGGATTTTTCATATTAATTTCTTAATAAAAAATTGTTTCAATCATTCCAGATTCATGGGGAAGTCGTGAGAATTCTCTATGAATCTCCAATGGCCAAAATCATTTTTGAAAACTGATTTCTTCTTGTTGGGTGCCATAAAAATTATTCTAGGCATTTGATTTCGGTAATTGCATTTAATTAAAAAAATTGGGGAAATTTAACTGAGGGTTTTGTAATTTAGGCATTTGATCCAAGATCATGTACTAACCAAAACACTTGCACTACCTCCAAACTGTCTTAACTAGCATGAAAATCATAATGCTCAATTTGGTCTCCTTATATGGGCCTATTTTCTATTGATGTGCATGTTTTCTATTGAATCGTTGATTTGTTTATTAGATATCACATGTAGTCTTCTATTTAACTAGTAGCACTAAAATTTAATGCCAAATTTGGGTTTATTATTATGGGTTTGCTCTCTATTGATAATGTTTTGTTAGATATCATAGGTAAAGTGAATAGATTTATCTGAATCTTGATGTCTTCCATTTATGTGATTAAGTTCATGCTTCCCTTATATACTATTCCATTAAGCTTGTTTTGCTAAATATCTTATGTAAATAAGAATATATATTTTGGAAGCTTGATGTCTTCTTAATTTATGTTTATGTCCATGCTTCAGAAATCTTTAGTTGTCACTTGACATCATACCCTTTACTATGCATATCTCCTTTCCAGATTTAAGTTTGATTTATAATAAAATTGTTTTATCCATTCTGATTCTAAACCTTTATTTTACACCTGGAGTGGGTTTTTTCTCAAACTGGTTGGATTGTAATTACCAGTCTTGGACTACAATTTATTTTATTTTGATCTGATTGAATGAGGTTACATAATTATTTTAGTTTTATATTTGGTAAAAATTTTGAATGAATTAAATGTTGGATGTACATGACCATTTTTAATTCAAACCAAGTTTAATTTTTATTAATGAATGATATGTTTTTCCTCTTTTTGACTTGATTGAGTTAATTTGATTGTTGTGGTTGGAACCCATTATATTTGATTAATTTACACTTGGCAAGTCTCTTGGGTTGAATAATAGACTTAACAAGACCTTTCAGTCTTGTTAATTGTATATGATAGATCATGATTTATGGTGTAAATCTTCTATAAATATTCATGGATATCTTGGATATTGCTCAGGATGATTGGTTTATCTGGGTGATATGTCTTATATGTCATCTATATTTGGTTCTCTCATCCTTTGTTGATTGTTTTATAAGTCTTTATTGGTGGCTCAATATCTTTTGTATACCTCTTGCCTCATCCGAGTACCTGATTGACGAAATCCTCTCCCTAGATGATGGTTGAGGTGGTAAGGGCCACCGATGGTTGAGCTCATAAAGCTGATTTTGAGGTGTGCTCTCCTTATCATGTTTATTCTCTTCTATTGTTGCACCTGAATTTTCATGTTGCAACATGTTTCTTGATCATGTCAATTAGTACATGATTCTTGGTTGGCATGTTGGATTGTAGTTGGTTGCCCACTTTATGTTCTAGTTTTATCTTCATATATTATGCAATCTTGTAATATTTATTATGTGGGAAAGTAAAATATTATATATAATGTGTTTATTGGTGGTGGTAAGGAATTTGGTAGCGTGGTTCTTGTGTATTTAACCAGTTATATTTATCACATTGATATGCATATGTCTTGGATTCTATTTTTTACATTGAAGCAATAGTTGTAACTTTGATTTTGGAATATTATACTTTGATTTTTATATGCTATCATATACACATTAGGATAATATAATGATTTACTTGTTGATGTGAATTAAGCATGAAGTCAAAAGGAAAAGTTATATTGGAAAAGTAGTATCTATAGTGTCTTTATCCCTTGAATTTATATGAAAACAAGTTGGTATTGTCTTATGGTGTGTGAAAAAATGTTTAGAGGTTTTAAATTTTCTTGATGGAGTTGTGCATATATATTTAGTTTTCATGATAAATATTATCTGGTGACATTCTTACGATATGGAATGCCAATTTAGTATATAAACTTACCTCTTACTTATGATAATAACATGATGTTATTTAAATGGATTGAGAGGTGTTATTTTTAAAACTTGTTCAATAACATGTTAGACTTGGGCTTAAATCAGTAGCCATAAACAAAGTATGTAGCCTAT
Organism: Torreya grandis; assembly: GCA_037957365.1. NCBI lineage: Eukaryota > Viridiplantae > Streptophyta > Pinopsida > Cupressales > Taxaceae > Torreya > Torreya grandis. The sequence goes on from JARHVA010002111.1 coordinate 1,369,681, forward strand.
TGTATGATATATGCATAATCCTTGATGTTATTTTTATTGTGATGTTTTATGAATTCATGAATTCATGATTTTTAATGAACTAAAGAACTAAGTTATAATTTTACAAAGTTGGGTTATGCTTGAATATATGGAGGTGAATTTGATATCAAATGGAGGTTATATGGTGTATGTTGCACCTAAAAATCATGACTAATATAGTGGTTCACCTTATAGATAATAAATGGTTACTTCCCTTATTATGTCCCTGATTTGTCATCAGATCACTCTAGTTATATGACAACTCCTAATTTTTAGTATTATTATTGAATACATGACCCTTAACATGTTTATAACTTTGACTGAAACAAATTTCTGCTATTGGTTTATGCAAATAGTTTCCCTTGAAGATAAAACCAAGGTAAAATTATTATGGTAATGGATATTTTGATGGTTCTGGTATCATTTTAAGTGAGCTTATTTCTATTGCATAAGCAATGAAATAAGGCTTGATTAATGATCTTCTCTATATGGGTCTATATTATGGATTATGGATTGTACCAATAAGGGTAATGCAATATTATAAACTATTGGCAAGTTTTCAGTAAGTTTATTATTTCAGCTATTATAATTCAACCCTTGATTAATAGAAAGGATGGTTTATTTTTATTAATGCATGTATGAGAAATATGGTTGTTGGATTATAGGCAGATGTGTGTGCCTAAAATCTATAATCTTACCTCTAGCACTGAATTCTTTGTATGCTTTATATTATGATCATTAAGATAATAAATAATCCAAAAATTGGGATGAGGATTTAATAAGTTGTGGAAACCCATAATGTTTACACTTGGCTATATGATTAAGTAATCCACCTTGGTTGAGTTATCAAGTTATAACTTTCTCTATTGGTCCCTCATGTTATTGATTGAATTTAGGTAATATTGCATGGGCATATGTGTATAAAATGAATGGAGTGAATGCCTATGTTTTATACAATAACATGATCTTATAACCAAAAGATAAATAATTATCATATAGATGCAAAACCCCTATGTCGACTTATGGGATGGTATATCTATATCATGAGAAGTAATTGAGTTATTAATGATAGTTGTATATTTATTCACTACGATGATCACTCATGTGATGGCATCCACTTGAACTAAGTGCATTATGACTCATCTAATTTTAATGATGAATAATCCTCTTATAAATAAGTTGTCTTTGAGTGACCCTCATCAAGTAAGGAATTGATGGTGCAATGATCTTCAAGAACTTTGAATTAAGGTATAGTGATCTGATGGGGGTATCATAAAGATTGACCCCTGGCTTGGGTGAATCCTAAAAGATTATGGTAACTCAAAATCTTGTTGTGTTGTCTTAGCAATGGATTAGATATCTCCACTTACTAATCATAAGATGTGGTAAGAATTGCCTAAGAAAGCTAGTGAGATGAATTATTTTGTTTGGTCATTTGGACCCCCATGCTTAAGCATTACACTTTTATTTATCTTATTTATTATATAGCAAATGACTAATAAGACATTCTTTGATATGTTTAAAATCATAATTAATATTCTTAGCATTGTCTAATGGAATAATAGGGCTATTGGCTGACTATTATTGGCATCCTATGCATGAAAGATTTATTCAATTCTTTGGACTATCAAACTATGACCACATGGGTAACCAGATAGTTAGGTAGAGATAAAATTTCTTAGGTGGTCTGATATAGAATACAAGTGCCTTTGTAAGGTTCAAAAGTTATCAGTATGGGTCCACATACCAATACCCCCATGAATAACATAACATTCTAAGGTAAGCATACTTTTCTATGGAATTTCCTAGTGGGATTTATCCCTAGGTAAGCATCTAAGCTGAATTGATATGGTTATTAGTTATTAGTACTTTATGTTTTGATTGTTGGGATGCGTTGTGATGCACTAAAGTTATGCAGCAAGCCCTAAACATCATTCCATTGTGTATTCTGAAAGACAAATCCCATTTTTTTTAGGGGGTTATTTCATAAAAAAATTGATTTAAATGAAAATTGATCTATTTTTTATTATGATGAATATATTGATGCTTTTATTAAAGGCAATTATTTTTATAATTATGATTATGTTCTCAACTATGGAGACTATTTACAACTGAATACTAATAAGTTACCAACTGGTTTGGTGAGTTTAGAATCCATGTTTACTCCAAATGATCAACCTAAGATCTCATTTATAGAAGAAACTTCTAGGATAATTATTGGAGAGACTATCCAAATAAATATTAGAACTAAATAAGAACCAAGGTTTGTTTATTTAAGAATACAATGTACACCTGATGAGAAGGTAAAATTTACTAAACATTTTTTTAAAATTATTGATATTTTTGTCTAGTCATATAAATATTTAAAAAGATGCAATACTAATTATGTAATATATGACATTCCTATTAAACCCATTAGGCAAAAATATAAAGGATAAGCCCTTTGTTGGAAGACACCATCAACAAAGAGATTAATAAAATATTTGATGGTGGTGTCATTTTTCCTACAACATATTCTGAATGGGTAGCTAATCTAATACTCTTGTGTAAAAAGAATGGAGATATTAGATTTTATGTATACTGTAGATATCTAAATAAGGATAGTGTAATGAATAATTTTTATATTTCAAGTATTGATCAAATTCTGTAATAAGTTACAAGATTTAAAATGATGTCTTTGCTTGATGGATTTTTTAGTTATTTTTAAATATTTGTTAATCTAGATGATAGACACAAGACAACCTTCACAACTTGAATAGGAACTTTTACTTTTAATATAATGCATTTTGGTCTCATTAATGCAGGTGTAACACTTTAAAGAGTTTTGCATGTGGATTTTGATGATTTAATTGACATTATCATGCAAATCTACTTGCATGACCTTATAGTCCATTCTAAAAAGAGAAATAAACATCTAGATCATTTACGTCAAGTATTTGAAAGATGTAGAAGATATAATATTTCTCTTATTCTTAAAAATTATATTTTTGGTGTTACTAAAGGCAAGTTATTAGGACATCTTATTTCTAAAGATGGTATTTCAACTGATCTTGAATGTGTTAAATCAATCAAAGAATTACAACCACTTAAAGATCAGTTTGGTCTTAGGTCTTTCTTTGGCAAAATAAATTTTGTGTGCACGTTTACATCTTATTTTTTTGATAAGTCATATCCATTGTAGAGTTTGTTAAAGAAAAACCAATCATATGTATGAGATGTATGTGTTGATTTTACTTTTAATAATGTGAAGAATGCCATTACAAATGCACTTGTGTTTGTTAAACCTAATTTGTCTAAATATTTCATTCTTTACATTAATGCAACAGATAAATCTATAGGTTTTGTGATAACACAACAAGATAAAAATAATGATGAAAAACCCATTAGATATGAGTCAAGTTTTGAAAGACACAGAAATCAGGTACCCTCTTATCAAGAAATTTATTTTATCTTTGGTCTCTTCATTAATTAAATTTCATGATCTCTTGATGAGAAATAAATTTATCATAAGATCTAATGTACCTATTATCTTATCTTTTAAAACAACCTATTATTCAAGGAAGGTTAGCAAAGTAGATTTTAAGAATACAAGTATTTAACTTTGAATTTGAAATATCTAAAACTATTAAAGGAAATGAATTAACAAAATATTTGGCTGAAAATGATTCTTCAAATATTAATGTTTTGATTTTATCTATTTATGATTATTTGAATGCAAAACCTCATTTCTAGTCTATGAAGGTTATTGATTTTTCAAAAAGTTTAAATTTTGCACTTGAAATGAAAGATTGGGACTGTTTGATAGTTGAGGATGATTGGTATCATAATCTTGTATATTATTTTTAAAATCAGGCTTACCCTAATAATTTAGATAAAAGATAAAGAAGGTCATTGAGAGTGCAAGCTTTAAAATTTTGCTTTCTATAAAAAATTTTCCTTTATAAAAATCTTGATTTCGTATTGCTAAGGTGTCTTACATATGATCAAATCCATAAAAATTTTAGGGAATGTCATGAAAGTAGTTGTGGTGGTCATTATGCTACAAAAACTACTGCTTATAAGATTTTACCTGCAAGTTATTATTGACCTACGTTTTTATAAGATGCTTATAATTTGGTACATGTTTGCATGGCTTATCAATTATGTATTGGTAGGGATAGATTACTAGCAATGTCTTTGAATCCTATAATTCTTGAAAAACTAATTACTAAATGAAGAATTTATTATATATCAAACATTCATCCTCCTTTCATTAACCATAGATATATACTAACTACGATTGATTATTTTACAAAATGGTCTGAAGCAAAAGCTTTAAAATGTTTAATTACATCTAAAGTTATTTCATTCCTTGAACATCAAATTTTTTCTAGATTTGGTGTGCCTTATGAGATTGTTTCAAATAATGGTCCTCAATTTATTTTAAATGAATATTTATAATTTATAAAAAATTATTTTACTATTTATAGTTATTCTTCTAAGTGTTACCCTCAAGGGAATAGATAGGCTGAGTCTATGAATAAAAAATTGATTTTTATTATAAAGAAAATAGTTTGTGAGAATAAAAGAAATTGACATCTTAAGATATTTGAGTCATTATGAGCTGATCAAACCATTGTTAAAGTAGCTACAAGATATTCTACTTTCATGCTAAATTATAGCTTTGAAGCTACATTACTAATAGAGCTGTAAATCTCATCTACTCATACTACATTACAATAATTATCAGAAGACAAATTTAATTGAACAAAGACTTGATAATTTACTAACATTAGATGAAAGTTAAACTATTGCTTTACAAAAGTTAGAAGAAGCTAAAAAATATTGAAAAAAAAATTCAATAAAAATATTTATAGTAAAACATTTAAGGTTGGTGACTTGTTCTTTATTACGATAAAGCCCATAAAGATCCAGATAAATATCATAAGTGTTTGATTCAATTTGGTTGGGACCATATAATATTGTTGTTATACTTAGGAAAAAAAAATTATTTACAAGATATAGAAGGAAATTGGTTGTGTTATTCAATCAATGGACATCATTTGAAATTATTTCATTAATAGCTCTTTCCTTTGTTTGTTTTGGTTTTGTTTGTTCCCTTTATTTTATTTTTAGGTTGTGTTTTCTTTTCTATTTTTATTTTCTTTTGAATGGATCAATTTTAGTTACATCAACAAAGTTATTCATCATAGTGAAGAAAAAGTACATGGAGACTATTATATTTATATAAGTATACAATGATGGTAAGATATTTACATGACATAATTTAGGCTTTTTTTATAAATTAGCTTGAATTGGTTATTAATGTGTTTAAAGTATTACCTATTTTCAAAATTTATATTTAAGGCTTTGTATTTTATTGTATATCCAGCATGAAATTCTCTATCTAATCTATTTTTTTCTTCATGACATGTTAATCGAACACTTTATTATTAAAGAAGTTCACGTCTAGCTATCTGAAAAATGATTAACCTGGATCGTACTTTCAGGTGTTTTATCTTTAAATAGGTAAATTATTATTTTGCTACCTCATTTCATTTCTAAAATTAACTGGCAAGGTCACTAGTGTTGTTCTTATTTTTGACACCCCCTCTTATTCTTTTCTAAAACTAAGTATATTTAGTGGTTCTGTCATATTGACGACTTGTGTTGTGACATCTAAAACTACTGGTATGGGGGTCTAAGTTCATTACTTTATATGAATATTCATTATTATGTCAAATGTTTATTACAACTATTACATTTAATGAAATTGTTACACTGTATTATATGTAGTTTCGAAAGCATTAAGTGGAATCAATGAAAATATTCAGTATGTACAAAATTGGTAGAAGAATAGTTTGTTTGATCCTATGAATACAATGTTAGTGGTCATAATTTTTAAAATCATTCATGATGTGATGCATGGATCGATTGATAAAATGTTAATTATGATCATGATATCATACGTTAAATTATTTTTATTAGCATTATTCATATTGGATAATGTTATAAGTTGTTAAGATATTTTGATTTGTTAAATCATATAACTATAGATTATTTGATTTAAATTTGAATATGACTATGAATTATTTAATTTAAATTTGCATTATCTAAACCTAAGTCTTTGAAACTAAAACCTAAAGGTCAAATGTTAGTGGACCAATGGAAACTGGTGGAAATGATAATAAAGGTTAAAGGTGGTAAAACAAGAACCTAATAGTGACCTAGGTGATTAATTTAGGGTCGAAGCAATGGCTTAAAGTCATGCTAGTTGGTAATTTTGTGGATTAAATGCATTGGAGATCCAGTGATTGCATTGGAGATTGGTTTTAACCCACAGATTTTATGATTTAAGTTTGAATTACATGCATCATTTAAGGTAATTTAGCAAATAGTTTGGTGGCAAATTTATTCATGATAAAGTTAGTGGAGTCACCAAAAGAGCTAGATAAGGTTGGCAGTAAGGTACTAATAGTTGGGCAGCTAATATAATGGAAACATGTAAGCCTAGATAATTATTGTGAATTTGAAACTATACAAAATATTATTTTACACTGGTAACCATCATTTTGGACAAGCTTACTACAAAATCCATATTCTAGAAGTAAAGAGAAAGTTTGAGAAACTTGAAAATATGGTAAAGATTTTGAAGCTTATCACCTTCAACGTATGTTTTTGCATGATAAATGATGATTCAAAATTTTTGATGAATTTTTACATAAAGATTTTGCAATAAAGTTTGATTGTTCGAGCATGTAATTTTTGGTTATAAAGTTTATTTGGAAAATAAATGTAGACCTTGATTGTTTATTATTTTCTATTTGAAAATGACTCAGATGCATGTAATGATTTATTTGATTCTATAAGGTTGTAAAGCATAGATGAGTTTCAGTTATGGGGTTGTCTGACATTTGTCAAAGATGTGGGTTTTGTTTAGTGGCTAGTATGTTAGGTTGTGGAGCTAAAAGCTTCACTGTTGCAGACATGAAGGAGGTTGTTGAGAGGTTGCTAAGTTGCAGGGAAACTGACGTCAGTCTGATCAGCCGACGTCAGTCATATACAGTGGGAAAGGCAACTAACATCGATTAGGTATCGGCCGACGTCGATCATTTCTAGCCTGACAGGGACCGACGTTGGTCACCTGTGCGGTTCCAAAACTGTCAGTTGCACGAACAGTTTGTTAACGAACCGAGTGTTTGCATGTTAAGAGCCAATTTTAGACTTGAAGCTGTAGATCTAATTATTGTAATTGGTTGTCTAATTATTGTTTGCATGAGATCTATCTAAAAGACTCATAGGCTGTATTGTAAAGGTGTTCTAGTTTGAGTTGAGCAAAGTTAGCTCCTTCTATGTGTGAAGTGAGCAAGGGTGTTCCTCCTAGTTCCACAGCAGTGCCAAGTGTGGGTGCTGGTTTTGGAGAATCAGAAGGGTTCTTCAGGTGTGTAGGATCTTGGTCGATAGGTGTGCAAGGCCACGTTTGGAGATCTACATGGTAAGTAAGATCATTGATCTGCAGGTGTATGTGTGTGCATGGTCTAGGTTTGCAGGTGTGCAGAACCAAGTTGATTTGCAGGTGGCAGCAGAATCAAGGTGACAACAACACAATAGAGAGCAGGATCAGGTGGAATCTACTTGGAGTACAGTGTGTACTCAGTTAGAGAGCAAAGAGGAAGGCAAGGTAGTTCCTTCCATAAGTAAGATCATTTGAGTTGCAGGTTGTTGCAAGTTCAGGGGAGATCTACTTGGAGTACATTGAGTACTTGGAGTGCGTGGAGCACTTGTGGAGTGCATGGAGCACTGGTGTACTGGTAGTAGTAGATACTGATTGGTTGGAGGTGAACACCAACTCTGTGTTTGAGTTGTGTGTTGGGACCGTAAGAGAAAGAGCTTTGAGAAAAGAATTACTATACACTTGAGGTGTGGGAAGCCTCTAAGAGGTGTGAAGAAGAAGTGGCATCTTCTTTATTGTATTCTTTTTTGGATGCGTATTAATACAAGATTGTGTATTGTCTCTCATATTATGTGTTGTTTCTGGTTTCTAGTTACTTGTTACTTCTGGTTTAATTTTGCATCTTAAGTTGCTTGTATATGGTAATCAATGGTGCTTCCTCAGGTTCCTAACAGTTGGTATCAGAGCTAAGGTTGCAGGGAGCAAGTTTTGTGTTTGGTTACAGGTCACTCTCAGGGGTTTCTGATTGAGTGGGAGTATAGCAATGGCAGAAGAAAGTAAGCTACGAATGGAGAAATTGAATAGCACGAATGGTCACTTACGGTGTTATGGAAAGAAAGAGCAGATAAAGAAATATTATTGGTTGATAACAGATCAGCATGAAAGAACTGAAGAAGCAGATGTTGCAGGTGTTGTTGCACAAGATGCTCTGGGATGTTTCTTGGATAAAGTTGAATCTTGGTTAATAGATTATGTTGCCTCTTTCCATGTAGCCCCAAGTAGAGGGGTTGGTGAGCCTTGTCAAAGTATTGGCAAAGGGGAAGTGTGGCTGAAATTACAGGCGGCCAACACATGGGTGTTGAAGAAGGTCATGCAGGTCCCAGTCTTGGAGATGTGGCTAATTTCTTCAGGAAATTTGGGTGATGAGAGATGCACAGGAACTCTCACAGCGGATTCTTGGAATGTTACCAAGGATGCACTTGAATTAGCATGTGGTAAGAAAGCAGGTACTCTTTATCTACTTGCTTGTATTACTGATTCTTCTTTTATTCTAAAGATGTGGCTTTGTAGGCTTGGTCACATGAGCAAGAAGGAGATGCATGTTCTTAAGTAGAAGACAGATGTGTTTGATAGACTTAATAACTGGAAAGCCTTGGTGTTCTTGGAGGAGATGATAGATAGAGTTCAGTGGATGGGGCTGGATACTTTTGAGCAGGGCAGTTTGGACATGGGATTGATTCAAAGGAGCTCACAGGTAAAAAGTCATCACTCACAAGTGAACACAGGTACCAGCATCGATCAAGAGTAACCGACGTCAAATAGACAGGTGCCAACATTGGTCATGTGCAGACCAGAGGAGTCAATGGTGTCAGGCAGGTGGAGACCGATGTCAGTAGGATAACCAGCGTCAGTGACCTGGACAGTCACATGGAACCAACGTCAGTCGGATGCAGACTGTGCAGTGATCGAGGTCGGTCACTGGGACAGATTTTGGGTGGACAGCAAGCTGTCAAGGAGTCTCAGACGCCCATGGGGAGGACTGAAAGTGCAAGTAAGCCTCAAATTCATTGTTCCTCTTCTTTATACTAGTTGCTGACTGTAGAGCAAGAAGGATCCAGGAAACATTGGGAGCATGGCATGAACAGGATGCGGGACCAAACAGGAGATTTGGTAGGGTTGCTAGTCGGTATGAAAGCACTGAGATAAATGGATACCTTGGTTAAAGAATAGAGAGAATGGACACGTGAGATGGAAGGCCAGGTCATATGGTCTTGAGGAAGCTGCAGGACAGTGGTACAGGTTTTGACAGGTGGATGACAAAGTAGGGCTTTAGTCAATGTCAGTGTAACCATTGTGCTTGTCTTACCAGGTGGATGATGATAGCTACATTATCCTGTTACTATATGTGGATGGTTTGCTAGCAGGTTTGTACATACAGGGTTTTGTTGAGCTAAGGGTAAGGTTAGTTCAGTGGCATGTCATGAGGAATTTAGAGCAACAAAATTCTTTGGCATGAGAGACATGGAAGATCACAGGTTGATTTTGTCTCCAGTGGGAGCTAATGTGAATCAGGTGTTGGCGAGGTTCCAAAATTGGAGCACACCAAGGGCTGGATAGTTCAGTGTTCAAAATCACATGAGGTCTGGTATAGACCTGAGTTTGCCCAAGCAGTGGGTGCTATCAGAGAGTTAGGAGCCAATTCGGGGAAGTGGGTTCTCAGGTATTTGAGAGGGACCAGTAGTAGGTATACATGCTATGCAGGGTTAGGACTTCACTACATGGGTTTGTAGGTTCGGATGTGGCAGGTTACTTGGATGACAAGAGGTGCACCACAGGTTGTGTGGTGGGTGGTCTTCAGGATTGAGCTTGAAGAGGGATACAAGCCAAGATATAGATTAGACGGGGTACAGGTATAGGTACAGTGTAGTTGTTTATCTCCAAGTGGGAGATTGTTAGGTTGTGGAGCTAAAAGCTTCACTATTGCAGACATGGAGGAGGTTGTTGAGAGGTTGCTAAGTTTCAGGGAAACTGACATCAATCTGATCAGCCGACGTCGATCATATACAGTGGGAAAGGAAACCGACATCGGTCAGGTATCGGCTGATGTTGGTCATCTCTAGCCTAACAGGGACCGACGTTGATTGCCTGTGCGGTTCTAAAACTGTCGGTTACATGAATAGTTTGTTAACGAACTGAGTGTTTGCATGTTAAGAGCCAATTTTAGACTTGAAGCTGCGGATCTAATTATTGTAATTGGATGTCTAATTATTGTTTACATGAGATCTATTTAAGAGACTCATAGGCTGTATTGTAAAGGTGTTCTAGTTTGAATTGAGCAAAGTTAGCTCCTTCTGTGTGTGAAGTGAGCAAGGGTGTTCCTCTTAGTTCCACAGTAGTGCCAAGTGTGGGTGCTAGTTTTGGAGAATCAGAAGGGTTCTTCAGGTGTGTAGGATCTTGGTCGGCAGGTGTGCAAGGCCACATTTAGAGATATACATGGTAAGTAAGATCATTGATCTGCAGGTGTATGTGTGTGCATGGTCTAAGTTTTCAAGTGTGCAAAACCAAGTTGATTTGTAGGTGGCAGTAGAATCAAGGTGACAGCAACACAATAGGGAGCAGGATCAGGTGGGATCTACTTGGAGTACGGTGTGTACTCAATTGGAGAGAAAAGAGGAAGGCAAGGTAGTTCCTTCCATAAGTAATATCATTTGAGTTGCAGGTTGTTGCAAGTTCAGGGGAGATCTACTTGGAGTACGTTGAGTACTTGGAGTGCGTGGAACACTTGTGGAGTGCATGGAGCACTGGTGTACTGGCAGTAGTGGATACTGACTAGTTGGAGGTGAACACCAACTCTGTGTTTGAGTTGTGTGTTGGGACCATAAGAGAGAGAGCTTTGAGGAAAGAATTAATATACACTTGAGGTGTGGGAAGCCTCTGAGAGGTGTGAAGAAGAAGTGGCATCTTATTTATTGTATTCTTTTCTGGATGAGTATTAATACAAGATTGTGTATTGTCTCTCATATTCTGTGTTGTTTCTGGTTTCTAGTTACTTGTTACTTCTGGTTTAATTCCGCATCTTAAGTTGCGTGTATATGGTAATCAATGGTGCTTCCTCGGGTTCCTAACATAGTAAATATTGGATAATAAATAGGTGTTGTATGTCTGAGTTTTATTTCAAATTTGTTTGAGGTTTCAATATAAGTGTGGTTCTATCTAAAAATGATTTTATCTAGTTGGCTTGAAAATATTTATGGCAAGTAGGGACGGAATATTAAATGCATGTTACATGTTGATCTTTGTTTCAAGAAAATATTTAGTTTTTGGTAAGTAGATATGGCATTTTTTGTCTAGCTTGATTTGAAAATTTTAAATGGCAAGTACATATGGAAAATGGGTGTTGTGTGTTAATTTTTGTTTCAGAAGTGTTGGGTTTCAGATATGAGTTTGGTTTTTTTGTGTATATTTTTGAAGATGGTGAAAATGTTATATAGTGATAAATACACAAAAAAACTTAGGTGATGATTCATATTATCCTACATGCAATCTCTGATAAGGGAAAAAAATTATTTCAGATAAGGATTAATTTATAGTATGGAAGTGTGCTTTGTTCAAAAAATATATTTGTGTACTTTGAATATTTTTGGGTTGAATAAAATATGTTGATTTAACCTGGTTATATTTTATGAAGTGGATTTGGAGAAGTGGAAAGTGATATTTCTTAAGTTTGATGACATCATGCTTTCATTTGATTTGATATTTACAATCAGTTTCAAGATAGAAAAATATGAATGTTTACATCATAACAATTGTGTAGTGTTTGTCAGATATCAATTTCTAAGAGGAAAAATAATTATTTTTTAGCAGAGTTTATTTATTTTGAATTCACGAGGCAAAAACTTGGTCATTTATCAGAATAATTCTTGATATGTTGATTTTCAAATTTCAATTTGTTATTGAAATTTATGTACCTTCAGATATGACTTTATATGAATTTGACATATATTATAGAATAGTTTTAATGCAAGTAACCAAGGTTTGATTTGTTTCATATTTTAGAAGATGTCAGGTTAGACACCTCCTCATTTTAACAACTCTCATGGTAATCTTTGAAGGAATGATTAGAGTTGGGATAGGGAAGATTCATCTTTTCACAATTTTGCTCCTAGAGGATAATATTTTAGTGGTAGGAGGCATGGTAGGAATTTTTCTAGACCTTTCAATAGAGGAATATGTATGTCAATTCATTTCGATGCCTCAGATCCCACATTTTGGAATGTTCTTGATACTTTATCATTCAATCCCTCAAACACTCAAGGAAATAAGGATTGAGAAGGCCTCATTGGATAACTCATCTTTTGGGATGTGGAAATTCAAGTGGTTCAACTTGACATATGCAAACTGCTTTGCAGTCTAAACATAATTTGATTTCTTGCCATTCTCCACATTACCATCAGCTTTTGCCTAAAAATTACTTGTAGCAAATTTCTAAATTGCATTCTCGATCATTAGTACCTCTCAACCATAAAAGTCCTCTCTTGAGCCTATTAATCTAGTTAAAACTTGTTCTAAGTTAAATCTCATGGATTTTCCTTCACATTTACTTGAAAGAGAAATGTTATTACCTCTCAATCGTAAGAGACAAGAGATAAGTCCCTCATCCTTACCAACTATCATCAAGATGGTTAAGAAAGTCAAGATAGAAGCTGATGATGAAGATAATGAAGTTGATGTCAAGTTGATAAAGTTTCTTATTACAACATTGAATTATACAGAGTATCTAACTGATAAGAGATATTCATTGATTGAAATGCTATCTGATTCTGATGAAGAGTAAAATGTTGAGTGATCTTTAATTTTGTTGTTATGATACTTTCAGATATTTTATACTATAATACTATTTAAAAATTTATTCTAGTATTTGATAGTAATTAAAAATATTTAGACGGTATATATTTTAGTGTGAAACATACAAACTTTATGGATAATGCATATGATTTAATGTTAGATTATTTACTCTTCATTTAAATTACTTATGTTGTTTTAAATGTTTTAACATAAAATATTTATTTTAGATGATTGTGATGTCTAAGGTCCCCCATCTATTTAGAATTTGTCCTCTTTGGTCTATTAATATTTTATTTTGATCTTAACACTTATTTTAAAGTAATAAATAAAGTTAAGTTCTAATTGAAATTTAAATGACTTTATTAAAATCAATTAGAACTTAACTAATAACTAACTAAAGTTAGTTATAACTTATCCCTAAAACATCTCTTGATGAAATGATTGTAAAATAAGATCTAAGTCACATATGAAAGGGATGAACATTGCACATGTGTTTTTGAAGACTTTGATTTACTTCAAAGTTCATCATTATACTCTTTTCTATGCAACATCTTTGAGATAGAACAAATTTTGCAGATAGATTAAGGACATATTTTCTAATGGTTAAATAATATGTTTATTTAACACAGATATATCCAAGTTTCATGTTTAATTTATAAATTAATTATCTAGAAGTTGTTAGGTTTAATATCTTATAGTGATTACAGATTTACAGTCATATGAGCATAATCTAAACTACTTGACCCGAATACTAATGAATATTTGATTGCATGCGACATGTTGTTGATCTATTTAGATTTTATTGGTCATTACATAAAATATTTATTTATTGAAAATATTATTTCTCAATAAAATTTAGTTTGTCTTTGCGAAGACAATTCTTTTCTAAGACTCACAATCTATTTATTTTTGTTTTAATTTGTTTTGTTTGTTTAATTTATTGTTTTGTTGTTTAATTTAGGTAGTTAGTTTTAAATTAGATTATTTAGTTATTATTATTAATTTTTAGTCTTTAGTTAATATAAATTATTATGTTTTCTTAAATCTTTAGTCTTTTTTTCAAATAATTAGATCTTATTATATAGTTTAGATATTATAGTTTTAAATATTTTAGTTTTATTTTCTAAGTTATTTGATTATTTTTTATTTCAAGCTTATTTAAAGTTTTGGAATAGGTGTTAGTGTTGTCACTAAAGTTTCACCCTTTGAGGAGGTGTTTCAGGCCTCTTCACCCAAGTGACTTGATGGAAACCCTCCTAAGTTGTGGGTAACCTAAAGGTGGAGTGAATCCCCAGAGAGGATTAGTTCCCCTGATGAATCACCTAATCTAACACTAACTCTACTACTAAAAGGAAAATGGATAGAAGATAAAAGGGATAGAAGGAAACTAAACTAAAAAAAGAAGAGGTGATACACCAAAAATTTGATCTCTTGCTTGCTTGAAACCTGAACAATGAAACTAAAAGAGGCTACAGCATACACAACTCACAAATTGAGCCATTTTTCATAAGTATTTCATAGAGAGGTATGAGGATCTATTACAGCATTAGAATGAGAAGCATTCATCACCATAACTAACCCTGCATAAGACATAAGGATACACAGACTATGACCTACAAAAGAAGATTATCTTGTATGAAGGTTAGGAGAAATGAACAAGAATCAAAGGGGAAATGAATTTCACCACAAGGAAAGATAAACACAAATCATAATTTAACACAATAATGCAAGCATGAGAGAAGGTAAAATAACTTTCTTCATTGCTTCAAATGGCATTCCAAATTTTTTAAGAATACAATGACAAAGGAATCACCATCCTTATATAAAAAATAAATGAGGAGGGAGAGAGGAGGGAGAAGCTTCAAGGAAAAAATGTGTCACATTCCTTCATGCATAGTGATTAATAGTGGTCTTTGCCCCATGTGCAAAAAGGAGTAAAAAAAAAGAGTGCCAAGGGGGACAAGATCCACCACCTCCATGTGAATTAGAAATTGCACCCCACCTTCACATGTGTTGCATAGTGATTAATAATGTAATGCTTGTCCTCACATGTTCAAGGTCAAAATATGCTTCTCACTTTTGATTTGGATACCCACCACCATTTGACACCAAAAAATGGCACCCCACTCTTATCATTTCGTCTTTTCCTTATGAATATTTCTTGTGGACCATACCACATCATCTAGAATCCACCTCATCATTATGCCACATCATCATGCACAGTCACTATGAATATTAACCATGAATAGTGTCTACATGAATAGTGCTTTATGAATAGTGATCTTACTCCCATTAGTAAACATGGTGCGATCTCATGAAGATCAGGTAAACCTTGCAATCCATATATATATATATATATATATATATAAGTTTGTGCCTCCATGCCAACCTCAACAAACTTTTTAATAATGGGAAATATTAAGGCCCATTGAAACTAGCCCCCCAATTATGTACTTTATAGTACACCCTACATCATCTATATCATTAATAATAATATGTGGATCCACTTCTCCTTATGAAATTGGTGTGAACTCTGCCACACTCAATCGACCTCTCTCCCCAAGTCATCAACCAACTCTATGAGTGTGTGTCCAAGCCTATGGTGTTAGGGGAACATTCTAAATCACACTAGACTACCTAGTAACATGCTCACACTAAAAGTGCTCATATAATCCATTCCACCTATTGTAGAACCAAAAACTAACTCTGATCTATTGTAATTGGATTAAATCCTTAGTCCACCCCATGAAACCTATGTATGGTCTCTAAATAATCAAATTTAAGGTCAAACTATCAAGTAATACATGAGAATCCACAATACTCCTCCTAGTGACATGTGAGATACTCACCTATCTCTATGCAAACATTTGTGGGTGAGCCCACTCCACACATGACATCAAATAAGTGAACTACTAATATATGTGCATATGTCCATACATGAAACAAATTCATTGACCCCATGCCTCCATTATAATCTCCCACATGAAATAACATAAATCTCGATAGAAATGGGGTAGCATAGTTTGTCCTTAATAATACATGGTACCATGCTCCTTAATGTCTTGAAAAATACTACATATTTGATAGAAAATAGTCACACCACCTTCATTTATTGGTATGAAATAAGTAAGTAATATGCAAAAATACTTCCAAAAGCATGAAACATCTACAAATATAACCTTTTACAACAATATAGTAGATTCATCTACCTTATAATCATCCCCATGAGTTTGTCTAGTCATATATCCATGGGCATGCCATTTCATTCCCTATCCTTTTTCACCCTGAATAGTGGTGCATGTCTCTATCACCAAGAATCAAAAATTCCTACACACATTCTCTAAATTCATAATCATATCCCTTATCAAGATCTATAAAGTACAATTATCTATATCCCACCTATCTATGACTATAATCATTAAATTCATATCGTATGGTTTGGTGTCCAAGTGACCAACATGACCCACCTCCACTTGCTCTATTGTCTACCTCTCTACGTCACTCAAATCCAAGCCTAGTACAAGCTCCATATGAGGACCATGATGTAACTTTTTAATGCACATATCACCCTATAATTACATAAAAATACAAGATCAATTATATGGTAAATCCTTAGAAAAAATCAATTCTAACAATCAAAATTATAATATTTAACATTATCATTTTTCACAGACACCTACGACATAGAATGGACTCCTACAGTAGACAGTATTGATAGGAACATAGATATATTTGAAATGGGTCAAACACCTCCATCAAAGGGAAGAATCCTTCGATAGACTCCTAAACACATTTAAAATGCATAAAATATGATGCATTTATAAAAAAAATCAAAATGCTAAAAATTAGTCAAAAAATAATATTTTTTGAAACATACCAGTGCTAGAGGTTCCTATATCTGTAACACACCCTCCAATTACTCGAATTGGGGAATTCACCTCTCATTGTAATGGAATTTCCCAATCAAAGCTCAAAATCAATAACAAATATTTCTCAAATAAATTATAAAATTGAAAATTCAACCTATATATACTCAGCTAATTTTCTGTTACAATGTAAAAAGTCCAATTTTATTACTAATCCACTATAATATCGTATACAATATATTTCAATAATCATATATTCTTTTCTCCTCTCATTAGTCACGTAAAAAATCATGTGAGATGCTCTTCTACATTGGTAACACTTTTGTAGTATTTAGATGCCATATTATAAGACAAATATTATACATGCCTATTTCTAAGGTATATTAATCACACTGATTCCGACCTTCCTCCTAGTGACTAGGGGAAAATAAATGAATATGATAAGATATGAAAAAATAAAGATTGCCTACAATAATACTATAAAACAACCCAATGAAATTCTAACTATAATACTTCACTGCTTATTATTTTTACTTACCCATTCAGGGGAAATTGATACACTCAAAGATAAAAGGGCCATCTCCTCAAATTCAAATTCTATTCTATTTCAAACTCAGTTCAATATTAAATTCAAAAGAAATTATCAATCTGAATAATTGGTAACACACATTCATTACTCAATTATATGGGCACCTCTACAATATACTAACTAGATATGACACTATGACTCAATCATTTACCATGGATTATACACTATAACATACGCTTAACAAATGATCAAACTATTCTATGATGACACATCTCCCCATGTGAATGAATATACTTCACATGATCAAATTTACTCTATACCACATTATATGGATATTTTGACACAAATGATTCATGAGGTTCATCCATATTTATCAAAATGGGGCATATATTGGGACTCTTCCATAGGTCAGAGTATATAGATTAGATCAAGTTACACAAATTATTAGATTGACACAGATTGTATAGCTCAAATTACACAGATTGTCATATTTACTTAAATTATATAACCTCAGATTATATAACTCAGATTACACAAAATGATTCCAATTGACACAAGATTGATATAAATTAGGGGCATATATGAGGCATATGTTAGAAAAACTCTAGGTTCATGACTCACAGGTCACAAATTCTATGATATTATTAAACAAATTTCATGACTCATAGTATACATGTTGTTATATTGGGGGCATATGTGACATATTCTCTTTATTCATGAGTGATATTTCATAGATATTATGACATATTACATATATTTTAGGACTCATATTACATATGTTATTAGATTGGAGGAATATGCAAGGCATATGTGAGACATTATATAGGTGTATGATTCATAATCTCAAATATTAAGACATTATGATATAGGTTATATGACTTAAATTACACAAATTATCATATTAGGTGACATATTTTGTCATTCCATTCTCATATATACTCATATTTACTCAAGATTACTTAGGCATACTTAGATTGAATCTAAATCTATTTGTAACGATTTATTTAGATTACTCAAGAATACTTATATTTTAATTATGAATATAGTATAGGGCTCCATCTCCATTGACGTGCTCTAAATATTTTTAATTCTCTGGCCAAGAAGAAAACAAGACTAGAGGAACCTTCTCCAAATGGATTGGGTCACTTAGACCCATGGCATCTCCACTCCAATAATATGAGCATACTCCATGAGTGGTATAACACCGCACACTCCCAAGTGTAGTCATTCTTTCATTATTGTGAATTGTATTTATGACTATACAACTTTTCATTTGAACAATAATTTATTTGATTTTGCACATCTTTGCTTGTAGGTACACATAGACATTAAAAATCACCGAGGAAATGAAAATTATAAGTTCAAAATTACCAATGTAGGTTTGCATTCTCTTTATCCCTTTAAACTATTATTTGTCATTCCATTCAAATACTATATTAAAGGGGGGCATTTTTAAACACCCAAACTTGGTATATGACTTGTTTTTAAAATGTTTTCATGTGACTTACACATATGTACTCTTAATGGTGAATAGGGCACTTCTTGATGCATCTATCTTGGTCTTGTGTTTTCTTTTCTATTTTATTCAACTATACAGTCTTTTGTTGAATCATGCTAATTTTTCTTGACTCTGTTACAGGGATCCCTAGTCCTTTTATCTTATCTCTGAGTTCTCTATGGCTTGAGGATGGTTTTAGTATTCTCAAATAGGGTTAGTTACAAGAAATGTCCATAGTTACAAAAAATGTCCATGTGTATCTTTCAAATATATTTTGGGACATGCCACCCTTTGCGGCACTTTCTTGTACCCTTTTGGATCTTGTTTGCTCAACGTCTATGTGTTAATAGTTCCTCAATTCAAAATTATGAAACCTATATATAGAAATCCCTTAGGATCATTTTAGGACAAACTCTCACTGATTAACAAAGACACACTTAGAGCACACAACAATCTAGATCAATGTTACTCAAACTCTGGAATTTCTAAAGGGTATATCTATTTGCATGTTTATACCAAAGGAAAACCTAGGTGAAATTGTAATTAGACTTGTATTCATATTATTTACCACACACACAATAGTGAGAGAACTACATGGTTTGAGCCCTCTTCAGAGTATTGGCAATATAGGCAACACTTAGATAGTCACTAGGGATTGGTTGAGGCCAGTCAACTAAACCTGCTAATGTTTTTTTCTAGGTCACATTGTCTCAAGAGTGAAAGCTAGGGTTTGAATCAAATAGAATGAAAAAAAATCATGTAGGACCGAAGATATTTGAATATATAAGAGTCACTTCTAGACAAGGCGTAGTGATCCTAATTGTCACAAATCAACATATGTTTTTTGGATGGTTCTAGTACACATTAGATAGATTTGGTTACCATAGGAATTTGATTAGTACTAAAGATGTCTTGAGAACTAACAATAATATGTCTCATATCTGATCCAACATAGATCCCCTATAGAGCATATTTGATAACTGTAACAAAAACATAACATAGAACAAAATCCTAAATAAGCTAAGTACCCTATTACCTTGTTGTTTCTATAAATAATATAATGTAATAAATCATATTTACACTCATATTTTTTTGGTTTAGATACATCTTATACAATCTGATTAGTCACATTGTTTTAGCTTGTTTAGACCACTAAATCCAAAATTAGTTAAAACACTAGTGTGTAGATTTGCTTCTCTAAAGATTGTGCATTCTATGGGGAAGCATTGGTGATCATTAGTGTGTTCTAAAATGTCTTTCACACATATTTCTTAGAATTATTTTGAAAACTATTCCATCTTAGTCTCACAAGAAACAATCCCCTTGCATTGTCTTTATGGAGCACACTAGTTCTTGCGATACATTATGGGTGTGGTGCATTATGATGCATTGAAACTGTATTGAACATTTGATAATTGTAATGCATTATGAATATTAAATATTTGTGGCATTAGTTGGTAGGTGAGATCATTCATGTAAGTAGGTTGATCATGTGCCTATATAAATAGACCTCTACACTTGGGGAAGGGGATTTAGAAAACCCATGAGGTGAAATTCTAGAGTTCCTTATTAGTGAGAATAGCAATTAGATATTTTCATAGATCCAAGGAAGGGTTGAATAACATCCCTATGAGGACTTGGTGTAACACTACAATGTTTTGTAAGCCTACGAGTTGTGTGTGTGTGTGCGTGCATGTGTTGTAAGCTAGATTTGGCTAAGTGTGAAATATCTAATTTTATGATTAATAAAGAGTAAATTGTGTTCTTTTCTTTATTTATTGCACATTATTTGTTATTAGGTTACACAGTCTAAGACATCTCTTCATTGAGACCCCTAACCATGACTACATCACTATATATTTATGATTTTCACTTAGGAAGACTTGCATTTCTAGAGTGTATTCATTAAATTATTCTAGCTCATCCTCATAATCAGATTCCTCATGGGGTAGATTTATAGCCCTAGATCTTGTGGTGAAAATGGGACTGGTGAGAATGTATTTGTTTTTTGTGGTATTTGTCAGTGACATGTTACAACCATTGGTAGGACTCTCATGGGAGAAATACAAATTGTAACTAGAAGTATTTTGACATTTATTAGTGTTAGTCATGGACATGGCACTATCATTGTTGTTATTGAATGCTTAGAAAGCAAAGAAATCTTGGTCGACTTCATCTTGGGTGTTGTTAAGAAACCCCATTGTCGAAATGAGAATATAATATTTAGGGATGTTAAAGGAAAATAATTTTTTTAAACAAGGTATGTTTTACAAATTGCAAAAGCTAATAAGTTATGAAAAATAAAAATGTGAAGATAAACCAACATAGTGGGGCGGTAAGATTCATGTTGGTTCACCAAAATGTATGTAGGCTAAATATTGTCAACAATATAAGGATATTTTAATATAAGAAAAGGTAGAAGAACACACTATATCTAACACATGTAGTACATAGTTCCACAAAGTAATAAAAAGGTATAGACAAAGGCCAAGTAGAATGAAGATTGCAAGGAATCTATACAAGGAATCGAAGAGCATAAACCTAATTAAATCGAAGATGTAAGATGTGTAAACTAAATTAATCAAAGAAAAGATAATGCTATTAGGTGGTAACCAAGAGGTATCTAATCTAAGGTTTGTAAGGGTGTCATTAGATGATAACCATGAGATGTGAATATAATAAAAAAAGGTGCAAAAATAATAATATACTAACAATCATAAGCTATTATAAGCAAGACAATAACATACCAATATAATGTATCTAAAAAAATAAATAAATAAATAAAGAGTATAATGTTAGGAATACTTACCTTGTTAGGTTGTGGAGCTAAAAGCTTCACTGATGAAGACATTGGAGGAGGTTGCTGAGTGTCACAGTCATCGGCGTCGATTAGGCCAACCGACATCGGTCATGGGTGGACAGGTAGCTGCCGACATCGGTCAGATATCGATTGACGTCGGTCATCTCTAGGCAGTCAAGGACCGACGTCGATCGCCTGTGTGTTCCAGAACTGTTTGTTACACGAACAGTTAGTTGTTAAACGACCAGTTTGCATGTTAAAGGCTAATTTTAGTCTTGAGCTGCAGATCTAATTATTGTAATTGGATGTCTAATTATTGTTTGCATGGGATCTATATAATAGACTCATGGGTTGTATTGTAAAGTGTGCTAGTTTGAGAATTGAGCTTGGTTAGCTCCTTCAGTGTGAAGAGAGCAAGGGTAGCTCCTCCTAGTTCCATAGGGGTGCCGAGTGTGTATGATCAGGTAGATCTACGGGATAACAAGATCTAGTAGAAGATCCACCGAGGTACTAGTTTAGAGAATCATAAGGACTTGGTGAGGCAAGGACAAGGGTTCTTCAAGGTGTAGAGAGATCTACATGGTAAATAAGATCAGGTTGATTTGCAGGTTGTTGCAAGATTAAGGAAATCTACTTGAAGTACTTTTGAGTGCTTGGTACTGGCAGTATTGTTACTGACTGGTTGGAGGTGAACAAAAACTTTGTTTTTGAGTTGTTTGTTATGACCGTAATTGAGAGAGAGAACTCTTGATTGAGAATTACTGGGAGCACTAGAGGTGTGGGAAGCCTCATAGGTGTGAGAAGAGTGTGGCATCTTCTTGATTGTATTTTCTTTGTGGATGAGTTGAATACAAGATTGTATTGTCTCTCAAATTCTATGTTGTTTCTGGTTTCTAGTTACTTATTTCTTCTGGTTTAATTCCGTGGTTAGTTGCTTGTATATGGTAATCAATTGTGCTTTCTAGGTCCTAACAAGTGGTATCAGAGCTAAGGTTGCAGGGAGCAGGTTTGTGTTTGATTATAGGTCACTCTCAGGGGTTTCTGATTGAGTGGGAGTATAGCAATGGCAGAAGGAAGTATGGAGGAATTCAAAAGCAAGAATAGTCAATTACGGTGTTATGGAAAGAAAGAGCAGGAAAAGAAAAATTGTTGGTTGATAGCGGATCAGCATAAAGGGAATGAAGAAGCATGTGTTGTAGGTATTATTGCATGGATTGCTCTGGTATGTTCCTTGGATAAAGTAGAATCTTGTTTTATAGATTCTGTTGCCTCTTTTCATGCAGCCTGAAATAGAGTATTTTTCTATGTTAAGGTCTTTGGAGACTTTGAAAAGATTTATTTAGGGGCTGGTGTGCCTTGTCAAAGTTTTGGCAAAGGGGAAGTGCGGCTAAAATTGCAGATGGCCAACACATGGGTGTTGAAGGAGGTCATGCAGGTCCCAGTCTTGAAGATATGGCTAATTTTTTCAAAAAAGTTGGGTGATGAGAGATGCACGGAAACTCTCACAGCGGATGCACTTGAATTAGCAGGTGGTAAGAAAGTAGGTATCCTTTATCTATCTACTTATATTACTGATTCTTCTTTTGTTGTGAAGACGTGGCTTTGTAGGCTTGGTCACATGAGCAAGAAGGAGATGCATGTTCTTAAGAGGAAGTCAGATGTTTTTGACAGACTTAAGAACTGGAAAGCCTTGGTGTTCATGGAGTAGATGACAGATAGAGATCAGTGGAGAAGATTGGATATCTCTGAGCAGGGCAGTTTGGACAGGGTTTTGATCTAAAGAGAGCTCACAGGTAAAAATTCATCACTCATAGAAGAACACAGGTACCGGCGTCGGTCAAAAGGAATCAGCGTCGAACAGATAGGTGCCGATGTCGATCATGTGCAGACCAGAGCCGGTGGTGTCGGGCAGGGTAAGACCAACGTCAGTCAGAAAATCAATGTCGGCAACAGGTAGACACCGATGTCAGTCAAGAAACTGGCATCGGTAGTCAGGACAGTCACATGGAACTAACGTTGATTGGATGCAGACTGTGTGGTGACTGAGGTCGGTCATTGGAACGGATTTTGGGTAGACAGCAAGCTGTCAAGGAGTCTCAAACGCCCATATGGAGGACTGAAAGGGTAAGTAAGCCTCAAATTCGTTATTCTTTTTCTTTATACTCGTTGCTCACTGCAGAGCAGGAAGGATCCAAGAAACAGTGGGAGCATGGCATGAATGAGGAATTTGATTCTTAAGATGCAGAACCAAACAGAAGATTTGGTAAGGTTGCTAGCCGGTATGAAAGCACTAAAAGACGAATGGATTCCTTGGTTAAATAATAGATTGAATGGATACATGAGATGGAAGGCCAAGTTATATGGTCTTGAGCAGGCTGCAGGATAGTGGTACAGGTTTGACGGGAGTATGACAAAGCATGGCTTTAGTCAATGTCATTGTAACCATTGTGTTTGTCTTACCAGGTTGGATGATGGTCGCGACATTATCCTGTCACTGTATGTGGATGATATGCTTGTTGCAGATTCAGACATGCAGGGTTTTTTTGATCTAAAGGTAAGGTTAGTTCAGAGGTTTGCCATGAAAAATTTGGGAGCAATGAAATTCTTTGGCATGAGTAATCCTAGAGACAGGAAAGATCACAAGTTGATGTTGTCACAGGATGATTGTGTGAAGGTAGTGCAGGATGCAGAACCGGACATCACACCTATGGATGGACAGTTCACAGAACAGGGTCCCCAATCACATGATGAGGTTGAGTACATGTGTACTCCCTGATATTGCCCCAGTAGTGGGAGTTGTCAGCAGGTTTGTAGTCAATCCGGGAAGGAAGCACTGGAAAGCGGTTCAGTGGGTTCTCAGGTATCTGAGAGGGACTAGCAGCAGGTATACATGCTATGCAGGGTCAGGCACTTCGGATGTGCCAGGTTACTTGGATGACAGGATTTGCATCACAGGATGTGTGGTGGTTGGTCTTCAGGATTGAGCTTGAAGAGGGATACAAGCCAGGAAACAAATTAGACGGTGTACAAGTACAGGTGCAACTGTTTATCTCCAAGTGGGAGATTGTTAGGTTGTGGAGCTAAAAGCTTCACTGATGCAGACATTGGAGGAGGTTGCTGAGTGTCACAGTCACCAGCGTCAGTCAAGCCAATCGATGTCGGTCATGGGTGGACAAGAAGCTGTCAACATCGATCAGATATCGGCTGATGTCGGTCATCTCCAGGCAGTCAGGGACCGACGTCGGTCGCCTGTGCATTTCAGAACTGTTTGTTGCACGAACAGTTAGTTGTTGAACGGCCAATTTGCATGTTAAAAGTTAATTTTAGTCTTGAGCTGTGGATCTAATTATTGTAATTGGATGTCTAATTATTGTTTGCATGGGATCTATATAATAGACTCATGGGCTGTATTGTAAAGTGTGCTAGTTTGAGAGTTGAGATTGGTTAGCTCCTTCAGTGTGAAGAGAGCAAGGGTAGCTCCTCCTAGTTCCACAGGGGTGCCGAGTGTGTATGATCAGGTAGATCTGCGGGATAGCAAGATATGGTAGAAGATCCACTGGGGTACTGGTTTGGAGAATCATAAGGACTTGGTGAGGCAAGGACAAGGGTTCTTCAGGGTGTAGAGAGATCTACATGGTAAGTAAGATCAGGTTGATTTGCAAGTTGTTGCAAGATTAAGGAGATCTACTTGAAGTACTTTTGAGTGCTTGGTACTAGCAGTATTGTTACTGACTGGTTGGAGGTGAACAACTCTGTGTTTGAGTTGCTTGTTGTGACCGTAATTGAGAGAGAGAACTCTTGATTGAGAATTACTGGGAGCACTAGAGGTGTGGGAAGCCTCATAGGTGTGAGAAGAGTGTGGCATCTTCTTGATTGTATTTTCTTTCTGGATGAGTTGAAAACAAGATTGTATTGTCTCCCAAATTCTGTGTTGTTTCTCGTTTCTAGTTACTTATTGCTTCTGGTTTAATTCCGTGGTTAGTTGCTTGTATATGGTAATCAATTGTGCTTCCTAGGTCCTAACATACCTTGGATTGAATTTATGGCACATCAATCTCCCCCTTGGTTCAAGTGGCACTTTGTGAGAGATGTTGTAGTTAAAGTTCAAAATAGAAAGAAGAATACGTAAGTATCCTTAGTTGGAGATTCCAAAGACTAGGTGCACCTTTCTGATTCAACCTCTCTTCTTAATAGTTTAAAATACCTTGTGCAAACAAGTCTTCCTCAAGTGTAGGCTCCTTAGCCCTAATTCATCTTCTTCTTACTAAGGTAGATTTGCGTGCTTGATCAAAGTAGATTGAATGTCTTGCTTTTAATAAATGAGAAAGGGGAACCATTTGAATATGGCTAAAAGCCCAAAAATCCTCAACTAAAACTTAGCTGACATCATCGACCTAGTTGATGAAGTGGAAAAAGTGTTTGCAAACATAGTACTCCATAAGCCTAGTCGATGAAATTGGCCAAGAGGAAGCATTGAAAAATGTCATCGGTTAGGCATATGACGTCAAGGATAAACATGTGAATCGGAAGAAGAGCAACAAAAAGGGGGAATGAGAACTCTCAAAAGACAAATAAGTAGATGACAAGACATGGATGAAAGAAATATAGTAGATGATCGCTAGGGAATCTCTCACAAAGCACCCAAAAAAAACCCACCCTGATCTTGGTGCACTCCTTAAGATGTGTATTAAGGGAGATTGATGCACCGACAAGTCTTATAATAAAAATCATCTATAAGCAAAAAAATGAGTTGTATACTCAATGAATGTTTTAATGATTTATTGATTTTCCTCTAGAATACTTGCAAGTGCTCAAAATATTCATGTGAACCATAAAATGAACTCTCTAGATTTCCTTTTGTGAAAATGAACTACAAGGCTTGTGTGTTATAGATAAATTGAATTCAAATTAGGACTCTACTGGCATATAAAACGACATCCAATAGTCACAAGGTGAAAAAAGTGGAACAAAGAAAGTGAGTGCACTCTAGCCACAAGGGGCCACATAAGTCTCTCATGACCTTATGTAAACCGACATCCAACGGTCACAAAGCGAAAAAAATGGGACAAAGAAAACAAGTGCACTATAGCCACAAGTGACCACAAAAGTTTTTCATGACTGTACCCTAACGTTCTAGACATATCTAAACTATTAGTACAACTTCCATACAATTTAATTATACTAAAAGAAAATTAAATGAGAGATATTATGACAATTAGAGAGGGTTGGAAGAAGGATTGTAAACCATCATAAATCAACAAAACACATTAATAATGCTTAATTTAAACCAATAATCAACAAATATACAAACATCTTAAAATCATACAATTAACAATTAATGAATACCCACAATATTTTTTTAGGTGTCTACACTAAATTTCATCTTTTGAAAGTGGCATTATGAGCAATTTTACCCATTAACTTGAAACAATTTGAGGTCTCTAATTTTGGAAAAAGGCACTGCAAATTGAATGCAGTGCATTGATGTGATAATGATACACCACAATACTTATGAATAGGTCAATCGAAAAGAAATAAAATGGTTGCAAATGTGATAGTAAATCAAAGTCGACTTTTAGAAAAAATTAATTGTGACGAGGAGCGGGAGTAGGTGCATTGGTGGCGATGGGTTTCAGGGAGGCGCTGAAGCAATTTGTGGCGATGAGAAGGGGCTTTCCCAGGGTTTGCGAGGGGGCTTTCTCGCCAACAAGAAGCTTAAGAATCCGTCGCAGCTGCGCATGGTGAAGCAGGTTGAGCTGGGCACGGACGAAGGGGAAAATGCCCTATTTTTTAATGAATGTATCAATGTCATAAATCCATTTCACTGTTGCATTGATTTCTACAAGTCGCAGATTCTCTTTGACCATCCAGCGGCCTCCCCTCAGCTAGCTCAGAGGCAGAGTCTCTCAGTTTCAGGGATGGAAACAAATAATTATGGGAAGGAGGTTATTTGGGATCCAGACAAAACAACCTTGGTTGGAGAATCCGTTTGACCTAGGTTTAGAGTGGGCCAATAATCGAGAGGCAATTACTTTACAAGTGGATCTTTAGAATATCTCCTTATCAAAGGAAATTACTTTGCTTTCCTCATGTGCCCTAATTGGCAAATTCTTTGGGAAGCGTATTTTGAGATCAGAGATAGAAAAGTGGTGCTTGGAGAACTGGGGGATGTTTGCAAATTGCGCTTTCTTCCTATGGTTTTCTTTGCCGTGATTTTTTCCCATGCTGACCAAAAATTTGTTGCGTTGTGCATCCACTTTGAGTTTTTAGCCGTCCTTTGGGCTCCACCTACAGCCCTGGGTCCCCAACTTCAATGCTCTCAATGCTGAGTTTGGGCTCTCTTTTAGATGGATCTGAATGTGTGCCTTACCGTTGGAATTTTGGGAGGAAATTCTTCTGACCAAAATTGGATGCTCTCTTAGAAAGATGGTTTCAATCAACAAAGTCACCAAAGAAAGTCACGAAAGAAAGATCACTTGCATCCTTTGCAATAATCTGTATCTCTGTTGACCCTTCCTCTCCTCTCCACCATTTCATTCGGCTGCAGGAGAGGTTCTTGGTTGCAGCGCACAGAGGAGTATGACACTTGTTTCCTCTGTCAACAACCTGGGTATTACAAGATTCATTGTCCTTTCGTAGTTGTGCAGCCTCTGACAAGGTGTAGCACCTCAAGCCTGGGAATCCTTCGGTGAGGGTTTAAAGGTGGAATGGCCCTATATTGAGGACTATTTATGTGAATATGGATTCTTCTCCTTTCAATCGGGCATGCGTGTTCCTCTCTGCAGCAGAATTCAATGAAAAGCTTTGATCAGATGACCCCTCGAACCATGTTGAAGGAGACAAAATCCATTGCCAAAGAATCTTGTGTATTAGCTTATGCGTTGTGTGGGTCTATGAAAGATGCTAATAGGGTGGTGGCCCTCAAGGATTTGGAGGATCAAACAGATCAGATCGCTGGGGATCCCTTTGCAATTGAGGATGCGGTAGATTTCCTATGGATCTTCCCGTTCTTTCTTCAAACATTCTGAAGGAAGTCAATAATGGAAGGATTCCAAAGCGAGGTTAGAAATCCAAGAGTGATAAATCGCTAGGGGAGGCGGCAACAGGGACTCAAGAAGTTATCAGTTCCTTTTTCTCTCCTAGGAAGCAGAGGATGAATACCCCCATCTCTTCTCACTAACTTCTTCCTCTAGGGTTTTACGTTGATTTGTCCGTGTTAGTTGTCTTTTTTACTTGTGTGTGCTGGGCCTTCTTGATTGTTCTAGAATTAGAAAGCTACAAGGAGTTGCTTGTGGAGTTTGGATAATGGTTTATTTGAGCTTGATTTGAGTTATGTTGATTCAATTGGGTTTTCCGGTGGTTTGAAAGTTTGGATCTACCAGTGTTTTTCTTTGGAGCTTTGGAGTTTGTAGTGTGTTGTTTATTCAGGGTGTGGTAAAGAGTTTGCCTTTCTTTCTTTTTATTGGGTACGTTTTCCATTTTCAGACCTTTTTTAGTTGTTTATGGTAAAGAGTTATCTTCTTAGCAGAAGTAGTATGGGTTTTTCAATGTTTTCTCTATTTTTTGTCATCTCATTTTTATCATATAGGTAAGCCCCACCTCCCCTCCCAACCTTTATAATATTGATTAAAAAAAAAGGTTCAACACAATGGCACCATTAAAAAGCATAGAGATGAGTTTATAGCCCCTTTTTTCAGAAAAATAAACAATGCTTGGGTCAAGTAGGAATGGATTATGAGGATACATGCATTCATTTATCAAAGGTTGAGGGTCTAGTTGCTCATAATAAGGTCACTGGTTCCATTTTTGGTTAGGACAGCGAAAACCTTTCTCCACAAGGAGAGCATAATCCCTTTCCACATGGGGGCCCCTCGAAAGGTACCCACATTCGCTAAGTGACAATGTGGAAAAAAAAATGGTCATGTTGAATGATGATAATTTAATTCACAACACAATTCGGTTGAAAGTACATTAATGTAAGCACGTTCCTTCATAATAATTTAGAGGATGAAGTGTCTTGAATTTTTAGTTGAAAAAAAGATAAATATAATTTACAAATTTATTAACGATCATTTATATTAACTATTTATATTGAAAAAACATGTGTAGTGTCTTTGTTTCCACCATGTTTAAATATAAAAATAATATTATAAAGAATATATAATCTCATATTTATTTCACATATAAAATAATTGTGAATAGTTGCTACTTGATTCTTCTTTTTAATTTTGTAGACAATTTCATAATTTACACGCTTTAAAAGCACAATCATAATGTTGAAGACAATTTTTTTTTTTTTTTTTTTTTTAACTTTATAAATGGGCACTCTTAAAAAATTTAATGGGATGGTAGACATAAAGAATGGTAGTAGCAACATCAATAGTAACTACAATGATATATTATATATGACAATGTTAAAGATAATTTAGGATGTATATTTGAATGACATTGTGATACATCCCACAAACCAATTTGGTCTAGAAAGGATGTTAAAAGTTGTCATCATCATGTTAGTCTACAATTCAATGTATATTTACATGAAAATGAAGATGTCTAAATCATTTTGGTTTTTGCAAGCTAAGAGATCTCAAAGATTAGTTGAGTAATTAAATTAGGTGAAGTGGCTTCTAATTTTATTGAGGGTGGGGCCCAAGGTGTTTTTAGATTAATTTAATGGTGTTCATCCTCAACTTCATTAATACCACGAATTTTACAAATTCACCTCCCCAATAGTGTTTTCAGGTTAATGTAATGACTAATTTCACTATCAATATTCATTTGTATTTAACATTGTGATGTTAGAAAAATAATGTTGCCCCATCAAAAACTAGGATTAAGCAGTATTACAACTCTCTTATAAAAAATTCATTATCATTATAGATATTTTCTTTGAACTTCAAAGACGTGTAAGACTCAATGCTATTAACATTATTGATTAAATTATCAACCTCTATATCCAAAGTGTTTCTTGCCTGTCCTTTCATCAAACTTTGATGATTACTAGTTATATTAAATGTGATAAGAGAACATCTGTTGTTATTTTGTTTGAGCAGCTTTGAGTTTATATCATAAAAATCATGCCTCTAGACTCTACAAAAGTAAAAGTACAACCAACTTTAATCAAGAAAATATAATATGAAGTCTTACATTTTATTTTGAAATTTTAGGTGATATGATGCTTTTGGATTCTCTCAACTTTATTCCAAGTCTCACAAAAGATGTAGCAAGCCCGAACCTCACCTATATAGAATCATTGGGATAGCTTAAGCTTTGAAAATAAATCTTTTCTTATCCCAATCTTAGAATTCAACATTTTTGCATATGTTTTCTAGTCTGTGATAGGCTTTCCACCCATCAATGATTTTTTTCCAACACCATGGTTCCAATTTAAGTGGCAATTGATGTCGATGACTAACATTTGTGAGCTTGGAATTCATATAAGGTATTTTTATGATATAAAATTAGAGAGCAGGTTTTATTTTTGGTTTTAATGATCATCTTAATTTTATCAAGATTAATGGTAAGTTTATAATTCTTACAAAATTGATCGACAACTATAAAGTTTCTCTTAACAAATGTGTGCATATAAGAGTGATGACAATCAAGTGCAGTTAATTTGTTCTTCGATAAACAGGGTATAGCTTCCCAATTATTTCCCTATGAATGAACAATTATCAAGTGCTTTTAACTAGTTTCTTATAGCTTGAAGCACATTGTCACAATACCTGGCAAACTAAAACAATATCATTATAGATTCTCACAGAATTTCCAACAAAAGAGCATCGGTTTGCATTGCTCTTTTTTGAGTAACTCAAGGCTATTA
The DNA here is from genome assembly GCA_037957365.1 of Torreya grandis. Lineage (NCBI taxonomy): Eukaryota > Viridiplantae > Streptophyta > Pinopsida > Cupressales > Taxaceae > Torreya > Torreya grandis. Next base: position 1,401,212 of record JARHVA010002111.1, read on the forward strand.
TTGTGTCACCCTAGAGACAATTTTATAGTCAAACAACCTTCTTATTGTAACAAAAAATTGAAACTGCCTTGAATCAGTCCCCAAGGCATAGCAGTTGGTCTGTCAAGCTATAGTATTACAATTTTATAGTCAAACAACCTTCTCATTGTAAACGAAAATTGATATTACCTCTAGTTTGTCCTTCATGATGTCTGTCCATGAATGTTTTTCAAGTAAATGTTAGAGCAATTAATGTCTAAGTGATGGTTATTAGCCCTTAACTTACATTGATAATTAATTAATTAATTAATAATATATTATTTATTACACGAAATGAAAACCTCATGAAAATAAATAATATTATTATGGCTATTCAATACTTACGAAATATTTTAATTAATTAGTTTTCTACAACAGTCACCTCCCTTCTTGAATATTATAAATAGAATCTTACCCCTATTGTAAATTTATTTTGAGGACCCTGAAAGCTTAGTTTGAAGATTTGAAAATTGCTTGAGAAATTTCAAAACCTATGAAGACTCTAAAAATCAGATAAATCTATATTTTGTCATCAAAATTTGATTTTGAAGGTTTGATCTGCTTTGTGAAAAAATTTCAAAAAAATTGGCAAAATTTCAAAGTATCTAGGGGCATATACAATTTATTCTAACTCGATATATTTTTGAGTTAACAAGGTTTTTGTGAATGTCATTTTGTAAAGAAGTGAAATTGAAAAGATTTTATGTATTGAAGGAATAGTTTCAACATTGAATAATCATTGTGGGTTTTTTACCTCCATTGGAGGTTTTCCCACCTAATTCTCCGTGTTGTCTTATTGATCTTTGTATCAATTTGTGTATTCTTTGCTTATTAATTCACATCTAGATTTTTCGTGTTCATATGCACTCTGAATTCTTTCAGCAGAAGAGGCAGAGGAAGTCCAAGGTGAATATGACAAAATCCATGCCTCTCAGTGGAGGTTACTTGCAAAGAAGGCCATTTCCCAAACCAAAAAAATAGCAAAAAGAGGCTTAGCAGCTAAGACATCCTGCAACAGTTGCAATACAAAAGATCACCGGTAATTCTTGAATTGCTCATTGGCCATTGAACATTGTGGCTAACTTCTAACATTAAAGGTTAAAACTAGATCAGACTAAACTAAAACAAAATTTGAAGATTCTAAGCATACAATAGCAAAATTTATTCATTTCTATTCCTATGCATATCTCAAAGATTATTATAAACTACCCTGCAACAAACTCAACAAAAGAACAATCGCCACAGCTGGCAGAAGTAAACATAAGATTTACTGCAATCAACATTGCACGTACACATCTAATGATTTATTTGTTCCTTTTTAAACTCTTAAGAATATTCTATATTACTGAATATCTAGCGATAAATCTAAAGCCAAAAAACAAAAGAATTTCCGATTATAATTTGTCCGCAGAACAATGGTACCCCCATAGTTCACATTGCTGCTAAAGCAATTAAGATATTATCCTATAAAAGAGGTTCCAATATGGTGCATCAAAATATGTCTGAACTGAAACAAAATATATAGGACACTATATCAAAGTAAATTTGGAACGATATCATTAAGCTAATTTCAAAGCAAAACCCTGTTCATTGACTAGCTTAAGCAGCCTGTCAGTTTCTTCATCAGGGCTCACACGATCCTCTGTCATTTTCTCCAATACTTTGGAAGCAGCTTCACCAGCCTTAATATATGTTGAAAGAAGTGAGTTATAAACTTCTGTGGTTAAACATTTAAAACATCTAAGGAGTCCCAGAAACTCCTCTGCATCTTTTACATTGCCCTGCTCCTCAAAATGTTTTAGAATACCCATGACATTTTCAGACTTTGGTTGCCAATCTTTAGGTTTCCCTATTGCCAGAGCTTTCTTCAGGCTTACAACTGCCTTCGATATCTGTTTGCTTTCTAAATAGCCCTCTGTAAGTATTTCCCAAGTTCTGCCATTTAGAGAACCTTTATTCTCTGAGATTTTATCATGAAATAGTTCGGCCTTTTCCAGCATTCCTTTGTTTATGTAAACATCAAGAAGTATGTTAGATAATTTGCAATTAATTACTGGACTTAAAGTCTCCCATTCTTGGAAAATTTTCTCAGCTCCTTCAATGTCACCAACCTTCACCAATGAAGCAAGCACAGATTTATAACTTGAAAAAAATGGTCTATCAAAGCCCATTTTTACAGATTTCCATATCCTATAAACTTCCTCTTTATTACCAAGAGCGCCATACAGGGTAATAAGAGAATCAAATCCGACGACGTCTCTTTGAGGAATCCTTCTCTCTAATTCTTTCACCGTAGGCTCTGCTTTGTCTAAAAGACCAGCATTGACATATATGTTTGCTAAGGTGCTATAAGTCGTCCAATGTACATTAAATCCACCACGAGCCTTTATTTCATCCACAATCTTCTCTATCCCATCAATGTCAGACATGGCACCGCATGCACTTATCCATAGATTATAAGTTTGTGTATCTAGCGGCACATTCATTTCCTTCATACGATTAACTTGCAAAAGAACTTTGTCTGTCTGGCCAATTGCCATATAGAGAGCCATCATCTGACTATGAAAATGTTAATCTGAAGCAAATCCTAACTCCTCCATCTTTTCCATTTGTTGCTCTGCTTTTTCAATCAATTGCTCCTGGACATAACAATAAAGAAGAGCACCATGGGTCTTTTGATTCTTTACATTCTCAGGGAGATCCTCAAAATACTTTTCAGTATGAGCTATGCCATGCACTTTTGTGATCAGGTACATGTGGACAGAATAGTAACCTGTTTCAGGTTCAAACTCATTGTGCTTTTGCATCCACTCGGAAACCTGCAATCGAATCCAGAATTTTATATCATAAAAATGTAACGGTTAGGCTCCAGAAAATTCAATATTATGTAATACCATGCAATTTAAACATCTGAAAATGAATATAGCATGAACTTGAATCTCCCCTGCTAAATCAAAGAACATGCTATACTACTCTAAATCAGAACATATCCTCAAATCCACCTCCAAATTGTTTGAGATGAAGAATGATTAGAAGTCCATAAAATCATTAATGATCAATAAATGAATGCACTAAAGGCTTTGACTTGTAATTAAGAGGGCACTTAACTACGGACAATACCCTCACTGTCAAAGAAATGCCATATAGCTCGCATTGTGACAGAAACTTCAAATCCCCTCTTGTAGTTCTGCCAGCAAGCCCACTATTCCCACAAACCATCATGACTAGCTGGTAGACTTGTCCTTTATGCATGATGAATGAACATTTTCAATTTCAGGAAACCTATGTATAATACTGTCTTTCGGTGATTTGGGTAAAAAGTGCAATCCGTTTTTTAAGCAAATCCTTGTATCTATGATGACTTTTGAGTATTTATGGTGAATTTAAAACAATATCACTTGACGCTCTAATGAGGTTTGCTGCAATAACTAACTTCATAGTTCGACTCATAAAATTTTAAGAGAGGCGACCAGTATAGAAAATTGTAGTGAACTGCTTCGTAAGTGGATTTTTGAGCTGTCAAATGCATTAATCAAATGCTTTTGGCCTCTGCCATGCATCTCCACCCCAATTAGGGACTTCAGCTTGTATTCTTTGGGGATTCCTACTTTAGAAGTGTGGGTTTGATGTAACAGTGATTTTCAATTAGATATAGTTCTCATGTCTTTGGGGTCGAAATCCACATTTTGAGCCAAAATCAAGCAATAACAAGGACCAAAAAGATTCTACTTGACTAATATTGTCATACTTTTTAGCTAGTGAACCATCTTTTTTTATTATTTGAAGACATTAGCTCTCTATACAGTAACCTTTAACTATTGCACGCATAAGCTCTTTATAGGCCATAAAGAAAAGTACCCTTAAGTGATGTTTTGAGTTGGAAAACATTATGGAGATAGAATAATCAGACTCCACACTAAACACAGCAATATCTACGGATATGTATTTGCTCCTATGATTGGCTAGGCTTCCCAAGCTGTTTTATTTCAAAAATATATTTCTACATGATCTAATGAGGAACCTGTGTTTGCCCCATGTCTAAATGATGATAATGACGACTTTTAACGTCCTTTAGAATAAATTGGTCTGTAGGACCTGTCAAAGTGTATCATTCAACATACATTATGTTGCCTTGGTCTTCAGTATACAATACATCATTGTAGTTGCTATTGTTGTTCATATTGCCACCTTGTCTTACTTGCCTTCTAATTCTTCAACAGTGCAAGTTTATGAAGTATCATCCTTGAAATTGTCATCAGTGTAGCAATCTTTCTCTTTCTCCGTGATCTGCCATCCCTTCATGAGCATATGGAATGTCTTAAAAAAGATGAAAGAGACAAATAAGATAATGGCCATTCATAAGCATATAATTGATACTAGATATTCCTTACAATATCATTTTTACATTTAAACATGGTAGAAATGATGGTACGCAAGATGTTTTGACTCTTGGAAGGTAGGAACTAATGTAGACTAGTTGAGTAACAAAATTGGGTGAAGCCCCTTTGTAAGCAAAACCCTACATTTTCTTGCCTTTGTGTGGTAAGCGGCACTAAGGTTAGAAGGCTTATGCCCATAGCTACATGTTAACAAAGTGGAAACATAGGTGGGAGATTTATCTATAAAGAGGTAAACATAATGACCGTTTAGTGAAAACAGTACTACCTAAGATATGTATTTGCACATATGAATGGCTATGGTTCGCAAGATGTTCTTTTCTAAAATATCCTTCTACAGGATCTGATCAAGTACCCATGATTGTTCATTCCTAAGTAAATTGGAAAGATCACCTAGGATGAAGGACGAGCCATAGAAAGTGAGAGTTACCTTTTCTTGTAAGCGGCACACAAGTTATTAGTCTTATGCCTACAACTATAAAATAAAAATGCAATCACAAAGTGATTTGCCTATCGAGAGGTAAAACTAATGCCCATTTGGCATTAACTAGCATCTTAATTTTTTAACACACACAGATCTACACGTGTGTGCATATATATGACAGACATGCATTTTATATTACTTCAAGGAAAAAAAATTATAATAACCTAACACTAGGGGGCAGGGCTACATGGAAAGGCTCTTCCTATAAAAGCTAACATTTGAGCCTGTGTCCAAGAGGGAGCTCTTTACAGAAACACTTGAATTTAATTTTGACCATCGAAACCAACTCCATATTAAAAACACTTGGATCACCCAAGCCAAAGCAAGATGGGACCTCATGAAAAGTAGCCTTACACATGGATTTCCAGAGGAATCCAAACAAAGGCAAATGGGCATACATGTAATTAGTCTTATGCCCATAACTATATAATAATAATGTAATCACATAGAGTGATTTGCCTATTGAGAGGTAAAATTAATGACCATTTAGCATTAGCCACCATCTTTTTTGTTCAAGTAAGAAGAATATATATGCACACACATATCTACACACATGCACATATATATATGAGAAATAAATCTTAAATAACTTCAAGGAACAAGATTTATAACAATCTAACAATAGGGATACATGGAAAGACTCTTTCTATAAAAGCTAACATTTGAACCTGTCTCCAAAAGGGAGCTCTTTACAGAAACACTTAAATTTAATTTTGACCATTGAAACGAACTCCATACTAAAAACAATCAGTTCCCCCAAGCCAAAACAAGATGGGAACTCATAAAAAGTAGTCTTAAACATGGATTTCCAGAGGAATCCAAACAAAGTCAAACAGTTTGTGTGATATAACAATTTGAAACTTTCTAGGATCATTGAGGTGTCCCCAAGGAGAGGTTGCCTTCAAGAGGGGCAATCTTGGCAATATAGATATCTCTACCAGTTCATCTCAACCACACAAACTGCAAGCAAAATATGTAATGCCAAGTCTATGAATCCTTGTCTTGACTGCAAAACTTGGTGGAGCATTAACCACCCAAAAACTTTGTTTGAAAGAATTTTTTTATTTCCAAGTAGAGTGACACCTTCAAGGTCCCTCATGCGCACCATATTTAAGTCAATCATGGATAAGGATCAACCTTCTACCTCACTAAAACATAAAGATCTTTATCCACATAGTTGTAAAATGTCTTCCCACCGTTCCATTTCCAATTTCACTTTAAGTTACATTTAATAAATGTCTTTAAGGATCAATCTACAAAGGTCTTGATAGGCTTCTATTAAAATTTAGGGCTCAATTAAAGTCCCACCAAGTATATCATTGCTCATGCTCACAATTCCACAAATCCCCACAGTGAAAAAGACCTTTTTTGGGCATTACTTTACCACCAAACATTGGCAAGAGACCAAGACAACTGCTTGAAGAATGAATCATCCAAAGAAGTCTTGCTGCAAGATCCTAAGCATCTCACAGCCCTCAATCTGCCAACGGAGAAAGTCAGCTACCATCAACCATCAAGCAAGCAATGCGCACTATTTTAAGACTGACTACACCTAGAAGCACAAATGACTATGCATTAGCAATTTATCAACAATGTCACAAAGCTAAAGGGAGCCCCAATACACCGAAGATGCTAAACAATTTGGATTCAATGACAATAAAATCTGCCATGGCAAATTCCCCTCCATTGCTATTACTACCCACTTTCCCACAAGGACAACTCCTTGAGCCCTTATGCTGGGGTTTCCCAACAGCACTTGATCCATTGGGAAATCATAGAAATACCAAGCCACTAACAGGATCCCTTTCACTCCATCGTGTTTGCCCTACAGGAAAGATTATGAACATGTCCTCCCAACATTTTTATGCCAGATGCATTTCTATGTGAGACCCTCCCACTGGAAGCTGCTCCTTTCTTCGTACTTACATTTGATTGGTGGAGGGCACGTGGTTGCAGGATGGACAACTGGGATTTCTGGTCTGACTGCTATGCTGGCATCTGTCTTCAAGATAAATCAACCGTTGTGCACTCTTCTCAAGTATGTTGTCCACCAATGAGTTTTTGATCTATAAACTGAACAGATTCCTGCCACGTGTGCAAAATCAACATCGAACGTTGGATGATGCTCTCTGTGGCCTTTGTCGCCCCTGCGAAGCCAAGCTCCTTTTCAAGCCCAATGAGGAATGTAAATTTGCTTAAAAAGGTCAAACATACCAACATCATATCCTCCATTATAACCCAGCTATCACTGAACTTCACTTCTCTCCAAATTTCCTGAGCCTTCCATGTCACTGCATTTTAATAACAACTGTGCTTCTAAATGTTCAGCAATGGTTGTGGAAATCATTATGACTCTTGAAAACCATAAATGTTTTAGACATTGTTGGAGAAAGCTAGACCTGATGTGATACACCAATCAGTGTGCAATGCAATGCCATGAATGATTTCTGTTTGCTGTTAAAAAAACTAAAAAATTAAAACAAAACCTTTGCAATGATTGCACAATAGGCACAAAACAACTCAAAAACAATTTGGAGAATATGCAGAAAATAGGTTTTTAAAAAAGGCCTTGTAGAGAGGATCGGATAAAACAGGCACTCCACATTATTGAAATATCCTCTATGGATTTATTTGATAATGTAGAATATAGATTGTGAAACATAGTAAGAGAATGGGATTACCATTGGATAGAATCATTGATAAGTCAATATAACTATTTATACATAAATATGTCATATATAAATTCTCGAGTTTCAACTAAAGGTTTTGATCTCATTTTTTTTTTGACTTGATAGAAAATTGACTCAGGTGTAACTTGGAAATAGTAGACAGGTTCAAGAGTACTAAACTTAAAATATTTTAAATGTGTACTCGCTCAATGTGACCTTCACCAAATAAGACTTTAACAAATCCTTGCCTCTTGGTTCGAATGTAACCCAAATAGCAATGATCTAGTTAGGGCAACAAGTACCCCATCCCATTGTGCAAGCATAAATGGCGTCCTTCCTTTGAGCAACGATTTGTCTGCAGTTATTGGAGATCTTGTGCTGTGTGTGAGCAATCTTTTTGTTTGATGTAAATTCCAATATACTGGTCCTTGCTGTGTTGTTTTTTTCCGGTGCTATGTATAACTAATCTGGTCTAAATATGGAAATATTGAATATTGGTCATCTTGTCAACTTCTGAAGCTTGAAACCCACTTTATCAATCCTCTAGCTAGCCTCCATCAGATATTTAATGCCTTCCGATCTCGATTTCGAGACCGTTAGTACAGGCCTGACACCTTTTCAGGGCCATTCATACAATCTTAACATATTCTCTTCTCTCCCTTTTGCTTAGCCCATCTGTCCCTTTCTGCCTTTCTTGTTTCTATCCGTTGGAAGTCAGCGTGTACGCCTATATTTTCAAATTTGAATTCAATGTACCCTATTAAAAAATAAGTGTTGTTCATTTCGAGGAATCAATCATAAGCAAGCACTTCTCAGGTTCTTATCTGGCATTCTATTGTGGAACACTTTTGGCGCACATACTTGAGTTATTTCCATTCTACAATATATTAGTTTTATGTAAGGAGAGATGACTTGTCAAGGCAATATTGTTCTCTTTTCATATTAAACGTGTTTGTCACCATGAAGAAATATTACCGAAAGTATTAGATTTGTAGAACACCTTTGGAATGACTCACAAATCTAAGTAAGGAACTCCCCCATCAAATGAGTATTGCAATAATTTATTGTAAAACAATAATTTATTCAAATTATTCCATTAGCATGGTGTTTTGGCATGATTAACATTAAAGCATCACTTTAGCATTTCCAATTTGCTCATAACTATAACCTATGTTGCATGGGCTTTTTATTGAGTTCTGCAGTCATCATGCTTCCTTTCTCACCCCGTCTGATTTTTCTAACCAAATTATTAATAGCTTTTCCCAAGCGAGGTGCTCCAATTTTTCTAACCTAATTATTAATAGCTCTTCCCATCCGAGCTGCTTTCAACTTCATGAAAACTTCTCAACTGAAATGCCTTTGCAATTTGACTCTTCGTAAACAATGTGATTAGAAAAAGAAGCGACAATTTAGAAATAAATTAAAATAATAAATAATTAAACAGTGATTTAAAAAACAAAACAAAAAAAACTGTAATATAATTTTTTTTTCAAAACAAAACTTGGATTTCCAAAACCGGGTTTACTTGTGTACTAGACAATTGATTCGATGGGTATTTATATTGTAAATAAAACTACCAAACTTAGTTTCATTTTCCTTATTTAATTGTTCAACAACTAAGTTTTCGTTGCAGATTATGCTTTAAGCAACAACTGCAAGATTGAACTCGCAAACGCACCTAACATGGACACCTTAGATTGGAAAAACCTGGCTTAGATAAACAAAGTAAAGCCCTTATCAATACGTATGATGTAACAGCTTGAAATCAACAAAATACCCATCAAATAAACTCTACAATCCTTTGTTTTAATCTTAATGAATGCTTATTACTGCGTGCAAACATCTTCGCATATAACCTGCGTAAGGAGTACAGGGAATTGTTAAACCACTTCCAACAAAAAACTAAATGTATTGAATATACTTGCTTATAAAATAAAGGCTCCTCCATTAAATGTTGTTACAAACCAGTTTGAAAGTTATGTATGTCATCTGCCTTATTCACAGATGAAAATAAGCATTAAACATATAAAACTAGTTGTAATGACAAGTAGTTAAATATACATAATTATGGGACATCCTTGCAACTTGCATACTGCCAACCTATACTCTCACATTACGATTTGGTAAACGATATTTCTAAAACATTACAAAATGCATTGCATAACCAAAGAAAACAACTATTGATAAAAAATAGTGTAGATTAACAATTCATACCACACATCAATACCACACATCACGTCAACTGAGCACGTGAGGAAATTAATACTATTAACTGTGAAGAACAAAGTAATGATGGAATGTATAATCAACGGCTCACATCCAAGAGAATTGAGTGTTTTAAATTCATTAGAGAGAAACAGGTACTTGCCATGATCCACTTGAATTGAGTGAAGCCCATGGCTTTAAGGAATGGTTGATGAGATGTTTGCCATGGTCGATACCTTTTGAATTTCCAATTCCATCCCTTCTCTCCACTGCCTAGATTTTCAAACCATCTATTGTTCCATACAAAAACATGTTTACGAAATATACGATTTACTTTCCCGAAAAAATTGACAAGCCCAATAATCGAAAAAAAGAAAAACCAGAGGAACAACGTCGTCTTAGAGGCATGGTAGATGTGTTGCTCAGTATCATTGCTAACCTACTTTTTGTAACCAACTAAACTAATGCACCCTCTGCAAAGTTCTGTCTGTACCGTAGGTGTTGCATTGACATGTACTTCGCATCTACAAAAAAACCATTCGCATCCCTCCTGGCGTTCGCACCTTAAGGACAATTTCCAGTAGAAGCTCTTTGAGAGGCAAAAAGGCAAGAAGAATTGTAAGTGTGCCCTATTGAAAGAGCTTGATTTTTTCTCGAAATTAGCTGCCTACCAAATGGGATGCCCAAGTAACAGATCATTTCCCATAATTTTATACACTGCTTGAAATTCAGCCAATTTGGAGTTGCCAATAAGAAAAACTTTATATTTTCCTCGTGACTGATCTAGTAACTTTTGCAAATGTGTCCTGGCAGAGAATAGAACTCTTCACAAAATGCTTAGTTCAAGCATTACGGCTGAATCATCGGCCAATTGAACATTAAGTAAACAGTTCCCCTATGGTAGAGAGATTCCTTTAATTTGTCCTTGCACTCTAGCCGCCTTCAACCGGTACCCAAGAGCATCTGCAGCAATCACACAGAGAAAGAAATATAGCAGACAGACTAGGCAAATATATCTGTTTAAGAGAGTAAAGCTCTGAAATATGAAGTAAAATATATTTATCTCATTGAATAGGCTAAGGTCTGGAAAATGTACATTTTAGCAAGAAGAATTGCTTGATTATCAGTAGCCATACATTCCAGATTATCATTGCAACACTGAAATCAAAATAGGACTACATAAACAGAAATTTCCAAGGCATGCACAGAACGGGTCATATTTGGTGTCTTCAAAAGTTTCCAAACAATAAACATAATGTTTGCTCAAGTAAATAAGATATATCATTCTGCATAATGGAATGCACCACTTGGAGGTAGAATCATGCTTGCTTTTCAACATATAGATATCATCTGCCAAGTCTTTTGTGATAAAAGACATGCAGAACCTCTGTATGTATCAATGCAGACTGACAACCTTCAGGCTGCAGCAATGGAGGAAAACCAGCAAGCAGAGCACCAAGCCTTGTGAACACCAAGGTATGCTGGTTATTTGGTCTGCCTGCCAGGCATTATGGCTGCCTCCGATTTCCTGCCCAATGAATTGACCACTGGCTGCACAGAACATTGCATACTCCTAAAAAGGGGGAGAAGAGCTTTGCAACAACTCTGCAAGCCACTGTCATTCAGAAAGATGTCGGTTATGGAGCTGTAGTCTCTCTTCAGCATATTGCATTTGTTGTACTCTGGAAATTCTCTTGGAAGACATCTATACTCTGGAAGACATGGTCTCTTCAGCATATTGCATTTGTTGTACTCCGGAAATTCTCTTGGAATACATCCATAATCTGGAAGACATGGTTTGTGAACAAATAAAATACTACAATTAATTTCATTTATTTGTTCAGTTTTTTTCAATTCATCATGATTCACTTGATTTAGACATCTGTAGACCATCATTATGAATAAATGTAATGTTTTGTAGCCATTGCAGCCGACCTTATTATGTTAATTTTTTGTTGGCATTAGGTAGTGGTGTAATGACTTTACTGTTCGGTTGTGACAGTTGCGGTAACCGACAACCATTAAGACTTTTCATTAAAATAGCATATGACATGTCGGGAAAATGGCGTTGTGTATCAAGTCCTCCCTGTACCGAACAAACTGTATTGAGCACTACCTATGAAGTAAAGCTATGATTAATCTCATATTCTTCAATGCTGCATTGTGATATGTATTTACCATCCTATGATTGATGTTCCGTTGGTAGTGTAGTTTGCATAACAAACAGTTTGGTGTCGTTGCCTTTGAGAAGTCGGGTCAGGCTAAAGTCGGGTAGAAGCGAATGACGGAAAAAAATAACCAGTGATGACAAGGCACTACATTATATTCTAACATGTGCCAAACACAACCAAAATACGACGACAAAAGATCTTACAACAGCATGAAGAGAAACCGACATTGTACGACAAGAAATTAATGCCACTGATCATGAACAAAGACAGGAGGAGAAGATAACAAAGGTCAGGGCAGGGACCAAGAAATCAGACGATCTATTTGATTGGTGGAACAAAAAAGAAAAATGAGCTGCAAGAGGTAGCCAATTATAAGCGTCCATCAAAAGAAGTACGGGGTAGAAACGGAAGCCAAGGCCAAAGCATAAGTAGAAGTCAAAGTCAAAGCTGGAGCGGAAACTAAGAAACAACTAAGAGTGGGTAGAGCTTGCCATAGTCCCTTCCGAAGGAAGAAAGTGCAGACCTTGCCGACCAGGTTGGGTTGGAGGGTGCTTCAAAAGAATTGAGTGAAGAATCTAAGTCAGCCCAAACGACAAGTTGGAGGGTGCTGCAAAAGAATCGAGTGAAGAATCCAAGGCAGCCCAAACAACAAGTTGGTAGCAAAGAAAGGGGACCTAATGGTGAGCAATATAGTATATGGATCGTTATCGAAGGAAGGGTAAGTGTTGGGGTGTGTCAAACAGTGTTGAAAGAGTAGAGGAATGTCTGGCACAATTCAAAGAGCCACATCAAAAGCACCCATTGTCCACAACCACAGCCACCCCATCAACACCAATAAAACAGAGGTTGTTGAAGTTCACTAGCAATGGATTTAAATATCGCAAGACATGCATCACACTCTGAACTGCAAATGGGCAGAAAAATCAGCATCACTAGTTGCGGTGCTTTACAGCAACACTTCGAGGAGAGGCTATTGATTGGCTCACAAATGTATCAACCACTGCTAATGCAACATGGAGAAACTGAGAAAAGCATTCGAGAATGAATTTAAGCTCCTCAGAGACAACAATGAAATTGTCACCAAAATCTATAATACTTGGCAAGGTAAACACAAGAACGTTCGAGCCTATATTAGAAGACTAACAGAATTGCAACTTGAAAAAGAACCTGCTGACAGTTTGAAGAAACGATGGTTCATTGAAGGGTTGGTGCCCTGATTGCAGAGGAAGATCAAGGTGGTTCGAACCTTATCTTACAAAGACATCGAGCCATGGACATTAATAGTGAGAATAAGACACCTTCGTGTTCGTGAAAAAAGTGAAGATGACCCTGACTCCAACAATGACAGTGAACTTGGACCAGTGCAATCCTTAAGAAAATACATGCTCCAAATGATTAGGGAACTGAAGGGAGATGCTAAGAAGGAAGGCAAGGATCATTGGTGTATTGATTGCAAAGTAGTTGGTCAAAACAAGGTGAATTTACCAAAGAAAATGTTTTGTGAGATTTGTCGAGTATAAGGCAATCGATAAGGGATTGCCCATACAATTTGCATAATAAGAGTGGCCAAGTATTGTCCACACAAGGAAAGAAATCAGCACCACCCACCAAGCCACCAAGAATCTACTGACGCCATAATAATAATGGTGGTGGGAGTCAGATTCAGTATCACTCTCAAGGATGACCAATTATACAATGTCGAAAGTGCAACGAGTGGGGCCATTTAGCAAGAGATTGCCCTAATCAACATAATATTGTACTTCTTTGTAGATGGTGTGGGCTCAAGGACCATAACAATGGCAATTGTCCAAAGCAAGTGAACATAGACATCATTGACATAGGCGAAAGTGAGGTTATGGAAATCACCTAAAGCACAAACGAAGAAAGCCAACTAACTTAACCCATGTACAAAGAAGGAAAGACTGGCCAAAGCAAGGGTGGAAGTTGAGAGGGCAATAGTTGAAGAACAAAGGCAATCACACAAACATGCAAGTACAATAACAAGCAGACTTGAGTCTAACAAAGCTTTTGCAAGACAAATCTTGCAGACTACTATACCAGTGAAGGTACCCAACCTATTGTAGATCATTCAAAAACTCAAGAATTCAACCCATGCTACCATAAAAGACATTGGTCCAAACATTGAGCATATAATGGCGCACCTAGTGCCACATGGTGTAGCATTGGGTGATGAGTAGAGGGAAAGTAGAATTCTACCCCTACTACCATAAAAGACATTGGCCCAAACATTGAACATATAATGGCACACCTAGTGCCAAATGGTGTAGCATCAGGTGATGAGTGGAGCGAAAAGTAAAATAATGAACCCATAGTTGAGGCCCCATTGTTAGGTGATAAGCAATCAACCCCATGCTCGTGACAATGACTGTAGCCTGACGGCTAGCAATTGAGCATATGGAGAGACTTGGGAGACCCTGAAGAACAAAACTGTCGATGATGGTTCAAGTGCCAATGTTCTTCTAGAGGACACTTGGAAAATTCTCCGAACATCAACTATCTAACCTCCAACATTCGAACTGGTTGGGGCAAATAAAAATGGAATTGACATAATGGGTGTACTGATGGGACAAAAAATTATTTATTGGAACATAACCCTTTATGTTGAATTTTTAGTCATTTCATTACGGAGGGAAGCCAAAGATGCATTTTTAGGATGTTGTTGGTTGATAGCAGCCAAAGCTGACCATAACTAAAAAAATAATTTGATCACCTTTGAAAAAAAAGCCAGAAGCATATCATAGATTTGAACAACTGGGTAGTTGGTGAGGAAGTAGCTTCATCAAATTCATTGGATTTGAACTCCAAAGAAGAATGTTTGGTGGATTGGAACGAAGGTATGATGTAGCCAAATGATGAAGGGATCTTGGATTTACAGTCATGCTCTAAAAATGAGACGAACTTCCTCAACAGTTTGGTCCACTAGCAAATGGAAGACAATGAAGTGTTCCAGCCTAATTGCAATAGCATCAAGATTATAGAGATTGAAGGAATTGAAGGCTTACAAGGAGATGACAAGAAGCAAATGTTGATGACGCCAAGTTCTTCTGAACCATGAACCTCATAATCAATTTACCCACTAGTCACAAATGCAAAAATCGATGATAATTTGGCCCAAAAGTTTGAAAGGGTAACAGACACAAAGTTCAAAGAGACGACTATATTGAGCATGCACGCATGGTTTAGGGATAAAATTACACTAGAAGATGAAGTGTGATCTCCTGAAT
This sequence comes from Torreya grandis, assembly GCA_037957365.1. Taxonomy (NCBI): domain Eukaryota; kingdom Viridiplantae; phylum Streptophyta; class Pinopsida; order Cupressales; family Taxaceae; genus Torreya; species Torreya grandis. The sequence goes on from JARHVA010002111.1 coordinate 1,416,401, forward strand.
CACAACCTATTTTTGAAACACAGTTAGATGAAAATATGCTTTCCCTAGATGAATAGAGAGTCATGGCACATTGGCCGACCAAGGCTACGTCGAGGAAGAGAAGTGTTGTTGTGACCAATAGTTTCGGTGCATGAATTTTAAATCAAGGGAACTTGTGTTAAAAAAATGGAGGAAGCACGTGATAACTATTTAAGGCACACAAATTTCAAGTTGAGGGTGTTTATCTTAACAAGTATGGGTTGATGGGAAGTAAGCTTAAAAAAAATCAAATGCATAATGGGTTGAGTGACTAATGAATTTGAACAAAATGAAGAGTGAAGATACAGTAAATGGGTCCAACTTAAACTTATATATGATGAGAACAAAAAATATTAATACAATTAATAGTGAGCCTTCATGTATGGATGTTAAATTGCGTTATCAAGACCCACCATGCAAAAATACAAAGATATGAGTATTATCAAAAACAAAAAGTCAAGTGCGGTTAACTAATCTTATTGAGAGAAAAAATAAATAAAGGCCAAACATAAATTTGAGAGCAATGGTCAAGAGAGACCATACATCCATGAAGGAAATGGGTTAACAGCCCTGTGTGTTCATTTTCCAAATGTCATCCACCAACTATATGTCCCACCTTGGAACACTATTCTTGCACAACCATATGCCTTTGTCTACTCTACACTTTTGTATGCCCATGTGGTTATTTTTTTTGTACAATTCTTCTCTTGGGTACACATACCCTCTATCAAGCTCAATGTACACCCAATAAGCAAACCCTTCATCATATGACCTTTTGTTGAATGTCCACATTCTTGTCATACACCTTGCTCTTTTTTTGTATGCCCCTACCCCTTCCACTGCATTTTGTGCATCTTGAGGTAAATATTGTACGCCCCATGTTGGTTCATTCGTTTCTATCCCAGTGTGCTCTAGGTTGTGTCGGAAGGAACTTCTTTAAGGGGACGGAGGGGGGATAATATAGACCATCATTATGAATAGCCCACAACATTAGGTATTGGTGTATTGACTTTGTTTTCAGTTGTGACAGTTGTGATGGTTGTGTTAACCCACAACTATTGAGTCTTTTCATTCAAATAGCATGATCCGGGCAACAATTCAAGGTGACCATTCGGTGACAGTAATTCCTCAAATTTTGTATTGTCGGTGATAGTTTTGTCCTCGAGCGATTATGTCCTCGAGCGTTGTATTGTTTTAATGTTGGGACGTATGTCCTCGAGTGTTGTATTGTTTTAATGCGAGCGTTGTATTGTTTAATGCTAGGACGTTAAATCGTCACCCGTTAATTCCTCGAGCCACGCAATCTCCCGAGGTTGTTTTCAAAAATATGTATAAATGCATTGTAACCCGAAAGGGGAAGGCAGACATCTCTTCTCAGAGATAAGCGTATGTTTTGCAAGACATCTCTTCTCAGAGATAAGCGTATGTTTTGTATCTGCAATTTGTTGATTCAACAAAACATCTCTTTTCAGAGATAAGCCTATATTTGTATTTTGGTTGTTAAGTAATACGACGTCTCTTCTCAGAGAATCCATTGTTATTGTGTTATTTCTGTGCTATTGCAATATTCGTCAACCAGAACTTTTGAGTTTTGGATCAGTGGGTATCAGAGCGGTTTGTCTTGAGAGTGTATGTTCCCGAAGACGAGGTCAGGATACAGAAAACTTGGGTGAGAAGCGATAGAGCTTCCAAACGCTCCACCTGTGCGCCCCAAACGACCTCAAATGGTGGACGACACCGAGATATCCGATCCTTTCAAGGAAATGGTGAATGAAGCCCTACAGTGGCAACAAGCGCAGATGCTCCAACAATTTGCTCAAATTCTTCAAACACTTCCGAAGGGAAATTCTGGCTCCGTGGCTACACATCCGGGCTCCTCATTGAGGGAGCTTCCTTTCAGTGCCCCAACACCCTTCAAGGTTCAGGTAAATTTTGATATTCCCACATTTAAAGGCAAAATCAATGCTGATGCAGTGGAAAATTGGTTGGATCAATTGTCGTCCTACTTCTCTGTAAATAAGTTCACCGATGGAGAAAAGATCACTTTTGCTCTTTTGAAATCATCATTGCCCGTGAAAAACTAGTGGGAAGTGTACAAAAAGAGGTTCAGTACAGATATCATTGGCCTTGGAGTGGAACCCACCTGGGATGATTTTACGGAAGCAATAAAAGAAGAATACTATCCCATCGGCGCATATGATGATCTGTACATACAGTGGAAACAACTTCGCCAAGGCAAGGACCAATCTGTGCAAGATTACACAGACACTTTTCATTCTTTGGCTGCAAGACTGGGCATTCAAGAAAGTGAAACATAAAACTCTCAAATATCGTGGTGGACTACAATGGTACATCCGAGGGGAAATGGAACTCTTCAATTTGGAAACCATCGGTGAGGCATACAAGTTCGCAGTAAAGATTGAGCAGAAGCATGGAAGAATGGATATAAAGAATCAGTCTTCAAAATGGAAAAGTGATAAAGGTCAAACACAAGGCCAAAATTGGAAGCAAAAGGAAGGAAAGACCGGGAAGTGGTGTGGTTATCACAAATCTGGAACTCACTCCAAAGAAGAATGTCGAGCTATCAAATCACTGCTTTCTGAGTCACCATCCTCAACATCTACTGCTCTACCTCATATAGACCTTGCAGTCGAAGAGGTTGAAGAAGAAATTATAGATGCTGATCCTGAAGCCATTGTAGCTTCATCATAGACACACGACGAGATGCTAGATGACAAGGAAAGGTTGTTTCACTCTAAGTTATGGGTGAAAGGTAAGCCTCTGCATTTCATTCTTGATAGCGGAAGTCAAAAGAATTTAATCTCTACTAATGTTGTGAAAAGCCTAAATCTGTCCATGAAGCCTCACCCAAAACCATACAGTATTGGATGGTTGAGCCCAAGGAGAGGCCTCCGTGTCACCCACCTATGTCTTCTCTCATATGCAATACAACCTTTCCAAGATGAGGTCTTATGTGATGTGGTCAATCTAGATGTTTGTGATGTACTCTTTGGTCAGCCATTCATGTATGATCGACATGGTATATACAAATCAAGAACTAGACGGATCACTCTCACTCTTGGAACACGGCGCTACAGGGTACCAGAAGTACCACCTTCCACATCTGTCTCTCTACTTAGCGCCAAGAAATTTGTTTTCATGGTGGTCAAGCCACAGGAATCCAAAAGGGCCGATGTTATAGCCCTGACAACACAACAACAGAAGCAAATAGATACCGCGTTGAAGAAGTTCACAGTCTTCCATCCACAGACTGATGGTCAGACAGAAATGGTGAACAATCGGGCCCCGCACAATTCCATAAACCACAGCGCCTTCCAAGTGTGCATTAGGAATCAAATCAAGACACAGCTACCCCACCTGACCGGGAATATTGACGCAATGGGGACCATTGCTTTTCAAGGAGGGAGGAATGATCCGGGCAACAATTCGAGGTGACCATTCGGTGACAGTAATTCCTCGAATTTTGTATTGTCGATGACAGTTTTGTCCTCGAGCGATTATGTCCTCGAGCGTTGTATTGTTTTAATGCTGGGACGTATGTCCTCGAGCATTGTATTGTTTTAATGCGAGCGTTGTATTGTTTAATGCTGGGACGTTAAATCGTCACCCGTTAATTCCTCGAGCCACGCAATCTCCCGAGGTTGTTTTCAAAAATATGTATAAATGCATTGTAACCCGAAAGGGGAAGGCAGACATCTCTTCTCAGAGATAAGCGTATATTTTGCAAGACATCTCTTCTCAGAGATAAGCGTATGTTTTGTATCTGCAATTTGTTGATTCAACAAAACATCTCTTTTCAGAGATAAGCCTATATTTGTATTGCGGTTGTTAAGTAATACGACGTCTCTTCTTAGAGAATCCATTGTTATTGTGTTATTTTTGTGCTATTGAAATATTCGTCAACCAGAACTTCTAAGTTTTGGATCATAGCATGTTACATCTCTGTTTCAATCTGCAAACACTATTATGTCTTTGTTTGATTGGCATCCCCTCTCTTATTGTGTGTTGTTCGATTTTTAAAACTTGTCTTTCATCCATGGCCCCTTTAACTTCCTTTTGATTAGCGCCCTTGCCACCTCCAAGGTGAAGCACCCAGATTAGTCAAGGATGATGCTCTTTGGTTACATGAGCAAAATAGATTGGTAAAAACCAAAATGTAAATGAGAACTTTGAAATACCAAATAGGTTAGATAGAAGTACAATTGACAATAGTACTCCCCATCTAGAGAAACACATAGGCAATGAGGAAGTGCTAAACCAAGAGGAAGTCCACCATCCTAAAGGCTCATCATCTCTTACACATGGAACGGTTGAATCTCCTAGACAACATACTTCCCCTCCTCCTAAAGTGCAATTACATGATGGTGGGGACGAAGGTAAAGCTTTGGTAAGGGAGGTTTATTTATAAGTCATGTCTCCCACACAATAAGAAATCTTCCAATTACCCTGTCAACTTTTAGGTTGTGATAAAAGAGAGTCTAGAATCTCCACATGTTAATGAAAATTTTCGCACTTAATTAAATCAAGAGTGTCTCTTGCCCACCTCATAGAGATATTGAGCACTCTCATAGAGATGCTTCTCCCTCTAGTAGACAACGGGAACCTTCCCCTCTTAGAGATCACAAAGAAACCTCTCCACATAGTGGCAAATCTCGAGCTTGAGGTTGTAGACGACGCTCCCCTAGAGGTCATGATTGTCACCATAGAGAGCCTGGCGTCTTTCACATTCAATGGTGGTATCTACCTATGATGAAGACTATAATCGTGGGCATAGGATTAACAAACTCGAATCACCAAGGTTGTCAACCTTCTAAGGAGCCTAGAGGCCATAAGGAACCTCCTTACTTCAGAGGCTATAAGGACCAAGGGACATTCTTTATCCAATCCTTCTAGTCGACCAGATTGTAATCGAAATGCTACCAATAGTGTGATCGATTCCTTGACACAGTAGAAGGATAAGAAAAAATCTCACTAGGTCAAAGTCATCAACATATAACAAAACAAAAAAGATAAAATGATAAGTCAAACTTTGACCCATCAAAATTTTACTGCTATCACCATGTCTGAGTTTAATCCATGGAAGAGCATATAACTCGCAAACGCTATTTGACCAAGCAAGACAAAAATGGTTGTTCCTCCAATAACTCTCAACTTGTTGTACCTAATAATAAGCTTGCTCCAAAATTTGACATCCCTCTTTTAATCAATTAATCTAATTTGTTGAAAAATTGTCCATGTAATAAGTTCCTACGTTTCAGGAAACGTCCCCCCTATTTCATGTCCCGGTACGGAAATGCCAAGGAAACACCTCAGAAACGTCTGGGACATTTCCATGGCATTTCCAAGGGGAATCTTGCGGAAAAACAATCATAGTCAACTAAAAAAATTTAAAAAATGTAAAACTAGCTCAAACCAAACAGTATATATATAGAATAAACATTTATAGGTTTACAAAGTATATTTTATATATTTATTTTCAGGATATTTGAGAGTGGTTTCAGACCTCTAAGAGCTATAATGCAAATTCTAGGTTTTGGAGGATCCTATCATATTTCAGACTTAGATTTTAGGGTTTAAAGATTTCAAGAAGACATCATAGGAGGTATGAAGGCTAAATGAAAGGATGTAGGTATGATAGAATAGTATGAGAACATCTCTCGCAATATGAGAACATCTCTCACAAAGTGCCACAAGCCGATCCCACCCAATTCCCTATGCACCACTTAAGGCATGCACTCAAGGAGATTAATTACATCAGCAAGACCCTGCGAGAAAAAGCGTCAATAAATGATAAAGTTGAAAAATAGAGGGAGTGACATGATTTTAAGGGCAATCTAGATGATTTATTCTAGATTTGAATGTACATTTTGTCTTTGAAGTAATGAATGAATGAATACTATAAGCTAATCAATAATTTAGTTTCTTCTCAACTAAGCCATGCTCATCTCAACACAACCAAGGCTAGCCCCCTATCTCCCTATCTTTCCCATTTATATATAGAGGGGGCGAGACCATATAGTTAGTTGATTTTTGAGCCCTATCTATTCTATCTGGGAGTGCCAAGATAATTCTATATGCTACACTAGGCCCATAGAGTTAGAAAGGCCTTTTAAGTGATCCCACTTTTTGTCAAGAATCTTGTAAAACCTAGGTTTTTTTAGGGATCCATCCTTGTATCACTAGGTTTTTTTGGGGATCCATTCTTGTATCAAAATAAAATAAAACATATTGGTGATCCCGCTTTTTGTCTAGAACCTTGTAAAACCCTAGGCTTTTTTAGGGATCCATCCTTCTATCACTAGCGTTTCAGATTTTTGTATGTAGATTTGATTTCAAATCTGATTTCTGATCTCCCCTTCACATGTGGTCGCAAGCCTAGGGTTTATATCCTTCAAACCCTATATTCTTGTGTTTGCTCTCCAATTAGGAGTAGGCTCTGTATAGGTGCTTAACGCAATCTTAGGGTTTGGTAAATTCAAAATGAGTGACCAATCTAAAACCCCCAATAGACCTCACGCTTTGGACTTTCTGTTTTCAAAACATTCCATGCCTTATGCTTATAATAGTGAGTGGAATAATGACCAAGCTAGTGTAATTAATGATGCTACTTATATGAATAACAATTATTATGATTATGAATATGATTAACAAGAAGATTGGTATAAAAGTGATAAATATAGCAATGTGGATGAGAAACAAGATGACGTTGAAATCAATTCTCATACTTTTATACATTTTTTTGATCATACATTAGGACAAGAATAAAGTAGCAATGAATTACATAATGTACTTCTTGATGTTTCTAGCATTTCACTTAAGAAAGAAGATACAATAGAGCCATGCATAGATAATACACATATGGATGTTCATGATGTTTTGCCTTGCAATGACATTTCTAAATGCAATGATGCTTCTTATACAAAAAATATTGACAATTTTTTTTCAACTAGAATGTGATACTAGTTCTTCTCTTGAAATGACAAATGATGCAAAAGAATGTGATGTTTTTTCTCCTCCTCTACAAACAAAATGTGATGTTTTTTCTCCTCTACGAACAAAATGTGATAATGTTCCCTCTTCCCTCGAAATGAAACGTCACAGTATTCCTTCGTCTCCTTAAAATAAATGTGATAATATCTCTTTACATGAAACTTCCATTGAAACACAACGCAATAGCATATATACTCTTTCTTTTGAACCACAATGTGATGGTAATCCCAAGTTATGTAATGATATCTTCATAGAATGCGATTCCAAGTTATGCAATGATGCTTCCAAGTTATACAATGAAGAAAAAAATGTGATAAATCCATTATACCTATGTTTCAGATGGATAGTGAGTTAAGACCAACAAATAAATCTTTCCAAACCACTACTATTCCTACTAGTCATATCTCTATGATGCATGCCATAGAGGACCTCCAAAAGCAAGTTCTTACTCTTACTTTGCAATCTAAATCATGTAATGTTAACATGAATAATAATGTCATTTTAGGACAACTTATAACACAAATCATAATCAATTCTAATTATCCAAAAGGATTTGTCATGCCTAAGTTCTAATTGTTTAATGGCCATGGAGATCCTAGTAGTCAATTAACTAAGTATGTACTTTCTTTTGGGAAATGCTCAAATGATGGGCAATTATTATTAAAAGCTTTCCACAAAAGTTTAGCAAGAAAGGCCTTACATTGGTTTTATAGTCTTCCTAGTGGCTTTTTACCTTACTTTAAGAAAATAGAAGAGGTTGTCTTATCCAACTTTAAATATAAAAAAATTATTAAATTCACATTGAAACATCTTCAAAATTTAAAGCAAGGTCATGATGAGCTTATTGAAGATTACATTTTACAATTTAATAATACATTCCATTGTCTAATTTATCGAACCTTGGATTTGGAAAAGCAATTTATCTTTAGTGGTCTTATGTCTCCACTTGAGGAAAGAGCAATTTCCAATTCTTATCCTTCCTTTGAGAGATTTATATGGATGTCTTCACGTATACCTCTAATCTTACTTGTGAGTCATATAAGGCAACAAGATCAAGTGATTCGTGACCATCTTCACCTAAGAAGAAAATTCCACATAAGGAAGTTGAACCAAGTTCATCATCTTCTAAAGCAAATAGTCCGATCAAGGTTCTTGATAAAAGGCAAGATTAGAAAGACATGGTTTACAAAGCAAAAGCTAATATGAGTGCACCTATTGCAAATAAGAATTAACCACTTAAGTTTGATAGTTTTGAAGATTGACCCCATGTTATTTTACATACATTACTTGATAAGAAGCTAATCAACTTACCGCTTAATTATTATCGCCCTCCCCATCGCCTTGAACGAGTGGGGGCAAGACCATTTAACAACTATCATCGTGTCAATGGACTTAGAGATACACATTGCGACAAAGATTGAGCAACTTGTGGATACTGGGGTCATTACATTTGGTCAAGTTAATAATGGGTCAACCAGGTACACTTCTCCATCTTCTTCTACCACCCACTCCAAGAAAGAGGAGATATCCCAAAACGTTCCTCTAAAGGAACCTATGGTCCCTCAGGCTTCTGTGGAAGGCATCACTAGAAGATCTTCTTCTAGTTTGCATTTTACAATGATTGATCTTTCCCAGGAAGTTGTTATCAAGGAACCAATGTTCATTCGAACCCTTACTAGAGGTGATTATAGATAAGGCATTGTTGTAAATGACAAGCAACAATGCAATAGGTACAACTGGATTTTTTAAAGACTTGGGATACAGTGACTAAGATTTACAAAATAAACATACTTATGAGAATGCCATGGGACATGCTACTATACTATTTCTCTTGGGCCTAAGACAATAAACACATTATTATATGTATAGAAGGCTATTCCACAAAGCAATATCACATTGCAACAATCATGGTTACAACAAAGGGGAGCAAATTTAAATAACATTAATATGACTATCTCCTTTACTTCCCAAGATGGTTTACTTACATATCAAAAATATAGAGCAGATACAAAGAAAGATACAGTTATATCATCTCCAACACAAGTGTGGGTACCAAAGATAAATCAAGCACTTAACGATCAAGGAAAAAAACAAGTAAACAACATTGCACGACAAGAGCATGAAGATGAACCATTCAAAATTGCCATGGGACAAATACAAGAGCGAGTTTCAAATACTTATAGCGTAGTGCCACATTTACAACATCAGAATTCGATTACCAATGAGACTTCAAATTATTCACAATTGTTATTCCCGAGTGGTTGGATGTTTGCTTGATAGCTTATTTCATCTATTCTTTTGTCTTTACATACATATGTATATACGATCTTGCATCGATCATTCTTCTAGCCCTTGCTTTATTGTGATATGATATTCTCACTTGGCCCCTTGCCTTTTGATTGTTTATCCTGATTCGCACATCCATGACATCTACCTTACGACGATGCATCCTTCATAGCAGTATCATTCCAATGCACATCCTTTGTAGCATGCTACTTGCTCACTCTTACATATTAACTACCTATACATGCTATGGCTTACATTGAGCTTACACAATCACATACATTTCTGAGTGTCCCTCTCCACCTCCCGCATACTCTTTTGAGCTGAGATGTTGCGATTGGCATTTACAGTGGGGGCACATTGCTTGCCTTCACTTGCTCTACACTGCCATTTGGTGCACATTAAGCCTCAACAAGTGTTAGAAATTGTTCGAATCCCTACCATTCTTCTATTTCACAACCTTGCCACTTGACTTTCCTTTATTTTATACGTGTGCAAAATATTTCAAAAATCAAAAATCGAGTCTTGAGCATGACATGTTAGCTAGTTTGCATTATTCATTTATGTTATTTATCACATGTTTGGTAGATTACATATATATTTTCATACGGATATGCATTTCACAGTATATATATATAAGTGAGATGCAAGTTTACAAAATACATGGATGCACAAATGCAAGACATTCTTATACCCAGGGACCATGCCAATGCTAGAGACATCTCATTCCATAGGTTACATTGTTACAAATTATATCTTTTTATGACCTTTCCATTTATTACATTGAGCTACATTGATCACTGACAAATGTCTTGCTCTTGCTTATATGCTTCATAGCATAGTAATAGAAAACAAGAATTACACACAAGTACCTGCAATTAAAACATACCCACCCATGGTGTCGTGTCGTTCTAACCGGGGTTGCCCAATTTTTTCAATAAACCAGTCCAAACTGGGTCAAACTAGTTCAAAATGACCAAAAAAAAATTGCAAAAAAAAAAACAACGATTTTTTCAAACTCGCTGTGGGTTTTTGGCCTATAAACCCCTCAAATTTGATTTTTGTCATTTTTTTACTTTCAAGAAGTGAACAAATTTTCATACTTTCCCAGGCGATTGAAAAAAAATCAAACCAGACATTTTGTGATCATCAAAATAGGAACGGTGGCATGCATTTGACATTGCTCCTTGGACATAGGGTTAGGTTACAACAAAGACTTCCGCTTCAAGATCATATCTCTAGTTATGGCTGCCTTAGAGGCTATTTGAATTTTGTAATCTCTAACTTTGTTTTGTATATGACTTATGAGTAATGAGTCTATGACAATATGTACTCTGAGACTGAAAAATTGATACTTAATGAGAACTCAAGAGTAATTGGCAACATTGAATCTTTATTTATGTCCTATAATTGAAGTTTGGACTTTATTTCTCTTTCTACATGCTCTATTTGGCATGAAATAACATTTGCAACTTTTTTCTCGTGTTTTTATAAGTACTTTTGCATATTTTAATTTGCCTTGTTTTTCTCATTTAAAACCCGTATAATTGAACTTCATTTATACTTTCAAATTTTCATGTCATTTTCGTGTAAGTGTAATGGTACTATGCTTCATAGAGTCATATTCCATGGATATGCCACTTTGCTATACGACACTAACATAGATTGATAATGTAGACCAGTTTGACTTGTTCTATGCTTCATTGTTGCTATTTCATTTTCTATGGCTAATCATTGATTATGGTTGTTTAGTTCTTGCTTAGTATATAATGTTGCTTAATTGAGTGTATCATTGTATGCGTCTTTCTTTGGGCCCTCGTTTTTTTCTAACTAACGTTGCTTGATTGAATGTATCCTTGTATGCCTTTCTTTAGGCCCTACTTTTTATAACTATTGTTACTTAATTGAGTGTATCCATGTATGCCTCTTTCTTTGGACCCTTGGCCTTGTGTGACATTTGATTGTCTATTGTATGTGGCCTTTGGCCTTGTGTGACATTGGGTGTTATTGTGTGTGCTTTTATTGCGTGTGTCAAGGCCATAACATTGTGTGCTTATGAGTGGATAAATCTAGGTTTGTCCGATAAGTTTGTTGAGTTTATGTCTTGACCCATATCATGCACCTTCTCTACTTGTGTGTAGTACCATAATCCATATCATGCACCTTCTTTCGTAGTTCTTATCAAATGCTTAATCAATGGTTACTATTGTCTACCTCATTTTTATATCTATCTTGAAATGATACTTGTATGCCTTACATTACATGTCTCATATATGCTTTAATGACATTCATTACTACGATGACATATTCATTACTATGATGACATATTCTCCACATGTTAGCACATGCTCCTAATTGATTACACCTTTACACATAACATGATGCAGTTAATTTTTTTCTTTTGAGATAAGTAATTCGCAGGCTACATCCCTCACCTCAAAAGGGGGGCATATTAGTGGGGTTGTCATAGAGATGCAAGCCTCCATGTACAAAAAACTCAGATTTTGGGGCATTGTACATGATTTACAGAGTTCAAATTGGTTCAAAATATCAATTTGGTTTAGAAAGTGGGACAGATGTTAACAAATTGGAACAAATTTGAAATATATGCAATGCATGTGCACGTATTTCACATGAACAAAAGTTACAAGATTTTAGAATTTTCAGATTTGGGACAAATGACATATAGATGCACAGCATTCTATATCATGTTGACACCAATTGGATCAGATTATGAGACATGAACATTTTTCATGCACACACACTATTACAATTTTGCTACTTAAGAGCACTCCATTAATGGCACCAAAGGTTACATATTGAATCTATAAGTCCCTTTGCAGTGGTTGATTCTTGAGCATATAATAGGCTCCCCCTTTCATCTTGAGGTTCAAGATCAATTAAATAAATAGAGAGGTTGAGATTCTACAATCTCAATGGCCTAGCACTACTCCCAAGCGTTGAAGCAATTATTTTCCCAACCCATGGCCCTCGTCTTAGTTATATTCTCCAATGGACTCTGATCGCCCACAATTCTCCAAATGCTTCAGCAAGAAGCCCAATTCTCAAATGTTTTAGAAAGAAACACATTCTCCAATGTTCTAGCAAGAAGCATCATCTCCATCAACGTCACAGGGTGCAACATGGTTCACCCACTTACATGTATATTTCTTCCTTGCTCTTTAAGTTTTAAAAGTTTCATTTTCAAATTTCATTTAATATATGAACATTTATTGTTACATGTTCATTGCAGGTTTCGATATAGCAAGCTATACATTCGAAGCCTTATCCCAAAAACAAAGTATGTTGTACACACTCAAGTACCTCTATTTATCTTTTTTACTTTAGCATTGTATTTCATTTCAATACTACAATAAAAGGGGACATTTGTAGACACTAAAATCCGATTTATACACTTGAAAATGTCAATCTTGCCCTACCTTCACTTTACATGATTTTTGCACACATATGGCTCTTACACACCCTTCTCTCACATCCACTTGTTTTCTGTAGGTCCAACCTTCTCGATTTGATACCAATCACCTATAGGAATTCCCTAGTCTGTGACTAACATGTTCATCATCAAACTCATTATGTCTCCAAATCATCAAATTAGTATTCATGTCTTTCAAACAAGTTTGGCGGACTCAAACACCCATGGAATTTCGCAAGTGTTTAACTCTAACAAACTTGTCCCCATGCCAAACAACAATCATTTTTCAAATTCAAATCATCTTTAAAGGTCGACTCGCACGTTTGCATGTCGGTGGCATGAGAAAGTACCCAAAGAGTCCCCTATAAATACACAGTAGGTATAAGTCTATTTCACCATCTAGCATTGTTAAGCAAGTCTATTCTAACACATGCACATTCAAAGAGACTGCCCTAAACTTCCCAATTCAGCAATCAATCATAAGAAGCAGGCCTTAGCCAAAGTCTGAAGCACTCAAGCCAAACCAAAGTTGTCACTTGCCAAGTGTCGAAAGCTAGATTATAGGTTGCACTCATTAAAGGAGCACCATTGCATACATACACCTAACAGGGAGGACCACATGCGATTTGACTTTGTTCTTCTAAGTATTGGATATGTAGGCAACGCTCACCCATTCATTGGGAAGTGGTTGAGGTCAAGTAACCCATCGTTCTTACCCTCTCGCAAACCTAAACCTAGTATCAAAAATGGACCTAGGGTTTCAAAGAGGAGACAAGTTTTTAGGTCTGCATGCATAGAGAGGACTTGATATCGCATAGTTAAACATATTTCAAGTAGGTACAAACCTATACCAAAACAATGAGAATCGAAAATCTCAGACACCTGCGCCAGACATTAGTGTCCAAACCTTGACGATTTCGTCTAGGCGCATCCAGACACCCAATTCCTGATCTGACTCTTGATCTAGTTTGCAACGCTTAAGTTACTTGCAGTCAATCTCAGACCTACACAAAACAAAAACATGCAAAGTATCTAAATCCCTTAGGTCATTTCTATTTATAACAAGTGCAAATGTTTAATCACATTATGCTTTTTACATTCAAATTCATATATTATTGCTATACTTGATACAATCTGAATAGTTCAAAGTTTTATATTTGTTTAGGTTCACATAATCGAAATAAGGTAAAACACATTCTCATAGCAATAAAGTGACCCATTAACTCAAAGGTCATATAGTCAAGTTGTGGCATAACAAATTAAAAGTACACTTAGGCAAGAACAAAGTTTAGTGGGGTAAACTTGAGCATGAAAATAAGACACAAGCTTACCCCACACCATAATGCATTATATGCTTTCTCCACACCACATTAAAGGCCACCACAACGTCGGTCCTCACCCAAAACTTACCAAGAAGAAAAAACCGATGGTATTCTTCAACTTCCTTGGTTAAAAAGTTTGCAGATTCCCAATATCACACCCTAATGCATCCTAGGCTTTCTCCACACCACAGTAAGACAGCCATAGCCGCACCCAAAACTTACCAAAAATAAACAAATGATAGTATTCTTCAACTTCCTTGGTAAAAAAAGTCTGCATATTCCAAAGATGTATTGATGCACGTGTGTATTAGTTCTAGTTTTCGTAATGCTCGAATTGAGTTTGTATTATTATTATTACATAGTTTTTTAAATTTTGATAGAATTCCTTACTAATCATCATACCTAGCTTGTCTTGACTCTTAACCATCTTGATCAAGCATCATTTCCAGCATATAGTAGCACATGTGATGCATGTTGGTATTAATTTTAATTTTTGTAATGCTCAAATTAAATTCCTATAATATTAGTTACATAGTTATTAAACATTAAATAGGCTGTCTTACTAACTATCATAGATATCTTAGCTTAGTTGAATGAAATAAAAGAGCCCCAAGTTTAAATCCATTGATACAAATAGTGTTGAAAATGGGTAAAATATCGCATCCAACTCGATGGATGCCGTGGACCACAAAAGACGATGTTGGATGTAAGTCCCAGGTGAAATTGATGGAAGAGATACCCCTCAATCGCGGCAACTAAGCCAAAGGTTGCCTGAAATAAATGAATTTACAAAATAAACAAAACTTGTCTTAGCTATTTTGCTCAGCCATCATTTTTGGCCCAGTAGCAAAACTCATCAAGGCTATGAAAAACTCATCAAACATGACAAGACATGATTTGAGCCAAACCATTTTAAAAAGGTGTATAACTTAGTCAAACAACTGGTCCAAGGTAAACAAATCAAACACCCAAGTGTTATTGACAAATTACTGAGTGAATTTCAACTGATATTACATTAGTTAGCATGGTTTTCTTGATATTTGGACTTTGAAGTGAAATTCAGGTGCAATGAATTAATTTCTTTTTGAGAATTTCCTGTATTTTATGATTTTTCATTTTTTCTAGTCTTAAGTCTGAACCAAGTCCAAGTGGACTTGGCATATTGATCTTGCAGTCTGACTGGTAAGTTCCAGAATACATGTTCTTACAAAAGACTTGCTTAATAAATAAATGCAAATGAAACCAAATGTCAAAGGAAAAAATAAAAATAAAAATAGCTTGCATCTGGAGAGGAGTTCAAGTTCAATCATAATATGATTGCATGGTGTACTCATTCATTGTTGTCATGAGTTCAACCTACCTTGCAGATATATGTATAGCCAAGACCAACTTGAAAAGAGACAGTGAATGTCTAATTAACGTTAACTCCGTGAGAGAAGCATGCACATACCCAAAAAAATAGTAGGTTTTTATACAAACAAGGAGTCTTTTTCCAAATACTACAACTAAAAAACAAACTCTTAATAACTAATTAAATGATATCATAAACTACTGAATAATAATCAACCCTTAACAGCCTATTATAAATTTTTACATAAGAATGAATCCTTTGCCTACGTACAAACCTCCAAGCACACCATGGAAATGTATTGCCATTATGAACCTTTTTTACAAGTATTGTGGCGTTTAAAATTGTGCACTTCGGTCAGTGGGGTCCATTAGGATATTTCTAGAAGTGTATCTTGTGATCTACTTGAGACAAGCTTTGTGGGTCCAATGGGACCAATTGTACAGGTCCACGAGAAATTGTTTTCTTAAAATTGTTTTTGTTGGTCCATGGAGCCATGTTTTGTGGGTTGACTTGGGTTTGGTTCACTAGGTGTGCTAATTGTAAGCTAATTATCACAAATACAATTTAAAAGGAAATTAGTGAGAGAACTTAGTTATAAACAAGCTGCAGGTTTTAGAGAGGGTACGTTTTAAGGAAATAAATTATTTGTGCACGGGTTTAAGGCTGTATCATGGCCAATACTGAGTCCATACTAGTCTGGATTTGGCTTGTGTTGGCATCCATGCCCTCTCTGAAAAGTCTCCTCTTGCATGAACTAATGGATGTATTTTTAGCAATACAATAGTTCTATCTCTTTCCAGTTTTTTCTGGCATTATCAGATTTATTTTCCCACAGTTCCATATTTTGTTATCTCCCAGTTTTCAAATAAAAAGAAATAAAAGTTCAATTTCAGATTTTCAGCATTTTCAAGTTTTGATAGTTTCAGATCTTCAATATTTTAAAGCTTTTAGGATACAGTATAGGGTTTGCAGTTGTTATTTCAGATTTTAATATTCTTTACGTACTCTGGTGTTTTTTCATTTTAAAAGTCCAGATCTAGGTTTTTCCCTGTTTTCAGACTATTATTTCAATTCTAGGACTTAAAGCAGTTGTAGCTAACCATAGTAAGATTTTCAGCACCTCCAATTTCTTAGTTTCATATTCATTATTAAGTTACAACAAGACTTCGTCCAGGCTCATAACATATCAGTCCTTAAAATGGTTACATCATGCACATATCCATTGTCGTAAGTTAGATAGTTTGCCCCACACAATTGGATAGTTAGCTCAAACATAACACAATCTGTTCTTAATTAACACTTACCTACATCGATGTTAGGGTTTGAACTTTAGAATTAAGGTACAACATTTCCCAGATTATTTATTTAATTACTAAAGCTTTGCCTACTGCAATGTTAGGGTTTAAGGAGCAGGTTTCCATTTTTATTTATTATTGAATCAAGGATACCTTGTTGAGCCTACACTCCAGAACATGCATAAAGTTTAGAGCGTGATAACGAGATGATGAGACTCAGACTCAGCAGGCTGATTTTAGTCTCAGTTTTGGATTGGCGAAAACAAGTCAAGCAAATTCAGGCAATTACTGAAAAAAATATAATGTATTAAATTGTTTTTCTTATTTATTTGACTTTTAATAGTTATTCTGTTCTTTTCACAGACCCAGGGAGTCAGCCTGACGTGAATTGTGCAGTCTGCAGAAACTTTGTGGACTCCGTCGAGGTGGCTCGGCTTGGTCAGAAAATAGCGGCCGATTCTTATAACCATTTAGAGTTTATGGGTTAAGGTTTAACCCAACAAAAATATTGGATTGAGGGGTACCGAGTCAAACCTGTGAATACTGGCTGATTCTCATAAGTATTTAGAGTTTAGGGTTTAAGGTTTAACCAAAGTGTGAAGCCTACATCCCAGCACACAAGCACACGCTCCCAAAAGCACAGGCACCCGACGCCTAAACCACTAGACCCCAGCACCACAGAAAAAATTAAAATATAAAAATATTGAACCAGAAAGGGGAAAAGAAACTTAAAAACCTGTACAGCACGCCTATATTTTTTATCCCTGCGAAGGATACGAACGACATTTTTTATTTCCGCTAAAGTCAATGCTTTCCCTTTGTCCGTCCACTCTTGCAATGCTGTGAGAACATCCGGCCTGAAACGTAACCGCCGGAGAAAATATTTCTTGGAATCCAATTTCCCCAATTGCCGCGCCGGCCCCGCCTGCGGCTCATCCACATCGCTAGCACTGTTGTCATCAAGGGTTTCTGATGAAAATGCTCTCGAAAAGAAAATAAAGTTTATTATTCTGCTCTCATTATACAAGCTTCTTTCTCTTTCTGCCGTAAATGCCCCTTGGAGGTCGCAGATTCGAACCCTGTTAAGAAACCCCGGGCTTGAATTTACTAAGCAGCGTGCCCTTTGTCCTGCAATCCTGCAAATAAAATGTACTTTAGAAGAAAAGAAAAAAATTAATAGAGGATTTAACACAGTCGTATTCGGATAGATTTTACAAAATGAGTAAGTATTTTGGAGGTTTTGATAAATTTAGTTAGCTGACATCTTACCATTTCCAGCCGTTTGAGAGAATGCGTGACCTCATTTGTAATTCATCTGAAGGCGTTTGAAGCTCTCAGCAGGAATGGGTTTTGAAAGGGTTTAAGCATTTGTCCTTGCTTGAGAGTTTAAGAAGGGTTTAAGCGTGTAGATCATGGCGAGGAATTACATTTCCATTTTGGGGGACGCTTAAATTTGAGCGCTGAAATGAATTAAATTAAAGGGTTTTAATTATGTCCATGAGAATGAAATGGTTTATGGGATCAGGGATCTCTATTCACTTAAAGATTTTCAGGTCCAAGTATGTTTGAAGTATCTTTTAGAGTGTTGCTCCATCTTTTATTAATTTAGATTGGTATCTTTCTCAATCTTTTTTAATATTTTTTATTTATATATATCTCTATTACATAGAGAATTCTTAAATTTTCTATGTAATTAGTTGTGATGCAAAAAACACAAATTTTTGTTTCATTGTATTTTAAGAGTTATATATTTGAGTATCTCACATTAGAGTTTATGAGAACTAGTTCTCAATTGAAGAAGAGGATTTTTGTCCTTGAATTGATTTCAACCCCTATATATATTTTTTCATTATGATCACAAGTCGGGTTGAACACTAAAATATAGTGTTGTCTTTTTTTGCTTGTCCCCTTCCTCCACATTTACCATTTTGAATTTTTTATTCACGTAATTGTTAATGTCTTTGTTAAAATTTGGACATTACATTAGGTTGGTATCTCATCTATTCATCCACCTATGGTTCTACTTCATCCAAATGTTATTCTCCCTGCATAACTCTTCTTTTCTTACTACCCTAGGCCATATGTCAGTGTTCATGCTTTCTAATTTTTTAAGTAACATTATACACTGGTTGTAATGGTTACCTCTAAAGAGAAAGTACCTATTTTAGCAAGAATGATTTCATACGAAACTAAATTCTTAATTCTGAAATTGTTTATGATTAGATGCTTTTGAATCTTTTCTATTTGCCTCCATTTCAAAGTCGTTGTTCCACTAGCACACACCTCACAACCATATAATACCTCTAGTGTGACAAGTGACCCAAATAAGACCCTCGTGGTCTCCCAGTCCCATAACTCAATATTCTTGCATCAGTTTTAAAGTGTATAGAAAGCTCTCCATCCACCTTGTTTCCCTTTCCTCCTATAAGTATCTCATTTGAGTTTGTTGTGAAAGTTGAGGGCGAGATACATGTATTCTAACACCCCTTCGAGAGACCCTTCTATAAATTAAAATCTATGATAACCCCTCATGGATTGCACTAGAATGATGCAATATTTTTTATAAACTAAATACTCAACATTCATTATTTCATTAGATTATTACATCACAAGGATCTAATTAGTGATTTTAGCATACTTAATCAAGCATATTATACTTACACAAACTTATTAAAAAAAAAAGTTCCAATCACTAATATATCATGTAACATAACAGCAAAGAAAGTAATCTCATTAAAATCTAGCCACAACTGATACAATAATACAACTTTTGTTGTTGAAGCATAACAAAATAATATAATCACCTTCCCATTAGGCATTTAGCCATAATACAATAAATATATATTATGCTCCATGGAGTTCGAGTCAAACTAACTCATGTAACTCTGATAATATTAAGTGTAGTCTCCAAGTAAATACTACAGTGGGGAGGGAGAGCATCATCCGAGCACTTTTCCACACCAACCACAAACCATCAATCCCCCACACAATCCTCTATCAAGGAATGGCACTCCTTTCATGAATAGGTAGATAGTAACTATTAAGTTGTGGAGCTAAAAGCTTCACTGTTATGCAAATGTGGAGGTTGTTGGGTTTAGCCAGTAACCGGCATCGGCAGTATCACCGACATCAGTCAGGCGTGGATCAGATCCGACCGACATCGGTCAGGGATCGGCCGATGTCAGTCATATGCAGATCGACAGCGACCGACGTCGGTCACCTGTGTGTGTGCATTTGCATGCGTTTCCAGAATTAGATTTGTTCTAATTTTAGGAGGACAGAGTGTTTGCATGTAAAAACTAATTTTAGTCTTGAGTCTGTGTTTCTAATTATTGTATGACTTGGATTCTATTTAAGAGACCCATGGGGCATGTATTGTAAGCAAGCAAGTAAGCAAGGTCAATTAAATCTGCAAGGTGCAAGATCAAGAAGATCAGCTGAAGCAAGGGAATAACAACTCAGTTATTGAGTTGATTGTAATTGATTGAGAGAGAGAACTCTTGAGAGAAATACTGTACACCCAAGAGGGGTGGGAAGAGTGAGATTTCTTCATTGTATTCTGGAAGAGTTTAATACAAGATTGGTTGTTTCTTGTATCTCCTATTATTTGTTGTTTTTGATTTCTAGTTACTTATTACTTCTGGTTCAATTTCGTGTTTAGTTGCTTATACAAAATTAATCAATTGTACTCTAAGTTCCTAATAGCTGGTATCAGAGCTAGGATCACTAACAAGTGGTAGAGCGGGTTAGTGTTTGTTGATTACAGGTTCACTCACAGGGGTTTCTGTTTGAGTGGGAGCAAAGCAATGGCAGAAGAAAGTAAACTAAGAATGGAGAAATTCAATGGCAAGAATTATCAATTATGGAGGATACAGATAGAAGATTATCTGTATCAAAAATATCTATTTTTACTGTTGGGTGGGGTTTCAAGTAAGCCCACAGATATGCAAGATGAAGAATGGAATGTTCTTGATAGAAAGGCTCTAGGATCTATAAGATTGAGCCTGGCATCTTCTGTGATTTCTAATTTATCACAAGCAAAGACAACGGTAGAGTTAATAGATACTATGGCAAACTTATATGAAAAACCCTCAGCTTCGAATAAGGTATATCTTATGAAGCAATTATTTAGTTTGCAAATACAGGAAGGTGGATCTGTATATAGTCATCTTAATGATTTCCATGAAATTTTAAATCAATTAAATTCAGTCAAAATAGTTTTTGATGATGAAATTAAGGCTCTCTTAATCTTATGCTCTTTACCTAAAAGCTGGCATAGCTTGGTAATGACAGTTAGCAATACTGCATCTGCTTCAAATATCTTGAAAGTTGATGATGTTGTTAGTGTAATCTTGAATGAATAAATTTACAAGAAAAGCACAGGAAAAACATCAGGTAATGCTTTAAGTATTGAAAGCAGGGGAAGGCAAAAAGAGAAGGGCAAGCAAAGGAAATCAAGGTCAAAGATGGAAAGGAGATCCAAATCCAGAAATGGAGGTATAATCTGTTGGAATTGTGGAAAGAAAGGGCATGCAAAGAAAGACTGTTGATTGAAGGATAACAAAAAAAATCAACAAGAAGGTAATAAGAAAGCAAATATTGCAGGTATTGTTGCACAAGATGCTCTTATATATTTTTTGGATAGTCAAGTAGAATCATGGGTTTTAGATTCTGGTGCTTCTTTCCATGCAACCCCAAATAGAAAATTTTTCAATGATTATCTTCATGGAGATTTTGGAAAAGTTTATTTAGGGGATGGTGAGCCTTGTCAAATTGTTGGCAAAGAAAAAGTGCAGCTGAAATTGCAGAATGGCAACACATGGGTGTTGAAAGATGTCATGCATGTACCCATCTTGAAGAGGAATCTGATTTCTACAGGAAAGTTGGGTGATGAGGGTTGCACAGTAACTCTAACAGCAGAATCTTGAAAAGTTTCCAATGGTGCACTTGTATTAGAAAGAGGTAAGAGAGTAGGTACACTTTATCTATCTACTTGTGTTACTGATTATTCTCCTTCTATTTTATCTACTTCAGATGTAGATGTAAAGATGTGGCACTATAGGCTTGGTCACATGAGTGATAAGGGAATGAATGTTCTTAAGTTAAAAAGTAATCTTTCAGATTTGAAAAGCATAGATCTAGATTTCTGTGAGCATTGTATTTTTGAGAAACAGAAGAAAGTGAGGTTTCTCAAGACTGGGTCAACAAAGAAGAAGCACAAGTTGGAGCTTGTTCACACAGACGTGTGGGGACCAGCTCAGGTAGCTTCTATTAGAGGATCACAGTATTATGTTTCTTTCATTGATGATGCTACAAGAAAGGTATGGATTTATTGCATAAAGAGAAAATATGATGTTTTTGACACATTTAAGAAATGGAAAGCTTTGGTTGAGAATAAAACAGGTTTGAGATTGAAGTGCCTTAGATCTGACAATGGTGATGAGTACTGCAGCAATAAATTCAATAGTTATTATTTTATGAGTAGAATACGCAGGGAAAGGACGGCTCCAAGGACACCTCAGAAAAATGGAGTTACTGAAAGGATGAATAGAACAATAATGGAGCGTGCACGGAGTATGAGGTTACATGCTGATTTGCCCTTAAAGTTTTGGGCAAAAGTTGTAGATACTACAGTTTACCTGATTAACAGAAGACCTTCTACTGCTCTGAATGGTGAAATTCCAGAAGATGCTTGAACAGGTAAAAAGGTAGATCTTTCATTTCTCAGAGTTTTTAGTTCTGAAGCTTTTGTGCACGTTGATAAAGAAAATAGAAAGAAGTTGGATGCTAAATCTATGCTTTGCACTTTCATTGGTTATGGCTTTGGAGATTTCAGATTCCAATTGTGGAATTTAGAAACTAACAAAATTATTAGAAGCCGTGATGTAGTTTTCAATAAGAAGGTGATGTACAGTGATCAGCGCAAGAGGCTCAATAATTCTGAACAGGGCAATCTTGATTTGGATGAGGTAATGATCCAAAATGAGCTCGCGAGTAAAAATCATCACTCACAGGAAAATACAGAGACTGACATCAGTCAGGTAATCGATGTCGGCAGTCAAGCAGGAATCGACATCAATCAGACGGTAACCGACGTCGGTCAGGTCGGTCAGGTGGAACCGACGTCGGTCAGGTGCAGATCGAGAGTTGACCGGGATCGATTACTGATAGAGAATTTGGACGAATAGCAAGCTGTAAATGAGTCTCAAATGCCCATAAGGAGGACTGAAAGGGTAAGTAAACCTCCAATTCGTTATTCTCCTTCTTTATACTACGTGTTGCTCACTGATGGTGGAGAACTAGAAAGTTTTGATGAGGCAATGCAGGTAGAATCTAAGAAATAGTAAGATCATGGCATGAATGAGGAAATTGATTCCTTGGAAAAGAATCAAACGTGGGATTTGTTTGAGTTGTTAGTCGAAAAGAAAGCACTGAAAAACAAATAGGTATACAGGTTAAATGAAGGAGAGAATGGACAAATGAGACATAAGGCCAGGTTGGTAGTAAAGGGATTTGCATAGAAACCAGGTATTGACTTTGGTGAAATCTTTTCTCTTGTAGTAAATATGACTTCTATTCAGACTGTATTGTCTTTAGTTGCTATTGAGGATTTGCATTTTGAGCAGCTTGATGTTAAGACAACATTTCTTCATGGAGATTTGGATGAAGAGATATATATGGATCAGCCGAAAGGTTTTGAAGTTAAAAGTAAGGAGAAACTTGTGTGCAGGTTGAAGAAAAGCTTATATGGTCTTAAGCAAGCTCCAAGACAGTGGTATTTAAGGTTTGACAAGTTTATGACAAAGCATGGCTTTAGTAAATGTCAATCTGACCATTGTGTTTATTTTACCAGATTGGATAATGGTAGTTATATTATCATGTTGTTGTATGTAGATGATATGCTTGTTGCAGGTTCACACATGTAGGTAATTACTGAGCTAAAGGTAAAATTAGCTCACACATTTGTCATGAAGGATTTAGGAGCAGCAAAAAAAATCCTTGGCATGAGTATTAAGAGAGACAGGAAAAATCACATGCTGATTTTGTCTCAAGAGGATTATGTGAATAAGGTGTTGGAGAGGTTCTATATGCAGGATGCAAAATCGGTAAGCACACCTATGGCTGGACACTTCAAGTTGAGCAAAGAACAGTGTCCTAAATCACATGATGAGGTTGAGTACATGAGCAAAGTTTTATATGCTTCAGCAGTTGGGAGCTTAATGTATGCAATGGTATGTACTAGACCTGATATTGCCCAAACAGTGAGAGTTGTCAGCAAATTTATGGCCAATCTAAGAAAAGAACACTGAAAAGTAGTTCAATGGATTCTTAGATATCTGAGAGGGACCAGTAGCAGGTATTTATATTATGCAGGGTCAAACACTTCTCTACATGGGTATGTAGATTCAAATATGGTAGGGGACTTAGATGACAGGAGAAGCACCACAAGATATGTGTTCACTGTTGGTGGAACGACGATGAGCTAGATTTCAAAGTTGCAAAAGGTTGTTGTCTTGTCTACTATAGAGGCAGAATACATTGCATTCACAGAGGCTAGCAAGGAAATGATATAGATGACACGGTTCATGGAAGAGTTGGGAAAGGAGCAAGAGAGTTGCAGATTATACAGTGATAATCAAAGTGCAATTCATTTGGCAAAGAATTCAGCCTTTCATTCAAGAACCAAACATATACAGCTTAGGTACCACTTCATTAGACAGGTATTGGAGGATGGACAGTTGAAGCTGAAAAAGATCCATACGGATAAGAACCTTGCTGATATGTTAACAAAGCCGATAACAAAGGAGAAGTTGAATCTTCATTCAACTTTTGTTGGTCTTCAAGATTGAACTTGAAGAGGGAGAAACAAGCCAGAGAAACAAGACAGAGGATGTTGTTGTCCAAGTATAGGTGCAGTTGTTTATCTCCAACTGGGAGATTGTTAAGTTATGAAGCTAAAAGCTTCATTGTTATGCAAATGTGGAGGTTGTTGGGCTTAGCCAGTAACCGACATCGACAGTATCACCAATATCGGTAAGGCGTGGATCAAATATGACCGACATCAGTCAGGGATCAGTCGACGTCGGTCATATCCAGATCGACAGCGACTGGCGTCGATCACCTATGTGTGTGCATTTGCATGCGTTTCTAGAATTAGATTTGTTCTAATTTTAAGAGGACAGAGTGTTTGCATGTAAAGACTAATTTTAGTCTTGAGTCTGTGTTTCTAATTATTGTATGCCTTGGATCCTATTTAAGAGACCCATGGGGCATGTATTGTAAGCAAGCAAGTAAGCAAGGTCAATTAGATCTGCAAGGTGCAAGATCAAGAAGATCAACTGAAGCAAGGGAATAACAACTCGGTTATTGAGTTGATTGTAATTGATTGAGAGAGAACTATTGAGAGAAATACGATACACTTAAGAGGTGTGGGAAGAGTGAGATTTCTTCATTGTATTTTGGAAGAGTTTAATACAAGATTGGTTGTTTCTTGTATCTCATATTATTTGTTGTTTATGATTTCTAGTTACTTATTGCTTCTGGTTCAATTTCGTGTTTAGTTGCTTATACAAAAGTAATCAATTGTACTCCAAGTTCCTAACAATAACGGTGCAGAAATTCAAAGAGACATGCTAGTACTCGTGTGCTATAAGATTTCTACTACATGATGTGTATCATAAAGAAAATACATTCTAACATGATATCACACAAACACGTAAATTAAACATATGACAAGACAATGTCTATCTAACATTACTTTGACTAAAGTTCTAAAATAACATATAATCTTTAAGATCAATCAAATTTCATACACACCATTTGATCGGATTATCTACATCTAACATCAATGAAGCTAAGTCGGTGAAGTCCGTCTCATTGCTTAGCTAGTATCATCAATGCTAGATTTAGTTAACATATAGTTTTTAACCAACAGGTTCATGTAATTATTCTACAAGCAAGTACAAACATATGCTAATTTCAGAAATAATTATTATGCATACACTTAATCCGTCAAATGTATGTTTGAACCTCTTTTATTAATTTATCTCATAAACAATATCTATGATAAGCAAGTTAATCTACTATACAGGGATTATGCAAGTCATTTAAAGATTATATTTGTTTAAACATATATGAAAAAAAACATCTTTATAACATAAATATCATTTCGTTATATATTTGGCCTTCATCACAACCCAAAGAACTATAAGAAGTCAAAGTAAGAGTCTGCCTATAAAATAATGATTTACAAACACTTTATTCACTCTTTACTAATGAAAAGTAAGTTTCCAGCAAACAACCATGTTTACTCTAATATTCTAACATGCATAGCTTCCATAAACAAAGATCATATAGCTTACTAGTTTCACTTACACATCTCGTATGTATAAATATATATATTTATATATGTCATTGTACACATATACCTCATATGTAATAATCTATATTCTCAAATATATAGAATTATCCAAATCATGATTTCAATGTAGAATTGTTTATATCTAAATATCTAACCATCTATATCCAAAAACCTGTTCTAATTTAAACTTACAATTTCGTTTTCAATATTAACTTCATAAATAGTTAACTGGACTTATCAATTCATGACTCGTTTACTAGTGGCTAAATTCATGCACAACTAGCAAAATGAATACTAATTCAATGTACGACTAACCTATTTAATCTTTTGACACAAAAAATACATAGATGTAGTCTTTCCATATTGATTACCTTAAAACATAACACAAACAATTTTAGATCGACCCCGTCGACTATTTAAGGTAACATAATATGCAAAAAATGGTTTTATATATATATATATATATATATATATATATATATATATATATATATATATACTCAGTCTATATTACGCTACCAAAACCTATAATTCAATTACTTAAAAAGCATACTATACTTATTTCAGCTAAAGTGACTACCCAGCGAATATATTAGTTTATATCCTAAGAAATGTCTCATATGTCGATTACTGGTTCTACCTAGGTCGATTGGTTAATTAAATTAGAATGTGCAAAAGTTGGTTGTATATATGATGCAGGTTTCAAACCTTAATATGGAATTTTGAGCCAAAAATAAAGTTCCACCCTATATTCGATTTGCAACCAAGAGAAACTGTAGTTTCCTTCATACATTTAATGTTTCTTTCACAACAAAGTAACAGGGTGTTCTTGTTGACGATTATTTCCTTCATACATCTCACAGTCTATATTGTTTTACTAAAGTGCTAAATACTAATTCTTAATGCATTTCCAAACTTATAAAGACTATACACAATTAAATACAATTGTTATAATAATATTTTGTCTTCTATTGCGTAGGCATAAATTCTTTTGTGTGCAGATCATTTACACTAGCATATTACATCAACATACACCTACAAATATACACATCGATTGTAACCATTCTACAAATAGATATACACAATCAAATCGACATAACTGACATATACATGGATTTTACAAACAATACTAACCTTTCTGCTTTGAAGTTCCAAATTTTCCTATCGTTGTACTCCTTTATCCTTGGCTATATTCTTCTCCTATTCCTTCATTGTCTCTCTTCCTTATTTCATTCGTTGTTCTTCTCTTCCAACCTACGTCACTATATTCTTCTTTTCTACATCATCTTACTCTACTTTTTTGCATGTAACGTATTCTCCTATCTCCTTCGTTGTCTTCTCTATTCTCCCACTTCTGTCACTGTACCTTTATTTTCTTTTTAGTTTTAAAATCCAGTCCCAACGACTTAACTTTGAGTTTGTTTATTTCATAAATCATGCAAGCTAATACTTGTGTTCGAAGCCTAGTTGTTCACTAAGTTCACTTACTTAAGCATTATATAAAAGATAAATTTAGACCCTTAATACTCAACATATTCCATGCATAGGACTTTAACACTTAAATTAATATTATCATTATAGTTAAATTTTTTTAATTTAATGTAACCGATAATTATCTTAATAAAAGATAAATCAAACCAATTAATAATCTAATTATTTCAAGATAACTATTTAATTAATTACCACTCAAGTCATAGATAAATAACTTTAATATCTCAAGTGTTATACGGTTAATGCAATTTATTACATCTTGATTCCTCGTCAGACAAACTTGCTAGAATATCTATGGATATTTATAGTTGACGAATCCATATTTAGTTATTTTTAACTAAGCTTGAGATATATGCTATTATGAGATAATAGAATATTGCTTAGATACATGGTTGTCTTACCGTAAATTAATTATAGTGTACACATTTACATTTTGTGCATATTGATGCATTATTTTAGTTAAAATTTATGCTATATGTTTATCTTGATTGTTATGATCTAACCACCTGCTTTATTGTGAGGTGGACGTAGGAGAACTCATCTTTCGAAGTGTGATAGAGGGAGAGCATCATCGGAAAGGGTGACGTAAATTGAGATGTTGGAAGATGACAAAAAAACTAATTGGTACCCTACACACACCATGTTAAACAGTACTTAGTAAATGAATAATTAATTTGTTAGCATTAGCATATTTTTTATGATTGATTAATCATGTTGGCTGTGTGTATTTCATGTTATTATGTTTTAGGCCAATAATGCATTCAGTAATGTAAAATTGTTAGAATAAACATAATAATGATGTGGTGTTCATGTTGATGATTGATTTATGAATGGAACAAAGGAATATTATTGACTCTGCATTAGTCCTATTATCTTAAAGTTGTTAGTATTAACTATTTGTACTAAATAATTACATATTATTAAATCATTGGAGAATACTAAAATAAGATTTAAAACGTATTAAGGCAAGAATGAAATTGGAGGGATTTGTGAATAAGGAAAATTGCATTAAAGAAGAAGAAGAAGAAGAAGAAGAAAGTTTTGAAACTAATAAAAGAAAAATAAATAATAATTCATAAAAAGAAGAAATAAAGTAAAACAAAAAGAGAAAAGCTTAAAATAAAGCTACGACTATCTTTTTTTTTTAAAACTCAAAAGGGGGTAAAAATATATTAAACACCAAGCAAGAAACCAATTACAAGATTTTTTCCTGATCCACCAGTTGGACCAGCTTTTGACACATATTCACAGGAAGCATATTCAGCTCAGTGATATTCCAGGAAGTCCCATTCTCCGAGGCCCACTTGGCCAGAGTGTCAGCCACACCATTCCACTCCCGGGGGATGTGGTGAAAGGAAATCGAAATTAAGGACTGACTAAACTGCCTAATCTGTTGAATAATGACTTTTAAATTCCACTCAACCTTATCAGAATTGTCCTTATTTAACAGATTAATCACAACTTGTGAATTCGACTCACAAATGACATTGAGATGACCGTGAACACAACAATTTTTCACAGCTTCCAGAATAGCCTCAGCTTCCATCTGATTATTAGTATGATAGCCTCTGTAAATGGAGAATAAAAATTGAATGTTACTTGAGCTATCACGCCCAATTCCTCCAATTCCAGCTGATCCTGGGTTCCCGCGAGAGGAGCCATCGGTATTAATTTTAAGAACACCATCCACAGGGGGCTTCCAGTGTCCAGTTCTGTTAACAGGCCGACCCTGTCTCTTCCTCCCATTCGCCAAACTGCTGACATCCAAGTCCGTACCAGCCTTGTGTAAGCTAATGCCCAGGTGCGTCCAAACAGCCTCCGCTCCAAAATCACCAGCAGAATCCGTCGCGCCCCTAGCAGAAATGGTCTCTTGGAGGGCGTTGGTAATTTTGAGCCACAGTAGACCCAACTCCAACCTCTCTCCCCTGAATATGCGTCGGTTCCTTTCGAGCCACAAATGCCACAGAATGAAGGAGTGACCCATCGCCCAGGCATTCTGAAATAGGGCGTTTTTAATTGGAGCTTCTCCCAAACGAGACCAGAAATGATTAAGATTGGAGATGTGCCTGCAAGGAACATTCCACGCCCTCCACCACATGTGCCACACTTGAATAGCAAAAGAGAATTGGAAAAAGAGATGAACTCCAGTTTCCTCACTGTTATAACACAAAAAACAAATAGAAGGACCCTGAAAGCCCCTCCTCTGAAGATTGTCCCAGGTGAGACATCTCTTGTGTGTGAGCAGCCAAAGAAAAAATTTGCATTTGGGCCAAGCCCATCGGTTCCAAATATACTTACCCCACTGAAATTGACCAACCTCCACCGTTTGCTCAATCAGGGTCCTGTATCCTGCAGCCACAGTATACTGTCCCGTAACATCACCACTCCAAGCAAGAGTATCATGCCCCTGTAGCGCACTACACCTTCTAGCCTCCAGAATCTGGGATAAAACACTCCTCTCCTCATCCGATCCTCCAGGCGGCCAATCAGAGGAATGTTTCCACCTGTAGCCAATGCTCGTTCCTATATTATAAGACTCCTTGTATTGTAGCATAGTATTCCATCCAGCAGCATGAAAGGAGTCCGCAAGAGAATGCAGATGAGGATGTGAGTGAAGCAAAGGTGGCGCACCATCCCAAGAGTCTTCCCAAAATAAGGCCTCCGATCCACTATTGCAAACCCAAAAAAGACCATTTTTGACCAAATGCGCTCCAAGCTTGAGGGTACTCCAAATCATCGATCCTTTCCCCTCAACAGGAGTTCTGGCTATATCATGAAGGTTAATGCCCGAAAGATATTTGGCCGTCAAGATTCGGGCCCACAAGGAAGAATGGTAAGTGCACCAACGCCAATAGAGTTTGGCCGCAAGTGCTTGGTTAGCTAAAATAGCCGACCTCAAGCCCAGGCCGCCTTCTTTCTTTGGGTTGCACACCGTGTCCCAATTGATGAGACTCCACTTAGAATTCTGGAAATTGCCACTCCACAAGAACCTCCTAGAAAGCGCATCATACTCTTTTAAAAAATAGACCGGCGCACTCTAAACCATGCATCGGTATATAGGAAGAGCTTGGATAACTGATTGGAGCAGAGTAACTCTACCTGCTATAGAAAGCCATCTATAAGTCCAATGGCTTACATTCTGTTTCAGTTTATCCAGAATAATTTGCCAAATTAGCCTGGGCTGCCGTCCCACCACAATGGGAACCCCTAAATACACCATAGGTAGTGTATGAATCTGGAATCGGAGTGTAGCAGCAATTCTCCTCTAAATAGCCTCAGGGGTATTAAAGAAGACTATTGAAGATTTTTGCTCATTAATCCGCTGCCTAGAGGCCGCCAAATAATTATCCAGCATCGCTCGAAAAGCTTCTGCCTCCTTGACTCGAGCTTTACCTGTCAAGATAGTGTCATCAACGAATTGGAGATGGGACAAGGTGGCAAGCTCACCTTCCCATTTCCATCCCTGTATCAGATTCTGGGAAACTCGACTCTTGAAGAGCCGCCCAAACCCTTCGGCCATGAGAATAAACAGATATGGGGAGAGTGGGTCTCCTTGACGGAGACCTCTGTAGGCTCTAAAAAGTTCCGTAGGCGCCCCATTAATAAGAACCGAGAAGGAAGGCGTGGCCACACAACTGAACACCCAGCTAATCCAGTCTTGCTTGAACCCAAAGGCCTCCAAAATTTTGCGTAAAAATCTCTAGCTAACTCTATCATAGGCTTTCGCAAGGTCAAGCTTAATAAACATCGCTCTCTCTTGTGAAGTACTCATAGAGTGGATAGCTTCTGATGCTATCACCACTCCATCTAAAATTTGTCTGCCAGCCACAAAACCTCCTTGCTCCTCTGAAATAAGATTGGGGAGGAGTCCTTTCAATCTTTGCGCTATAAGCTTAGTAATTATTTTATAAACCACATTGCAAAGCGCAATGGGCCTAAACATCTCAAGCTTATTCACCTGCTCCTTCTTCAGGATTAGCACCAAGAATGTAGCATTCAAAGCTCTAAGCATTTCCTTGCTTGAGTAGGATTCCTGAATGACACTCACCAAATCTTGCTTAATTATATCCCAATATTCTTGGAAAAAATCAGCAGGGAATCCATCTGGTCCAGGGGCCTTACCTTTCTTCATGCTGAATAATGCTTCCTCCACTTCCGCCACTCCAATAGGGCGCATAAGACCTTCATTCATTCTATCATCCACCAAGGACAGAATGCAGGACAACACTTCATTTTCTGCCCTTTCATCCAGCAGTGGTTCACTAGCAAAGAGATTAGAGAAGTATCGAACCGCTTCCCTGCTAATATCCTGAGAGGAAGAGAGGTGCGTCCCGTCCTGTGTAAAAAGAGAGGTAATAAAATTTCCATTTCTTCTTCCTTGAATCGATCTGTGAAAGAAGGCCGTATTCTTATCTCCCTCTTGTAGCCAATCAATGTGAGCCTTCTGCTTCCAAAAAATCTCCTCTCGAAGCTCCCACTCAGCAAGTTCTTTTGCAGCTCTAGATTCCTCCAGGCGAAGGTCCTCCGAGAAGCCATAGTCTCTTATTTGCCTAGTTATGCCATCCAACTGGTCTTGCATTCTCCTCTTCATACCCTGTAAGTTCCCAAAACAGTCCCTGTTCCAAATCTACAATTTCCTTTTGACATATTGAAGCTTTTTCAGAAAGGAGTACATGGTTGTTCCAAAAGCAGGACCTCCTTGTCTCCACCATTGTTTTATGAGGTCATGTAGGGAGGGGTCACGGATCCACATCAACTGAAATTTAAACGGAGGCTTTTTAGGACCACAAATATGACCAATAGATAGTTTGATAGGCCAGTGGTCCGAACCCCTCCAATCCAAAATCTCACAAGTGAGAGTGAAAGCACTAGACAACCAAAAACAAGAAACTAAAAATCTGTCAAGGCATTCAGAAATGGCCGCATTACCTGATCTTCGATTGTTCCAAGTAAAAAGCCCATTTGCAGGTTTCACATCCGTGATGCGAAGTGATGCAGCATTATGGCGAAGACACTCCGAGGAGGGACTTAAGCGGTTTATCCCACCTCTCTTCTCTTCTAGGCTCATTATTGCATTGAAATCGCCTGCTACAATCCATGGCAAGAACATAAAACATTGGCGAACATAGCGGATATGCGCCCAAAGCTGTTGTTGTCCCTCAATATCTCTGGGGGCATATACAGTGGTAACCAAGCACAATTCACCGGTTTCCAAAGATGAGGCTGTCATTGACAAAGCTAAAATATTAGAAATCCAATGTAATGGCAGAACTTTCCTCTGATCCCATCCCATAGCTAGTCTTCCCGAACTACCTCTGGCTCCTATACATTGCCATTGCCCATTATTCCAGATGTTTGGCATACAGGCAAATAGAGCATCCACTGAAAGTTTAGTCTCCTAAATACAAAATATGTCTGGTGAGTTCTCCCACACCAATCTACGGATAGCTTTTTGCCTGGGGCAGCTATTCAATCCCCTTGCATTCCAAGATAAAACTATCATTGGGTGGATTGGGGAAAATGCTCCTCTAAGGTCTTGACAACCCCATATTCCACCAATAAATCACCTGTAATTTTGAGTTTGTCCTGGTCTTTTCTTCTCCCCACTTTGGGAGCAGCAGAAGGAGTGGCCTTTTTGAATTGTTTTTGCACTAATCCAAGGGCCAAAGCCAGACTTTTATCTTTTCTTCCTGACTCTCCTTCCTTCACTAAATCTGCCCATCTCGCTTCCTTCTCTTTCAACTCCTGCAAATCAGCCGGCTGTCCTGCCCCCAGTCTCGGGGAATCAGCTAGAGGCGCTTGGTCCATCCTATCAAGTCTAGCCAAAGGTGTTAGGCATTAGTTCTGCTGTTCCACCTCATTGCCAGGGTCCTGCATTAAAAAGCCCTCTTCAATGATCATGTTGTCAAGGGCCTCAAACCTGTTAAATCCCTGCTCATTCTGCCTCTCCACAATTCCTCTTCATTGCCCTCGCCCTCTAGCACGCTTTCGTACTGGTACGAAGTCATCCATTCCACTACTAAAGAGGTCAGCTGGGCCCTGCGCCAAGTTTCCAACTGCTGGATTTTTCCCTTTACTCCCTCTGTCCGATTGGGTTTTTGCTCTATCATTCTGGCCTGCACTCCCAGCTCCCTTTCCACTCGAGGCAGTAGAAGGCGTTGAGGAATCTGACATTGGTCCTTTGTCTTTGGTAGCCAGGGGGCACTGTCGGTGGAGATGGCCATAGACATGGCAAATCCTACATCTGAAAGGAATGGATTCATAGTCAATCTGTTGAATCCATTTCAGTGAGCCCATACAAATTTCCAATGAATCTGGAAGAGGCTGATTCAAATCCATATCCACACAGACTCGAGCGTAAGTAATGAATTTCCTGTCCAGAGATTGGTGGGCTATCGCTGTTGGTGTGCCCAACATAGCCGCTATCTGTTTGAGGATATCCTCCCGCCAGAATTCCAACGGCAGCCGTGGAAGACGCACCCAAACCGGGACACATGCTGGCAGTTCCTCAGCCGTATTAAACCCTGAATGCTAGGGTTTGAGGAATAGTCCTACTCTTTCATAGAAGTAAGGTCCTCCTTCAAAAATATGATTACGGTCTGTCACAGAAGAGAAACTCACCATGAAGTAGTTATTCCCTACTAACATAATGTCAAAGTCTCCATTGACTGCCCATGAGCGCCTAATCCATGCTTCCAGAGCTGCCTGTGGGATGCGTATTCCCAGGAATTTGCAGATCAAAGTGTGTGAAGAAAGGTACTCAATGTCTTCCTGGATTGTCTCCTGAGGAATGACCAGAACTGGTCGGTCCTGCCTTCTCAGTAAACACCCATTGACTTTGCTCAGTTTAACTCTGTCGCTGGAATAAAAGGTAGAAAAGCTTGCATTGTTTTCCCCATGTGGCGCAGCCTCAGCCCTGGGGTCTGTCGACGCCTCACCAGTCGGTGGGTCACCCGCGTACTGCCCTCCAGCCACAGCCATCGCGCTCGCCCTCATTTCAAAGCTACGCCTATCTTAATAAGAGGGAGATTACAAGTTTTAAAAAAGAATATAATAAGCGGTTTTGAAGAAAAAGAAAGAAGCATATCAAAGAAAGAGGAAACAAAGGAGAAAGGAAAGCATGGAAGAGGATTTTCAATCCAAGTTTTCAGGTAGGCAACATTTTTTTATTTTCGTATAGTTATTTGACTAATAATATTATATGTATAACTAAGCAGTGACAGTATATGTAATGATATGTCTTTTATAGCTTTATGGAGTAGTGACAAATAACCATAACTAGCATAATGATAATATTGTACAACAGTTAATATATTATCTTAAGATAGATATATCATTGTTTCAAGGTAATATATCATGTAGAAATATATTCAAAAATAATTCGTGTAGAGACTAGTTATAGTACTCTGAACATTAAAAATAACTCATCACATCGCTATAATTGTCTAACTTGGAGTGTAAGGAACTATACATCTTCATATATCCATAAGATCAAGTATGTGATTATCTTTTCTTCCCTAATTTCACCATCTTAACCGATTTATTTTTTGGTCATGGCATTTCCTAGAAAGGGATGAATACACCAATAAAATCTTTTCCCTCAGAATTAGTTATTTCTCGTGTTTGGGTTGCACGTATTTATACAGACCCTTTAAGAGAAAATGTGAAATAAGGAAGGCCATTGACTTTTTTTTTTAAATGGAAAGGGCCTCAAAGGACAGTGATGCATATTCAATGCAATCAAAATAAATCCTTGTAAGATCTTTCATGTTTTGGTCTGAAAAATTTGCACATGCTTCTTATTATATGTAGAAAATTTTGGCTGGTGATATCATTTTCTAATGCCATAATTACCTAATGACCTGGTGAGGTTTATCTTATATAGAATTCTGGGGAGAATTATGCACAGAGGAAGGTGTGGCATCAAAATGAGTGCAACAACGTGAACAAAAACACATAATTGAAAGACATCAAGCTTAAAAAAAAAATTAAAACTTATATTTACATATGAAACTTAGCAAAACTTGTGATCTATAAATTTAACTCAAGAGAGGATGGTTAGTATGGTGTTACTTCCAAAATGAAAACAAAATGAAATAAATACACTAATAGCATAACATATCTAGGCCTAGACACTAGGGAGAGCTTAGTTAACAATAGCAAATGACAACACACAACTAAAAAGTAAGGAATAAAACACAAGAATTCTTTCACCTTCCTTAGATTCTCCAAATGCCTTTATAGTAGTGGCTTGTTCAGCGTGTACTTATGAAATCCTTGGCAATAGAAGCTTGGCTACCTCTATCTCTCCTTGGCACCTTTGGCATGTGGCTTGGCTTGGCTTGGAATCAATTTGGCATTATAACTTTGCATTATCAAGTCCTTTGAAGATATTTGAGCATAATAAATTTACACCAAAATAACTTAGAAATGATGTTCTTGGCCTCTCTATTTATAGATTTTTTAGAATGTCTAAAATCAACTTGAACCGTCCATCCTGAAATTGAGATGTGTGTCTGAGGATTAATTCAATTTTTTGGAATTAAGTTTATAATTATCCTCATCATGACATTGGAAGAAGGGGCAATTAAAAGGCATGGAGGGCATCATGTAAGACATTGATGAGACATGGAAGGCATGAATCCTGATATTTGTGGTATTTATGGCCTAGGGATGTCTTCCCAAGAAATGAGATCACTTGATGATACAAATATTCAATTTTCATTTCTAAAAACAAGTATTTAACAAGTTTTCATAGAATTATTAATTAGACTTTGATTTGGATTAATTAGCTTTTAAGCATGCTTAAGTACTTTGTGCACAAATTACTCAAATTGATCAGAATATCTTGTTATTGGTCCAAATTTTGAATGCATTGGAATTGAAAGTCACTATCAAATGTGTTGGATCCATTATCCCATTTAGGATGTTACCAATAGCAAATAACAAAGGCACGTGTCTTGTGCAAGAGATTTGATAGAAAAGATCAATCCAAAGCACCTAGGTGGAAAATTAGTATTTCGACTCGAAATGATCTGATCAAAGTCAGCTAGCCCATAAATTGCATTGCCCCATTTAATGATACTCTAGTCAAAATTGACACTTGAATATATCAATTTCAACTCATTTAATGTATTTTAGTATTTTTAGGCCAAATTGTGCACTTTTGGTGGAAATTGGTCAAAAGCCTGATTAGAGGTTATCGATGGCCAAATTTAGGTGTCTACAGTTTGCTCCTATTTGGGAAGGTGTTGCAAGCTATAAGAATAGTAACTCTTCTCAAATAATGAAAAAGTCCTGTATGCCTACAACTGCAATGCGATAAACTAAATGTATGATGTTCCCTCGAGAGAACGGTTGGCACAAACAGGTCAGTAAATGGTCCCTTGATAAGAAGCAAAATGAGAGGACCAAAGAAAGAAAAGATGATGGGGTGGAAACACAATGATAGTAAAAAGTAGTCAAAATCATTGAGAATGCAAGTGGGATGGTGTATAATGGTTTGCCCAAAGGCAGTTATAAGCATTGTACCCTGATAGTGGCAATGTGGTATGATAACACAATGATTTGCCCAAAGGCGATTATAATCATTGAGAAGATGGAGATACCTCAGTTAGGATAGATAAATAAGATAATAGCATGCCCCTGTATAGGAAAAAAAAGTAAAGTGGTGACAATACAATGATTTTCCCAAAGACAGTTATAATCATTGAGAAATGTAGGTGGGATGGTGTGCAATGATTTGCCCATAGGCGGTTATAATCATTGGATCCTGATTATGGCAAACATGATAAACTTGGTTTAGGATGATAACTTAACATAGAGGGTAATGATGAATTGGAACAACCTATTAGTAGGGAGATGCTCATCCAAAATAATAAAGGTTGAATTTCTTTCATGGTAAATTACTCTGTTTGAGATATGATTAAGATGGAATCAAGATGTCAATGTTGAAGAGATGCCACCATTACTGAATAGACTTCTTGAAGCTGAGGTTTGTTTTAGCACATATCTGTAGGCATCATGGTATAACATCATGAGGACTTGGTCAAAATATGCATGAGGACTGACTCCCATAATCCAATACTCAATAGAAAAAAATACACCAATGATAGAAACCATGATGACAATGTAAACATATGAATATGGATGGATTCAAGTGTAAGTGTGGGCAAGGAATCACCCAATGAACACACATAAATTGAATCAAGGTAATCATGCTGAAAGCAAACAAACAAACAAACAAAACAAGCAGAAATAAACAAACAAACAATGCAATATAAACCCTACGAATATTACCCCTAGAAAATAGACGACAACTTAGCAAATGAATAAAATAGGGGAATAGAAGAAAAGGAAGGGGGTGGCCAAGCTGTCTCCATATGCACTAGGCAAGTAGACATTGCCTACATAGTTCCATAGATTTAATATCCAATAAAAAAACTTCAGACCAAATGTAGTTCTCCTAGGGAATGGGAAGAATGTTATAACTGAGGAAAACAAACAAAATGGATGTGATAGAAAAAGAGGAATGGTCTTGCAAAATGGCAAGTGCATGAAAGAAAAGACCAAAAAAAATGGGGAAACTAAGTGACAAGTGATTTGCTAGTAACTTAGTAAGGGTTCCTATAATCCTTAAGGCAAAGAAGTGGTCAATGTTTTTATTTTTTTCTAATGATTTTTTTAAATGTTTTTGGAAAATTTTAAAGTATTTCAACTTGATTAAGAATGATGAGACACTAAATGGTTTAAGCTCACAAAATGATGAGAGTGTTCAAACTGAGGTTGCTCACAAAATGGTGAGAGTGTGGCTTAGGTTGCTCATAAAATAATAAAAATGTGGCTTAAAGGGTGATTGAGCTGACCTTAACAAGTTTTGAGTGCTGCCTACATAGTCCTAGAGTAGGACCTCAAGTCATTGTAGTTCCACCCTTACAGCGGATGAACTTCACTAGTGCAACAATCAATTCAAACAAAATAGGCATAGTTGGTAAAAAGGCACATCATGGCATAAGAAGTGGCAAGTTGGTACATCAAGGTTTAATGTTTCCCCTAGTTTACCTATAAGCGGTTATAACTAGGACACAACAACATAGATCAATTGTACTAATTTACCCAAAGGCAATTATAATTAGTAGCAAGATCGATGGTAAGAAAGGACTAACAAACGAAGGATGTAATTGCCAAAACTTCTATCATACTATCCCAAAATACGCTTTTTGTCTGAAATACTTGAATGAACTGATGAAACTAATCAGATACTTTGATGCTAAAACTGCATAATGAATAATAAAAACCAAGGTCAAACGGGCTAGTCTTTAGAACATACTGGGTCGATATAATGGAAGGGAAAAGTGGATACAACAAAGAGACAGATAAAGATGGTATTTATATAAAGAAGAATAGTGATAAAATGGCATAACTGAAATGGTCCTTATAGACAATACACCTTAGCATTCAAGAATAGTACCATTTGAGATAAATGATATTCATCGGTTCTAGAAGTTTATCACCATCTGGTGTGGCAAGCTTATATGCTTCTGATCCATAATCTGTAGTGATGATGAAAGGCCCTATCCAGTTTGGTTTGAATTTCCATTTATGCTTCTTCTCAACCATGGTATTCTTTTGGTTTAATTTGAGAACAAGATCACCAAGTTTAAATTTTTTATACTTAACACGTTGATTATAATGGCCTTTGAGTTAGTTTTGATATGTTTGCAAATTGTTGAGCATGAATATGCATTTTTCATCAAGTAGGTCTAGCTCTTGCAGGCAAGTTACTTGATAGTCATGATCATCCAGGACATGTTTGAAAAAGATGGGTAGTGAAGGTAATTCGACCTCAATGGGAAGGATGGCTTCAGTACCATAAACAAGAGAGTATGGAGTGGCTCCTGTGGGGGTACGATGATTGGTATGGTATGCCCAAAAGGTAGGGAATATTTGGAGGTACCAATCATGACTAACATCATTGACAATATTTTTGAGGATATTAATAATTGTTTTATTGGATGCCTCAGCTTGGCCATTACCTCAAAGGTAATATGCTATACAAAAATGTTGTGTGATGTTATATTCAATACATAGTGGATCTACATATTTGATCTTGAATGATCCTCCATTATCAGTTATAATGTCAGAGGGGATATCGTAGAGGCAAATGAGATGGTTAAAGATGAATTTGGAAATTTGCTTTCCAGTCACATAAGCGAGGGGTATAGCTTCAACCCACTTAGTAAAATACCTGGTGGTGGTAAGGATATGTTTATGGTTGTCAAATGAAGTGGGGTTAATCTTCTCAATCAGGTCAAGTCCCCATGTAGAAAATGGCCATGGTGTCAACATCAGTTTAAAAATTTTTGTTGGGGCATGAATCAGATTAGCATGCCATTGACATTTATCATATTTTTTTACATAGGCAATGGCATCTGCATCCATTTTGGGCCAATAATAACCAGTACGTAAAAGCTTTTTGGATAGGACTACCCTGCTAGAATGAGCTCCATACACTCATTTGTGATATTCTCTTAACATTAGTCATATTCTCTTAACATTATTGTAAACTCTACTGAAGTTAAATAACGAAGCAAATTTCCATCAAAACTATGATGGTAAAGGGTGGAGCCAAGTAGAGTGTAATGAGTGAAATGATGAATGAAGGCTTTGGTTTGTTTGTGAGATAGGTTAGGTGGTAGAACTTGGTCATTAAGGTGGTTGTAAAGGTCTGAGTACCAGATATAATTAGGACCAATAATATCACAAATCATGGTAACAGTTGAAAGTTCATGAGCTAGTGCTGACAAATTCTCGATGAGGAACTGATACTCTCTAGTTTTATTTATTTGTCAAATCAGAGAGCCAATAGTAGCCATGGCATTTGCAATTTTGTTACTAGCCCTCGGTATGTGCTCAAACTGAATGTTAGCAATTTGTTGCTTAAGA
This sequence comes from Torreya grandis, assembly GCA_037957365.1. NCBI lineage: Eukaryota > Viridiplantae > Streptophyta > Pinopsida > Cupressales > Taxaceae > Torreya > Torreya grandis. The sequence continues at coordinate 1,456,911 of JARHVA010002111.1, forward strand.
GTGTTGACCATGACTTTATATGGAACCAGCTTATCATCTTTGGTCTAAAAATGATCTGTAACCTAATTGATGATTAACTAAGAATCACCATAAACTTGGAGATGAGATATATTTCAATGCATTGCTTATCGAAGTCCTACAACAAGTGATTCATACTCGACCATGTTTTTTGTACAAGGAAAGCTAATTTTAAATGATTCAGGGATTAGATCCCTCTGTGGTGTAATAAACAATAGGCCTACCCCCGATTCATGTGTAGTGAATGAACCATCAAAATACAGTTTCTAGGGCTGCTCCTCAAGGGGTGTGTCAATGACGGGTTTGATAGATTCATTAAGAAATTGAAACATGAGTAGTTGTGTGTCTATGAGAGGTGCTTCAATAAGTTGATCTACAAGAACTTGTCCCTTGATTGCCTTCTGATTGACATACTCTATGTCAAACTCATTGAGAAACATGATCTATTTAGCCATTCTTCCTTGTAAAGTTGTTTTAGATAGTAGATACTTGAGTGGATCTAATTTTGAAATGATGATGGTCTTCTTATTCAACATGTAATGGTGCAGTTTCTGAGCTATGAAAACCATGGCTAGATAAGCTTTTTCAATAGGTGCATAGTTATGTTCATATGTAACCAAAGTATGACTTAAGTAGTATATAGTGTGCTCCTTTCCTTTATCATCATGTTGAGCCAAGAGTGCCTCTAGAGCATGATCGGTAGTTGATAGGTATAACAAAAATAGCTTTCCTAGCATAGGAGGTAATAAAATAGGTAGATTAACAAGATAGTTTTTAAGTTGTTGAAAAGTTGTTTAGCAGTAATCATCCTAGTGAAATACAAATCCTTTTTTCAAAAGATGTGTAAATGGATGGCACTTATCTACTAACTGAGAGATGAAGCATCAAATGGACTGGATCTTACCCTATAAACTATGGAGTTACTTCAAATTGGTTGGTGGTGGCATCTCGATTATAACATGGACTTTAGCTGGATTGACTTCAATACCTCTACGAGATACGATGAAGCCAAGTAATTTGTTTAAAGTTACACCAAACACATATTTATTTGGATTAAGTCTGACTTTGTACTCCTGTAATCTTTTAAATATCTTACACAACACTACTGGATGGTCGGCCCTGATTTTGGATTTTCCTAATATGTTATCAACATAGTCTTCAACAATGTCATGCATCATATCATGGAATATGATAGTCATGGCCCTCTGATATGTAGCTCCAACATTCTTAAGGCTAAATAGCAATACCTGATAACAAAATGTTCCACATAGAGTGGTGAATGTTGTTTTATGTTAGTCTTATAGTGTTATTCTAATCTGGTTGTATCCTGAAAGCCATCCATGAGTGAAAGCATTTCATAACCGATCATGGAGTCGATGATCATGTTGATATTTAGGACAAGCTCTATTGATGTCTTAAAAATTAGTACAATTTTTTATCCCTTTAGGCTTTTTACTAATAGGTACCACATTAGAGATCCATTCTGAGTAGTCAATGGATCAGATACATCCTGCTTCTAAGAGTTTTTCCAACTCTTTCTTTACCAATACAACAATGTGAGGATGCATCTTATGTAACTTTTGTTTTACCAGTTTGGTGTTAGGATTAACCATAAGGTGGTGTAGAACCAAGGCAGGATCTAAACCTGACATGTCAAAATAGGCCCATGCAAAAATATTCACAAACTCTCTCAACAGAGCTAAAAAGACATCACGTTCCTCCTCAATGAGGGATGCACCTAATTTTATCCATTTCAAGTCTGATAGATTCTTGATATTTACCTCTATTGTAATTTTGACTAGAAGGGTCAAACCATCTTCTAAGAGAGTAGGAAATGACTTGAACTATTGAATTATGTCAGGGTCCTCTATTAGGATTTGCTCTTCAACTTATCCTAAGCATGATGAATCTGAGTCCCCTAATGGAAGATCTGGCCATGTCATAAAAATAGTCAAAAATTCTTCAAGAATTTGATCACATACTTGTTGTTGCTCAAAGCTAAACTCTAATCCACAGGCAAGTTCATCGTTGGTGGTCTCTTGGTCTAAATTCAAAGAAGAATGAACACCCCCATCTAATGGTGCCTAAAATAGGTTTTCACCACTAGACTGGTCTCTATCTTTACTTTTTCCCTAGTCAAAAAGTGCCTCAAGGAAGTTTTCACTTTGGGACCTCAATGTTTTACTTATTTGTTTTTGACTAAGGGTGTTCACTCGCTCTCCAAAATAGGCTACAGGATCCAATGTGATTGAGAACCCTGATTTATGATCTCCCAATGAAATGTTGTCTCTAAGGCCTAAAAAGTCATAGAATGCCTCATCATTTTGGAACTCATCAATCGATAGACTGGATTCTTATTGGTCCCAATCTATCAGTTGGGGATAATATAATGGAAAATGGTTGTGATGAATGGCCAAGGTAAGGGTACAAATGGCATTGTTATCAAACATGTTGGTTTTAACTAGGTCATCAAAGGTGAGACTATGATCAAACTTTGTTTCATTATCAGCATCATCATCACTAGTTGTTGGTGAGGGAGTTCAAATAAGATATGTGGGGTCACCCCCAAGCATTTTAAATCCAAGTCCATAAGGTCTTTCATACTTAGTCATGGAAATTGGCTCGATGGTTCCTTGTTAATTCAGTCTGAGGCCTCTTCACTCATAATTGTGACACTCCATGATCCTATTAGGAATAGGATACTTGGCATTTTTATAACAATCAACTTGGTTGTCATTGTATAGCCATGATTTTTCCCCTTCAAGAGGGTTAGATCCTAGGCCAGATGTTGGTACAAATGTGATATGTCCTTTATCTTTGTTCTTTTGTTGCCAATGCATATGTGGGGTGACTCTAGGTCACCCAAAGGTTTTCAGATTCTAAGGAAGATTGCTAATATGAAATGTATCATGGGTCACATATTCTCTCGATCCATTATCTAAATTGGTGAAATGATTAGAAGCTTTAGGAGGTGGCATGTGAGAAATGGAATCTAAAGTATTGGGATCTATGCAATTATCTAGTGAAGGATCAATAAATATGGCTTTTTCTTTATCTTTCCTGTGACTTAGATTCATATGGTACTGATAATTATGGCTTTTTAATTTGGCCTCAAGATGTTTGTAATGCTCATATGGGTGTAAATCTCCTGGAATATTCATTTCCATCCCTGAGTGGGAAAACTTGATACATTGGTGCAGTGTTGATGGGATTGCATGAATCTCATGTAACCAAGGCTTGCCTAGAAGTATGTTGTATGATAACTCAAGATCAAACACATGGAAAAGTGTATCATGGGTCAAAGGCCCAATGATAACTGGCAAACTAATGGTGCCCTACGACTCTCTTAATTATCATAGGCTTTAATAGTTATTATTTCTGGTTGGAGATCTGCCATTGTGTACCCAAGAAGCTTGATGAGCTTTAGAGACACTATGTTGAAGCCTAATCCATTATCTATAAGAACACGTTTCAATTTATGTCATATTATATAAACCTCGATGTATAATGGATTATTATGGAGTGGGCCAAGAGAAGACATATCGCTTTGGTTGAATGTGACTTATTGGGCAAGAGCTAGGTGTCCAACCAAATCTTGAAAGTTATTAAGGGATATGTCACTGGCAACAATGGATTGGGTCAAAAGCTCATTCAAGATGTTTTTATGGATTATTAACGTCCACAACAAGTCTAAAATAGAAATTTGTGCTAATGTTTTTTGCAATTATACCATAATATCAAACTTCTTATCTTGGTCAGTAGTGAATGATTTATTCTGAGGCTAAACGGTCGGTTGGATGACAAGCAAAGTGGTGGATGGTTATGGGCCTGGGATAGTAATATTTGACCTCTGAGTTGTGATTGCATAATTGGAATTAAATATTGGACCATTGTTACTAATTGATGTTAGGAATGGTGTGGGATTAGACAGGACAAGTCTCAATTGTTGGTGCACTTGTATGTGGTCACATGGCAAGGACAAGTTGTCGATATAAGGTCTAAAAGGGGAAGTCATAATTTGTTGGTTTGCCTGTATACATTCCCAGGTCAAAGAAGGATTATCCATGTAATTTGGTTGAATGTTGTTATTTAGCAATGGTCTAGACTGATTAGTGTTTGGTCTAGGATTAATGGAGATGGTACATCAATGCTTCATATGCTAGGTTCAAGAGGTAAGAAAGAACACTAAGAATCATGATAAGTAATGATTGTCCTTTAGAGGGACAATGATGATCCTTTGGAGAATAAAATCATAAAACACTTCTAAAACTCTCATACACTAAGAAATAACACTAAAAATTACCTATAATAATTACTCTTTTGCATACTTTGTGGATAATCAAAAATAACATGCTAGAAAGACTATCTTTTACTAGACAAGATCAACAAGATTACAACAAGACACAATTATGCAGCATGTAAGTAGGAAAATTCACTTTCTTAATACTTAAAGAGACATTCAAATACAAAAATGTCTAGGGTTTCACCATTAACCAATGGATGCTACTCCAAAGAGTTCAAAAATTCACTACTTTGAGAGAGAAGTGAGAAAAGGGAAGTCCAAAGGACACATGAATAGGTGTAATGCTAAGAATAGGAGTTACATATGTAAAAAAATGAATTAGGATACATAACACACAAGGTATGATAGAAAAAATGGATCTCCAAACTATGAAACTCATGAGATGTGGTGTGAAGCTCCTTATTCTACACAACAAAACTACCTTTATCATTTAGCTCTGTTGGAACATCCTAGAAGTGACCAAGGATAGGTTTCATGATTGAACTAAGATGGATGGGTTATGGACATTCTTTTCCATACATTGGCTACATTCCTAATCACATGGATTCCTTTGGAAATGAGCCATCACTACTTGTAGTCAAAGTAACTCCCCATTTCACACACCTTGCACACTTGGCTTCCAAAAAGGATTCAGTTTCTCAAGTAAATCCATAAAATTGGGTGAATGACATGTGTCAAGGCCATTCATGGCCTTAGAGGCATCAAGCACACTTTAAAAAGAGATTACTTTAAGTTTTTCACCATTCTCACTATCGTGTTCACTATGCTAGTTCTAATTGGCTGAGATGAGAGCTCTTGATAAGGCACCTAGGAGTTGTTCTAAATCATGAAATGGACATGGGGATTTATCCTAAGTCTCAATATTTCCTCCTATGTGATTGGCATCTCAATACTCTTCTTATAACTTGTAAAAACATAAAAAATGTCAAGAAAACCCTATTTTTTACTCCATCCGTATAATTACATATAGTCCAAAAGGATGAGGAGTATCCTAAGAGATTCCCCTACATCATCCAATAAATTTTCTAAGAAAACTGATCCATTAGGGTAGCTCTCCATCTTCAGTTTCCCTCAAGGCATTTTCAAGGGTTTAGTAGGGTTTTAGGTCTTTTAAACTCTTAAGCTTTAGTCATAAAGATGGAACATTGGAGTTACAAACAAATTCCATAAGATAAATTTATAGGACACTTGTCAACTTCTCCAAACTTCTTGTATCTCCATGTATAACCTCCAAAAATATGTAAGCATTTCAAATTAGCCTATTGAGCTTTGACCTTCATTTCACATACCCCTAATTTGTCTCTAAGCCCAAAAATAGACTCCCTATGCTCTATCTATAATGTGGAAGATTTAAAACGTCTATCATGACTCTATAAACATTATCCCATAGGTTATAATTCCAATCTAAGCTAGAAATAACATTGACCTCCCATTTGGGCACTAGGCTTAAACCCTACCTAACATGCTTGTTTGCATACTTGAGGGTTTAGAGCACCCTGTTGAGTTTCATCCTTTTGAGTAAGGTATATCATGTTTTTTTAGGTGTGTTATAACTTTATACACCTTATTTCAAGGTTCACTTATCTCCTAGTCCATTCTTTTATCCCCCTTTCTTTAAGACTGTAGAGTTTGCTCACAAAGGGAGTCCCTTTGTTTGAGATAAAATAGAGAGAACTTCCCCTATTTGTCTAAACAAACCAGATGTTTTAGGGAATTATTAAAGTTTTAAATACACTATGTACAAATTTTTTACCCTTTTTCATATCATCTGACCTTCTAACTCTTGAAAAACCCAAAATAGACTCCTAGAAGGTAGATTGTCTGCAAGATTTATGATGTAGATTGTATGATGATTGTTTAGAGCTACTTCTATAATATATATCCACCATGAGAGTGTTATAGGAAAATTATTATTATGATTAATTTTTTTTAACTTCATTCATCCCTCCAACCTCTCACATATTCCTCATACTCTTTGCTTAGTCAAAACTGAGTGTAATTTCTTGATTGTGTTTTGTTCCTAGGCACCATACCTAAAGGTGATCCTACATGTTTGAGCTTGAGGACAATGTATAAAAACCTCCCTATATTCCCTTAGGATCATTTTATACCTTTTTTTCCCCATTTTTCTCATCTTTATGTGCTACCAACACTTACAACCTCAAACTTGCTCATTATTTGTCACTGTCAAACACAATCAACTATGTTGGGACAAATAGGATCATGTAGGTGACTTTTATCCTTAAAAATTGTGTCATGAAAACCATGGATACCCTATAAGGTATAATTAAATAATGTGATATTATGTGTCCCAATTTTTTTAGGTCGCCATACTTAAGATCACACTATGGACTGTGAGACTTTGCAACCAGCTGTAGGTCAACTTCTTAGGTAAGAGAAACCTGTAGGTGAGTATAAGACCCAAAACATAGTATATCATATCCTTTTTATGATCCTTTAGATCATAGATGATACTTTAAACTATTTGGAACCACTCAATAATGGTGGCATGGTCTAAACTATCAACTTTGAAAACAAGGTCATTCAAATATTCAAATCCTGTAGATGTCAATGAAGGATTTGAAGAGTTCAGATGGGAAACTTTGAACCTTCCAATAACCACCTTAAAATATTAAAATTACTCAATTTTTTTGTATATCTCATCTCATATGTAGATGATGCAAGGCATAGTCATTAAGATGCAATAAAAGTCTTAACAACCCTATTTTATGACTTTGACAAAATGGCTTAGACCTTTATTTTCACAATTTTAGGGACTTGATCCCTGAACATGGTCATCTCATGTTAGAAGGTGGTTTACACTTCCATTTTTCAATTTGAAACTTCAAATAGGTTTTCCATTATCAACACCACATTTTACAACTCCAAGGAAAGTTCCATCACTATTCAATGTTTCAAAATGACTCCTCAACTCTTTGTTAACACCAACTGTAGGTGGACATTGTCATATATAGGCATTAAAAGTAAAAATGAAGGTAGTGTGCAAGATATACATTTTGGTGGTTAAATTTAGGCCTTCTAAAAGTTTATAAATGCATTCATATCATTCCAAAGGATTTGAAACAAATGTCAATACTTCGTTTTTAACATGATGTCCTCTATGAGGGCACCTCTAGGTGCACTTTGAGTTGTATGTAGGCAATGAGCATGAAATGATCCATATATCAAGGAAACTACCTTCATAATTAATTTATATCTTCCTAAATGTATCTACATTAAACATTATGATGTTTCAGATATTGATACAAGTTCACACACCTCATTTTGATGTCTTCACTTCCTATAAGCACCTATAGGTGCACTTTCTATTATATGACTATGTGTGTGACTGAGTTAACCTATCACAGTCCCTTTTTCTGCCAAGTGAAGGTTTTTACTTGATTTTCTTGATATGAGAGTATGTTAAACATATTTATAATTTCATTACACTTCCAAGAATCATGATAATAGGCTGCATACACGTGATTCCCTATGACTGCAAATGAGAGTGGGTAAAGAGTTGCCTGTGAGTATGACAAAACTAAAAGTTTGATTAAATCATGATGTTATCAGACCAAACATGGAATGGGTTGATCATTATGGCATTGAAACATGGTAAATATCATATCCCATTCATATGAGACCCTTGCAAAGAACCAAGCATTATATAAATAAGGGAACTTGACTAAGATCTCACATGGTGGCACCTTCCTACAACATGAGATGATTTGCCTATCAAAACACCTTGAAACATAAAACCAAGAATATAAAACATTATAAGAGAGTGCCAACATCATCTAAAATCAATCTCAACAACTAGATTGTATGTAACTATCCATACAAGAGCAAAACTTATAGGGTGTAATAAATAATGAGCATAAAAACACATTCAACTTGTTAGAGATTATTCATAAATCACAATTGACCAATATTTGAAATATTATTATGAAAATGGATCTATCTGATTTTTATATCACCTCCCAAAGGTTTTTGACCTAGAAGTTCTTCAACTAGCCATACTAAGCACAAACCTGTTGATTGATTATGTGTGTCTAGAAGGGTGAAGAAGGAGCAAAATGGTTTTGGACCCTTTTTATAACTTTTAAATAATTTCAAGCATTGATATGAATCTAAGTAATATTAAGAGCCATTACATGACCTTCTCCCATGTGTCACAATCTTTTATGGGCCATATAAGTTCCAAACTCCTCTTTTTTCAGTTGATTTCTTGATTTTTAGTTAGACAACCTGCAAGTTTTAGATGGGAATAACATTATTGACAGAAAATATGACTTCTTGGATGTTTTAAGGAAAATTAAGACACTTGAACACCTTTAAAACCATGCCACTTGCATTTATGACCCTTAAATGGTTACTAACTCAAAATGACATATAAACTAATTAGACCATGAACAAGGATAAAATGGCATTAAATTACATCAAATAGACCATAACACACCCTATTACAAAATATTAGACACCTATAAATATCTAAAAATTAGGTTTTTACCGATAGGGGTCCAAATTTGACTTGCAGGGTCAAATTTGGTTAACAAAATGGTGACTCATAGGGATAATATGCCTGCTATACTAAAGATAAGTAACCTTATCTTATCTATGGGACAAAGGACAATATGAATTATTTAATAAAACTAGTATTTAATTTCCTAAACACACACAAAACAACCACACCACACCAAAGCAAGACACCAACAAGACTCACACATGTGCACAAGCACTTAGGGAAAACAAAAAAAATAGTAGCTATGTACAAAGAGAGAGGATAAATTTAGTAGTAATGTTTAAGATAGATCCCATGTATAGGGATATGAATCTCCTCTCCATCAAACTTTGAGAGTTGAAAAGTATTATGTTGCTTGCATTGAGTGATGACATAAGGACCACTCCACAAAACATCAAACTTTGTGTATTTTTTAGGCTTAGCCCTATCTTCATCCCACTTTAGAGAAATGTCTCCTTCTTGGAATATTCTTGGCATGGATTTCTTATCAAATTATCTCTTTTTTTATCTTGGTGAGCCCTCATAGTTTGCATAGCTTGATCCTTGGTTTCTTCAAGCTCCATCAACTCACATAATTTGACCTTCATGCTTTCATTTTTCATCAACTCCAGCTAGTAAGTCAAATCTAAAGCTAGTAATTCAAGTGAAATAGTAAATTTAGCTTCCCTTCCATAAACAAGTGTATATGCTGAGTTTTCAATAGCTCTCTTGGGGGTGATTCTATCAACCCAAAAAGCTATCTTCAATTTGGAATGCCAAGTTCTTTGGTTCTCCTCTATTGTTCTCTTGATAATCCTAATTAGATTCTTATTAGTGGTTTCAGCTATTCCATTCCTTATGGATAATATTTGGAGGAATTACTAAGATAAATACCATATTTTAAAGCCCACTCACTTGTCTTGGTTATAATGAATGCCAATGCATTGTCTAAAATGATTGTTGAAAGAGCCCCAAATATTGGCACTATCCTTTCATAGAAGTCAAAAACTAGACTTTCATTTTATTCCTTGAGAGATATAGCCTCTACCCATCTTGTAAAGTAATCTATTGTAGCTAACACCCACTTGTGACTAGCACTAGAAGGTGGATTGATTAAGCCTATGAAATCTACACCCCATTGTATAAAAGGTTGGTTTACTTGTATTAGATGAAGAGGTAAGGCTGAAAGATTTTTCTTTCCATAAAATAGAGAACATTTTTTAAATTTCCTTACCCAAGCATGAGTGTCTCTAAACAAACTAGGCCAAAAATAACCAGCTCTCATAATCTTGGTAGTTATGGCCCTTGAAGCAAAGTGACCACATGTTGGTTCATCATGAAACTCAAACAATATCTTATCAACCTGATCTGATTCAACACATCTCAATAGTACACCTGAGAAATATTTCCTAAATAATACTCCATCAACAAGTACATAAGTAATATATTGTGACATGAAGTGCCCTCTTTTAGTTCTATCTAGGCCTTGTGGGCATTCACCAGTTTGAAGAAAATTGATCATTTCTTGTGTCTAACTCCTCATTAGTGAGGCTACAACTATCATAGGATCATATTTAAGGTTAAAATATATTCATTTTGTTCCTTTAAATCTAAATCAAGGTGTTCACATGATCCCTTCCCTTTCACTAGCTTGGTTGTCTTGATTTCTACATCATACTCCATTACTTTTGTAATCCAACCAGCTCTTTTATCATTCAAATATCTACTCAAAAGGAAGTCTTTGACATTAAGATGAGGTACCAATATATGAATCTTATTGTTAGATATTATGTGCCTAAAATTCTTTAGGATTATAACAACTGAATGTAATTACTTCTCTACATAAGTGTACCTTATCTCATAGCCTTCCAATCCTTGACTAAAAAAGGCAATAGGTTGCTCCAAGTTTTCTTCATTTGATTGAGTGAGCATGGAAGAGATTAATTATTCATTTCCAAAAGTTTACAATTTGAAATATTTTGAGAAATTAGGACTTGCAAGAGTTGGAGCTTGAGCAATAGCTTGCTTGATTTCTTCAAAACTCTCTTTTCTTCTCATTGTCCAAGTAAACACTTCCATCTTTCCTTAGAATAGAGGTTAGAGGCTTGACTAAATTATCAAAATTAGGAATAAACCTCATTATGTAATTGATTTTTCCAAAGAATCTTTGCAAACCTTTCTTGTGTTTGGGTAAATTTAATGCCAATATTGCACTCACCCTTTCAAGATCTATGGATAGACCCTTCTTTGAAACAATGTGTCCCAAAAGTTTGTCTTCATGAATAGAAAAAACACACTTATTTGGATTAAGAGAGATTCTAAAATCTCTACATTTCTCAAAAATATTCCTAAGAAAATTCAAATGATCCTTTGCATCCTTGGAGAATACCACGATATCATCAAGATACACCAGCATTATATCATTGATTATGCCTTGAAAAGCCATATCCATTTCATGTTGGAAGGTTTCCCTAGCATTAGATAAACCAAAAGGAATTTTTATATAAGAATATGTGCCCCATTTAGTGGTAAATTTTTTATTTTATTGATCTCCTTACTTTACTAAAATCTGATTATACCTTGAATATCCATCAAGAAGTGAGAACCTTTCACTACCTACCACAAATTGCAAAATTTTCTCCATGGAAGGAAGAGGATAATGGTCTTTCAAGGAAACTCTATTTAAATATCTAAAGTCAACACATAACCTCATCTCCCCATTCTTCTTCCTTACGGGGACTAAGTTTTCCAACCAAGATGAATGCTTAATAGGAAAAATGATCTTAGACTGAATCAACTTTGTAAGCTCCTTTCTCGTAAGAGGTTTAATCTTAGGATTGATTTGCCTTTGATTTTGCTTGATAAGGTTAGCATTCTCATCTAACTCTATGGTATGTTGAGCTAGATTTGGATTGAAACCTTTTAAATAACTATATTCCCATGTAAATATATCAGAAAATTCTTTGCATAATTCAATGAAAGCATATATTTCTTCTCTAGTACATACATTTCCAAGAGCAAGCAACTTAACTTTGAAGATTTGTATTCTCTCATAGTTTTCATGTTTATTAGACATGCTTACCTTTTCCTTATTTAACTAATCATAATCATTAAAAATACTTTAAAGTGTGACTAAGCCCTTAGGGAGCTTGTTTGTCTTAAATTATACAATCTTCCCTCCATATTGCTATTGTAGTTTAGACTAGTTTTTCAAGGAAAACTTAGCCTCCTCTTATAGAAAAAAGAGATATTTGCTAGTCACTATCAAATACTTTCCAATTAGTGACATTATAAAGTAAATAGGGCCTTACAATCAGTTCGATATGAGGCTAGTTCTTGTCATCTCTTATCCTCTTTGGAACATCAAATTGAGATCCAATGGTTGCTAACCTATCAGCATGCTTATTATCTTCTCTTGGTATAGATTGAATGTTGAAAGCTTGGAAATATTCTACAAGATCCCACACTCTATGCTTATAAGATAGATTTAAGCAAAGAGTTCTTAGTCATTTTTGACCTCTCACTTGATTCATAATCAACTCACTATGACCATAAACTTGTAACTCCTTCACACCTCTTTTTTTAGCCTACTCAAGGCCATGAATGAGGGTCTCATATTCTAATACATTACAAGTACAACTGAAGTGAAATATGAAAGTAGAGTAATACCTTTCCTTGGATGGAGATACTAACATTGTTCCACCACCTGATCTAACCTTGCTTCTTGATCCATAAAAATATAGTTTCCATAGACCATCCATAGTCTCATTTGGCTTCATCAAATTTGGCATGAAAGATCCCTCTTCATGAAGACAATACACTCCAATACCAGTTTATTTTTGAATCTATAAGGATCATGTTCATAGTGTTCAACGCCCCATTCATCTAGATGTATATCAGAAAGTCCTTCAAGAGAAGAAGTTAGAGATTGATCCATGTGAAGTTCTTCCTCATCAAGAATAGTATAATTGGAATTTAAAACTTTAGGTATGTAAGGATATAAATGATTGTTCCAAACAAGTTCATATTCAATCTTTACCTTGGTACCATACCTTATTTTGAAAACCATGTATGAACAATTTACTGCCAAGTATCTACCTATCTTGGTTGTAAACTCTCTTGACAAACAAAGAGCAAAATATGAGGGTAAATCTACAACAAATACATCATGAGAGATGGAGAAATTAGGACAATCATGTAAAGTCAAATTCATATTCTTGAATACTCCCAAGGCCTTTTTTGGTAACCCATCCAATTATATAACTCCTTTAGCCATTGGTTCATACTTGAGGCCTAGTTTATCCACTATTGACTTTGGCATGACTAAGGTACTAGCCCCACTATCTATGATACAATTGTGAACTAAAAAATCACCAATGATCAAGGATAGATAAAAATGATGAGTATTATCAATTTTATTTACTTGTCCATCAATGTACTAAGTTCCATTCACTAAAACAACATTTTTTGTCCTTACTAATCCAATTGATTTACTTAATCCAAGCAATTCCTTTTGGAGAATATCCTTTTATCTTGATATTGTCATTGAGTCCCATAATTAAATATTCATGTGTGAATTATTTATTTGAACCAAAACATTTATAGAAGGATTGTTCATCTTGAATTGCTCTTCAGAAGAACTATTACCTTATGGTGTAGCATGTGAAGATAGATGTGTAGGAACTAATCTTGATTCTAAAACCTCTAATTTTCCTACACCTTAGGAGCTAAGTTAGACCCACCTAAAATTTTGGGTGATGGAGGAGTTAAAATAGGTCCTTGATTTATCCCTTGTGCCTCTTCAACGGCCCTCTTCTTAGATCTAGTGTTAGAGGATACACTAGCATTCACATTATTTGAACTTCCCAAGTGATTAATGGCACAAAAATCTCCCTCTAAATGATTCATAAGAGTAGAATCAGGTTTTGTTTTTCAATTTTCCATTCCATTTTATATTGGCACCTCAAAAGTGAGAACTTGAGGTACTTGACTATCTTGCATTGTCATGGCTTGACTAGGCATTTCATTGGCATATTAAACTTGGCCTTGCTTTTGGTCATAGGAAGGGTACCATGGTTATTATCAAACAAAACTATTTTTAATAGTAATAAGAGCTCAGGAAGATGATTAGCCATTAGGATTGAAACTTTTGTAAGGTCTAGATTGATTTTTTTAACCTTGTCCTTGAGTATGACCTTGAAAAGGAGGCCTACTTGCTTGTTCAAACTAATTATAAGGCTGATAAGGCCTATAATTTTAGGCTTGTTGTCTTTTGAGAGAAACAAACTAATTACTAACACTTTGAATCAAACTCTTGACTTCATGAATCTCATTAGTAGGTGAAAGGGCAGACTTCTCTTGGATATTAGGCAAAGGAGCCAAGGTAGGTAATACAATTTGACTAGGAGGCTGTAAATCCAGAAACACTAGCATTACTGGTCTAGGAATAATATTTCCTACTTGAACAAGATAATTATTAAAATTAATAGCTTTCTCATAGGTAATAGGTAGTGTATTCCCCACATAAATTGGATCATCATGGCTACATCACGATTGGATGCTTTTAAGTAATATAAGAAGGCATAATTTGGAGTGGGTCTTGTTGACAAAATTTGACCCTACAAGTAAAATTAAGACACCTATAGGTAAAAACTTGAATTTTAGATGTTTTAGGGATCTATTATTATGTCATATGGTGTATTATAGGTCATTTTATGTCATTTAAGGCCTTATTAACCTTAGTCTTAATCTAATTAGTCAATCTATCATTTTGAGTCATTTAGAAAATTTTTAGGGGTCATAAATGCAAGTGGCATGGTTTTCAAGGTGTCCAAGTATATTAATCTCATTTAAAACTTTCAATATTTTAGATTCCCTATCAGGAATGTTAGTCCCATCTGAATCTTATAGGTTATCTAATTGAAAATAAAGAAACTAATTGAAAAGGGAGGAGTTTGGCACTTGTATGGCCCATGAGAGAGAATGACACATGGAAGAATGTCATAGAACATATTTTAAGCTTCCTCAGACTCATTTACATGGTTAAAATGCCTTATAAATACTAAAAAGGGTATAAAACCATTCTACTCCTTATTTTCCCATCTAGACACATAGAAGTAGTCAACAAGTTTATGCTTAGTACGGCCAGTTGAGGAGGTTTCAAACCAAATGACTTTAAGAGGTGAAATTATGCTCAGATAGATTCATTTCCATAAAAATATTTTGAATATTGGTCAATTATTCTTTATGAACCATCTCTAACTAGTTGACTATGTTTTTCTACTCACTATCTCATGTACCCTTTAGGTTTTTCCCTTGTCTAGATGATTACATACAATCCAGCTATTGGAATGGACTCAAAAGTACATGGAAATTTTCACATGATGTTCTCCATCCTTGGTTTTATGTTTTAATGTGTTTTTATGATCAAATCATCTTAGGCTTGTAGATTGGTCTCTTTGAAGCTAACAGGTAGTTTTCCATTATTTACAAGATTTTCATGTTTTGATAATGGTTTTAAAGGGTTGTGATAGTCTCATTTAAATCATGAACACCATGCATTCAAATCTTTGCTCACTTTTACTTGCAGTCATAGTGAAGCACATGTATGGAACCTATATAACATGTTCACATGATGTGATGAAGGTTCCAAAGCCTTGGTATATATTTTATCAACATATGTAGTGACTCAATATCTCATGTGATGTAATAAATAAGGATTTTTTCAATCATGTGCAACATCTACTGAATTTGCCATTGAACATCACCTATAAGAGCCTTCATAGAGGATTTCATGTGTGAAAGGAAATTGTTGATAGTTATTTCAAACCCTTTTGAATTATGAGAATTAATTTGGAAAATATAAAAATAACTAAAGTTTATTATAATCATTTAAACCTTGTCTACTACCTACAATCCTCATCTACTACCTGCACTATGGAATGTTCACCTATAAGAGGCCTTAGCAAAGAGCTGATGACCCCTTTTGAAGTTTTAAAATAAGTGATGGAACCATTCCTAAAGTCTTTATGTGTTGAAAGGATCCTATTAGACCTATTTTGAAATTTAAATTTCTTGTAAAAGTTGAAATTCACTTTCAATGAGATGATTGTAGACTCAGGGGCCTTTTCCAAAAACTACCAAAACAAAGCACCTAGCCCCTTTAGAGAGGTCTTGTAACAATGTCATATTGACTTTTAATCACTCCTAGTGTACTAACCTTGAATAATTAACATAGGAGGGGATATATAAAAAAAATTATGGGTATATGATCAATGTAAATTAGTTTTTTGGAGGCCCAAAGTTGTGATTTTATGCACTAAACATGGCAATAACACCTACAAAAATTAAAACTCCAGGGTGACTTTCCATTTCAAGGCTACAATCCAAACCATGCATCTATGATTTAATAGTTTTATATTTTTTAATAAATGTTATTTATCCAATGGTTATGTAAATAAGTTTTAAATTTTGTGTTCTATATCCCATTCACACCTACAGGTGTGCCCGATTCAAAAAACTATCCACCTACAACGAAGGTACCCTATCTTAAGAAGTCAAGAAGTGCAAGGTGCCTAGTCTAAGTAAGTTTACTATTTTAACAAGTATGAGAAACCCTGATGAGATTATAATAAGTTTTAAGACATTCATGAGAGTTAGGAATGATAGTTATCTCTTCTTTGGGTATGTTTTGAAGTGATAGTACATCCACTAAGAAATGTCTCCATACATCCTACAACTCAGAGTTGTTTAAGGCTCATTTTTTGACAAATTATGAAAGGATAAAGTATTTTTATTATTTGGATGATATATTGAGAGACTTTCTCAAGTTTCCAAAGGTTCTAAGGTGGTCAAACATGATGAATTTCAAGTCAGAATTCCCAAGTCCCTAACAAGCTGCTACAGTCATGCTAGCCCTTCAAAGTACAAGTTTAAGTGAATTATTTAGTGGATAGGTTAAAAACACTATTATATTATATTTTAAAGTATAAAATAGGTTCATGTAATGTTTTCAAGGTCCAACTAAGCAAACATTACCTATAGGTATGGTGCCAAAGAATATAACATAGTCAAAAGGCACATTCAGTCCTAACCAGTCAAAGTATGAGGATTATGTGATAAGGTAAAGGTGATAAATAAACTTGGGACACACTCATCATGATATTAATGATATAAAATGAATATTTACATGGAAAACAAATAAAAGGAAAGACCCTAATCAAATAGTACATAGTCTACTTTCTAAAACCCCTACACAATCTGCCTTTTCTAGGGGTTTGTCTTAGAATATAAGGAGTTAGTAGGCCTATTGACATGAAAAGAAGTTAAGTTTTCATGTATAAGGTCCCCATCACTTTTTTAATCTCTTAAACTATTTATTTTTTCTATACAAATAGGGGAAGTTCCATCTATTTTATCTCAGATAGAGGGCACTCCCCTTAAATACAAACTGGTAGGCTTTGGAGAGTAAGGTGAAAAGAGTGGACCAAAGGTCGATAAGACCATGTAAGGAGGAATATAGATTTGAAACATACCTAAAAAAACATATGAGGCCAATCATAGAGGTAATAATCCTTACAGGGAGGTCTAAACCCTCAAAAGTGTAGATAGGCTTATGAGGCATAGTTATGCTTAGAGTTTAAATGAAAGGGTAACTTTAACCCTAACATGGGATGAGTTTTATAATCAATTTTGGAATGTTTTTAGGGTCATAATATACATTTATAATCTATTTTTATGTATGTTAAATCATGATAAAGTCAATTTTGGACTTTAGGACAACTTGGGCCTGTTGGAATGGAAGGAAAAGCTCGATAAGGTAACTTTGAGTGCTCATATCTTCCTTGGTGCTTTACATGGAGACTCAATTAGTTTTTAGAAGTTGAAAGGTGATGTATAAATTTATATTTTTTACTTTTTTTTTAACTTAAACATCTAATATTTATGAATGAAGCTTAAGAGGGTAAAACAGGCCTAGACTCACCAAAACCCTTGCTAGTGACTAGTTTGAGAAAATAAAGTAGTTAGTGAACTATAATGGCATATTTTTCCCAAAGTGATGATTTAACCTTGTATAATACTCTCTTATTATACTCCCAATACTTTTTAACTATATGGAATTCTATGGATGGAGAACAAAATAGGGGTTTCTTGATTATTTGTGTATTGTGCAGGTTATAGGAGGTTTAAAGAGATGCCAATCACATGGAAGGGAATATTAAGACTAAAAAAAACTCCTCATGTAAATTTAATACCTCAGAATAACTCCTAATTTCCTCAATAAGATCTCTCATTTCAGCTAGTCAAAATTGGCATTGTGAACATGGTGGTGAAAAGTGTGAAAACTTCAAGTGAAGGTATTTTTAAGATGTGCCTGATGACTCTAAGGCCATGTAGGGTATTTATAATTGTCATACACTACATTTTATAAGTTTTCATGGAAAACTAATTCCTTTTTGGAAGCCAAGTGTGCAAGGTGTGGGAAAGGGTACTTTCTTTGACTGTAAGTAGTGATGGATCACTTATAAAAGTTTCTAGATGACTAAGACTATAAAAAATGCATAGAGAGGCATGTATGAAAGCCTTCCTTCTCATTACAATCATCACACCTATCCCTAGGTAGTTTTGGGATGTTAAAATAGGGCTAAATCATGAAGGCATTTTTCTAAGCCAGTAAAAGGAATTCCATGCCACTTTGCATGAGTTTTATGACTTGGAAAGCCACTTGTATATTCTAACCTTGCATGGTATGTTTCACACCCTTTTCTCATGCACAATTATCTCATTCTCTTAGCATGACAAGTATATTTTTTGCCTTTTTACTTCTTTCTTCTCCTCTCTCTCTCAAGTTCTATAAGAACTAGCCATTTTGGCCTTTCTAATTTATGCTTCACCTGAGTATGGTGAATCTCTAATCATTTTCATACCATGGATCAATAAATGCTATTGATTTTTACCTCTTCCATGATTATTCATAGTGTGTTTTACTTGGATGATTGATCTTCCTTAGTGATGACTCTTGTTTCCTTAGCATGTTGTTTCATTCTCTCACCTATTAATAGTTGGAAAGCTTCTTGCAGGTCATGTGAAGTTTTTATGATATTTCAAGGTTAAGTGAGTTAGTCTATTAAAATAGTGCCATTATAGGCCTCTTGTCTAGTCCTCCTAGCCTAAACATTCATCACAACCTCATAATGAAATATCGATGTGAGAAGATGTGGATTGGAGAAGTGCATGTTTGGTTAGTCCCTTGTTCTCATGTGTAACATGAAATTGGTTGGTAGTCATCAACTAATTTGGTGTATCACCTCTTTTAGGATAGTTTACTTTTATTTTTCTCTCTCCCTTTTCCCTCACAAGTTTAGGTGTAGTAGCGATTTACAAGTGGTACATCAATGGAGCTAGCCCTATCTAGAGATTCACCTCATTCTTAGGCTACTCATAGCCTATAGGTGTTTCAATTGTGCCACTTGGATGAGAAGAGCTTATACATCTCCTCAAAGGATTCAAATCCAAGTGATAACAGTTTTTGGCATGTCTAGTGGGACTCTTAGTCTAATAAGTTAAAAGATTTTTGGTGTTATCTTTCAACACATTAGCCTTTAGAGGCATCTACCAAAACATCATTGGTGACTCTGAGATTACATCATCTGATCAAGAAACCTAGATATTCTTTTTCAATATTGTTGATAATCATTCTTTGTGTTCTTACTTCCTTTGGTGTTGAGTAATGTTTTACACAAGTCGATGAGGTTTATTAATCCTATGGCACTCCCTAATCATCCTTGTCATGATCCTTACCAACCCAAAAATGATCTTTAACAACTCTAATATGATCATTACCAGCATTTCCATGAAATTTATCAGCCCTATAACCAGCCTTCTTAATATCTTACTCCTCCTAGTCAACCTAGTCACATCTCAAATCAGTCCATTACAACTTTCAAGCAAACTCTTTTGGGTTATGAGAAGTACATGTTGGATATTGATACACTAATGTTACATTTTCAAGATGTTCCTAATCATCTCATTCATAAGGTGAGAGATGCATTAGAGCTGGTTAAAAGAGAGTGGGCTCCAATTGAGAGACCATTTGGCAAAGGCTCACAAGTGAGATGCTAGATGTGAGTGGCCTTATTTCATCCTTAGAGGATAGGATAATAATTCATAAGGATCATCCTCACCAAGTATATCATCCCTCACATCCACCTCAATATTTTTATCAGTCTTGCATGATTCCTACTTATGATCCCAATCAATCTTGTCAAAGTTATCATTTTCCCAATCAGCGAGAAGAGAGAGTTGGAAAGAGAAACCTTGTTTTTGAAGAAAATATTGATACGTAGATTGAGTTGGCCAATAATTATATGA
Organism: Torreya grandis; assembly: GCA_037957365.1. Lineage (NCBI taxonomy): Eukaryota > Viridiplantae > Streptophyta > Pinopsida > Cupressales > Taxaceae > Torreya > Torreya grandis. Next base: position 1,477,103 of record JARHVA010002111.1, read on the forward strand.
ATCAGTAGAAGTGAAATTTAAGCCCTCATTTCCCTCTCAAATTTCATCCCCACCTCAAGAAGTGACCTCTAGATATGAAATCCCAAGTTGGAGACAAGGTGGGGGGTCCAAACCTAAGGAGATCCCACGTTTCTTGAACACTTCATCCACTCCTAAAATTGCATCACCACCTTAAGAAGAGACTCATAATCCTAACATCATAATCTTTAATAAGATAGTGGAATCATGGGGAAATAAAGAGGATACAATCCTAGAGAAGGAGTGTGAGTTTGAGAAAGAGTTTGATCCTATGCAAGTCCCTCCCACCCTTCCTCAAGAGACCTCTTATTCTCCATGTCAACCCTCTTATACTCCTCATCCTCATGAATATTCTTATGAAATTAAATAAATACTTTTCTAAGAGAACCTAGCCAAGCAAATTGAAGAGTTAGAGTCAAGGGTGAAATTACTAAGTCAAGGTGTGATGGAAGGTTTAGAGCCCAAAGAAGATCATATGCTTAAACACACCCCATATAACCTTCTTCAAGAGAGTGATAAAGATAAATTAGATGTAAATGAAGTTATTTTTAAATTTAAGGAATAAAATCAAGTTTTTTTATCTTAAGGTTTACCTCCTCTTCCTCAAGAGCTTCCAAAAGAATCCCCTACATTTCATTCTCAATCTGATTTTAAATTATATGTTCCACCTCCACCAACTAGTTCATCTTGCCCTCACCCTATCACTCTTTACCTTGATGGACCTTTGGTGTGGTAACCTAAATAAAATCACTCTGTTGATAATAATTCAAAACTTTTGATTGAAGAAAACATACCTCCTTGGCAGCCTCATTGGGCTAAGTCACCTGATTACAAGATGCCTAGTCTTGGCATCACCAAGAAGGAGAAAGAAATTGAGGAATTTTCAATCCTTGAGAAGCAAATTCAATTCAAAATGGTTTAATTACAACTTTAGAGTGCTTAATTGGTTCTAAATGTTGAAGAAGAGGAAATCATTATAGGGACTCCTTTTGGTGGTCACAAGTGTAATTTTGCCTTCTTATATGAAAATAAACATGTTAAAGAATATTTTACAGCTGTCTATGAGGAATGTAAACACTTGAAGAGGGAAGTACTTGAAGAAGACTCCAAATACGATCAAAAATTTGTAGATAATCATCTCAATCATGAATATGAATGTGCTATTAAGGATGGAGAACAATTTCAAGTCTTTCCCAAAGAGGTTGCAGTCCTAGAAAAATTTCTTGAGACCAAGGTGGAAGTTGTTATTCTTGAAGATGACCTAATACCTCAGCGTAATTTTGAATCACCCTCAAATGCATTATATATTTAATAACACTAGATTGATGACCTCATACATCAAGAAGATAATATTAAAGATTAGTGGTTATAGATGATAAAGAGGACAAAGATGATTGGCAGTTGCAAATGAGGTTCTTTTAAGAGCTTCAAGAGCTTTGCCAATTTGAGGGTCAATTACATGACAAGGTGACTAAAGATTATTCTATAAAGTAAAATGAATAAGATTGGGTAGAATATGAAAAGCTCCTTGATGATCTATAAGAACTTGTAGCTGAGAAGAAACCCAATCTTATTAAGAACACTATGGAAATCAAGAAGGTATGCCTTGTTGAACCACCATCGAAGGTTATAATTGAGGATCCATATGAGATAGTTGAGGATGTTTGGATGTAAGAAGAGTTAATTTCCATAGAAAACCTATTTGTAACTACTTGGTTCTCATTCAAAATCATGCTAATGAAGTTGGCAAACATCATAAAAAAGTTAGAGGCATCAATGTCAAGGATCAAAAAACTATATGTCTCATTCATTCCTTCATCTCATGAAGCAAGAAGGGTTTAAAACTTCCAATTTGATATAGGAGGGATTTATCATCTCAATTTAGTTAGTGTTTGAGTAAATTTTTTTAGTTTGGTGTGTGTGTTCCATGAGTGCTCATGAAACACATGTGTGTTTGCTTTTGCTTTGTGTGTCTTTCGTTTTATATGGTTGAGGTAGTCATTGGTCTTATCTAGGTCAAAGCTTATTTTCAAGTGTCATGTATTATTTTTTGTCTTAGAATTCATATTAATCCCTAAACCCAAGGGTTTAATAAGGCTACTGATCTTTATCATAGTAGGCATGCTACCCCTATGAGTCACCAATTTGTTAACCAAATTTGACCCTGTAGGTCAAATTGGGACCCCTATGGGTAAAAACTTGATTTTTATAAGTTTTATGGGTCTATAATTCTATCATATTGTGCATTATGGGTCATTTAATGTCTTATTAACCTTGGTCTTGGTCTAATTAGTCAATTTGTCATTTTGAGTCATTTAAAAAGCTTTTAGGGGTCATAAATGCAAGTGGCATGGTTTTTAAGGTATTAAAGTGTCTTAATATCCTTTCAAACATTAAATAAGTTATATTTCATGTCAATAATGTTAGTCACATCTAAATCTTGCAAGTTATCTAACTAAAAATCAAGAAACCAACTAAAAAAGGAGGAGTTTGGCACTTGTATGGACCATGAGAGAGAATGACACATGAGATAAGGTCATGGAACATATTTTTAGCTTCCTTGGACTAATTTCCATGCTTAAAATTATTCATAAATTCTGAAAAGGGTCCAAAACCATTCTACTATTTATTCACCCTTCTAAACACAAAGAAGTGGTCAGTAGGTTTGTGATTAGTATGTCCAATTGAGGGGGTTTCAGACCTAATGAATTTGGGAGGTGAAATGACACTAATATAGATTAATTTATATAATATTAGATTGAATATTGATTAATTTTTATTTATGAACCATCTCTAACAAGTTGACTATGTTTTGTATCTCACTCTTTCATGTACCCTATAGGTTTTGCCCTTGTTTGGATGATTCCATACAATCCAAATTATAATGGACTCTAGATGACATGGACATCTTCACATAATTTTCTCCATGCTTTTTTTGGTGTTTCAAGGTGTTTTGATGAGCAAATCATCTTAGGTTTGTAGATTGGTCTCTTTGAAGCTAACAGGTAGTTTTCCATCATTTGTAGGGTCTTCATGTTTTGATAATGGTTCTAGAGAGTTGTGATAGTATCATTTAAATTTTATAAATGTCATATTAAACCATTAAATTTCAATATCATTCTTCAAGGCAATGTTCCATGGGGGTGCAGTCATGAACACCATATAGTCAACTCTTTGCTCACTTTTACTTGCAATCATGGTGAAGCACATGTATGAAAATTATATAACATGTTCACAAGGGTGTGATGAAGGTTCCAAATCCTTGGTATATATTTTATCAACATAGATAGTGAGTCAAGATTTCATGTGATGCAGGAAAGAAGGATTGTTGTAGTAATGTGCAACATTTACTCAGTTTGCCATTGAACATCACCTACAAGTGCCTTCATAGAGAATTTCATGTGTGAAAAGAAAGTGTTGACAGTTGTTTCAAACCCTTTTGAATGCTGAGAATGAATTTGGAAACTTTTATAAGACCTAAATTTTATCATAATCATGTAAACCTTGTCTACTACCTGCAATCCCTGTCTACTGCCTGCACTGTGGAATGTTCACCTATAGGATGCCTTAAAAAAGAGCTGAGTACCCCTTTTAAAGTTTTTAAATAAGTGATGGAGCCATTCTTAAAGTCTTGATGTGTTGAAGGGATCCTATCAAACCTATTTGGAAAGTTAAATTTCTTGGCAAAGTTGAAAGTCACTTCCAAGGAGATGACTATAGACTCAGGGACCTTTTCCCAAAACTACTAAAATAGAGCACCTAGCCTTTTTGGAGAGATCCTATAACAATGTCATATTGATTTTTGATCAATTCTAGTGCACTAAATTTTCATCCTTCACATATGATGATATATTTACAAATTTTTATGGTTAGATGATAAATGGAAATTGGTTTTTTGGAGGCCCAAAGTTGTGTTTTTATACACTAAACATAGGCAATAACACCTATAGGATTTGAAACTCCAAGTTGACTTTCCATTTCAAGGTTAAAATATAAACCAAGCCTCTATGAATGAATAGTTTTATATGGTTAAATAAATAATTCTTGACTTAAGGGTTATGTAAATAAGGTTGAAATTCTATGTTCTATCTCCCATTCACACCTATAGGTGTTCCCAATTCAAAAAACTATCCACCTACAGCGAAGGTACCCTGTCTTAAGAAGTCAAGAAGTGTAAGGTGCCTAGTTTGAGTAAGTTTGCTACTTTAAAAAGTATGAAAAATATTGATGATAGTATAATAAGGTATAATATATTCACAAGAGTCAAGAATGGTAGTTATCTCCTCTTTGGGTATGTTTTGAAGTGATAATTTGTACACTGAGAAATGTCTCCCTATAGCCTACAACTTAGAGTTGCTTAAAGATCATTTTTTGACAAAGTGTGTAAGGATAAATTATGTTTAGTGTTTGGAGGAGATATTGAGAGACTTTCTCAGGTTTATAAAGGCTCTAAGGTGATCAAACATGATGAATTTCAAGTCAGAATTCCCAACTCCCTAACAGGCTACTATAATCATATTAGCCCTTCAAGGTACAAGTTTAAGTGAATGAGTTATTGTATAGGTAGAATACACTAATATATTATCTTGAAAAGTATAAAATATGTTCATGTAATGTTTTCAAGGTCCAACTAAGTAAACATCACCTACAGGTATGGTGCCAAAGAATAGAACACAATCAAAAGGCACATTTAGTCCTGACCAATCAAAGTATGAGGAGTATGTGAGAAGGTAAAAGTGATAAAAAAACTTGGGAAATAATCATCATGATATTAATGATCTCAAATGTATCTTTACATGGAAAAAAATCCAATGAAAGATCGTAAGCAAACAGTACACAATCTACTTTCTAAAACCCCTGCACAGTCTACCTTTTCTAGGGGTCTATCTTGGAAATATAAGGAGTTAGTAGGACTCTTCACATGATAAAAAGATTATTTTGGTGTATAATTTCACCATAAATTTTTTAATATCCTCTAAAACTTATTTCATCTAGACAAATAGGGTAAGTTCCCTCTACTTTGTCTCAGACAAAGGGCACTCCCCTTAAATGCAAACTGGTAGGCTTTGGAGAGTAAGGTGAAAAGAGTGGGCCAAAGATTTATCATACCATAAAAAGAGGAATATGGAGTTTAAAAATAACTTAAAAATATATATGATACCAATAATAGAGGTAATAATCCTTACATGGAGGTCTAAACCTTCAAAAGTGCAGATAAGGTTATGAGGCATAGTTATGCTTAGAGTCTAAATGAAAGGGTAACTTCAACTCTAGCATGGGATGAGATTTATAATCCATTATGGAATTTTTTTAGGGTCATAATATACATGTAAAATCTATTGGGATGCAAGGGAAATAATGAAAAAGTCAATTTTGGACTTTAGGATAACTCAGGCCTGTTGGAATGGAAGGAAAAGCTCAATAAGGTAACTTTGAGTTCTCATATTTCCCTTGGTTATTTGAATGGAGACTCAAGGAGTTTGGAGAAATTTATATGGGTCATAAAAATTTATATTGTGTAATTTTTTTGCAACTTCAACATCCCATCTTTATGAATGAAGCTTAAGAGGGTAAAACAGGCCTAAACTCACCAAAACCCTTGTCAGTGATCAGTTTGAGAAAATGGAGTAGTTAATGTACCAAAATGGAATATTTTGCCTATAATTATTCTTTAACCTTGTAAAATACTCTCTCAAGATACTCCCCATACTTTTTAACTATATGAAATCATATGTATGAAGTACAAAATTGGGTTTTTTTGAATATTTTATGCATTATGTAGGTTATAGGAGGTTTCAAGAGATACCAATCACATGAAAGGGAAGTTTAAGACTTAAGATAACTCACAATGTTAATTTAATTCCTTATAACAACTCCTAATTTCCTCAATAAGAGCTCTCATCTTAGCCAATCAAAACTGGCATAGTGAACATGGTGGTGAGAAGTGTGAAAACTTCAAGTGGAGGTATTTTTAAGATGTGCCTAATACCTCTAAGCCCATGGAGTGTCTTTAAAAGTGTCATCCAATCCATTTTATTAATTTTCATGGAAAATTTATGCCTTTTTTGAAGACAAGTATGCAAGGTGTGGGAAATAGGAGTTTATTTAACTACAAGTGGTGATGGCTCACTTCTAGAAGTTTCTAGATAATTAGGACTACAACCAATGCATGGAGAGGCATGTATGAAATCCTTCCCTCTCATTATAATCATTAGACCTATCCTTAGTCAATTTTGGGATGTTCCAAAAGGGATAAATCATGAAGGCAATTTTATGAGCCAGCAAAGGTAATTTGACACCACTTTTCATGAGTTTCATGACTTGGAAAGCCACTTGTCTCTTATGACCTTGCATGGTACATTTCACACCCTATTTTCATGAAAAATTAACTCATTATCTTATAATTACAAGTGTCCTTGTGACCTTTGGACTTCTTCTCCTCTCTCTCTCAAGTTCTATAATAACTAGCCATTTTAGCCTTTCTAAATTATGCTCCACCTGAGTATGGTGAAGCCCTACTCATTTGCATACCATGGATCAATAAATAATACTAATTTTTACCTCTTATATGACTATTAATAGTTCATTTTACTTGGATGATTTATCTTGCTTAGTGATGACTCTTATTTCCTTAGCATGTTGTCTCATTCTATTGCCTATTTGTAGTTGGAAAGCTTCTTCTTGTAGGTCATGTGAAGTGTTTTATGATGTGTCAAGGTTGAGTGAGTTAGTATATTCAAATAGTGCCATTATAGGCCTCTTTTTTAGTCCTCTTAGCCTAAACATTCATCACAACCTCATAATGAAATATTGATGTGAGAAGATGTAGATTGGAGAAGTGTATGTTTGGTTAGTCCCTTGTTCTCATGTGTAACATGTAGTTGGTTGGTATTAATCAACTAATTTTGTGTTCCAACTCCTTTAGGATAGTTTACTTTTAGTTTTATCTCTCCCTTTTCCCTCACAATTTTAGGTTTAGTAGTGATTTACAAGTGGTACATCAAGGGAGCTAGCCCTATCTAGAGATTCACCTCATTCTTAGGCTACCCTTAGGCCTAAAGGTATTTCAATTGTGCCATTTGGATGAGGAGAGCTAAAACATCTCCTCAAAGGGTGAAAATCCAAGTGACAACATGTCTCACAAGGGTTGGGATCCTATCCCATGTCTTTTGAAATATAGAGTTAAAATCTTGCATTAACTCTTGAGGAACCTCGTGATAGTAGTCAATTTCTCAGCTAGTGACAAATAATCACTTTTTTCTTCAAATATCTTAGACAATATATTTCCTAGTTCATCCCATGAAGTAATATAAGCATGAGGTAGAGTTTCATACCAATTTAAAGCTTCCCCTTTGAAAGACAATGCCAGCAGCCTAATGACTACATTCTCTTGAGTGATATTATGTATATTGCATAAATTTTCCATGTTTCTAATGTGTTTAATGGGAGTAATAGGACATTCTCCACTAAAACATGTAACACTTTTAATGGCTGCTCTAGGAATTTATTCATATTAGGAAAGATTCAAAGGAAAGGCTTATAAGATTTTGAGTATTAGGGGTTGAACCAAACAAGAGGCTTCTACTTGGTTTGTTAAAAACCAACTCCCTTGAATAAGGATGAGTATTCACAAATCTCAACCTCTTGATAGAATAACAAGGCAATTACGTAAACTCAAAAGGTATACCTTTAGCAATAGACCTAGTGGTCACCTTTAGCATGGAAAATAAGGAATAGTTAGCAACCAAAGAGTTGAAAACTTATTGGAGTCACTAGGTACTCAATATAGATGTTCTTGAAACTACAAATATGTTAAGATAAACACCAATCTTGGATAATATTCTAGGACTTAGAGTCCCACTAGGCATGCCAAAAACTATTGTCACTTGGATTTGCTCCCCTTGAGGAGATGTCTTAGCTCTACTCATCTAAGTGGCATAATGGAAACATCTCACAAGCTGTGGGTAATGAATAGATGACATTAATCTCTAGAAGGGCTAGTTCCCTTGATGCACTCTTCAAACACTTCTTTACTTATCAAATTTTAATGAAGAGGGTTAAGAAGAACAAAATAAAAAATCTAAAAGGTGATGAACTAATAATGATTTTCCTCCTATTGACTGAACTTATACTACTTAGATCAAATCAAAGCTTCTTTCACACATAACTCACAACTCAAGACAGATTGTTACAATGCTTCATGTGTTAAGTTCAAGAGGTATATTTATGTTTAGGAGGGAAAATTATGATCCTTTGGAGAATAAAATCATAAACCACTTATAAAACTCTCATACACTAAGAAAGAACACTAATAATTACTCTTTTGCATACTTAGTGGACAATCAAAGACAACCTGCTAGAAAAGATAATCTTTTACTAGACAAGATCAACAAGATTATAACAAGAACCAATTATGTAGCATATAAGTATGAAAATTCACTTTATTGTTGATTAAAGGGACATTCAAATATAAAAATGGTCAGGGTTTCACCATTAACCAATGGACGCTACTCTAAAGAGCTCAAAAAGTCACTACTTATAACATTTGAGAGATAAGTGAGAAAAGGGAAGTCCAAAGGGCAAAAGAATAGGTGTCATGCTAAGAGGAAGAGTTACATAGATATAATAATGAAGTAGGGTACTCACCATACAAGGTTTTATAGGATAAATGTCTCTCTAAACTATGCAACTCATGGGATGTGGTGTAAAACTCCTTATTCTCCACAAGAAAACTACCTTCATCATTTAGATCTATTAGAACATCCCAAAACTAACTAGGGATAAGTTTCATGATTTAAATGAGAGGGATGGGTTATGGACATGATTTTTCATGCATTGGTTCCATTCTTAATCATCTATATTCCTCTAGAAATGAGCCATCACTATCAATAGTCAAATAAACTCCCCATTTCACACATATTGCACACTTGGCTTCTAAAAAGGCTTTATTTTTTCATCAAAATCCTTAAAATGGGGTAAATTACGTGTTTAAATACCATCTATGGCCTTAAATGCATTAGGCACACCTTAAAAGTAGTTTAATTAAAGTTTTTCACCCTTCTCACTATCATGTTCACTATGCCAGTTATGACTGGTTGAGATGAAAGATCTTGATAAGGCACCTAAGAGTTGTTATAAATAATGAAATTTATATGGGGAGTTATCCTAAGTCTCAATATTTCCTCCCATGTGATTGTCATCTTTAGACTCTTCCTATAAACTACAAAAACACAAAAAAATTAAAGAAAACCCTATTTTGTACTCCATCCATATAATTTCATACAGTCCAAAAGGATGGGGAGTATCTTTAGAGAGTCCATTACATCATCTAATCACATTTTTTGGCAAACCAATCCATTAAGGTAGCTCTCGATCTTAATTTTCCCAATCGGGTCATTTTCAAGGGTTTAGTAGGGTTTTAGGTCTTTTAAGCTCTTAAGCTTTATTCATAAATATATAACATTGTATTTGTAAAAAAAACTCATAATATAAATTTCTATGACCCCTATCAACTTCTCCAAACTTTTGGATCTCCATGCACAACCTCCAACAAGATGTAAGCATTTCATATTAGCCTATCGAGATTTGACCTTCATTCTACATACCCCTGAGTTAACTCTGAGCCCAAGACTCGATTACCTATTCTTTATCTATAATTTGGAAGCTTTAACATGTCTATCATGACTCTAAAAACATTATCCAATTAGTTTATAATTCCCACCTAACGCAATAAATATCATTGACCTGCCATTTGGGCACTAGGCTTAAACCCTACTTAACAGGCCTTTTTGCATACTTGAGGGTTTATAGTACCTTATTGAGTTTAATCATTTTGATTAATGTATATCATGTTTTTTTAGGTTTTTTACAACTTTTTACACCTTATTTCAAGGTTAAATTATCTCCTAGTCCATTCTTTTATCCCCCTTTCTTCAAGACTACATGGTTTACTCACAAAGGGAGTACCCTCTGTCTGATATAAAATAGAAGGAACTTCCCCTATCTATTTAGACAAACCAAATGTTAGATGGAATAATTAAAGTTTTAAATACACTATGTAAAAATATTTGACCCTTGGTCAGATCATATAACCTTCCAACTCTTACAAAACCCAAAACAGACTCCTAGAAGACAAACTGTGTGCAGGATTTATGATGTAAACCGTATGATGCTTGTTTAGAGCTCCTTCTCTATTATATATCCACCATGAGAGTGTCTTGGTACTATTATTATTATTATTATTATTAAGGTGTTCCAAACTTCATTCATCCTTCTAACCTCTCACATATTCTTCATACTCCTTGCTTAGTCAAAATTGAGTGTCATTTCTTGAATATGTTTTGTTCCTAGGCACCATACTTATAGGTGATCATGTACATTTGAGCTTGAGTACAATGTATAAAAACATAATTATAGTCCCTTAGGATCATTTTATACTTTATTTGACCCATTTTTCTCATCTTTATGCACTACCAACACTTACAACCTCAAACCTGCCTATTTGTCACAATCAAACATAGTCAACTATATTGGGACAAATAAGATCCTATAGGTGACTTTTATCCTTGAAAATTGTGTCATGAAAACCATGTGGAACCTATAAGGTCTTATGAATAAATGTTATCTGATATTTATCCTAATGTTTTAGGTCTCCATATTTAATATCACACTATAGACTGTGAGACTTTGCAACCAACTGTAGGTGAACTTTTTAGGCAAGAGAAACTTGTAGGTGAGTATAGGACCCAAAAACATAGTATATCATCTCCTTTTTATGATCCTTTAGATCATATATGATACTTTTAAATATTTCTAACCACTCAATCATGGTGTCATGGTCTAAAATACTAACTTTGAAAACAAGGTCATTCAAAGATTCAAATCCTATAGATGTCAATGAAGGATTTGAAGAGCTCAGATGGGCAACTTTGAGACTTCCAAAAACCACCTTATATTAGTCAAATTCCTCACTTATTTTGCAGATATCATCTCCTATGTAGAGGATACATGTCATATTCATTGGGATTCACCAAAATTCTTGACAACCCTGTCGTATGACTTTGACAAAATGGCTCAGACCTCTATTTTCACATTTTAGGGACTTGATCCCTGAACACAGTCATCTCATGTTAGAATGTGGTTTACACTTCCATTTGTAAATTTGACACTCAAAATAGGTCTTTAATTATCAATACCACATGCTAAGACTCTAATGAAGGTTCTATAACTATTCAATGTTTCAAAATGACTCCTCAACTTTTTGTTAACACCACCTGTTGGTAGACATTGTCATGTACAGGCATTAAAATTAGAAATGCAAGTAGTGTGCAAGATATACATGTTTGTGGTAAACTTCAAGCCCTCTCAAAGTTTCCAAATGCACTCCTATAATTCCAAAGTATTTGAAATAATTGTCAATACTTCCTTTTCAACATGACATCCTCTATGAGGGCACTTGTAGGTGTACTTTGAGCTGTATGCAGGCAATGACCATGAAATGATCCATGTATCAAGGAAACTACCTTCATAGTCAATTAATATCTTCATTAATGTATCTACATGAAACATTATGTTTTTTTAGATCTTGAGACAAGTTCACATACCTTGTTTTGATGTCTTCACTTCCTGTAGGCACCTATAAGTGCACTTTTTATTATATGACTATGTGTGTGACTGAGTTAACTATCACAATCCCTTTTTATGACAACTAATGGTTTTTACTTGATGTTATTGATATGATATTATTTTAAACATATTGATAATTTCATTACACTTCCAATAATCATGACAAATAGGATTCATACACGTGATTCCCTATGACTGCAAATAAGAGTGGGTAAAGAGTTGTCTGCGAGTATGACAAAACTAAAAGTTTGAATAAAGCATGATGTTATGATACCAAACATGGAAGGGGCTGATCATTATGGCATTAAAACCATGGTAAATATCATATCCCATTCATATGAGACCCTTGCAAATAACCAAGCATTCTACAAATAAGGGAACTTGACTAAGACCTCACATGGTGGCACCTTCCTACAACATGAGATGATTTTCTTATCAAAACGCCTTGAAATATGAAACAAGCATAGAAAACATTATAATAGATTCCAACATCATCTAAAATAAATCTCAACAACTAGATTGTATTTAATTGTCCATACAAGATCCAAACTTATAGGGTGCAAGAAATAATGAGTAGAAAAACACATTCAACTTGTTAGAGATGATTCATAAAGCATAGTTAATAAATAATTGAACTCTTATTATGAAAATGGATCTATTTTAGTTTAATATCACCTCCCAAAGGCATTTGACCTAGAAGTTCTTTAGATGCCCATACTAAGCACAAACCTATTGACTGGTTCTGTGTGTTTAGAAGGGTGAAGAAGGAGCAGAATGGTTTTGGAACCTTTTTAGAAATTACAAAGCATTTCAAGAAATAAGATTAATTTGAGTAAGATGAATATCCATTACATAACCTTATCCCACATGTCACATTCCCTTATGGGTTGTAAATTTGCTAAACTCCTCTTTTTTTAGTTGATTTCCTGATTTTTAGTTAGATAACCTACAAGTTTTAGATAAGACTAATAGTATTGATAGGGAATATAAATTCTTAGACATTTGAAGGAAAAATAAGACACTTGGACACCTTTAAAACCATTCCACTTGCATTTATTACCCCTAAATGGTTACTAAGTAACTCAAAATGATATATAAACTAATTAGACCATGACCAAGGTTAAAATGGCATTAAATTACATCAAATAGACCATAACACACCCTATGACAAAATATTAGACCCCTATAAACATCTAAAGATCAGGATTTTACCTATATGGGTCCAAATTTGACCTACAGGGTCAAATTTGGTCAACATGTATTGAGTTGAGCAAATATTAATTATTCGAGCTTAGTTTGTTTTTAATTTGTTACAACTCTGACCAAAATTAACATCTTGTATTAGAGTAGGTTTTCCATTAGATATGAGAGTTTGTGAAGAATTATTCATAGTATTTAGGTTTTATTACCATTAGTAAAGAGGTACTTTGCACTCTGATCATCAATTTATCTATAATATACAGTCACATAACCCATATTGAAAACAATATTACCATCCACATTGAAGATATCTTTGGACACATCATAATTGGTAGTGATCATCGTAGATGCCAAATTTATAGTCTTATAGAGCTCATCTTGGGATTGATGTCATTCTGCATTAATTGGCAACCATAGATCTATCAATTCAGACCCTTTATCATGCCCAACTCAGTGAAGGAACTCAAAAATTAATCAACTCAATTGGTTCATAATGACTTAGTTTGGCTCACTAGTCTTTCTAGTAGATCATGATCTTCCTTGTGCAAGTCTTCCCTTACAACATGCACCTTTTTACAATCTTAGAGTGTATAAAATCCTATTGTCGTGTGATATTTAATTCATTTTGTCCTATGCATGTATTAGTGCATTTTTTTTAGGATAATATTCTGATTAGCTACATGATTTATTTTATCCTTTTTGTGGTTTTATCCAAATTCCATGTTCATGTAATTTCCACATCATAATATGTGTCATCTTTGTTAAAGTCATGGAAGGTGGACTATAGACTTTGAATAATTATTTTGCCTGATAGCTAAAAGCTTTAGAGGCATCATTTGAGGATCCATTTTTATTACTATTATAGGGTTCCCCATATGCAACTCTGAGATCTTTCTAAAGTTTTCATCATTCCAAATTTTAATTTTATGGCATCATTATTTTAGTGAGTCCTGGTTTTTAATATCTTAGACTTAGTCAAAGATATTTGTTTATTATTCTATTTATGTTGTTATTTGTATTTTGAGTCTTTAGATAGTTTAAAAGTATCATGAATCTATTTTAATATTTTAAGTTTTGTTTGTTGTTATAATATTAGTATTTTTAATATTATATTTGAGTCTAATAAGTGGTCAATCTCCACATTGTTAGTTAAGTAGCTTTAGGTTTGTATGTCATCACAATATTATATTTTTATTTTTCTTAAGAGGTTTAAAAAATCATTGTGTATTATTATCAAAATATTTTTATTGCATCATTAGTCATGTGTCAAAGTAAATATCATCAAATAATTTATTTTTTTAGTAGTGTCATCAAATGTCTTATTATAAAAGAGTCAGAACATAAAAGAAATTACCTACATTTTAACTGGACACACTATCGCTTGTACACAACATCCATATTATGGGAGGGTGGCATTTTTAAACTAAACCTTGTAATCAGATTTGCTAATTAAGTAGCTTATTGTTGGAGGATGGAAGACAAAAGAGGTTGGAGGACATTGAGCATCCTCTCGTTAGCCACAAGCGATGGGGCTGCATAATGTAATTGTGGCTTGTTTTTTAGTTATGTTTTTTATTTCTAAAAATAAGAATATATGGATCATACATGTTCAATTATTGTAATAAGTGAACTTATTTCTTTATATTTCCCCTTGAGGTAAGATAGTGATGAGAACTAATAGAGTACTATAACATCATGGTGTAGATGATTATTGGTTAACCACGTGTAAAACCATCTTATTTATTTGTAGGTTGGTGGTAAGTTGAGTGTAAAACCATCTTATTTGTTTATAGGTTGGGGTAATCTAAGTGTAAACCATCTTTGAGGTTTTTATATATCTTAAGAAAACCATCTAGATCATGATCAAGTTTTGTTGGTGGTAGTTGCAGTACATAATGATGTTTTCCCCATGTTTGTACTAAGGGGAAATGTTAGGAATAACCTAATGTTAGTCATCACATAATAATTTATGTGTGTTAGTTTAATATTATTTGTTCAAAAATAATGTAATTAGATATATCTATAAGTGATTTATGAAAACAAATCACGTAGATATTATAAATAAGGGTGTATGCAAAAATAAAGGGATGAGAGATACATGAGAGATTTGTGGGATATTTTGATAAGCCTCATCTCTTTGTTTATAAGAAATGGAAGGCTATATATGGAATATCTCTTGATGAATATGACATTGAAAAATATATTAAATAGTCCCAAATATATAGAATGTTAAAAATGTTTTGAGTGACTCATATGTATTGAGTTGAGCAAATATTAATTATGTGAGCTTAGTCTATTTTTATTTGTTACAACTCTGATCAAAATTTAAAAAATAGGCTCACACTTTTGCAAGAATAGTGTCATGCTTTTTAGTGTGAAAGCTAAAAAATAATAGTTTAGAATAAAAGTCATGAAGAGGAAGAGAGCCTCAAACACTTCATGATAATTTTCTAAATGTTTTTATCATTCAAAAAAGGGGTTGCGAAGACTAGTTAGAACTTTTGTTATGAATAGAAGTTCTAAAGGTCAAATCCTGAACATAAATCATGATAACACAAGATTGAAAGACTTGGGTATTCAAAATGAATGAGTCAGAGGTCTTTAAAAAAGTGTGAATAACTAAGGGACCAACACATGGCAGTGGAAAATCCAAAATCTCAAGTGCCTAGGAGAATGAAGAGAGGTCACGTGGCCATAGATGTGATGAAAAAATGACATAGCTAAATCTTGAGAACATCAAGGAACTACCTGGGGAACTTTGGGGATGATTTGGCCCTACAACCACACTTTAGGAATAAATGAAGTGTCAAAATGGGGCCCATAGAATAAAATCTAACTGTGTATTGAAGGAAGACAAAGGGGAAGCCAAGAAAAATCCATGTGGTAGTACCCTATCAGAGCTAAGGACACATTAGTTGTGCAGCCAACAATGCATGTGCTTAAGTTACCCTGTCTAGCTATCAAAACCATCAAGAAGCCAAGAATAGAATACACATCCAATTTGATTTGCATAATCAAATCATAGTCTAACTAAATAATGAATAAATAAAGAATAATTAGCATGGCCTACACATCAAGATTAAGCTTGAAGCATAAAATACAAAGTATATGCCTTAATGAGGCATGACTATAACTACACAAGATGTGGGTAGCTGGCTATCCTAATGCAATCTCAACTAGATTCCCTATCAGAATTCATTCTTGATTTGGTCTAGCATGGTCCTTGATATTTTCATGATGTAATTGAGTGGGATTCATTCCCATAAAACCTCAAGTAGACTGACCACATTGATGATTCATGCAATTGCCCCATTAGCGGGTGAATTTGAATTTGAATTTTCACGTAAACTCTTCAAGCATGTGTGCCTATATAAGATTAGCTCTTGTACCATAATAAGGGTTGGCTCTTTGTGGATTGTGAAATAAGACATATAGAACCAGATTTTTTATTAATTTTTAAGGATAATCTCTTCTCTTTCCCTATATTAGCCTTGTTACATAGCTATTTTTTGAGTCTTTGATGATTATATGAATTCCAAGATATTTTTAATCAAAAGGTAGAATCCTGATAATTGTAAGACTATTAAGTCTGTATTTTTATTTTATGCACATTTTTATGGTAATTATGTCCTTTCTTATAATCACTCTCCCCCAAACTATGATACCATCTTTAGTTGGAGTTGTGCTAAGTCTGGCACAACTAAAGATTGGTTTCATGGGATTCACCTAGTCAAATAACTCTAGATTCATTTGTGTTTATAATAAGCATTTTATCCCTTTATCCCTAATATTTTAATCTTTCTTAATGATCAAGTTAATCTAGAAACATAACAATTTGAATTTGAATTTTATCTTGATTGTTTTTATATATATGTATCAAAGTTTGTCATTTTTATTACATTGTTGCATTCTTAGACATGATAAAATAATGAGGAAAGTTAGTTTGTGTTAAGAAGTAAATCTTAGAATCCTGATTTCTATTGGAGGTTGGACCCTGCAAACTTATCCCAAGTGAAGCATGTGGACTCATTTGAATCCCTTAGTAAAAGTTAACTGAGTCTCAAATCATTAAAACAGACCCCTAACATGGAATAGTTTACATCATCCAACTAAGTGAAGACTAGTATACTAAGACCTAGTACATTTAGACTTTGGGGAGGTGTTTTATTTGTAGGATCTCCCTCTTTTTAGTAGAGGCCAGGGATTAACAAACCCTTTGCCTAATTATTGGTTGCATTTCAAAATGCACACCAATGTTATGTACCTCACTTGTTATCCCAAGCTCTTGCATCTACTAGTTAGAGTATTTTAGGTCCTTATTGTTTACGCAAGTTCTTAGCACTTGCATATTATCTTAGTGTGTATCATTTCTACTAAGGATTGTTATAATGCCTATGTAGTACTTTCCATTACCTCTTTTCATCACATTATTCTTGATATTTCCCTTGATGAATATTGTTTATTAGTTGATCATACCTTTGATCATAATTATTATTTTTAATCCTTATTGGTTTTCCTCTTATGAGTTGTAGTATAAGACCTCATATAGGATAAGGCCTTCCTCACAAGATACCCCTCTATCCCATAAACATAATGTGCCACATTTTGACATGTCCATAAACATTCATACTCTTCTACATTATATAATAACATAAATACTCAAATAATTTACCATTATTATATATTTCTTGGTTTGCACTATTATCATATTGACATTTATCTTACTCAATTATCTTTATTTTTACATCTAATTTCTATCTTTTATTACACATTGGAAAAACATTAATTTTACATATTTTTGATGTTTCTTTATTGGTGTTTTATTTTAACATTTGGTTTCATTTTTTTATTTTATTTTAATTATCATTCTTTTTTACCATGCATTTATTCACATTTTCTAGAAAATAATAACATGTACAATATACATTTTCTCATAGCATAAAGAAATCAACAACAATGCTATAAATAAAATTCATCCATGAGTCATAAAAACATGATGGGAGGATCAAAGTTTGATATAACATGATATAATCATAGTACAAAAGTCAAAGTACCACAAGTCTAATAATAGCCTTCCAAATATATGGAATGATCAAAACATACCCATCAAAAAGACAAACTATAAACCCATGTTGGGCATATCTCTCAGAGCCTATTTCCCATAAAGCTAAGGCTCACCTACCATCATCTAAATCTAGAGTATTACACACTAGGGGTGTGCTAGTAATTAGTAAGCCTAACAATGCATGCACATCCTCTAGGGTAATTCCACCTCAATGGTATCCCCATCTATCACCCATCAAAATTTATTAGTTAATCGCTCCCATGTTCCTAGAAACATATTGACTAACTCAATGCTTAGTGGGATACATCATATCTACATAATTTCAGCAAACCTAGGTGTTATAATATGAGTTTGGTCTAAGAAAGATAATCTATCTAAAAAATATGGTAACTAAAGCGCATCCACTAGTCTCTAGAGTCTATGTCACCTCTAAAATATTCCAAACAATAGAGCACCTATTAGATATTTATCTCAACATTAACATAAATCATACTTTAACAACTAAAAAATAAATAAACAATCAAATTAATTACTTCATCAACCATGTACAACACTACATCATCCCCTTTTTAATCTTCCTAACTATATCAGACATGAATAAATTTTCATCAATCATTTATTATACTCAACACTATTGGCCATATAACTACACTACATCATCCCTATCAAAACTTAAATTATATTTTCCCTTTCTACACACTACATCGGCCAACATATATGTTGTCATTCATATTTATACACTATCAACCATGGAATGTGTTCTCAACCATAGTAAATATAAGTATATCAACCACCATAAACAATATCAATTACAAAAACCTTCCTTTTTACCTACATTAGCCTGGCTAATACCATATTGTTTCAGTGGTAATTTTTCACTAGATTGTCATAAATATCATTGACCTATTTTATGACATTTTGTCTCCTACCAATTTCATGTTTTCATTCCTACTCTATTACTACACTTTATGGGGAAAATTTTGCTACATGGATTTACCCCAACATCTGATTTTCCTAATCTAGTACATTTTAATTCTATAAGGTTAAAAATCAATAATAAATACACCCCATACCTAGACTATAATAGTTGTTATCATAATTTATACTCCAACTCACACATTGCTTTAAGCTCGAGACATCATATCTCTCTGATAAATTAGGATATACAGAGCTCTGATGTCTAATAATAGAAAATATGTAAATGAATAGTAATTTTTTCATTTTATAATTAAATTTCAAACAATTAAAACCTTTAATTAATTTGCAATAAATTTTATATTTCGATCATAAATTTTTTCTATAATTCCTTTTCAAAAAATGAAAGAAGCTTTATGATCCTAAAAACATGGAGAATTTTTCAATACTAACCCCAGATTTTTGTAAAAAATTTAAATTTTATCTTATTTTTCAGGTATGCCTCTTGTTCTACACACTAGACACTTTTATTCATTTGTGTTACATGTAGATTCTCTTCCACAGCAATAAGGTAAATGAAAGTACATATTTACAAAAATTATTTAATTTCATTTATTTTATGATTTTTACTATAATTTGTTATCTTAGTTAGTGTGTTTCTATTTTATTTCTCAAAGCACCATCCCATGTTACACTCTAGTGACATGTGATGAGCTTCAAGTGGGGCATATGTATACATGTAATATTTTTAAAACTTTGTCATTTACTGACACTTTCTCTTTTCTAGTAACCTATCAAGTTTTAATCTCTCTAAGTAGATGCCTTAAAGGTTACACTAAGAAATGGGTGGGCGTACCATTGGCACTTTGCAAGATTGTTGTTTAAATATACCATGCCTATATCCACTAAAAAATCCTGCTTACTTGGTCCCATAGGCAATCTTCCTCCTAATATCCCCTAACTAAACCAATATCTATCTTTTATAACTATATCAGTTGGGGTCAATGTAGTATTTTTTCCTTCCTGCCAAAATTCAAACTAGGTTAGCCCAAATCGACGTAGTCCAAAAGTCACGATGCATGCTTCGCAACTAGGTCAGCCTAAGTCAACCTAATTTGAGGGTAAATAGTAAATTTTAAAATACATCAAAGTGGGTCAATATTATCAGCTAAATTTTTAAAAGGGTTTAAGATCATTCAACATTATAAATACAAGTCCCATTTGAATCCAATAGAAGATGAACATTCATTTTCTCACTATTATTGCTCATAATTATGCTTTAGTCTACATTTTAAGAAGCCATTGCTTAGATATTATCATGGAGGGAAATAAATTATCTTATAGTCTTGGATGTAAATCAAATATGTCTTTTAGTCTAGAGTTTTTATCAACCATTGTGTTCCTTGCAACCACAACAATATTTTTCAAAACACCATTGGCCAAGGCAGAGATTGAGGGTGGACATGTTTTATTCAAGGTAAGTTTTTTCTAACCCTAGCTTCTTTAATTTTATAGATAGATATTGCATAATTAATATCTTTAATGCATGTATAACTCTTGTTTGAATCTCCTCCACACTTAAACTTAGTGTGGTTATAGGGTTATTCAAACTTATCATTTTTCACCCTAAGTAGCCTAGGCTTTCATTTGCATACCATGGTTCATTACCCTTTTTAGTTTCATTTTATCCATCACCCTTATTTACATTGCAAGATTTGGTAACACTAGATTAGATTAATTTTATTATTAGAGATCTAGTTAGTGTTATTGCATTATATTTATTGCCTAGAGGTTTTGGAACCCTTTCCATTGATGTTGTGTGATAAGTGCTCCTCTAGCTAGGTTTAGCAGATCCAATCAGTCATACCTTGATATAACTAAGTATCTGAGTGGATTTGGTTGATTTAACTTCTCTAGGTCTAGATCTATAAGGTAGGATTAGTTGTAGGTCTATCTTAATTTGTTGAATGCATACTCTACAATGTTGCTTAAAACACAACAAACATATCTCTAAAAATATATTTTATGTAATTAAAATTTTCAATACAAAAGTAGGCAATACATTATTTTAAAATAGAATAAAAATATTACTAAAATATATATTATATTAAAACTTTTAATATAAAACCAAGACAAACCTTGTTCTCCACTCAATATTTGTCACCTCCCGCACAAATAAACATTTGGTTGTTAATCCTGCAATCATCTCATATATTGATTCTTCAGAAGTTGGTTTAATAATTTTTCTCAGAGGCCCTATATAGACCATCATTTCATTTTCAAACAATCTCCAACTTTGGTAATATGGGTTTTAATATAAAAATCTATCAGCAGTATGTGAAAAGAAGGAAATGCAACTTTGGTTATTTAAGCTACTCACATCTTCAATGATGATGAATCAGTTGTAATAGTTCCCACTATGGGCTTCGATGTTGAGACTATAAAACACAAGAATGTTAGCTTCATTGTTTGGGGTATTGGGGGCTAGGAAATATTATACCTCTCTAGAGACATTACTTGAAAAATGCTAAAGGGGTTATTTTCATTGTGGGTTGTAATGATAGGGAACACATTGTTGAAGCAATAGATATTTTTCACAACATACTCAAATTTTTTAATCATATATGATGTTTCTAACTAAAACCACATTCAATTTTTATAGGGTTCTTTAAGATATGTACCTAAACAGAGTTGCCTATTTCAATTCATGTAAAACTAGCATAGTATCAAGCTCAACTAGAATGATGAATTAATTTAAATAACTCACTTTATTTAACCTTATGATTAAAAATATCATTCAAGATTAATATTACCCGATGTTGGGAATATAGTGGACTCAAAAAATTTAGATTGAAAAATAGTATATAATGTAGAGAAAACATGGACTTAACATCAAGATAATGCAAGTGAAAAATAAATTTGGCATTATGCTTTCCTTATAATATTATAAATAGGTAAATGTCTTAATTTATGGTTGCAAACCTTATAATTAAATACATCAATGGGCATAGTGTAGAATGTTCTTATATCATAACTTCAGACACCCAGAAATAGAGTAAAGATCACTACACATTTGTAGGGTGTAGACACCTAAATTTAGTATTAGAAACTTGGTAACATCAATTTAAGCATATATTTGACATACATGGCTTATGATTACACATTTGACCCTTGTCCATACTTTCCCTACTCGCATACCTATCTATTATCTTAACCAACCCAATTTCATATCAAACATATTCAAGAATCCTTAGCATATGTAAGAACACTTTATAATACTAAGTAGACTATCTCCATATTTTAGATCCAATATTTTCCCTCTTTAGATAGTTATAGAAATAATTGCACACTTATATTTTGTCACAAGTGTGTTCCTTTGCCAGTAGTGTCCCAAAACTTTTAATGAATACTTTTCAAATTCAAACATCTCCATAGGGTTGACTTAAGCACATTTTATAAGTCAATTATGGGGAAAAATATCAAAGAGTTGTTTATAAATTCAAGCAAAGCCTAAGGTCATACTCAATTAGAAATTACATAGATAATCATTTGTAAATTTGAGAAATCCATTAGCACTCCATTAAGTCATTATCACAAAAGCATATGCATCTAAAAACCCCTCAATGGCGTAGTCTTAGAGCCAATTTTGAACACAAATGCAAGGTCAAAGTTGCATGTTGTCAAGTGTCAAAAATAGAAGTATGCATTGCATTATAACATGAACATGATGATGTACATGCTCACTTAGGTGGGATAATTACATGTAGTTTGAGCTATATTTTGAGTATTGGAACATAGGCAATGCTTATTCACTCAATGATAAGTGGTTTTAGTTGTCCAACCCATATTTATAACTAATTTTTATAAGTCAATCTAGTTTCAAAAGTGAAGCTAGGGTTTCAAGGCAAAGAGAAGAAAAATCAAGATCTACGCATGGAAAGAGGGTGAGAAAATACACAAAAATCATCTATAAATGTAGATGCACGAATCTGTGGTAGAACATAATGACATGGTCATCCTAGATAGTTTTAGAAGACAAAGGACAATACCAATTGTCAATGGGGTTTATGCTTCATTGATAGTGCTGATGTAGGTTTTAACAGTCTATTTCTCTATCTAAATAGTTACATAGCTATAACAGAGTATTTATAGGGACTATGACACATGAAATGAGTAGTATAAATCAAAATTTAGCAAAGTGTAATATTTTCCCTCTTTGATTTTTCAATTTAAAAAATGGTAAGTGCATATCAATCTCTCTTTTACAAATCATATTTATATGGTAAATGCCCTATTTTATATAATTTGAATTTCAATAGTTTTATGTTATTTAGATTACATAAATGTTAAAATAAACAAAACATTCCAATGAAACCAATATTTGTTTTGAGCACAATAAACCCTAGGTGTTCTCCCTTAGGGTTTCATCTTTCCTTCTTAGGGTTTCAAATTTATCTAGTATTAGAGTTTCAGATCTGATTTCTGATTTCCCCTTAAATAGGCAATAATTTATGTATTTTTCCACTATTTTTCTTGATGTTTTCATGAATATATTTTATGGCATCTAACAAGGTTAGATATTTTACATGTATAATGTGAAGTTATACATTAATTGATGTTACAGTTGATTATAATTATATTCCTTTGATCCAACCACATGTTTGTGTGAAATCTAAAATAAATAAAATTTTTGAAATGCTATTTCCTTCTTGTGATAGCTTAAATTTTCACCCTTGAGAGGGTGATTCAATCCCTCTCAATTGAGATATATAATGGGATTAGTCCTAGGTTTTGGGTGACCTTTAAGTAGATTAAACCTCTAGATTATAGGGCTAGCTCCCCTTGATGTATCAGTTAAGCTCACAATACTACACTACTAGCTTGCAAAGGAAAAGGGAGAAGAATAACATGAAATAAAATTAAATAAGGGGGTGATACACCAAATTAATTGATCACTACCAACTAGATACATGTGCACATGTATACCATGACACTAATCTAAACATACACTACTCCCAATCTAAATCTCTCACATCAATACTTCAATGTGGAGGTCGTGATAGATGTTTAGGCAAGGAAGACTAATCAAGAGGTCTAGAATGACACTAATGAATAGGTAAACTCAATCAAACATCAAATTTTACTTGAAAACTTCACATGACCTGAAAAATAAGCTTTCAAATTGTATATAGGTGTTATAATAGGACATGTTAAGGAAGAATGAGAAAATCACTTAACAAGATCAAGAATCCATGCACACACACTAAGTGCGATCATATAAGGAGGTAAAATGAGTAGTATTTATTGATCCAAGGCATAAAAATGAGTATGGCTTCACCATACTCAGGTGGATGATCCTTTTAATGCCAAAATAGGTAGTACATATAGAGAAACAAGAGAAGAGAAAGAAAAAGGGTGTAGATAAGAGCAATGATAAGTCTCGAGCACTCATGACAAGAGTTACAATCAAGGAGTTTGTAGAATAGTATCATAATGTCTTCAATGACATGTGTTACTTTCTTGATGATGCTTCCTCTCCCAAATGGCATAGGGGTTTCTCTATTTTCTTGACACATCTTGTCTTCTTCTTCAAAATGCCCTCCTTTTCGCTTGGAAAGTGACAAGTAACATTATTTAGTCATCAAATCCCATTGAAATAACCTTTTATCTCCTCTTTTACACCTTGAATATAATTAATAATTCTTGATACTAACATTACAATGGCATTCATGTTCATTAGTTGTATTTAAACCCTTCAGTCTCACTACACCTCTATCCTAAGGTTCTTAAATGTTATACAAGGATATCATTTCCAAGGTCTGCAGGTAGACATTTGATTAGGTTTATTAATTATTCACTAAGTTTTTTACAAGCATCAAAAAGTATTCCTAGACATGTTTCTAAGAGCCATCAAGCTCTCCATAACACTCTATAGGTCTGCAATTAAGCTTTTTGGGTAACATAATAGTATAGTCATATTCTAGACCTACATTAGTGACTTGAATATCCCATGTACCATATTATGAGACCTTAAAAAGTGTGTATAATACTATCAAATCTCTTCCTAGGCTTACAAAACCTCTCTACCTAATTTGAGACCTTACCACCACTTACACACTCACAAATAGGCCTGCAACTATACCTTCTAGGCCAATTTCATACTATTTCCCCTTCACACATGCCACCAAGTTCCTTTCTCAAGTGTCCATGGGATATATGAATATATTTCTAACCATTTCCAAGGTAAACCAATCCATTTTAATTCATTTAACTCATTTTATCTCTCATCGGGTCTTCTAGAGAGGTTTAGGAGGATTTAAGGTGTGTTTTAGTCTTAATGATTGTTCATAGAGGACATATCATATTTCTCTCTCATAACACAAAAATATGTAATTGGATGTAATTATACATCATCTCCAACCACCAATTTTCCCCATGCAAAACCTCCTCCAAGTTCTAAGCAAAAACTATGCTCTCTTGAGCTCTTCACAAGGCTAAAATAAGGCTTGGAGTGACCTTTTATCTTAATGATTGTTCATAAACCTATGGCCTCCAAATCCTTGGAAAATGACATAATTTTTTATTTCATATAGGTAATAACTATCCTTAAAATCCTTTGGTCCCATGCATTTCCTCTTTTAAGATCTATGCATAATTTTAGGGATTCTCAAGTTTCAAACCAAGTAAAAAACAAAGTTTTGAGTGGTTTCACCTCTTAACAATGGTTCATACTATAATGAACCATAAATGATCCACCAATTATAATTAATTTTAGTGTGAAGATCTCTCCAAAACCTCCAAACACTAGTTATACATATGCATTTTCTCATTGTAGTTCAGAGTTTCAGAAGTAGCCTTCTCAGCCTCGAAGGAATATATGCATGGGTCTTGAGAGAGTTCTTAGGCCTGTAGCTTTCACAAAAAATATTTTTAGTTAAAAACACCATATATAGATTTTAAACACTTCATTTAATTTTATCCAACATATGTCTAAGCATCTTGACCTTGATCATAGCCTTAAACATGTTTTATCCCCTCATGAGGGTTTATGAGCCAATTTACCATTTTGACCCTGGAAGTTTATTCTAGTCATTTATTCCTTTTTCAAGAGTCCCATCCTCTATGATATCTCTTATCAAGGTCTTAAATCTTAAAAATTCTTAATACTTACACTTCACAAACCATCAGACTCACCTCAAAATGCATCCTTTCTTCAATCTAGTTAAACAGGCGTGAAGGTCTCTATTAGGGATGATTAAGATTGCATATTTGGTGTGGTTTTATCTTCATAACCATTGATCCCTCACTCCACATTATATTATAATGTCTTCATGATCACCTTTAATTTCATCATCTTCAAATATTTCTCATATTTGGAAATTTTCTTCAAGCCTTATGCACAGCCCTGTAAGTCTTCATTTAGGCTTGTTGATTGTCTATTGTGTTACACTAGAGGCTTTGTTATTTGATCTTTTAAAACCATGATGTTTATTAGAATAATATGTTCACTAGGAGAAGGATATGATTCACCTTGGATTATCCTTGTTCATCTCTACAAGTATTAGATCAATGAATAAACCATAATCCTAGACCTATAAGTATAGTGCATCATATGAGAGCAAGCTCATTTGAGGCTTGAGGGGATTGCAGGTGTATGAGGCTTCTAAAGACTAACCTCAGAAAATTTTATCGAAATATAAGATTTCTAGAAGGTCAAAAATGACTTCTTTATAATGAATCTCACACAAGAATATGTATAAATGTTGACCTATAAGTCTGCAAACCTATAGGTATACATTCCTATTCATTTTGATCATCCAAGCCTGTTTAGGAGTCTTATTATTCCATGTTGTCATCACATTTTCTTAGACCTATAAGTACTGAAAAAAACTTCTCTAATACATCTCAATATGTCATCCACCCCTACTCTTCTTGGAAGCACTTGAAAACTCTTCGTCAACCCTACCTGTCACTCTCAACACCATTAAATAGAGGTTTTATCTCTCTCACATATTCACACATGCCAAACTTGGTGGAGAAATGTGTGAGAAGGTTGTATGTTTTAGGTTCCCATACAATCTTTACCTTGACACATTTAGCTAGCACTTTCACTTAAAATGCCCAAAACTAAGCCTTGAGGGTTTTTTTAGGGTTTAAGACCACCTCATAGTCTTAGAGATTGTTCATAAAGGAGGAAAAACCAATCTAAGAATTATGGCCATAGATATGAACGTTTTTATAACCACCTCCTCATCCTAATATATTAGGTCACCACTCTCTCTCCTCTGTATGAAATGAGCATATGAAACTACCCATTATGAGTTTTTTAAGGGCTCAATGGAGATTCTAAAGCAAATTTTGGCTTCTTTGGATTTGTGCAAGCTTATTATTCATAAAATTGATCAAGGGAGGTGAAGAGACACCTCTGCATGTATTTACACCTGAGGATGGATCCTTTATGTTCGTACAAGTGACTAAAATTGCTTTATTTGGAGTGATTTATTCTCTTTTATACATTAAACTACAAGAATTCATGATTCTGACCAATTCCTGACATTGTACATGTTATAAATATCTTTCATAAGCTTTAAAAGTGTGCTTTCATCTATATTTCATCTTTGTTATCTTTGACATTGACTTGACCAGCCTAGACATATGTTAGACTTGACCATATGCACCTTTCCTTTTCATGACATTTACCTTAAACTTTACAAAACAATGTTAACATCTCCAAACATGTATATAATGTTCATGTAAGGTGTTCAAATGGTGGGATGACTTGAGAGATGTTATGTTTCATCTTGACACATCATGACAAAAACCTAGGAATCTCTAAGTTGGATTTGATGGCTCTAGAAACACATGAGGAAGTTAGTACCTTAAACAATGCTAAACAAGGATTCTAAAAGAACATTTAAGGATATCACTAATCTGGGATGTCTATCAACAAAGTTAATAAGTCCTATGAAGGGATTTTTCAATTATAGGTGCTGATGTTTTTGACCTGGGGGCACAAAATGGTTAACACTTATTTTGTTGATGTAAATGTTGTTAATGAGAATACGTATGAACTTGAAAATGTTTATGAAGAAGATAATGAATATCATGGTAGAGTATATATTAATGAGCTTAATAGTGTATACATCCATAAGTATAATCACTTTCTAAATTTAGATATTGAATGAGTGGGAAAACTAATGATTTGGATGATATCTTTAATGTAATCCTAGAGGCTAAGAATGTCAATAATGTTAAGGAAGCCACATTTGAATAACAACACAATGAACTCTTCATTGATATTTATTTTCCCTTTAGAGGCATAAATTATTTAATATGTTCTCAAAACATTACTCCTACTGCTAATATTCATATGTATAAACCTATGGCTACACATGTGATATCCACCCATGGTGTGGGGGAAACACAAGTTACTCCTCAAATTTATATGGCTATTCATATGAAACATACTTTTTTGCCTTATATAATTTTTTCTCATGTCACATCATCTATTTCTACTCAATCATCTATGCCTATTACTAAAAATAGTATGCAAACTATTCTTGATCTTTAATAGAAGGTTTCCAAAATAGAACAAGGTTCTTATAGAGTGGGTCATGTGAGAAATTCTAAATCTTTATTACATAACCCTTTGGCCCCATACATTTATGTTTATCCTTTACCCATAATATTCATTTCACCTGAGCTTAAACCATATGATAGGTAGAGGTGATCTAAAACAACATCTTGAAGATTTACATGTGGTATGTTTAGACTATGTATCTAGTGATAAATTGCTAACCAAGATTTTTATAAGGAGTTTTAACTACCATGCTTTGAAAAAGTTTTAAGATCTCCCTTCTTAATCAGTACATGTTTTCACTCCTTTGGTCGATCAATTATTAGTTCACTTTTCTATGAAAATTAGTGAGAAGGTCTCTTATGCTCAAATTGTATAACTTATACAAGGACCTAATGAACCCATTAGTGACTATGTGCTTTTTTTAAGACTATGCTATATAAATGACAAATTTAATGGTTGAAAAAAAATTGCAAGACATATTTGAGTGATTATTACTTTCTCTTATACAATCATATTTGATGATAGTGATATTATTGATGATGATTCTATAAATGCATCATTATTCATACATGTTTTCATTGACTCATGTCCTATACACAGTGTTATGTTGGATAACGGGTCAAGTGAGAAAATATGCACCATGAAATTACTTACTATTCTTGGGTACATGTGTATATTTGATTTGTACAACTATTATAATGAAAGGATTTGATTGAAAGTGACAAAATTATTAGTTCTTAGTTCAACCTAATACTAGGGCATTTGACATGCTATTAGGACAACCATTGATACATAATATATGTGCAATATCATCTTTAATACATATATGTGTGAATTATATGTATAAAAAATGATTAGTTACAATTTTGGGTATTTCATATGAGTATCCCATTCATTGTAGATATTTACTTCACCACCTCCACCACAACCTATTATACAACTTTTATAGGTTCATCCTTCAAAGGAAAATCAAAGTCAAGTATTTGATTTTTCCTTGAAGACCAATGCTCCAACATCAATTACATCAGAGATCCATTTGATTTTATAACCCATTATCTAGTCCATCACATCTTAAGATAGTTATATGAGTTTCTCCATGTATTCCATTATGAACACCAACACATTCTCCTAGCATGCAATGAAGTTTATAGGTTACTATAACTTCTTCATCTACACATCATACACATGATCATGTTAAATATGATGATTTTATAGGATATTTTCCAAATGCTTGATCAATTTTCTTATTTATATAATGATACTCATGTTACTCCTCACCCATGGTGTGCAACATTCACACCAAATGATCAAAGTTCTACTTATGAGCATCCCCTTGATGGGATCCTTGGTTTGTAGGAACATATTTGAATTTAAAATTTAAAAAATAATAATAATAAAATATATTTAAAAAAATCAAAATTAGGAACTATATATGACATGCTTACTACTTTACATGATTTATTGATGTTATTTATCATATACAAGGTGAATTATTGATCTAGGAGGATCTAAGACACAAAATCTAACTATAATTATTAGGTGATGCTCATCTAGCCTTGCACTAATGCCATCAACTTTTGATTCAAGTTTAGCACCCACATGCCAAAGTTCAAGACCCTATGCATCTTTTGCATCACCCCACAACTCTTGTAACTCAACACTACAAACCTTTCAAGGTCATTCTAAAGGTATTCAAAGTGTTTTTAGGGCTCATCACACCTCCCCACATAGATTTTATAAGTGAAACTCTAGATGATGAGACAAGATTTTTGAAAATGTATTATGGTCTACAATCAGAGCATACCCAAAAAAGTTAGATTGTGCCAAGAAAATTATCTTGCTTTAGAATCTATCATAAAAAATTTGTGCATTATTTAGCTTGTTTGGCTCATCCAAGTTGATGAAATTCGTTAAGTAAATACTATTCACATTACAAAATTCCATGCATGTTCACTTAACCTACATGCAAGACCTCTATTTGCACAGTGTTCACCTTTAGACTTGTGTGTTACACACATCCTATTGAGACATGTTTTTTGCATTATTGTGACTAAATATGTTATTGAAACATGGTGACTGAGAAACATATTATTTATATTATGGGATGTTATGTTTTACTTACACAAGACCAATTATATGAGTAGACTAGATAAGTACTCTATGTGTTATAATACCAATTACTTACGCCATTTGATTGTTTATTATGATGTGTATTGATTCCATACCACTAGATATATTATTATTCAACATGTATATGAATTATTTATATGTTTCAATGAGTGGAATTAGTGTATTACCATTTAGATGTGATGAATTGGATATGTTGTGTGTGTTTGTGTTGTGTGAATTAAAATCTTGTATTGTTTACATTTTGTAGCTTCGGCTTCTAGGGTATGAGATTTAATGTTTGCATTGAGTGTGTAGGTTTCAAGGGGCCAAAGATAGGACTACAAGTATCTTAGATGTATCTTGATGGATCATATGCATGCCAAAAAATGCTTATAAACCTTTAGCCTTATACCCTTCATTCTTTACAAATTGTTAATGTATTGTTTTGTGATCTTTAATTTTTACTCTTTTTTTTTTATTATGGTGTTTTGACATAAACCTCTCTTCTAATTTAATCACCATAAACCTATGTTAACCCTCAATGAGGTTATAAAACATTGAGAAGGGGTTTGGTTGACCCATAAACCTAACCCATGTGTAAAATCTCGAAATTTTCTCTTCAACCAATTTTTACATTGAGTCTATGACAATAAAACCTTATCTTAAAAGTCCTTTTTGGACCCATACCTATACCTATTAGATAGGTGGGTTTTGATGGAGGTACAATAATTGAGAGGGGGGATGAATCAGTGATGCAAGATATTTCAAACTTCAACTGTAATCCTTTAAAACTCTTAATCAATGACCACAAGCATTCATAAAGCATACAAGATGTTCATAGCAATGAATGATAAATATGATGCAAGATCACATAGATAACACCAGATCTACGTGGGAAACCCTCTTCGGGAATAAAACCCACTCTTAAGCTTGTAAACACATGGACCACTTATCCTATAATATTATCAAAAACATGAGACCTTTTAGTGAAGCACCCACTTCACAAGGAGCACCCACCCATAAGTATGAACAAGTACCCACTTTTTCTAGATGTTGATCACCCACTCAACACCTTATGAAATCAAAAACTCTAAAACTCTGATTTTAGATCAATTTGATTAGAGAAACAATGTATAACACTTTTCTTTAAACTCATCACACACTCAAACTTGCTCATGTAAGCAATGCATCCAAACACCCCTTTTGGATCACTCTAGGCTTCTTCACTCATCCTTAATCTACTTTTTACTTGAGTCCATCCACTGAGCACACTCACTCTAATCTCTTTCCTTTACCTCTATCTTCAGCTCTCTCTATACATTCACCTTCAAGTCTAGAAACCATTGCCTTAGTCTTCACTATTTATAGAGTCTTCATGAATATTATATTCTTGGTTGGCCATAATACTTGCCTTAACATTTAAGACTTATATCATGATAAGAAATAGATTAAATCCATTATCATAGGTCATCCATAGCATCCATGGGTCACACTTAAGTAGCTACGCCTTTCAATTAGGCCTTAGTAGCCCTTATAGGTCTCATAGAGACGTATTCACTCATTTATCACTTCATCAAGCAAAACAAGAACACAAGATCACTTTCAAGTACA
The DNA here is from genome assembly GCA_037957365.1 of Torreya grandis. Taxonomy (NCBI): domain Eukaryota; kingdom Viridiplantae; phylum Streptophyta; class Pinopsida; order Cupressales; family Taxaceae; genus Torreya; species Torreya grandis. Next base: position 1,509,226 of record JARHVA010002111.1, read on the forward strand.
TGGTTCAACTTCTTATGACCTCTAAGATAACTTTAGGTGACTACTCCCACTAAAAGACTCTTCTGCTAAAGCACAATTTACTTAAATAAAATTTTATACACATTAACACCATGAATGAATAAATAGTCAACTTTGAAGCTCCATAACTTTAATTGTATAAAAATTCAGACCTTATAACTAGATTCTATGGATGAGCCTTGAAGTTTTCTACAACTTTACTTTTTATACCACCATGAAATTTGTCTTGGATCAAAAGATATAGCTCAAAAACAAAGCATTGGTTTTCCATAATTAATTTGAATATTCAAATTCCAATGGTCACTAAGCAAATGTTAAACATCAAGAACTTTGTCATCATCTCATGCACACTAACAACTTTGGATAAATATGCACTATCAATATCCTTAGGATTATCCTAGTATTTACCTTGTAATTCTCATCATTGATCTTCGATCAAAGCTCCTACGATTGTGCCACTAGGCAGCTCTACATGCCTTCTACACATTTAACTATTTGACTCGACCCATAATGTTGATCTCTATCTATATGAATACCCATGAATCATTGATCTTCAATTAACTCAATGAGATTGGGACACATGTCACAAGTGTGTTTAATCTTAGTAACCTTTGATAATTTGACTTCATGCACACCATTGGATCACAATCAAGATGATGAACGCTCACGATTAGATCTACTGACTAGTAACCTCAGACTTCAACATAGTTAAACTTGATAGTCTTTGGCCCACCATAGTCTACAAGAGAAAATTTGAATGTTTATAACTTGAGTTATAAAACACTTGAATATTCTAAATATTTAGGTTACCTTCTTGGCACTATAGATAATATCTCTATGAAATCCTTTAACCTTGGTTGAATTTTTGAGTACTTGAAATAAATACACAAACTTGCTAGTTCATTCATATTTTCATGATGTTTAGTGACAATTTGGCTTCTTTTAAGCTAGAAGATGCATGTTTCTCTTTCCAAATGATCAAGTGACACACTATAACTTCACCAAGACATCTATGGATGCTTCATAACTTCTTTGTCTTTACAAACCTGCAAATGTGCCATATCTCTGCAAGCTCTCAAACACAACTTCTTTATCATTAATGCACTAGAACCATATGATATATTTGACATCAATGACAACCTAAGACATCAATGACCATGCTTACTAATCTCCCCCTTTGTCATTGATGTAAAAACACCCTCAGTATGACTTCTTACTCATTTAAACCTCTTCATTCTGATCTTTCTCCCCTTTTGACATTAATGACAAAGGGTCTCTTCCTCAACATGACAATAATCATTCCTCAACATTATGTATGCATTAAAATACTATTAAGATTCTTAGGATACTTTCAATCATATGAATTAATTGTTCCCCCTTTCACATGCACCAATCTAAACTTGGACTTCTCTGATCCTTTGACCTAATAAACCATTTATAGAACTTAGAAAGCTCACCCTAACATCATGCTTCATCTTATGTCATCTATTCTTTGACATACATTAATCTGAACTTGGGTTTTTTAATCCTTAGACTTGTCTACATACAGAACTCATAATCTCTCTTTGTTCATGCATGAAGATTCAATACCTTGTCAAAATACATGACTTGGTTTGATCAATTCATCATGTCATTGTTCTTGAATTCACAACTATATCAAACATCTTCACACTTCTATCATGACTGAAGCATCTTCACATATTCTTCCCCTTACATCATGCACATCTTATTCAAGCCACTCAAGCTAATTGAGTTAGCTCCCCCTAACTCCATGCTTCACCTGGATCATGGCATCTTCAACAAGTGTTTCCAATGAACTAGGTATGTCAGGAACACTTCAAACACTATCCACACACAGCCAATATTCTTGTGAAACCACCAAAATATCTCATATCTTTACTAGGTCAACTTAAATATTTGAAGTAGACATGAATAACTTTCATAGAGATCTCATAGCAAAAAAATAATTGTCTTTTATCCTCTATAAGCCATCATGGTTTAGAACCTTTTCAAATCACTCTCATGGAACCATCTCATCTTCAGAACCCATCCTTAATCAGACACTTGGAAACCTCCATTCTCTACCTATAGACCTTCAGAACCAACATCTTCATTCTTTACCATTTGCCCAACTAGACCATCTTTTAGATTTGATCAAAACTTTAACTTCAGGATCACTATCCCTGAATATATCTTCTAAATCACAACACTTTGGAGCAGATTCATAAAAATCATTGCTCCCCCTTAGCCAATCACGTTTTCAAAATATTTTTCTTGTCCTACAACATAATCAAAGCTCATCTTAAATCCTATATGCTTCCTCTTGCTTTTAAAGTGTCTCCTTGAAGCCTAGATAGAGACACCCTAACCCATAATGTCCTAGAACAATGTGAAACCTGGACTTGCCCACAACTCCTCATATTCTTTCTCCTCCTTAGTCATTTGATACTGATAGATCCTTTTCTTCTTCTTAGGATTAAGAGAAGCAACATGATCATCCACTATAATATTCTTCTTTTCTTATAAGATTGGATTTACAACATATGGAGACAACAAATATTCATGACATACCTTTTCAACTGAAGAAAGAACCTCATCAATGGGCATTGACAACTGATGTTATTTAAATAAAACTTTCTCAATAATAGCAGGATGTTCACTTATATTTATACACACCTCAGAACTAGTCTCAATTGACACCTTGTTCTTCTCCTTGAGTTTGGTCTCTTTGTTCCCAAAATGAGTAGACAATGAGATATTTTGATTCTCTTCAGCATTTGTAGCATTCTCCAATTTAACAAATAGACCACTTGGACTGGTAGACTCATTATGACTCACACCTTTCATTTTTGGTTTTCATAGGTTAACTTGTCTTATTTCTTGCACTCTATGAGTCTGATTGAACTTATTTTGACTTGATGGCCTTTGCTTGCAGAACCTAGAAATGTGACCAATCTTCTCACAGTTGTAACAAACCATTTTTCTTGAAGTGAACTCATCTTACCTTACCTGTTTTGGATAAAATCTTTTAATGTGTCCTATGTCATAACAATTTAAGCACTCAAATTTTCTCATGTTATTTGATTGATGATTCCATTCATTCTCAATAGGTCTTATACACTCTCTAGCGCTATGATCAAATTGATTACAAGTATAGCAGTAACCATTATTGCATACCTCATAGAATTTGGTTGTCTAATTTGATTTGTCCTCATTCTACCAATACCTTCATTCTTTGACTGATGATTGATCTTCAAGGTTTGATTTTCCTTGTTCACATTGGTTTTTATCTTGCCTTAAGTTACATTATTTTGTTCTTCTTTGTAACCAATTCCAGTTTTATCACTAACATGTTTTTAACTATTTAGAATGTTGTCTAGATCACTTGAGCTCTTTTCAAACATCACCTGTGAATTCATCTTACTAGATGTCTTTTCTAACTTAGCTTTCAATGAATCATTTACAATCACATACCTTAAACATTCATCTTTTTTAGCTTTTAAGCTTGTAGATAGGATTTCTAATTGAAAACTGAGGTGCTTGACTATATCTTCATATTATTTGGTATCTTTATTCATTCTTACCTCAAACACTCTATAATTCTCTTCATAGTCCTTGATTTGAGAATTCATCTTCTTATTAATCTTCTTCTCAATCTTTAGTTCTTCATGAGCATTCCTTAATTCAATCTCGTAGTCCTCCTTATCTTCTTCATTATCTATATCACTCCAAGTAGACTCTTTTTGATATGAGAAACTTCCTTCCTTAGCCATGTATAAGACTTCATCTTCAATATCAAACTCAAAACCACTATCTTCACTCTCATCTGATGAGCTACAATCTTTATTGGTGTAGAGACTCTTCTTGTTGTCATACTTTCTGAATCCTTTCTTCCTATTATTAGACCTAAATGTCTTCTTGCCTTCATCTTGGTTTTCATCATTCTCTTAATTATCATTCTTATTATGTTTATGAGGGCACTTGTTAGCAAAGTATCATACTTCTCCATAATTAAAACATTTGAAGGGTATTTTACCCTTATATTTCCCTGAGCCTATTTTCAATTTACTTGTAAACAAAGTTATTAATTCATCATCATATATCTCATCATACTTGACTTCCTTACCTTGAGTTATTTTCTTATTTGGCTTTATTTTTATCTTGAATGTTGCTTCTTTATTAGGAGGTCTATCTACATCAACTCTCATCTCATAGGCAGTAAGGATGCCATGTAGTTCATCCATCTTCAACTGAGTGAGATCACGAGTTTCTTCTACCATAGAGAATTTTGAATCAAACTTGAGTGTAAGAGTCCTCAATACCTTTTGTACTATAGTTGCTTCATCAATTACCTCTCCAAGACCTCTGATCATGTTTACTACCTCATCAACCCTTAGAAGATAGGATGCCACAACATCTTCTTCCTTCATTTTTAGACCTTTAAATTGCCTTTGATAGGTCTGCAACTTAGCCAATTTTACCTTAGAGTCTCCTTCATAGATAGTCTATAATTTGACCCAAATTTTCTTGGCAAACTTAAAATGGATCACTTTGGTGAACTCATCCTTGGATAGACCACAAATGATAGCATTCATAGCTTTAGAATTATTCTCACTCAACTTTTTTGCAACATCACTAGTTGGTATAGTGTAACCATCCATGATAGATTGCCAAATATCAAACCCTAGAGACATGATGTATGTCCTCATCGTTGTAATCCAAAAATCATAATTTGACCCATTAAATAGTTGTGATTATTTTGTAGAGAAGCCCTACATTTATTGACTTGCCATATTGTACCTTGGATCACCTTCAAGTGGTTAAACTTAAAATGAAGGTTATACTCTGATACCAATTTTTGGAGCTATAATCACTGAGAGGGGGGGTGAATCAGTGATGCAAGAATTTCAAACTTCAATTGTAATCCTTTCAAACTCTTAATCAATGACCACAAGCATTCATAAAGCATACAATACATTTATAATAATGAATAATAAATATGATTCAAGATCACACACATAACACCAGATCTATGTGGGAAACCCTCTTGGGGAATAAAACCCACTCTCAAGCCTAAAAACACATGGACTACTTGTCTTATAAGATTATCACAAACATGAGACCTTTTAGTGAAGCACCCACTTCACAAGGAGCACCCACCCCTAAGTATGAACAAGTACCCACTTGTTTTATATGTTGAGCACCCACTCAACACCTTATGAAATCAACAACTTTAGAACTCTTATTGAAAATCAATCTGATTGGAAAAATAATGTATAACACCTTTCTTTCAACTCTTACACACACTCAAACTTGCTCATGCAATCAATGCATCCAAAAATCCCTTTTGGATCACTCCAGGATTCTTCAATCATCCTCAATATATTTTTTAATTCAGTCCATACACTGAGCAAACTCATTCTAATCTCTTTCTTTTGCCTCTATCTTTATCTCTCTATATACATCCACATTCAAGTCTAGAAACCATTGCATTGGTCTCCACTATTTATAGAGTCTTCATGAATATTATCTTCTTGGTCAGCCATAAGACTTGCCTTAACCTTTAAGACTTCTATCATGATAATATATAGCTCAAATCCATTATCACAAGTTGGTCATATCATTTATGGGTCACACTTAAGCATTTACACCTTTCATTTAGGCCTTAGTAGCCCTTATAGGTCTCATGGAGACCTATTCACTCATTTATCACTTCATCGAGTACAAAAAGAACACAAGATCACTTTAAGTACATGTGTCCACTCTATATGACCTCTAAGATAACTTCAAATGACTACTCCCACCAAAACACTCTTCTACTAAAGCACAATTTACTTAAATAAAATTTTGTACACATTAACACCAAGAATGAATAAATAGTCAACTTTGAAGCTCCATAACTTTGATTTTATACACATTAAGACCTTATAAATGGATTCTATGGATGTGCCTTGAATATATCTAAAAGTTTGATTTTTACACCACCATGAAATTAGTCCTTGATCAACAGATATAGCTCAAAAATTATGCACTAGTTTTCCCTCGTTAATTTGAATGTTCAAATTCTAATGGTCACTGAAAAAATGTTAAACATCGAGCACTTTATCATCTTTTACACCCTAATAACTATGGATAAATACGTATTGTTAATATCCTCAAGAGTAGCCTAGTCTTTACCTTGAAATGCTCATCATTGATCTTCGATCAGAGCTTCCATGATTATGCCACTTGGTAGCTCTACGTGCTTTCTACACATTGGCCTATTTGACTCAACCCACACCATCGATCTCTATCTATACAAACACCCATGAACTATTGATCTTCTATTAACTCAATGATATTAAGACACATGTCAAAATCATGTTTAATCTTAAGAACCTTTGATAATTTGACTTTACATGCACCATTGGATCACAATCAGGATGATGAATGCTCACTATTAGATCTACTGAATAATCACCTCAAACTTCAACATAGTTAAACATGATGGTCTTTGGCCCATCACAGTCTACAAGATAAAATTTGAAGGTTTATAAATTGAGCTATAAAAAACTTCAAGAGTCCAAATCTTTAGGTTACCTTCTTGGCACTATAGACAACATCTCCATGAAATCCTTTGACCTTGGTTAACCTTTTGAGTACCTAAAATAAATGCACAAACTTGTTGGTTCATTCATATATGCATGACATGCAGTGACGGTATAACTTCCCTTAAGCTATAAGATTCATGTTTCTCTTTCCAAATGATCAAGTGACACACCAAAACTTCACCAAGACATCTATGGATGCCTCACAACTTCTTCTTTGTCCGTATAGATTACAAATGTGCCATATCTCTCCAAGCTATCAAACACAACTTCTTTGTCATTCATGCACTAGTACCATATGCTCTTTTTGACATCAATGACAACCTAAGACATGAATGACCATGCTCAACATGTTTTTGAATGGATTTTAACCACTTTTTCTCATTAAAAGGACTTCATTTATAACCTAGATTTTCATTCCACAAGTAAGCTTGTATTTTGTACAAATGAGTGGTATTTTATATTTTTGGTCAAGAAACACCCATGTGGGTGTGTAACAGTATAATGAAATTTATAAGAGATTTTATTAAGGGTGGTTAAATCCTTAGGATGAGGATGACCACATGTCACCCTCCCACTAGTCATTATTTTTTAGTGACTTTCTTTTGATCATTTTGAGAGGTTATGCATTTTTGGGGGATGTTGGTTTTTGGAGAGCATGTGCTTGGAATAAATGCTTAGAAATAAGTATTACAAGTGAAGCTTAGAATGGAGGTAGGCTTAATTTTTTCTCTAAATTTATGTTTTAATTTTTTTCTTTCTCCTCTTAAACTTTCTTATTTGATCTGATTTAGATGGCTATGTGCTTAATTTTTTTTGTTTGACATTGTTTAGATGGCTATGTACTTAGGTTTTCTTGTTTGATCTTATTTAGATATATATTTTCTTAAGCTTCTTGCTTGTTATAATTATGGGTTTTTACTTAAAGAAGATTTTGAAGTTATCTTTGTGCAATTTATGGGTATTTACTTAAAAATCCTTTTAATGATTTTTTATTTTATTTCATGTTCTTCTTTCTTCTTGATTTACCTCTTGGTTGTTATTAGATTTTTTGGGGTTTGGGTTTGTGAGCACCCATATGCCATCCTTTTGGGATTGGCATAAGTGCATGTATTTGGGATGAGGGAGTAGAGCACTTGTGTTTGGATTGTTGGACAATACCTCTCTTTCCTTGGAGGCATAACTTGTTGTATGAGAAGTGGAACCATCTATGAAGGTTAAAAATCCACTTTCCATATGATAATATGGGAGGTCTAAGGTGTCATGTTTGATTTTGGAGGTCGAAGGAGGCATTTGGGAGGTTTAAGGAGGAAATTATTATTTGTTTAAGAATTTTATTATTTGGCTTTGGAAGCCCATATGTTAATTTTTGAACCATTGTTATAGAGAAGGCAAGTGCTCTTTACTCTTCTTCATAGTGAAGTTTTTGTGACTTATTTATGATTGTTGTTATTTTATTGTGACAAGTATGGTCATTCTCTTTATTGATAATTTGAAATCCATAACCTACACCCTTTGAAGATCCTTTCAATGTTCATATGAGTGTAGGCATGCATCTTTCCCTTTCGCTTTGAGGGAGGCTATGCATGATCCTCACATTATGAGGATTCTATGTGCTGGTGTTTATAGGATGAGCGGTCAAGCGCCATTCATTGGCTAATCTTGGATTA